>CM066043.1:32948335-34148335 GCA_033557465.1 Ichthyophis bannanicus | reverse complement strand
TGCACAATGCTGGCATAGGTGTGGGGAGTGTGTGTCTGTCTATCCAGTGTGTGGTGGCTGCCAATAGCCTCCTCAGCCCACACTGCTAGCACTGTTGCCAGTATTGGCCTGCCAATGTGCATAATGAGGAGCAAGGTACTGTGGGTATAGCCCAGACAGGGCGGCCGGGCAGGATGCATCTGCACAGGGCATAGGCAATGGCTGGGACATTGTAGTGCCCGGCCACCATCTGCACAGACAGGGTGGCCACAGCATGTCCTGCTGGGAGGTCACTCTCACCCTGACTGAGCAGTGACCACGGCATGGCTAGGTTCCCCCATAGTGTTATATAGTATTTCTCTCAAGTGATATATATGGGTTCTCTTTTCTGTGGTCCAATCACTGACTTATCTGCTTGATGGGTGTGCTCACATCTCCCCCAGTAACATGCACTATGGACTAGCTAGAAGCCTGTCTGCAGTTAGTATATGTATGGCTGGAACACCTTGCAGGGTGCAGCGGCTGGGGAATGTCAGATAGTGGTGGGGGCAGTTGAGCATTTCCAGGCCTACTGTCTGTCTGCTATTGTCTTATGGATGAGCTGAGGTCTGCATTGACTGCCCTGTACGGTGTCTGTTCCCCAGCAGGACTGAGGTTGCTGGTCCCCTCTACTGCCACCATTGCAGGGATGTAGAATGTGGATCTGTTGGTGGGAGATCCTGATCCCCAGAGGGCAGGTGGGGTGGTACTACATAATCCGCTTATGGGTCCAAACACTCCCCACTCCCCCCCCCCCCCCCGTGACTTAAATCATGTGACCATGGCACCCACACAGAATATGCACTACTCTGGGTGCATCATAGTCCACAAGGGCTTGACCTGACTGGTAAATACGGATAGACACAGGTGAATCTACAAGGACTAGCTATCACACACTGGCACTGATGGGGACCTGCAGTATAGCCTGTCTCAGCTAAGCCAGGTGCTGTGGACATGGTGCTGGGCGCCCCACCTCACCCTCAGGGTGAGCACAGTACCCGCCCAATGTGACGGTCTGTAGCTACTCTGTGCCAGTAACAGACACGGTTAGTTCCCCCTACCAGGCTGCTGTGGGGGTGCATACCCCATCTTGTGATCACTGTTCCCTCTAAGCTGTGCGCGTGTGCGCGCGCACACACCTCACCGAGCGAGCGCACATACTTTACAACAGAGCGCACAAAAATTACAGCTCTGATTCTGATAGAAAACACAGACGTCTTAAAATTTAAAAGTTATGATTGTAATTACTAGAAATTTCCTGCTTCATTTAGTAATCATCTATTTTCATTTAAAATCAGTGTGGTGTACATACTGTATTCTGACGTGTAGTCAAATTTTAAAGTATATAACTCCGAGTGTCGTTATGTGGCGCACAAAAATTTAACCTTCCTTCAAAAGCTGCACACAGCTGATATTTTATGCACACACAGCCTACAGAAAATTAGAGGGAACATTGCTTGTGATCATCTGTAGACTGCTGATCTGCATGTGCAGTGCATTATGGGTATGGGTGGGTTAACCCTATCCTGGTAACCACAGCAGACAGTTTGTGTGGTGACCTGACGTCCTTCAATAGCCAGTCAGGGGTTTGTCAGCAGCACTAGAGATGTAGCCCACTGGTTACTTCACTGCCTGTGGAGCCAGAGGTCATGGATTTTATCCCACAGTGGGGTTGTTTGATAGGGCTGTCTGAGGCATTTTCTTTTTTTAATTTAAATTGGTGCTGCCAGCAAAAACACCCTCACAGTGCTGTAACCTTAAGGTGCCTCATAAGGCGCCCTATAAAGAGCCCTATAAGGCACCTTATAAGGCACCCCATAGGGAACATTATAGGGTGCCTTGGCCGTCAGTGCACTTTATAATGTGCACTCTGGAGTGCCTTATAGGGCGCCTTATGCGGCACCTTAGGTTACGGCCCTGTGAGGGTGTGTTTGCTGGCAGCACTACTTTAAATTAAAAAAACTAAATGCCTCATACAGCACTGATTTAAAGTAAAGGGTAATGCCTCAGACAGCTTTACTCATTAAGCCCACTGGGGGATTGAACTCATGAATTCTGCATCATCAGGCAGTGTATTAACCCATGTGCTACAACTCTGCTGCTGTATTTATAGGTCAGCGCGCCTTCTTAAGATTAACGCGCGTTAACGTACCACGGCTCCCTCTATCGCAGGAAAAGGTACCTTATCGGATGCTAACCCGAAATGCTACGGTAAGACCGACACGCCCACTCCTTTTATGGCATCCTGCACACTAACACCTGCTGCACGTTAAGACTGCTTAGTAAACATACCCCTTTGTTTTTTTATTTGCCTGAAACCTCTAGTAACCTTTCAGATGTGTTTTGTTGGGGCAGCAGCCACTTCTATCTGTTTAATTAACAAAATTACCCTGAAATGAAAATTGAAAAAAACAAAATGAAAATGTATTAAAACAAAACAACATAAAACAAAAACCTACAAATCAAATAGCAAACAAAACTAAATGATTTTTTTTCCTGCATACCCTTAGCTCCTAGGGATGGGCATGGAAAACATTTTGGTTCAAATTGTTTTTGGATCAATTACTCATTTTGTTAATATTTGGGGTATAAATTATTCAGATCATTTCTTTCATTCATTTCCATTCAAGTGAATGGGGCAAGCAATTTTATACTCTCACAGTGGGATTTTGAATCAAACTTGCAAAAAACTTGTTGGTGGGCATTTGCTATAGCAGCAACATTATTCCAAGATATGAAGAAATCACCTTGGCATAAGGGATGAACAAAGGAAACTAACATTGGCATGATTTACTTGTAAATATATTCTTCAGATACAAAACGTTACTTATACATTCTTTGAATTCTCTCAGTTGTATAATTTGCTTGACTATGGTACACAGTACACAATGTGGTAGAGAATTAGTGCTATGCTAAAGATGGATTTGTGTTGCATTAAGGCAGAGCTACTCAATTCCGGTCCTGGAGGTCTGCAACCCTGCAGGTTTTTGGGATAGCCCTAATGATATGCATGAGATATATATGCATTAGAGATAGCCTGCCAACCTGACTGGTTTGTGGCCCTCCAGGGCTGGATTTGGAGACCCCTGCCTTACACCTCTGTCATTTAAGATTGTGAGTGGGCAAGGTACAGATGTTCTAGACATCAAAAGGGTAGATAGAATGTGTCACATTCCTCCTAGATTCTCACCACCACCAAAACGTTGTCTAATAGACAATATTTTGGTGGTGGTGACAAACAAGGAGGAATGTGACAAATTCTAACCTTTTTGATGTCTTGGACATCTGCACCTTGCCCACTTACAATCTTAAATGACAGAGGTGTAAGGCAGGGGTCTCCAAATCCAGCCCTGGAGGACCAAAAACCAGTCAGGTTGGCAGGCTATCTCTAATGCATATATATCTCATGCATATCATTAGGGACATCCCGAAAACCTGCAGGTTTGAGGACCTCCAGGACTGGAATTGAGTAGCTCTGCATTAAGGTCATCCCCTTTTTTGTCTTCTTTTCCTTTTCCTTCTAACTATAACATACCTACGGGTAGGTTTACTAAGCAGTCTTAACGTGCGCCCGGCGATAGTGTGCAGGCTGCCATAAAAGGAGTGGGCGTTTCGGTCTTAACATAGCAAAATGGGATCATCGCGCGATAACATGCACTGCGCACATTATCGTGCGAGAAGCCGCTAAGTACATTAACGCACGGTAATCCTAAGTAGGCGCGCTGACTTGTAAACACAGAAACAGAGGTGTAGCACAATGGTTGATACACTGACTGATGGTACAAAGGTCATGAGTTGGATCTCCCAGTGTGCCTAATAAACAAGGCTGGCTGAGGTGTCACCCTTTATGTTTAAGTAGTGCTTTTTGAGGCATTTTATTTTTATTTTAATTAGTGCTGCCAGCAAACACACCCACACAGTGCCGTAACCTAAGGTGCTGCATAAGGCGCCCTATAAGGCATTCCAGAGGGCACAATATAAAGTGCACTGTCTGCCAAGGCACCCTATAATGTCCCCTATAGGATGCATTATAAGGCACCCTATAGGGCGCCTTATGAGGCACCTTAAGGCAGGGGTCCCCAAACCTGTCCTGGAGGGCCGCAATCCTGGCAGGTTTTTGGGATAGCCCTAATGAATATGCATGAGATATATATGCATTAGAGATATTATCCCAACCTGACTGGTTTGTGGCCCTTCAGTACTGGATAGGGAGACCACTGCCTTACACCTCTGTCATTTAAGATTGTGAGTGCGCAAGGTACAGATGTCCTAGACATCAAAAGGGTAGATAGACTTTGTCACATTCCTCCTCGCTTCTCACCACCACCAAAATGTCGTCTATTAGACAACTTCTTGGTGGTGGTGAAAATCGAGGAGCAATGTGACAAATTCTGTCTACCCTTTTGATGTCTAGGACATCTGTACTTTGCCCACTCACAATCTTAAATGACAGAGGTGTAAGGAAGGGGTCTCCCAATCCAGTACTGGAGGGCCACAAACCAGTCACGTTGGAGGATATCTCTAATGCATATATATCTCATGCATATTCATTAGGGCTATCCCAAAAACCTGCCAGGATTGCGGCCCTCCAGGACAGGTTTGGGGACCCCTGCCTTAAGGTTACAGCACTCTGAGGGTGTTTTTGTTGGCAGCTCTAATGTACATTAAGAATAGACAATGCTTCAGATAGCCCTATCAAACAGCCTCACTGTGGGATCAAACCCATGACCTCTGGTGCTACAGGCAATGAAGTAACCAATGGGCTACAGCTGCTAACAAACCCCTGGCTGGTTACAGAAGGACTGCACATCACCACACACACATTCTGCTGTGGTTACCAGGATAGGGTCAACCCACCCGTACCCATGATGCACAGCACATGCAAATCAGCAGTCTACAGATGAGCACAAGATGGGGTATGCACCCCCATAGCACCTCAGCCTGGTAGGGGATGCCGACGGTGTGTGTTATTGGCACAGAGTAGCTACAGACCGTCACACTGTGAGGTGGGGCGGCCAGCACCAGGTCCTCAGCACCTTCCATGACTGAAATAGGCCATATCACAGGTATCCATCAATGCCAGTGTGTGTGATAAGTAGTTTCTGCAGATGTATCTAGGGTACATTAGTGTCTATGTGTATCTGTTAATCAAGTCTAGCTTTTATGGGCTATGATGTACCCTGAATCGTACGTATTCAGTGTTGGTACCATGGTAACATGATGCAAGTAAAGAGAGGAGTGCTTAGACCCATAGGCAGATTATGCACCACCACCCAACCTATTCTCTGTGGCCAGGGTGGGGAACAGGATTTCCCACCAACAGATCCCCATTCTACCTCCCTGCAATGGTGGCAGTAGAGGGGGGCCATTAACCCCAGTCCTGCTGGGGAACAGACACCCTACAGCACAGCCAATGCAGAGCTGTACACATCCATAAGGCAATGGCAGACAGACAGAAAACCTGGAAATGCTCAGGTGGCCCCCCACCACCTGACATTCTCTAGCAGCAAGCACAGTGAGTCACCAGCCACCACATCCTGCAAGGTGTTCCAGCCATACACATATAACTGCATACAGTCTGCTAGCTAATCCACAGTACATGTTCCTGAAGAAAATGTGAGCACACCCACCAAGCAGATAAGTCATTTATTAAATCCCAGAAAAAAATAACCCATACAATTCACTACAGAAAAACACAATATAGCACTATGGGGGAACCCAGCCATGCTGTGGTCACTGCTCAGTCAGGGTGAGAGTGACCTCCCAGCAGGACATGCTGTGGCCACCCTGTCTGTGCAGGTTGTGGCCGGGCACTACAATGTCCGAGCCATTGCCCTATGCCCTGTGCAGATGCATCCAGGCCAGGCCACCCTGTCCAGGCTATACCCACAGAACCTTGCTCCTCATTATGCACATTAGCAGGCTAACACTGGCAACAGTGCAAGCAGTGTGGGCTGAGGAAGGTGTTGGCAGCCACCACACACTGGATAGACAGACACACTCCCACACCTATGCCAGTATTGTGCAACTATAGAGGCTTTTGGCAGCCCTGGCCACCGCACCAGTTCTGGGCACAGTGCAGGCATGGCTATGGTACACAATACTGTTGGGGGTCACTCCCCAGGGTGGTAAACACTGTCAGACACCAGACCTGAAACACACTCCACAGACATCAGAGAGGTTGCTATGATACAGCTCAATGAGCAGATTGTGCTTAACTTAGGAATTGCTATCTGCCAGTGATCATAGCAACATTTTGATATATGTGTACCGTATTCTCATGTTTAGGGTGGCATTGCTAAGGTATGCAAGTGCTAGTATGGGGAGATGCACACAGGGCCCAACATCCTGCCTCTCCAGGAGGCTTTGGATAATGGAGCCTGTGGGTGCGGGTGTTTCTGCCCCTGTTGGCCGCTGCTCTAGGGCAGAGGTTCCCAACTCCGGTCCTGATGGGCCAAACACTGTTCGGGTTTTCATGCTGTCCCTAATGAATATGCATGAGATACATCTGCATACCATGGGGGTGGTGCATAGAAATGCAACACAGCCATATTTATTAGAGGCAGCATGGGACCTGAATGGTGTTTGGTCCTCCAGGACTGCTTTTGGGAGACTCTGCTCTAGGTATTGCACATGTTTATGATGTCTGTGCTCTGTAGGGTAAAATGTAGGCATTTTTGGCATGTTTAATTTATCTGCAATAAAGGTTCTGTCTTTATTACCACGTTTTAGTAGTGGGTAAAATATGGGGACTGGGTTGGCAGGAACCACAGCTGGGACTTGAACCTGCGATTTTCTGCTCTTGAGCACACTGGCTGCATGTACTGCACCACTGTGTTGCCACAAAGACAGTGCATTCCCTGGGAATACCATGACTGTTCATCAGACAGGGCCTGTCTGTTGCAGTGCATGGCACCCACCTACACAGAGCTAGGCCACGGTCTGCTGTGGGCAGCTGCCACTGCCCCCTCCACCACCAGTACCCCTCTGCCACCATGCTGACATGCCCTTCTGCTGGTGGTGCGCAGTCTCAGGCCATCCAGTGTGTGGCTAGGCTACTGCCTATGGTGCGGTTTCTAGGGTAGGGGTGCCTGCATAGCTGTCCACGCTTCCCCCCAGCACTGCCTGCCAATGTTCCATGCCCTTGGGAGTACCTGCTGGGTACTATCCCCTGTGACACTGTGGGAAACACACTCGAGCCCATGTTGGGCCCTCATCAGTTGCTGTCTGGCTGCTCTACTGTTTCAGCATTCCTATGGGCTACCTAGGCGTCATCCTAGTCCGCACTGTGGCCCAGCTGCACCACAGCATGTGCCGCCTGCAGCCCTCTGTGTCCCTTTTTCCAGCATCTGTCCAGTTGCCCGTTCCGACATGCCCACCCTGCTGTTGCGGAACATGTGCGCACCATAGGAAACCTGTCCAATAGAAAGGGAAAACCCTGATCAGCGCTATTTCACTGTGGGATCATTCACCTTGTATGGGGACAGAGCATAGACCCTTCCAAAATTCATATCTTTTTTTTGGAGCTTTCTTGGTAGTGTTTTTTGTTGTTTCCCATTAATATCACTATTGGCCAGCTTGGTTATGTTTTTATTACATTTTGTTGGGGTCATTTTCAATGTTTATTTGCCCTTTTGTTCTGTGCACATGTATCACACGTATCACTTTTTGTAGGTTTCCCTGGCTTTGTTGTACATTGCTGACGGAAATGGTTTCTCTTCCCTTTAATTCTGCTCTAACGCCAGGGTTTCACTGGTGTTAGTTTTCAGCCCCAGATTTCACAGCGTTAATGTGCAGAGCACCTCTCCCCTCCCACTCTCCGCCCATTGACCCTCTCTCTCCGCCCCTGGGGAGCCTTCCTCCGCCCTCCGGGAGCCTTTCTCCACCCTCAGCGCTCATTTGTGCCGCTGCGCACGTTATCGCTCGATACTATACCTCTGCGCCCGATAAAGCACCGTTATTGCACGTTAAGGTACCTTATCGCGCGATAACGTGTTGGTAATGCAAATGGCACTGTTTAGTAAACATACCCCCTAGTTTCATGTTCTAACTTGTCCCTTCCATGATGAGTTTAAGGAGCATTTCCTACTCTATTAAACTACGGTCCTGGAGGATTTCTCCCCTTTGTTGATTAATATAAAATTCTATTTTTTTATTTCTCTGAAGTTTGTTCTTATTAAAATTGAAAAGAAATGCAAAAAAATATTAATGCATAGCAATAATGAACCATTGGATTTACCACATTTAAACCATTTCAGTGTGGGGGTTTAGCTTGTGCCTTTTGGAATTATTTTATTCTTGGTTTTTTTTTTTCAGATTTACAGTCATAGAAAAAGCTGTAGCTGCCTGGTGTGTTTGATTCAAGTAAGATGGAGGAGAACTAAACACACAGTGCTAGCTTAGCAGGAAGAAAGCATCAGACAAAAAAAAAACATTACCTGAAATTTTGGATTGAATTCCTGTATTTCAAATTCCTAGCTCATGGTACTGTAGTTATTTCCCTCTCCAAGTGACTTACAATCTAATTTGTACCAGCGGAGGCAATGGAGGATGAAATGATTTGTCCAAGGTCACAAGAAGTGTCAGTGGGAGAAATAGAATTGGAACCCTGCCTCCCATGGTTCAGAACCTACATTGTTTGATCATACACGGTTACATTATGATGTTGGTATTATGATTTCAGTTTTATGTTATCTTGGAGAGAATGAAGTTTGATCTAGCTAAATTTTGCAAAGGAATCAGTGTTATTATGGGGGTTTAAATAGAGGGAGAGGAAGTAGGCTGATGTTGATAAATAGGATTAATCTCATTCTTTATAACTGTCATTGGGCATTAATCATGAAGATTTTTTATATTTATATATTAATGTTTTTAGTTGAGTTTTATGTAAATGTGGAATATTTTATTTGAATGTAATCCACTTTGGACAGTTTCATATAGGCAGTGAAAACGTAAATGAATAAATAGATGAAAGACAGGCATATATAGTTTAGTGAAATAATGTTTGCAAGCATAGTTGTATGCAGAACGAAGAGGCTAAAGGAGAATTCATAATGTCTCCTCATCCTGCTTGGTTATCTCTTGATACATATCTTTCGTTTTTGTTGATTATCTCTTCTGCAACAACTTGGTGATTGGATGAATCACGGACTATATGTACTGTACTGTAACCTGCAGTTGCAGGACTTTCCTCAGGGCTGTTTTCACCTCTTTGTTCTTCAGACTATAAATCAGAGGGTTTAACATGGGGATCACTGTTGTATAAAACACTGAGGTCACATTATCCTGCTCCATTGAGTAATTAGAAGATGGTCGTAAATACAAGAAAAGAATTGTGCCAAAGAATATCAAGATGGCCGTAAAGTGGGAGGCACAGGTGGAGAATGTTTTGCGCCTCCCTTCTGCAGAGCGGATCCTCAGGATGGTGTAGATAATGCAGGTGTAAGAAGTTAGGATGGTCAGAAAGGAGGTTATGCACTGGAATCCAACTAGAATAAAAATCACAATTTCATTTATAGAGGTGTCTAAGCAAGAGATCCCCAAGAGTGGGGGAACATCACAGAAAAAATGATTAATCACATTGGATCCACAAAACGATAAGTTGAAGGTAAATGTTGTATGTATCAGGGAAGTAGAGAAGCTGCCAAAATACACTGCAGTGAGGAGCTGAATACAGAGTCTCCTGTTCATAATGACTGAATACAGTAACGGGTTACATATCGCCACATAACGGTCGTACGCCATCACCACCAGCAGGAAACCCTCTGAAGTAGCAAAACCAATAAAAAAATACATTTGCAGAGAACAACCAAGTAGGGAGATGGTTTTCCTCTCTGTCAAAAGGTTCTGAAGGTTTTTGGGGGTAATGACTGAAGAATAACAGATATCTATGAAAGATAAGTGAGTGAGGAAAAGGTACATTGGCGTCTTCAGGCACACATCCAGCCAGGTCAAAACAATTATACCGATATTACCCAGTAGGGTGATAACATAAATCAGCAAAAACAATATAAAGAGTAAAATCTGTAGCACTGGATCATTAGTGAGTCCGAGGAGAATGAACTCAGTCACTGAGGTCTGGTTCCTGCCTTCCATTTATTCTGCTGTCTGCAACTGTTGGTGTAAGAAATCAGATTTAAGACATTTAGGGACCTCTACACCATATGATGCTTATCGCTGTACAACTGTAAGTAGCTCAAATGAATCTTTATCTTCCTTATGGCATCTGTGCTGAAGACAAGGGGGGGGGGGTGGGGGGGGGGATAATCAGCAGCAGCAGCTAACACAATAACTGCAGCTAGCTATCACCACTGAAACTTGAACCCGGATATTCAATATCGGGGCCATATCAGGCCACTGACATTGAATATCCGTATTTGCAGGATTGGTCTTTTGCATTTCGATCAGCGGTGATTTTCATCCGCTGGCTGGACTGTAAAAGAGGCTAAAATTAGAATAGACATTTATGTCCTCATTCACTGAATAACAGACAATACATTTGTCATGACATCAGTAATGAATAATGCAACAAATTGGAGATTATTCTATCATAGGCCAGTCTGTGCTATATTACAGTATCACTGTACAGAGTAATCTACAGTATCTCAGCATTCTCTGAGGTTTCCACGGGCTGGCTCAGTAGTAGTTATTAGTGAAAATTACTTTAATGAATCCTCTTTTTAACAAAGAATCCCAGTGAGGCACATTCCATAGTCTGCATCCAGGCCCCTGAGCTTCCGATTGGAACGGGATGCACAGAAGCAGATCGGATTCTGATACCACGGGGACTAGACATCTGGGCCTGTACGTACAAGCTAGGATCTGATTCCGATCATCCTCCATGTACAGACCCCTGCCCGACTAACTCAGTCAGGACCCTATATGGAGCTGCGATGCCATGGCGTCCCGTTGCTATGGCATCGTGGCTCCATTCAGGAGCTGTGATCCCTGGCCACTGACCACATTCTTATTTCCCTGCAGTCCGACCCCTGATCTGGCCTTCCATGGCCAGGATCAGGCTGCAAGGAATCTCCTGCACCCCCTCACCTTTTTGACACTGCCCAGGCACGCTGTCCCCTGACATCCAGGGGGACTTATTCCACTCCAAAGTGGAATAAGTCCCCTGTCCAGGTTACCGACCCCAGATGTACAGGGATTCTGCAGAAGGACCAGATTATGTGGCTTTTCTTCAGCCTCGGACTGATGGGAGACCAGAGAAACTACAAGACTAGATGCTTTAACATATCTATAGGGAATGTAGCTTTATCCATCCAATTATATTATCTCTATTCCTTCCAGAGACCTTCATTAGGGATAATAGTCTGAAATTACAATTGAAATACCTTAGTCTGAGAGACTTCCTTCCAAACTGTTCACTGACATCTCAGATCAAATGGTCACAGAATAGTAATGCCACCATGCTATGATGCTCATGATTTCATGTTACCTTAAATTGAAGCATTAAAATACAAAGCACAATAACCTGAAAAATTATATTTGATAACCCTTGGGGAAATGCTTCTAATCTTGTAGCTACAGATTCAATTCCATTTGAGAAGTTAAACCTGAAGTCACAATCTTATAACAGAGAAAACCCTTTTTCACAACTGTACCTGTATAATTGGTGGTGTTTCAAATGAGATGATGTCTGAATCCTGTGGAAGGATTTATAGTGTAGGGAGACACCTCTGGGACATGGTCTCTGCAATCCTCAGACCTCAGGGAGTGGGACTGTCAGAAGATAGACAATTATACTAATTGCATAATATTTTCTTTAACAGAGATGGCTCTACCGTTAGGAGCCTAGGTACTGTATCTTTATCTTTATTAAAATATTTAATGTACCTCCCAATGCCGAGGCATCTGAGCAGTTTATAATTTAAAAGGTGCTACAGAAAAAAGGATAAGAACATATTTTAAAACAGGAAAGCAAGAGAAAGATGTAGCCAGGTAAGAAGAGAGCAGGACCTAAAAAGAGGATAGAGGGAGGTCAAAAGCAAGAGAAAATAGATGGGTTTTTAATAATGTTTTGAAGCGGGGAAAGGAAAACTCAAGACAAATGTCAGGGGGAAGGGAGTTCCAAAGAAGAGGGCCAAGAAAGAAAAAGGCAGAGGCTTGGGTTGATTCAAGGACGGTAGATGAAGGGGATGGGAGGAAAAGCCTATTAGAAAGGATTTGATGGAGGGAATGGCGAGAGGAGTGGAGATGAATCTGATCAGAGAGATCCTGGGGGGTGTTGGTATGGATGGTATGGTAAACCAGAGTGAGAATCTTGTATTGGACGTGGAATTTTGTGGTTAATCTGTGAAGTCTGATAAGGAGCGGTGTAATATGATCAGTATGGGAAGTGTGGGTGAGTATACGATTGGCTGTGTTTTGAAGGAGTTGCAAACAGTGAAATTGATACTGAGGGAGTCCCGTTAGGGTGATGTTGCTGTAATTGATGTGTGTTATAATTAAGAAAAGAAGAAGAATAGTGAAAGATGAAAGGATGAGAAAAGGGTGGACAGAGAGGATTTGATGGAGAAAATAAAATGACTGCTGAACGATGGAAGACATATGGTCACCAAAGGAAAGAGAAGTGTAATACCAAGGTAGCGAAGTGTGGAAACCAGGGGGATTGGGGTCCTTGCAAGGGTTGAAGATAAAGTGGGGGTACAGGAGGAAAAAGAGAACCAGATAGCCAAAGTTTTAGAGAGATTAATATGTAGATAGTTGGAAGTCATCTAGGAGGAAACAGAGGAGAGGCATGCATTCAAAGGTGTCAGATCAGAGGCAGAGGAATTGGTGTGATGGACTAGAAGAATGCCGTCTGCATAGTAGTAGTAGGCAGAGATGCTATGCTGCTGGATTATAATAGTGAGGGGGGCCAGAAAAATGTTGAAAAGAAGGGGGGAAAGCATGGAACCCTGGGGGACACCACAGGGGAGAGAGATAACAGGGGAAGGGAAGGTGACGGAGTGGACAGACAATGTGCAAGACAATAGGAATGAGCGGAACCAGTGAATAACCTGAGTCATGGAGGTGGGAGAGAAGAGAGTGATACTCCACTAAGTCAAAAGCAGAAGTGAGGTCCAAAGAGACAGCCAAAAAAAATCACCATGATCATGGGTAGTATGAAGTCCACTGAGTAGGGAAAGAATAGTAGACGAAAACCAGACTGATGGGGATGCAGGGCAAGGGTGGCATTGAGATGTGAAGAGAGTTGGGCAAATATTAGTTTCTCAGGGCTTTTGCAGAAAAAGGGAAGGATGGAAATGGGGTGCCAGTGAGCAGGAATACTGGGATCAAGTGAAAGTGTTTTAAGGATTGGTCAGATAATGGCATGCTTCTATGGGTGGGGGAAGATGCCGAGAGAGAGGGTAGAATTGAAGATACCAAGGACAATAGGAAAGAGAACCAAGGAGGGAACTGTGAGCCATTGAGAGGGAATGGGATTAGAGGGGCAAGTATCTTGATAAATTGGAAGACTGGGCATCAAAATGGCAGATGAAATTTAATGTGGACAAGTGCAAAGTTATGCACCTAGGGAAGAACAACCCAAACTATGGTTACACGATGCAAGGTTCCACATTAGGAACCACCACCCTTGAAAAAGATTTAGGCGTCATTGTGGATAACAAGTTAAAACCCTCGGCCCAGTGTGCAGCGGCAGCCAAGAGAGCAAATAGAATGCTAGGTATCATAAGGAAAGGAATGGAAAATAAAACAAAAGATATTATAATGCCTCTATATTGTTCCATAGTGAGACCGCACCTTGAATATTGTGTGCAATTCTGGTCGCCGTATCTTAAAAAGGATATAGCATTATTAGAAAAGGTTCAGTGAAGAGCCACCAAAATGGTAAAGGGGATGGCAGGATACTCCTATGAAGAAAGGCTAAAAAGGTTAGGGCTCTTTAACCTGGAAAAGAGATGGCTGAGGGGAGATATGATAGAAGTCTATAAATTAATGAACGGAGTGGAACAGGTAAACGTAGATCGACTGTTTACCTTATCAGAATATAGGAAGACTAGGGGACATGCAATGAAGCTACAGGGTAAACTATTTAAGACTAATAAAAGAAAATATTAATTCACTCAACGTGTAATCAAACTCTGGAATTTGTTACCGGAGGATGTAGTAAAGGCTGTTAGTGTAGCTGGGTTTAAAAAAGGTTTGGACAAGTTCCTGGAGGAAAGGTCCATAAACCATTATTAAGAAGGGACCCAGGATATCAATGCTTGACCTAGTACAAGATTTGCAGAACTTGTGTCTTTTGGGGAAACTGCTAGGTACATATGACCTAGATTGGCCACTGTTGGAAACAGGATACTGGGCTTGATGGACCTTGGTCTGACCCAGTATGGCATATCTTATGTTCTTATGTTCTTAAGTAGTTTTGTGAGAAGATGAGAGAGTCTTAAGTAATTCTGCAGAGGAGATAGGGTGGAATGATGACCAGGATTGAGAAAGGGGAGGGACAAAGGGAGGGGTTGTGGAGACTGGTGGGGATGATGGGAGTGGGGGAGGAGAGAGGGAGGGAGGGGCAGGTGGGAAAGGAACGGTGCAGGGTAAGAACCTTATCTGAGAAGTAAGTTGCTAGAAGGGAGTGATCAGGAGATCTTGGAGTGGTAGTTTCTTGGAGGGCCAGGGGACGGCAGAGAGCAGCTGCAATTAAACTTAAACAATAGGTTCTTACCCCCATTGGAACTCAAAGAACAATTAGCATCTACTTCTACCTACAGAATGCTTGGCCAGAAATATTTTTTTTTAGAGGGAGTCAAAGATTAACCTGGGAGGCACTAGGCATACAGCTCTGAACCATACTAGTTATACTCTTAATAAATAACGCTTTCAAGTGCATCTGACAGTAGATTTCTAAGTAATCTGCAACAACTTCATGCATTGTAGATGACAATTTAAAATACTTTAAACTCAATGATTTACTTAAATGCTTCGTCCAGGGCTGCTGCTATCTTTTTCTGCCAAGTGGAACTCTTCACAAGCTTCTCTTTTGCCCTAAAAACTACTTCATGAGAGAACGAACATCCTTTACACTTGTGATGGGCAGTCAATTCTTCCCAAGCAGCCTTCACAATGTGGGAGGGTCCAGGCATGAAGGGGGCTCACATGGCAGTGTGAAAGGCAGGGTGGCAAACTTAATTTAAAATGTCTCCTCTCTTTCATTGAAGATTTGACGCCCATCAGCTGACACCTCCATTGATGGGCTGAAGTCTTGCAATAACAACCGCACAAGACTTCGACCTGGCAGTGGGGATGTCTAAACGTTATAGAGCAAGATTGTACCCATGAGATCTGTTTATCAGAGGACAGTTTCCTATCTAAAAGAACACCCAGTATGGTTGTACTGTCCTGAAGTGCAATTAGAATCCCAGAGACTACTGGTGATAAAATTGGGACTGTAGCATTTTCCTTTAAACTAAATAGCTGTCAATTTCTGTGCATTTAACTTCAACCATTTTGTGGCTAACCAATAAGCTACAGCATCCAGAAATCAATTTAGACCAGAGATGTCTGGTGATGCTGGCTCAACACAATGTGGTAGCTGGATATTGTCAGCCTAGTATTTATTTAACTAGGTGGTGTACATGCTAGTACTGCATATATATGCTTCCATTTTCCCCAAAGGGGCTCATAATCTATCTTTTTGTACCTGAGGTAATGGAGGGTTAAGTGGCTTGTTCAAGGCCACAAGGCACACCTGTGAGACTAAAATCCCCAGTCCAAGGTTGCTGTGCTCTTGTGGGGATTCAAACCCCTGATCTTCTGGCCTGAGGTAACTCACCACAACCACTAGCCCATTCCTCCCTCTTGTGATGCTATCATCTTGTACCAAGGTAGTCATTGGACTGAGATATAAATTCAGCAGAAGAAGGATAGAAAGGATGCCTGCGGAACCTTGCAGGATAAGGAACAACAATGTGAAATGGATGAATTTCATTGTACCCTAAAAGACTGAGAATCCAAGAAGGATACAAACCGTCTCTTGACCCCTCTATTCTGACCAACTGGCATCCTGTATCTAACCTCCCCTTCCTCTCAAAGGTCCTGGAAAAGCTGGTTTGCTCACAAATCTCTGCCCACCTTGATAAGATCCTCTCCCTTCACTCCCGTCAATCCAGATTCAGGACTGTCCTGCTTGCACTCCTGAATGAAATCCACCAGTCTCATGAATGCGGTGACCTCTCTCTCATTGTCTCCCTGGACCTTTTCTCCACTTTCGATCTGGTTGATCATCACACACTTCTCGCTCATATGTACGATCTTGGGATCCACAGGACAGTTCATCATCGGTTTCATTCTTTCCTCTCCTCCCTCCTCTCCAGATCAGCTCTGCTACCTCCCCAGTAACTCCCCTTCACTGTGGTGTCCCTCAGGGGTCAGTTTTTGCCCCTCTCCTCTTCAACACATTCCTAGCTCCACTTGCCTTCATCGTTCAGCAATCTGGGATTTCTGGGTACTACTATGCTGATGATATTCTTCTTCTAATTTATACTAGTTCCTTTTTCCCTGATCTTACACTCCTCAATGTTTGCCTCTCTCATGTCTCCTCCTGGTTAAGCAGCAATTATCTTCACCTCAATCCCTCAAAGTCTGCAGCACTTTAGTTTTCTTTCGGAGCTTCCCCTCTCCCACCTCCCCCACACACACTCTATCTCCCTCACTGTGTGCTACTCCCATACCTTTCGTGTCAACCCGCTGTGATACCTCGGCATCACACTGTACTGCTCACTCACCTTTCACCCCCATATCGCCTCACTTTTCCACCGCTCGTTCATTTCCCTATGGCAAATCCGTGCTGTTTGTCCCTTTCTTTCCTCATTTTCCCTCACTACCCTTGTATTATCGCTCATTATCTCTAGATTAGATTACTGTAACGTTGTTCTCGCAGGTATCCCCCAATATCAGCCCCATCGCCTTCAACTTATCCAGAACACTGTGGCTCATCTTCTCACCCATTCCTCTCCATCCGATCACGTCACCCCCCCCTGCTTTCGCAGCCTCACTGGCTTCCCATCAAATCCCGGTTCGCATATAAGTTACTCACCATCACTCACAAAGTATTTCACACCGATACCCCCTAACACCTAGCAGACCTTATTCACCATCAGCCCACTCCCCTCCCCCTGTGGTCTGCTCATGGGAATTGTCTCTTTCTCACCTCACCTACCTAGGCCTATCTTGAACTTAACAGCCATTCTGCATTCTTCTTTCTGGGCCCCGCACTCTGGAACTCCCTACCACATACTCTCCACACTGAACTCTCATTTCCCCGGTTCAAGGCTATGCTCAAATCCACCTCTTCCACCTTACCTTTGACCTCCCTCTCCCCAACCCCTAGGGCTTTTCTCCCATAGTTGTTCCCCCACCCCCCATTCCATGTCTGTCTGATGCATCTTTCCTCTTATTTTCTGTCTCTCTCTCCATCTATTGCACTTAAGAAAAAACAACCCAAACTATAGTTACATGATGCAATGTTCCACATTAGGAACCACTACCAAGGAAAAGGATTTAGGTGTCTTTGTAGATAATATATAGCATGGGCAGCTCTATAATGGGGCCGAGTGAGGCGAAGGCCTCGTGTGGCAACTTTTTGGGGGCGGCAAATTTGCCCCCAAAAAGCCCGCCTCACTCAGCCTTCAAATTTAAAAAAAAAAAAAAAAAAGATCAGAAGAGCCGCTGCAGCGGCAGAAGAAAGTGCCCCGCGGCTGCCCCAGCAGAGCTCTCTTCTCTCCCTCACCTCCAGGCCCCGGCAGAGCCCTCTTCTGTCCCTCAGCTCTGGCTTTACATAGCCGCGAAGGGAGAGTTTCCCTTTCTCGTGGCTCTGTTAAGCCCGCGGGCGCTGATGGGATTTCCCATCATCGCCCGCGGGCTTAACAGAGCTGCGAGAAAAGGAAACTCTCCCTTCGCGGCTATGTAAAGCTGGCAGTGGCACTGAGGGAGAGAAAAAGGCTCTGCCGGGGCCCGGAGCTGAGGGAGAGAAGAGGGCTCTGCTGTGGCGGCCATGGGGCACTTTCTTTTGCCGCTGTTGCGGTTGCAGCGGCAGCGGCTTCAACTTCAGCAGCTGGTTTCTTCAACTGGGTTGATCATTGGGGGGGTGTTAGGACTGGAAGTGGGCTGATGGGGGGTAGGACTGATAATGGGCTATGGCGGGGTTAGGACTGGAAGTGAGCTGATGGGGGGGTTGGGACTGGAATTGGGATGATGAGGGGAAGGACTGGAAATGGACTGAGGGGGGTTTAGGATTGGAAGTGGGCTGATGGGGGTTAGGACTGGTAATGGGCTATGGAGGGGGCTAGGACTGGAAATGGGCTGATGGGGGGGTTAAGTGGGCTGATGGGGGGTTAGGATTGGTAATGGGCTATGGGGGGCTAGGACTGGAAATGGGCTGATGGGGGATTAGGACTGGAAGTGGGCTGATGGGGGTGGCTAGGACTGGAAATGGGCTGATGGGGTGTTAGGACTGGTAATGGGCTATGGGGGTTAGAACTGGAAATGGGCTGATTGGGAGGGGGCTAGGGCTGGTAATGGGCTGATGGTGGGGTAGAACTGGAAATGGGCTGATTGGGAGGGGGGCTAGGGCTGGTAATGGGCTCTCATGGGTGGCTAGGACTGGAAAAGGGCTGATGGGAGGTTAGAACTGGAAAAGGGCTGATCGGGAGGGGGGGCTAGGACTGGAAATGGGCTGATGGGGGGTTAAGAATGGAAATAGGCTGATCAGGAGGGGGGTTAGAACTGGAAAAGGACTGATAGGGGGTTAGAACTGGAAATGGGCTGATCGGGAGGGGGAGCTAGGATTGGTAATGGGCTGATTGGTGAGGTTAGGCCTAGAAATGGGCTGATTAGGGGGGCTAGGACAGGAAATGGGCTGATTGGGGGGCTATGACTAGAGTGGGCTGATAAGGGGGATAGGACTGGAAATGGGCTGGGACTGGAAATGGGCTAATGGGTGAGGAAAGGAGAGTGCTGCTGGCCCTGGAAGAAAACTAGGGGCCTAGGGCTACAAATGGGCTGATGCGGGAGGATGATAGAATTGGACCGGAAGGGACTGGATAATGAGAGGGTCTGCCAGGGGAAGGAGGGGGTAGGAAGGGAGCTGACACTGGGGAAGGAGGGGGCTGGAAAGGAGCTGACACCTGGGATGCACTGAAGGAGGACTGGAAGGGAGCTGACAATTGGGGATGGGAGTGGTAGGTGGTTGGGTAATGGGGAGGAGGCTGGAAGGGAGCTGACATGCAAATGGCATTGGAAGGGGGATGGACAGAGGGTAGGGTGACTGGAAGAGAGCTGACTGGGGGGGGTGGCACTGAGAGTGAACGTAAGCTGATATCTGAGATGGTATTTGGACTAGAAGGGGCTGGACAGTGGGGAAGGAGGGGGACTGGAAGGGAATGGACACCAGTGGCAGTCATGGGAATGCAAGGCGGTTGACATTGGAAAGTACTGGGAAGGGAGGACTGGAAAGGGGGCTGATACTGGGGAGGGTTACTGGAACTGGAAATGGGATGATGGAAGGAAGTGAAGAAAACAAAAGAAGAGATAAGAAATGGCAGATGGACCATGGACTATAGACTACAGAAAGAGATCTAAGAGAAGACAGGAAAGCAGAAGCCTCAGATAGGGACCAGCATGATCAGAGAATAAAATGGTCAGACAACAAAGGTAGAAAAAATAATTTTATTTAATTTTAGTAATTGGACTTTGTGTTATTTTTATATTTTACACAGTACTGGGGATCTGCATCTCTTATTTATCTGATGTTGCACTGCATGTGGACTCTGGCTTCTTCGGGTTTCAATTTAAATTTTATCTACATATTTTTATTTTTACTTTAGATTGTGGTTATTTCTACTGTACTTAGTGAGGGTCGATCAGGTCAGGTGTTCTGTTAACATGGAGTTTGTACATAAAGATCTATACTGTACTGTAGTAATACGTATCAGCTATTCACATAGGTGTATGGATGTTCCAGGGCCCACTGTAGTATTTACAGTGACGCTTTTTTTGGATGGGCTCCTTATGTGACTTTTGGAAGTTTGTGCTGTTACGGTATGGTAGGCTTGCTCTTTGTTTTAGGGTTTTGTATTAGTTCACAATATGCCTGGTACTGGAGAATAGTGGTTGTTGTTGTTGTTAGTGAGATGATCAGAATCAGATTTTCTTTTTTTAATATTGAGTTCTGTGGGTCCTGGTTCTGCTCTGCACCTACTGTGAATGCAAAATATATGTTGAAAAAGAAAAAGCAAGATCCATAACACAGTTTATAACAGCAAAATAAAAATGAATTATAATTTAGTTTTATAAACTGTGCTGTTGGTTCTTGCTGTCTTTTAGTTCCTTGATGTGCAAACGGGACCGTACCTCGACCTGTGTAAGCGGTGCAGACTCACAGGGCGGAAAGGCTTGGGGGCCACATTTTGGCTGTCTGCTGTTGCCCTGCCACCACTGGCAGGACAATAGCAGGCAGCCGAAATGCGCTCCCCAAGCCTTTTCAAAGCACTTTAAGCAGGTCTGGTCCCTTCCTCCTCCGACGCAATGTCAGAATAGGGAGGGACAGATCTGCTTAAAGTGCCGGTGCCTTTCAGATCGGGCGCATGCCCCACTCCTCTTCTCCATACTTCTGTCCAGCGCTGCCTGCTCTTTTCCTGCTGCCGGTGCCGCCATGAAAAAAAAACATGGCAGCAGAAGCAGGGAAAGAGCAGGCAGGGCTGGACGGAGGTATGGGGGGAGGGGGGGCATGCGCCCGATCTGAAAGGCACCAGCACTTTAAGCAGATCTGTCCCTCCCTATTCTGACATTGCGTCGGAGGAGGGAGGGACCAGACCTGCTTAAAGTGCTTTGAAAAGGCTTGGGGAGCGCATTTCGGCTGCCTGCTATTGTCCTGCCAGTGGTGGCAGGGCAACAGCAGACAGCCAAAATGTGGCCCCCAAGCCTTTCTGCCCTGTGAGTCTGCACCGCTTACACAGGTCGAGGTACGGTCCCGTTTGCACATCAAGGAACTAAAAGACAGCAAGAACCAACAGCACAGTTTATAAAACTAAATTATAATTCATTTTTATTTGCAAGTTGCACAGGGTGAGATTGCACAGTTATTTGCAAGTTGCACAGGGTGAGATTGCAGTTCGATACGGCCCTGTGTGCAAACATCTTGCATTTCCTCCATATAATCTAATCGGCTTTTTGGTTTGGTTCAGTTTCTGATTGGATTTCTGAAAAAGCCCCGCCCCCTCTAGGGTGGGGGGTGGGGGCACCATTTCATACTTCGCCTCAGGCAGCAGATTGCCTTGAGTCGTCCCTGATATATAGAAACCCTCTGCCCAGTGTACAGTAGAAGCCATGAAAGCAAATAAAATGCTAGGAATCATAAGAAAAGGAGTGTAAAATAAAACCAGGGATATTATAATGCCTCTGTATCATTCTATGGTGTGACCACACCTTGAATATTGTGTGCAATTCTGATCACCATATCTTAGAAAGGATATAGTAGAATTAGAAAAGGTGCAGAGAAGAGCCACCAAAAATGGTAAAGGAAATGGAAGGATATCCCTATGAGGAAAGGCTTAAAAGGATAGGGCTCCTCAACCTGGAAAAGAGATGGCTAAGGGGAGATATGATAAAGGTCTATAAATTAATGAATAGAGTAGAATGGGTAAACATAGGGTAAAACTCGCTCGACTGACGCCGACCCAGCAGCAGCTCTCCCGGCGGGGATTGAGCCACCTCCTGCCGCTGGACCAGCACGATACAGATTCTCCCGCCCTGCTCTGCCCAATCAGGGCAGCCAGCACAAGATTTAAAAGAAGCGCCATCAGGCGCACCAGCAGACTCGCTCAACCGACGCCGACCCAGCAACAGCTCTCCCGGTGGGGATTGAGCCACCTCCTGCCCCTGGACCAGCACGATCCAGATTCTCCCGCCCTGCTCTGCCCAATCAGGGCAGCCAGCACAAGATTTAAAAGAAGCGCCATCAGGCGCACCCGCAGACTCGCCCGACTGACGCCGACCCAGCAACAGCTCTCCCGGTGGGGATTGAGCCACCTCCTGCCGCTGGACCAGCGCGATCCAGATTCTCCCGCCCTGCTCTGCCCAATCGGAGCAGCCAGCACAAGATTTAAAAGAAGCACCATCAGGCGCACCCGCAGACTCGCTCGACCGATGCCAACCCAGCAGCAGCTCTCCCGGCGGGGATTGAACCACCTCCTGCCGCTGGACCAGCGCGATCCAGATTCTCCTGCCCTGCTCTGCCCAATTGGGGCAGTCAGCACAAGATTTAAAAGAAGCGCCATCAGGCGCACCCGCAGTCTCGCCCGACCAACGCCGACCCAGCAACAGCTCTCCCGGTGGGGATTGAGCCACCTCCTGCCACTGGACCAGCGCGATCCAGATTCTCCCACCCTGCTCTGCCCAATCTGAGCAGCCAGCACAAGATTTAAAAGAAGCACCATCAGGCGCACCCGCAGACTCGCTCGACCGACCCCAACCCAGCAGCAGCTCTCCTGGCAGGGATTGAACCACCTCCTGCCGCTGGACAAGCGCAATCCAGATTCTCCCGCCCTCCTCTGCCCAATCGGGGCAGCCAGCACAATATTAAAAAGAAGCGCCATAAGGTGCACCCGCAGACTTGCTCGACCGACGCCGAGCCAGCAGCAGCTCTCCCGGAGGGGATTGAGCCACCTCCTGCCGCTGGACCAGCGCGATCCATATTCTCCCGCCCTTCTCTGCCCAATCGGGGCAGCCAGCATAAGATTTAAAAGAAGCGCCATCAGGCGCACCCGCAGACTCGCTCGACCGACGCCAACCCAGCAGCAGCTCTCCCGGCGGGGATTGAACCACCTCCTGCCGCTGGACCAGCACAATCCAGATTCTACCGCCATCCTCTGCCCAATTGGGGCAGCCAGCACAAGATTTAAAAGAAGCGCCATCAGGCGCACCCGCAGACTCGCTCGACCAACGCCGACCCAGCAGCAGCTCTCCCGGAGGGGATTGAGCCACCTCCTACCGCTGGACCAGCACGATCCAGATTCTCCCGCCCTCCTCTGCCCAATCGGGGCAGCCAGCACAAGATTTAAAAGAAGCACCATCAGGCGCACCCGCAGACTCGCTCGACCGACGCCGACCCAGAAGCACTCTCCCGGCGGGGATTGAACCACCTCCTGCCGCTGGACCAGCACAATCCAGATTCTACCGCCATCCTCTGCCCAATTGGGGCAGCCAGCACAAGATTTAAAAGAAGCGCCATCAGGCACACCCGCAGACTCGCTCGACTCACGCTGACCCAGCAGCAGCTCTCCAGGCGAGTATTGAGCCACCTCCTGCTGCTGGACCAGCGCGATCCAGATTCTCCCGCCCTGCTCTGCCCAATCGGGGCAGCCAGCACAAGATTTAAAAGAAGCGCCATCAGGCACACCCGCACCTGGCGGGCCCACGCCGGAGGGCCTCACCAGAGGGCCCTTTGTCGTGGCCCTTAGGCGGGGACCTCCAAGAAGGACCCCCACTAGAACCGCCAGAAATCAGGCCTCCATGCAAAATGACTCCCAGAGACACGAATCAACGTAACCCAAAGCGTTTCAACCACCTCCAGACACATCTAAACCTCAATGGAACCCAACCTCTGCAGCAAAGTAGGTACGATATAACACTATATAGAAAACATGAAGCTTGACACCGAGCATTTTAAAGAGAACTAACATAGAACTTTTCTGTCTCAACCATGCATGATATCTATACATGATCATACAAGTGGTGCCTATGCATGCCTATGTTATCTGTCTGTGATACTGTAAGATTTGGTGCCCGCCTGCAAGGATATTGTGCTTGTCTGTGATACTGTGCCTGCCTGTGACTCTGTGACCTTAGTAGCTATATACCTGCCTGTAAGGATACTGTGCCTGCCTGTGATACTGCCCCTTTAGTAGCTGTAGAGGCCTGCTTAAGTGTAGCTGCTTACACATATACCAGCCTGTAACAGTACAACACCCCCTATACACCCTCCAACCCAGGAGTCCCCTGACCGCATGCAACAGGGTAGATACCGAAAATGGCCCCTACCCCTACCCTCATAGCCATAATTAGCGGTTACCTCCTTGCTGGATGGCTCAGTAATGCAATGGCTTTAGCTCCTACCCACTAAGACATACCAATCCTACAAAGACACGAGAGGAGATGGTCAAGTGCCCCCCATCACAAGAAAATGGATAACACTCGTACGCCACACCAACACTTACTGCACATTACACTTCAACACACCAAGAAGGCCAAACAGGAGGAAATCCCACGTCCCCAAAACCTAACATGTGCTCTCATAAATGCATGCTCAATCCGCAAGAAATGGCCAGTAATCTCAGACATGATATCACTCCATGACCTCGACATACTCCTGATCACAGAGACATGGCTATCTATTGATGACTCTGTCCTCCTCAACCAACTCCTACCCACTGACTTCTCAATACACAGCTGCCATAGAGACAGCAAAAGTGGTGGAGGAGTACTGAACCTCGCCAAAACAGACCTCCAATTCCACCTGATCAATGCCACCAGTACAACGCACCTCGATACAGTTACCAAAGCCAATAAGCACTGCTCTATCAACCTACTGTACAGAGCACTGTCAACATCCCCTGATGACCTCTCAACAATAATCAACCTTGCCTGCACTGCCTCAAACCCACATACCCCAAGCTGGTTACTAGTTGATTTCAATCTACCAACCCTTCAGAACACTCAAGCCTCAGCCTTCCTCGAAGCTCTCAAGGAACTAGGATACAAGCAACTAATCAATGAACCCACCCACATGAAAGGAAACATATTGGACCTAGTATTTGCTCCACTGACAGCGCTGGATGCTGCCTACGTCCCTATGCTGTCCATCACTGCAGTACCCTGGTCCGACCACAAACTAATCAAATTCCAAATTCCCATGTCCGACTGCTGCCTGAGGAGCCCCGGAAGATTGAGCAGCACCACCAGGACACCCTTACGATATTTCCAACCTTTTGACAAGGATATTATCCTGAGTAAAACCCGCCCGCTCCTTGACTTGACAATACCCTGCCTTGACGAGCTGATCGCCAGCTGGAATAATAGCCTCAGTTCCATTGCGCAACGCCCTCCATCAAGCAAGCCCCCAAGGAAACGAGCCGCTACACCGTGGTACTCCACTGAGCTGCGAACTTCACTCCTTCACTTAAGGAAGCTGGAAAGACGATGGCGGCGATCATGTTCCTTGGTAGACCAGAGAGCATATAACCTTCACCTGGTGGAACACCGGGAAGCAATAACAGAGAAAATTAGGCAATCCCACACCGATACCCTAAAGCATTCACTAAGCAAACCACACGACTTGTTCAATCTTGTCAAGAATCTAACAAAAGAACCAGGACCTGATCAAACAAGTGAGATCCACCCTCGAGAATTCGCTGACTTCCTACAATCAAAACTATGTCAGACTAATAAGTCCACAGCACCAACCACCGCTCAGGAGTCAACCTGCCTGACACTACTAACCACTCTCTCTACCCCATCCAAGAAATACATTGAAGACAGTATTGCCACGATCAACACCACCATGGCACAAACCGACCCCTGTCCTGCCTTCTGGATAAAGGAGCTATGTAGTGAACTTAGCACATTCATAGCCAGACTCATGGACCTATCTTTCGCAACAGGATCATTTCCCCAAAGCCTCAAACACATATCCATCAGACCTCTGCTGAAAAACAACAAGCTCGACCCCCAGAAAGTTGAATCATACAGACCTATATCCAGCATACCACTACTAGCCAAGATAATAGAAAAGGAAGTCCAACGACAAATACAACACCACATAAACGACGTCGCTCCACTGGACCCCTGCCAACATGGATTCAGGGAATCCCATGGTGTGGAAACACTCCTCACCACCCTCTTCAGCACCATAATTGATGGAATCGATAACACCCATCACGGGTTCGTCCTCGTCTCCATGGACATAGCCGCTGCATTTGACTCAGTAAGCCATGAGCTTCTCCTGAGGCGACTCGAAGAGAAGGGTATCTGTGACACAGCACTAAACTGGTGCAAATCATGCATGTCTGACAGATGGCAACACGTACAATCTAGGACCTCAATATCAGAACCTTTCCACCAAAAACAGGGCGTCCCGCAGGGTTCTTCCCTTTCCTTCCTGATGTTCAACATACACATGCAGCCCATCTGCAACCTCATCCGATCATTCAATGTCAACTGCTTGATATATGCCGACAACATGCTACTCTACATTCCATTTTTAACTGACCAGATGGACCTTTCCCCATTGACAGACTGCTTTGACGCAGTAGCCAACTGGCTCCAGACTCAAAACCTCTGAATACAGCACAAGAAAACAGAAGTTCTCTTCATCACGAGGAACCAAAACTTCACCCCTCCAGCTCATCTAAAAGTCAAGGGAGCGGAGCTACAATCCGATACCTTGGAGTCACCTTAGACCAACGCCTAGACATGAAGGCACACATAAACAACATAGTAAGAGCAGTCTACCATAAGATCTGGACACTCAGACACTTACGTTCCCTGCTAGATCCGGACGACTTCCGGACAATCTATCAGGCGCTGATCATCCCGCATTTCGATTACGCCAATGCGATTTTACAAGGGCTCCCACAATCTACCCTGGGTCCGCTCCAACTCGCAATGAATGCCGCTGCCAGGGTTATATATGGTGCCTCCAGGCGGGACCATGTGACACCCATCCTGAAACAGCTGCATTGCCTCCCTATCCAAGGCAGACTCTCCTTCAAGACCTTACTGCTGACCTTCAAGGCCATCAATGGGCTCTCCTCCGCCTCACTCTCCGAGCTTATCCACACTACTCCCCCCAACTGGGCCAGAAGATCTGCAGCAATTAACACACTAGTAACCCCCAAGACAGTAACCCAATGCATCCAGGCAACAGCAAACAGGGCATTCAGGTTATGCGGCCCAGATGCTGGAACGCCCTACCACCTAGTATCCGGGCAATCCCTGACCTAATACAGATTAGGAAGGCTTTGAAGCACCACCTCTTCCTCAAACACTACCCAGACGAATGCCACTCCCCCACACCAATCACACTATGAGTAATCTATGATATGACTTCACGTGATACTTATATGTAGATAGTTACCCCAGTTTTATCCAAGTTAATGCACCTGTTCATTGTAAATGCGGAGCAGATTCCTGCACCACATATGTTTCAGTTTTATGTAAAATGCACTGATGTCGAATGGTGTGGTATAGAAGAGACTGTAAATAAATAAAAATAAATAAATTAAAGTAGAAAGCCTAGGGATTATGCAATGAAACTACAAAGTAATGCCTTTAAGAGTAATAAGAGAAAATATTTTTTCACTCAACATGTAAGCAAACTCTGGAATTCACTACCGGAGGATATAGTAAAAGGTTTGGACAAGTTCCTGGAGGACAGGTCCACAACCCATTATTAAAGAGGACCCAGGAAATCCACTGCTTACCCCAGGACAAGCAATGTGGAACCTGTGTACTTTTTTGGGAATATGCCAGGTACTTGTGACTTGGATTGGTCACTGTTGGAAACAGGATACTGGGCTTGATGGACCTTGGTCTGACCCACTATGGCATTTCTTATGTTCTTATGAGACTGGGGACTAGAAGGAAAATGGGGTGCCAAGGCTTTGATAGTGATTGGATAGAACAGGGGGAGTGAGGAAAAAGAATGAATTGGGTGGGGAGTTGGTGTGAAAAACCTAAGGATGCTGCAGATTGGTCAGGAGGAAATAGAAAGAAACAGGAGACTATCAAAGAAATTAGAGACAAAAAGGATAGTCCTGGGGTGATAGAGGAAGGAAAATAGTAGGTGAAAAGGAGCCTGGCTTATCAGAAAAAAGTGAAAAAAGTTAGGGCTCTTCAGTTTTGAGAAGAGACAGTCTAGGGGAGATATGCCAAAGGTCTATAAAATAATGAGTGGAATGGAACAAGAAAACATTCATCAGTTTTTTACTCCTTCAAAAAGTACAACGTCTAGGGGACATGCAATGAAGCTACAAAGTAGTACATTTAAGACTAATCAGAAATATTTTTTTCAGTCACTGTTTAATTAAGCTGTAGAATTTATTGCTAGAGGATGTAGTAAAGGTTTTAATGTAGCTGAGTTTAAAAGAGGTTATGACAAGTTCCTGGCGGAAAAGTCCATAAAGTAGTATTAAATAAGACGGGAAAATCTACCTTTTGAGATTCTGTCAGGTACTTGTGACCTAGACTGGCCACTGTATGGCTACTACTACTAATAATAATAATAATCATCATTTGTATAGCAGAACAAGGTGTACACAGAGCTGTACATACAGATGTAAGATACAGTCCCTGCTCATCAGAGCTTACAATCTAACCAAGATGAAAAAACATTGCAAAAATGGGAACTAGAGTAAGGCAAGATACACATAAGTAGTGGACAAGAGAATGAGGAGCATCAGGATGCAAAAGCAGCCTCAAAGAGGTGGGTCTTCAGCCTGGACTTGAATAGGGCCAGGGAAGGAGCCCGGCGCACCTACTCAGGTAGTTTGTTCCAGACTTATGGCAAATCTTATGTTCTGATGTGAGGCTAGGTAAGGGAACTTATGTGTAATAGTGAAGATGTTGGGGCTGATGAAAAGATGAGAGACAAAGAAAGATAGATGAGAGCTGGAAAGAGTGTGAGTACAATGAATATAAATGGGAAACCTAAGAGCGGGTGAAAGAAAATAAAGCCTGGGAAAGAACTGAAAGGTCAGAAGAGCGAATGGGAGAACTGACAGTGGGAGATGGAAAGCTGCTATGTAGATGCGGAATGAAAGGAGGGAAATTGAATGCTAGAGTATAAAGGAAATGGGGGAAGGAGGAGTAACATCTTGCTATGGGTAGATAGAAGCAGGCTAGAGAAATAAAACAGAAAGTGAAAGATCATTGCCAGAGTAATGGAAGGAAGAAGGACGAGAGATAAGGGAATGGAAAAGAGACCATGGAATAGGACTTAAGAAGAGGTCAATAAGGTGAAAATGGAAAATATACTAGGGCTATTAAAAAAATAAAAGGAGTAGACAACAGAGGGTTTTTTTAATAACATCTTATTTCAAGGTTTTATTGATAGGAATATTTCAGCTTTGGGAATGTTTAATATTAGCCCAGCAAAATATAAATGTGATCACTTTCCGGAGCGGAAAATACTATTTAGTAACGTTAGAACAAAAACGCTCCACTCTTCACCATGTGAGGTATATATTTCTTGCAACCGGGTCTCAGACTCATACGGAGCTAATTTCATGGGTTTACAAGCAGAGCTCAGACCCACAGCTCACAGTTGCATCAACGACCCGTATATGTTGCTGATGTTCAATTAAATAGTGCTAGGCTCAAGACAGATAATTTTCCCACAAAGAGTATATCACAACTCAGAAAAACTTTTAAAAAGTGGTACTTATCTGAACGAGCTAGTATTTCCCCAATGCCAACCTTCGCGCTGGTGCATTTCACTCTTAGGTTTTTTCAAGGGGATTTTGTTCGCACTACGCCGATATTTCTATAAATACAATATCAAATTATTTGTGTGTTTGTACTTGACACCTCTATTCATTTCAACTGTTGTACAGGTATCACATTGAACTATCATATTTTATGGCTAAATTTTCACTCACCACGCTCTCAAACCGGCCGCTGTCTTCTGCATTGTTCATTTAAGGAGTTGTTGCCAAAAGACGCTGCGCATGTTCATTGTGCGGCGTTTTTCTAACCAACAAAATGTCGATGTAATGACTATCAGCTGGAGATGTAAGTAGTGACGTAAAAACCTTCATTGATGTAAAGAAGACATACACTGCTCTACTAGAGATGTACATAGGAACAATATCATGGTTAATAACCTGAACGGCTTGAGAACCCAAATCATTGAACATTTTTCCAGGCGTATTGATATCACGCGATCTAAAAATGAAGGTTAAGAGAAAATCACGACGCTGTCAACTGTATACTCCCGCTGTCATTGGAAGCACTAACACTTCGAGAAGATCTTTTAGATCTCCATTTATCATTTTTGGCAGATCTTCTAAATTTAGTTCTATTTAATAACTATTTTTTGTTCGAAGGAACGATATACCACCAGCGCCAAGGAGTAACGAAGGGTGCTACCTGTGCCCCTTCGGTGGCAAATTTTTACATGGCATCTTTCGAGAAACAATGGATTTTTTCAGAACCTTGTAATCCACATATTCGTGTATGGAGGCGTTTTATTGATGACATTTTCATGTTATGGGATGGACACCAGAATGAATTGGATCTTTTTTTGATTTGGTTGAATGATAGGGATCAGAATCTTCATTTCACATCTGTAAGCAATACCACCAGCTTACAATTTTTAGATGTATTGATTACAAAATCTGATGGTTGTTGGCACACGTCTATATAAAGAAAGCCTACAGATAGAAACACTCTTCTACACTATAAGAGTGCGCACCCACGAAAGTTAAAAGATGGTCTTCCATTCTCTCAGTTCCTAAGGTATAGACGGAACTGTTCAGATATTAGGGACTATAAGACACAAGCGTCCCAATTAAAGGAGAAGTTTCGGATGAGAGGATATCCATCTAAGATTATTGACCAGGCTTACAAACGAGCATTGTTTAATAATAGAGACGCCTTGCTAACTCCGACTTTGAGAAACCCTGATGAAGATGACCAGGTGAATTTAATCACCCTCTATTCTCCCTACAGCAATAAGATCCAGAGCATTATAAAGAAACATAGCAGTGTAATTCACAGCACCATTGGTTTGGAGAATAAGCATATTAGATGCGTATGGAAAAGACATAAAAATTTAAAAGAAATCCTAAGTCCCACTTTGCTAAGACCATTGATTCCAACTCCAGTGTTTCAACACGCTGGACATTATAAATGTGGCCACTGTGCCATCTGTAATATCACTACTGAATGTACTTTTTTTCAACATGGTGATAAGATACACCATTTAAAACATCGTACTACCTGCGCCTCGATGCATGTCATATACTGCATTCGTTGTCCGTGTCAATTGCTCTACGTGGGAAAAACCATCTGACCTTTTTATATCCGTATACAAGAGCATCGGAGCAGATTAAAATGTAGGCGTATAGAAGCACCGATTGTATCGCACTGTCTCAACTCACAGCATGCTTTTGAAGATCTTACCTGTTTCTGTATAGATCAGGTAATGTGTGGCAATGGCAAAAAAACTAGAGAACAACTGCTGTTATATCGGGAACAAAGATGGATTTTTGTATTGAAATCGACAGTGCCAACGGGACTGAACATGCAGATAGATTGGAAAGCGTGCATGTAGTCGTGGAGGGTCACTTTTTGGACTTTTCTACCACAAGTGACAACGGGAGTATACAGTTGACAGCGTCGTGATTTTCTCTTAACCTTCATTTTTAGATCGTGTGATATCAATACGCCTGGAAAAATGTTCAATGATTTGGGTTCTCAAGCCGTTCAGGTTATTAACCATGATATTGTTCCTATGTACATCTCTAGTAGAGCAGTGTATGTCTTCTTTACATCAATGAAGGTTTTTACGTCACTACTTACATCTCCAGCTGATAGTCATTACATCGACATTTTGTTGGATAGAAAAACGCCGCACAATGAGCATGCGCGGCGTCTTTTGGCAACAACTGTTTAAATGAACAATGCAGAAGACAGCGGCCGGTTTGAGAGCGTGGTGAGTGAAAATTTAGCCATAAAATATGATAGTTCAATGTGATACCTGTACAACAGTTGAAATGAATAGAGGTGTCAAGTACAAACACACAAATAATTTGATATTGTATTTATAGAAATATCGGCGTAGTGCGAACAAAATCCCCTTGAAAAAACCTAAGAGTGAAACGCACCAGCGCGAAGGTTGGCGTTGGGGAAATACTAGCTCGTTCAGATAAGTACCACTTTTTAAAAGTATTTCTGAGTTGTGATATACTCTTTGTGGGAAAATTATCTGTCTTGAGCATAGCACTATTTAATTGAACATCAGCAACATATACGGGTTGTTGATGCAACTGTGAGCTGTGGGCTTGTAAACCCATGAAATTAGCTCCGTATGAGTCTGAGACCCGGTTGCAAGAAATATATACCTCACATGGTGAAGAGTGGAGCGTTTTTGTTCTAACGTTACTATATAATATTAGCCCAGAGCACATAAATTAAAGTGGCCCCAGTAGTGAGGGATTGATGAGCTCCTCACAAAGAAAGAGCAACTCAAGTCAGTAGACTAGGAGACATTTTTAAGCTTAGATTGTTAAAGTGTTTACATTATGGGGCATGTTTACTAAACTCCGAAATTGTGCGGGGCCCCGTTAGTGTGCCTGTGCCATATAAGGAGTGGGCGGTTCAGGCAGAAAAAAGAAAAAAAAACGGGAGAAAGCGACCGTACTTGTGCAAGTCACGCAACTGTGCGGGGTCCGTATTAGCGCGTGGGAAGGCTAAGTGTCGCGCTGCTGTGCACACAAACAAACAGAGCCATAGTACAATGGTGAAGACACTGAGCAGTGGTGCAGGGGCCACGGGTTCGAACCCCCACTGGGCGCAATGAACAAGGCTGGCTCAGGCAGTACCTATTATGGGGAGGATTGTTTTAGGAGGGAGCCTAATCTTGTGCAGCAGAAGGCGGCGCGCCGATGTGCAAGCACAGGAACAGAGCCACAGCACAATGGTTACAATACTGACCAATGGTGCAGGGGCCATGGGTTCAATCCCCCAAGGTGCTCAATGAAGAAGGCTCACAGAGGCATTATGTATTATGGGGATGAGTGCTGTAGGGGGCAGGTTAATTTTTTTCTCTCTGTTAACACTACTAGCAAACGCACTCACAAAGCGTGTTAACATAAGGCGGCCCATAAGGCACATGTTAACGTTCACTGTCCGGCAAGGCACCCTAGAATGTCCCCTATAGGGCCCCATATATGTTGCAGTACAGGGTAATGTATAGTGCACTTTATATGGACGGCAACCATAAGGTGCCCTATAGGGCGCCCTATAAAGCACCCTCAGAGGCATCTTATGGGTACAGTACGCTGAGGGTGTTTTTGCTGGCAACAACATATGTACATGACAGTTAAAAAAAACATTGGACAACCCTGTAAAAGAACCCCACTGTGGGTTCAAACCCATGACCTCAGGCTTCACAGGCAGTGACATAACCATTGGGCTACAGCTGCCAGCAAGCCCCTGGCTGGCTGCAGAGAGCCATCACGTCACCACACAGACAGTCCTCTGTGGGAACCAGGATAGGGTTAGGCCACCCGTACCCATGATGCACTGCACATGCAAAGCAGCTGACCACAGATGAACACAAGATGGGGAATCCACCCCAACAGCTCCCCGACCTGGTAGGGGGAAGTGTCCGTGTGCACCCACACAGCACCTCGGCCTTGTAGGGGGGTACTGACCGGGTGTGTTACTGGCACAGAGTAGCTACACACCGTCACATCGTGCGGGTACAGTGCTCACCCTGAGGGTGCAGTAATGCGCCAAGGACCAGGTCCACAACACCTGCCATGGCTGACAGAGGCCATGCAGGAGCTCCAAAGCAGTAGTAATCTGAGAGATAGGTAGTTCCTGCAGAAACACCCTGGATTACTCTGTCTGCATCAGTCAGTGGAACCCCTTATGGACTCCTAGGTGGGCTATGCACCACAATTCTCCTCCCCCCCCCCCCCCTCCCAGGCTGCGGGCAAAATACAGGGTCCCCTATCAACAGATCCACATTCTACCACCCTGCAATGGTGGCAGTAGAGTGGACCATCAACCCCTGTCCTGCTGGTGAACAGACACCCTACAGGGCATCCAAAGCAGCCCTATACACATCCACAACACAATATCAGACAGACATTAGGCCAGGATATGCTAAGCTGCACCCCACCACTATCTGATATTCTCCTGCAGCAGGCCTTCAGCCACTACACCCTGCAAGGCGCTCCATCAAGACACATACCAGCTGAGAACAGTCTGCTAGTTAGTCCTGGTGGAAATGCATGCACCCAGAACTGGGATGGCAGCACACACAAGCAGATAAGTCAGTGACTGGGCCCCACAAGGAAACCCATACATACCACATGAGAGAAATACTATATAGCACTATGGGGGTGCCTAGCCATGCTGGCGTCACTGCACTGTCAGGGTGGAGTGTATACCCAGCAGCACATACAGAGGTCACCCTGTCTGTGTAGGTGGTGTCCGGCCACTACAATGTCCCTGCCAGTGCCCTATGCCCTGTGCAGATGCATCCTGGCCAGCACACCCTGTCTGAGCTATACCCATGGTACTTTGCTGCTCATTATGCACATTGTCAGGCCAATACTGGCAACAGTGCTGGCAGTGTGGGCTGTGGAAGGTGTTTGCAGCCAACACACACTGTATAGACAGACACACACTCCCACACGTATGCCAGCATTGTGCCACTATAGAGGGGTTTATCAGCCTTGCCCACCACACCAGTCCTGGGCACAGTACAGGCATGGATATGCTACGCAGTACTGTTGGGGGTCACTCCCCAGGGTGGTAAACACTGTCAGAGACCAGACCTGAAGCACGCACCGCAGACATCGGACAGATTTTTATGTTGGAGATCAAAGAGCCAAATGTGCTTTAAGTAAGACAGTCTACCTGCCAGTACACATAGCAAACGTTTGAGAGCTGTCCACCGCATACCCAGGTGTAGGGTGGCATTGCTAAGGTATGCAGGTGCTAGTATTGGGAGATGCACGCAGGGCCCAATGTCCTGCCTCTCCAGGAGGCATTGGCCAATGGGGCCTGGGGGTGTGGGTATGTTCGCCTCTGTTGGATGTTGCTTTACGGCAGAGTTTCCCAACTCCAGTCCTGGTGTGCCTACCACTGTTCGGGTTTCCCTGCTGTCCCTCATGAGTATGCAAGAGCTACATCTACATGCCATGGGGGTGGTGCATAGATATGCAGCACAGGCATTTGTATTAGCGGCAGCAAGGAGCCTGAATGGTGTGTGGTCCTCCAGGATTGCATTTGGGAGACTCTGCTCTAGGTAATGCCCCTGTTCATGGTGTCTGTGATCGGTGTGCGAAAAGTTAGGCATAATACCAATGCGTATGTCCCCAGCAATCCTGGTTTGTCCGTACTATCATGGTTTAGTTGTGCTAGAAATATGTGGACAGGATTGGCAGTAGCCCCAGCTGGGCTTTGAACCTGTGACCTTCTGTTGTTGCACACACTGTCTGTGTGCACTGCATCACCATGTTGCCACAGATTTACTGAATTCCGTGGGAAGCCCATGACTGTACATCCGACAGGGCCTGTCTGTTGCAGTGGACAGTGCCAGCCTGCACATGGATAGGCCACTGTCTTCGGTGGCTAGTAGCCACTGCCCCCCCACCACCTGTCCCCTTACACCAACATGCTGGCATGTCCTTATCTTGGTAAAAGCATATGGCCTGATTGAGTTGTGGCACTCCCGGACTGCATTTGGGGGACTTGGCTGTAGGTAATGCCCATTGTCATGGTGTGTGAGCGGTGTAGGGTAAAATATGGGTGTTTGCACCATGCTTCTGTACTCTGCAATATAGAGGTGTCGTTACTATCTCTGTTTAGTGGTGGGTAAAATGTGAGGACTGGGCTGGCAGGTGCCACAGCTGGGATTTGAACCTGTGACTCTCTGGGCCTATGGGTACTGGCTCTGTCCGCTGCACCACACAGACAGTGCAGTCCCTGGAGATAGGAAACCTGACCAAAAGAGTAGGGAGCCCTGCTCTGCACATTTTTACTGTGGGCTCTTTCACTGTGTCTGGCAACAAAAGTGCAAATAAAACCCGCAAATGACCGTGGAAAACGGGGGAAAAATATAACCAAGCTGGCCAACAGTGATATTAATGGGCACACATAAAAAGACACACCCAGGAAAGCTCCACAGAAAGGAAAGGATTTTTGGAAGGGTCTCCAAAATTCATTTCTTTTTTATTGCCCAGCTGAATTATAATTTTTAGACATTTTCGTGGTGGTCATTTTGGGTTTTATTTGCACTTTTGTTCTGTGCAAATGTATCACACTGCTCACGTTTTGTGGGTTTCCCCGGTTTTGCTGTACATTGCTGACGGAAATGGTTTCTCTTCCCTTTAAATGCCCTCTACCGCGAGTGTTTCACTCGCGGTATTTTTGCTTTGAAATTCGGCCCCGATAATGTGTGGGGAGCCTCTCCCCTCCCCTTCCCCGCCCATTAACCCCGTCTCTCCACCCCTCGGGAGCCTTCCTCCGCCCTCCGTTAGCCTTTCCACGCCTCTATCGGACATTTGCGGGCCCGTACTTGTGCGGGGCCCGTTAGTGTGACACGCACCTTCGTGGGGGTTCATTGCACGTGTGCGGGGCGCTTAAGAGCACTTAAGTGCTGCTTTTACTGCGCTATTGTGCGGCACGCAATTGTGCGGTTTTTAGTAAACATGCCCCTATATCTTTTGATTATTTTTGTACTATATTTCGATTATATATATATACATTATATATTTCGATTATTTTTGTACTGTATTTCAAGCTTTGATATTATGTGCATTGGGCTTTAGCAATGTCCTTTATATAGAACTTCTAGTCATGCATTTGCATCCTTTGCAATTACTGCAAAAAGCGGTTGTTCACCTACTAACAAGCATAGGACGATGTGAGCACATCACTCTGGTGTTGCATTTTTTGCACAGGTTACCGATATCTTAACAAGTTAAATGTAAAATGTGTTGGCTAGTCTTTTAGCTAATGCAGTGACACACTGTCATACCGTACTCTTTACAAAACCTTTGCACTGGTATGTCCCTGCTCAGGCTGTTCACCTGAGAAATACTGCATTACTGGAACTACCCAAGAAAAAGAGTAGAGAAGGCCACCTCAGAGAAGTGGTTCAGACGGGGGAGAAGAGAAAGCGTTTGGCTTTTTTGTGAACACTGGAGTAGAGGTGCAAACCATTGCTGGCCAAGACCTGGTTGTTAACTTTTTGACACTTTATTGTTTAATATTGCATTGATTCAGCTATATAATGACCCCTGATGCAGGCACAGTTTCCGAAACTTGGCCAAGTTGGGTCTTCAATAAAATGTGTGTGGTTGTGATCCTTTTCTACTCCTTTTCTTGCAGCTTGCTGTTTATAGGATTTCCCATTCCTTCTTTGTTATTTATTGGAACTATCTACAATCAGGGTTGCATGATTAACTAGAATACGCATAACATTATTTTCCATTGCCACCCCTATATTATGAAATGAGTTTCCCTTGATAATTTGATTGGAATAGGACCCAAGGCATTTGTGGAAATTATTTAATGCTCAGTTATTTGAAGAAACATTTTCATGATTTTTGTTGATCAACAATTCATTTTGTGCTTTAGGTTTTTCTAAATGTTTAACATTTTCTGTCTTTTTTGTGTTATTTGATTGGAATTTACTGTTTATGTTTTGCTGTAAACCACATAGAAGGGTTTGTAATCAGTAATGTGGTCTATAAATTGGTATAAAATAAATAAATGCATTTCATATGGCTGGTATTTTGCTCAGTACAGGACAATATACCTTTCCTTTTCTCTTTCTTCGGTGTTCTACTGCTGAAAAAGTCCAAATTCTCAGACTTGCATTTCAGATTTTGTATGTATTCCTCTTTTCTAATTTATTTATGTATTTATTTCAGGTGCTTGATATACCACCAACAAGCAAAAAGCTATCACAGCAGTTTACAAATGGAATATAAAAAGGGGGGAAAAAAACAAAAGAAAGAAGAAAAGGATAGGCAAAGTGAGGCTACAATGCAGGGATGGGGGGAAGGAAGGGGGTAAAGTATGCAAGTTACTGGCTGAGAAAAGGGAATCAGAGGTCCTGGGCCTGGGCAAAAGCTTGTTGAAACAGCCAGGTCTTAAGGTGGTTCTTGAAAATGGGAAAGAGGACTCAGACCAAAGAGAGAAAAGGAGAGATCCACAAGGAAGAGCCCAAACAAGCGAAGGAAGAGTTCTGATAAAGAAAACAAGGCAAGAGCACAAGGAGGGGGGAGAAAAGGAGAGTAGCATTGGACGAAAGAAGGGAGTGACCAGGAGGTAGGAGAAATAAGAGAGACCGTGTAAGGAGACCATGAAACAAAAAGAGCTCAGTGGGTCAGAATAAGGATTTTATAGCACATGTGAAAAGAGATAGGAAGCCAGTGCAAAGAAACGAGCAGAGGAGAAACATGATCACACCGATGGGTCTTATGAATAAGTCTGGCAGCAGTGGACTGTATTAGTTTTGAGCAATGAAGAGAATACTAGGAAAGACCAATGAAGAGGAAATTGCAGTAGTCTAGATGTGGAATAACAAGACCCAGAACTAGCTAAGTGAACTGAGTCTTTGTGAAAGTGGATCAGGCAGAATGAAGGCAATGAAGGGCAATAAAACAAGATTTGGATAAGGAGTCCAAATGGGGTTTGAAAGAAAGGGCAAAGTCAATGAAGACACACAAGTTTTAACTGAATCACAAAACTTGAATGGTGAGGAAGCTATGACTGGGGAAGTAAAGACCCTAACGAAGGAACCTTCATCCTCCCAACCAGCCATGATTCACCCTCAGGATTACACAGACTACCTGAAGACCAAAACCAAGAACATAAGCAAAGCAATGCTATCCATCTCTACTAACAACCCACCTAAACCACTTGCATCTCTCATGACACCATTGGTTGCTTGTATCGAGGACATCATAGCCGACATCAATGCCACCACTGCCCCAAACGACCCTTGTCCAGCATTCTGGATAAGATCACTACGCAAGGAAATCAGCCCAAAAATAGCCAAGATCATTGACTTATCCTTCTCTATGGGTAATTTCCCCCTATGCCTCAAGCAAACATCTATCTGGCCTCTTCTGAAGAACACAAAGCTAAACTCCCAGAAGGTGAAATCGTACCGACCAATATCAAGTATCCCACTGCTTGCAAAAATAATCGAGAAGGTTGTACAGCGTCAAATACAGGATCACATTGACTCCTCAGCTCCCCTTGACCCATGCCAACATGGCTTCAGAGAATCGCATGGGGGTCGACAATATTAAACAAGGATTTGCTTTAATTTTCCTAGACATTGCAGCCGCATTTGACTCTGTAAACCATGAGCAACTCCTAATATGGCTCCAAGACAAGGGAATTAACGGAACAGCATGGAGCTGGTGCAAATCCTATCTCACTGACAGATGGCAACGAGTGCGGGTGGGATCCACAACTTCTGAGCCTTTCCAACAAGAACATGGTGTTCCCCAAGGCTCATCTCTCTCCGCTCTCCTATTTAATATTTATATGCAACCCATATGTGACATAATCCATTCATTCAAAATATCATGCCTGATCTACGCCGATGATGTTCTACTCTTCATCCCATTCATGATCAAGAATCCGGACTTCTCTCCATTTGTGGATTGCTTCAATGCAAGATCAACTTCAGCAAGACCGACGTCCTGTTTGTCACTAGAAACCAGTCATTCTCTCCACTGCCGACCTTAAAGACAAGAGATGCTGAACTCCCAAGTAGACCCAGCATTCGCTACCTGGGTGTTACGCTAGACCAACGGCTTGACCTCAAACAGCACATCGGCAACACCATCAAACAAATCTACCACAAAATAAGAACACTCCGACATCTTCATCCCCTGTTGCAACCAGTTGATTTCAGATCAGTTTTCCAGGCTCTTGTAATGCCCCACTTCGTCTACGCTAATGTAATCCTGCATGGTTTACCTAAAAATACACTAAACCCTCTACAGCTGGCAATGAACACGACTGCATGGGTTCTGCACGGTGCTGCTAGAGGGGACCACATCACCCCAATCCTTAAGGATTTACATTGGCTACCAATTCACTGCCGGCTCACTTATAAAATATTACTTATGACCTTCAAGGTTATCAATAAGATATCCTCCACATCCTTAATGGACCTCCTCCAACCCACCCCATCAAATAGAGCAAGAAGAACATTCTCCGCCAATACCTTAAAAATCCCCAAAGAGATAACAAAATGCACACAGGCAACAAAAAAATGGGCCTTCAAATTCTATGCACCCATCTGCTGGAATACACTCCCAACTTCAATCAGGACCATAACAGACCTGCTGGAATTCAGGAAGGCACTAAAACACCACCTCTTTCTCCTGCACTACTCCCAACCCAGTAACTCTCAACATGGTAACCTAACCTCATCCTCTCACACATAACTAAGAATTCATGAGTTGACAACAATGCTGTATATATCTGTAATTAGTTGTACATAGTTACCCCAGTTGAAACCCAAGTTTTGTATACCAGTTCAATGTAAGTGCTTAATAATGTTCCTGTTACGCACAATACTGTTATCTGTGAACCGCGCTGATTTTGAATAGTGCGGTATATAAAAATAATAAAATAAAAATGAATAAAATAAATAAGGCAGTAAGGAAGCAGATGGCGAGGGGAATGCAATAGCTTCACATTTAGTAGTATGAGGATAAGGTGATTGTCACCTTTGGTGAACTGTTGTGAGACATGATTGGAGACGAGAGATGTCTGAAGAAGAGGAAGGAATAGTGAAGAGAATCTGAATATTGCCTGTGTAGAGAAAGAGTGTGCAGCCAAGGAATTGAATCAGCAGGGGAGAGGGGCTATAAAAATATTAAAGAGTGTGAGCAAGAAGAGTTCCCTGAGGGACTTCTGAAATAAGAGGAAGAAAAGTGGACAGTCTAGAGCAGCCATGACGAACCTATGGCACGCGTGCCAGCTGTGGCACGCGAAGGCCTTGCAGCTGGCACGCGGGAAGGTCCGCAATTAAGATATGCGGTAAAATTAAAAAAAATAAAAAGCTGTCTTCTCCTGCTGCCGGGGCCGCCGCGGCAGAATCGAGTGTGCCGCGGGGCCCCCCCTGCCCAGCACAGCCTGCCCTCCCCCTCTATCCGCTCTCTCGTCGCAGCTCACAGTGACACGCGCCGGCTTTCAGAGAGCGAGGGAAGAGTTTCTCCCTCGCTGCTCTGTTAAGCCCGCGGGGGCTGATGGGAAGTTCCCATCAGCCCCCGCGGGCTTAACAGAGCCGCGAAAGGGAAACTAATCCCTTCGCGCTCTGAAAGCCGGCGTGTGTCACTGTGAGCTGCGACGAGAGAGCGGATAGAGGGGGAGGGCAGGCTGTGCTGGGCAGGGGGGCCCCGCGCCACACGCGCTCCCGCCGCGGTGGCCCCGGCAGCGGGAGAAGCCAGCTTAAAAAAAAAAAAAGTCCCTCGGCTGGGCTGGGGTGGGGGATTAGGTGGGGTGCGGGGCGGGGGGGGGGTTAGGATTGCTGATGGGCTGGGGGGGGCTGGGGGGTTTAGGAGTGCTGATGGGCTATGGGGGGGGCTGGGGGGTTAGGAGTGCTGATGGGCTGGGGGGGTTAGGAGTGCTGATGGGCTATGGGGGGGCTGGGGGGGGTTAGGAGTGCTGATGGGCCTGGGGGGTTAGGAGTGCTGATGGGCTATGGGGGGCTGGGGGGGTTAGGAGTGCTGATGGGCTGGGGGGTTAGGAGTTCTGATGGGCTATGGGGGGGCTGGGGGGGTTAGGAGTGCTGATGGGCTATGGGGGGGCTAGGACAGGAAATGGGCTGATGGGAGGGGTTAGGACTTGAGGTGGGTTGAGGGGGTTCGGCCTGGGAATGGGCTGTGGGCTGTTGGGGGGTTAGAACTGGTAATGGGCTATGGGGGGGTTAAGACTGGTAATGGGCTGTTGGCTGATGGGGGCTGTCTGGTAATGGGCTATGTGGGGGGTTAGGACTGATAATGGGCTATGGGGGGGGCTAGGACAGGAAATGGGCTGATAGGGAGGGGTTAGGACTTGAGGTGGGCTGATGGGGTTAGGACTGGTAATGGGCTGTGGGCTGATGGGGGGGTTAGGACTGGCAATGGGCTATGGGGGGCTGACTGGAAATGGTTTGATGGGGTTAGGACTGGAAGTGGGTTGATGGGGGGGGGCTAGGACTGGTATTGGGTTGGGGGGTTGCTAGGACTGGAAATGGGCTGATGGGGGGCTAGGACTGGAAATGGGCTGATGCAGGGACTAGAAGGGAATGGATGCTGGGTGAGGCTGGAACTAGAAGGGAGCTGATGTTGGGGGAGGATTAGAATGGGATGGGGCTGGGAGAGTAAAATGGAGAGGGGAAAAATATTTTGTGTGGGAGGGATAAAAAATCTACAATTGGCCGGGTATTGGGAGAGTAAGTGGGGATTGAGGATGGAGGGGTAAAATTTGAGTGGATGAAATAGGAATGAGGAAAGAGCAAAAGGAGAAAGATTAGTATGTTAAAGCGGATGTAGAGAGAGAGAATGGAAAAAAAAGCTAGAAGAGAGAAGAAAGGACAAATGGACAGCAGATGATGGAGAGTTAGCAGAAAACATGAAGAAACCAGAAGAAAGTGGCTGGAGCAATTGCAACTGAAAAAAAATGCACAAAAGGTAGAAAGATATCTCTTTGACAAGTTATCAGCATGCATGCAACAACAAACATCACATTAATTTTTTTCATGTATAGATTCTTTGGGAATACACACCGAGTCCTGACACAGTTAACAGTTTTAAGAAGTTTATCTTTTTTTTACTCAGGATACATTTGACATGTTATGTGAATAATACATTTAAAATATATTGTGTAACTGAATCAAATTCTTCCTAAATTCATTAAATTGAATGAAATCATTAAAACATTATAAATTGCCAATAAATTGAAATGAAAACCAAAGGATTGTGAATCAAATTGATTCTCTGACAATACAAAGATTCCAACCTTTACAAATGATGTTACATAGTTCAGGCAACTTTATAAAGAGTTTTTAGATACTAAAATCTTGTTGTTAAGGTTTAATTGACGTGCTGGCACTTTGAGGAAATTCTTTGGTTTTGTGCGGCAGTTTGGGCACTCGGGCTCAAAAAGGTTAGCCATCACTGGTCTAGAGTTAGAAGAAACCTGGAAAGAACGATCTAACAGGTAGGAGAAAAATCAACTAAACACAGAATCATGGATCCCAATAGAATAGGACTGTTGAAGCAGGAGGGAGTGATCTACAAAGATGAATGCTGAAGAGAGATCTAGAGTGAAGAGAATAACTGAGTTACCATGATCTAAAGAGGACCAGATTTGATTCATAAGGGCACAGATCAGAGATTCAGTTGAGTGTCCAGAATGAAAGCCCACCTATCAAGGTTGAAGAGTGAGAGATTTTTCCAGAAATTGAAGGAGCAGAGAGAGAACAATTTGTTTGAGAAGTTTAGAAAGAAATGTCAGATTAGAGGTAGGGTGGAAATTGGAGAGAGAGGAAGGGTCCAGAGAGGGCTTTTTGAGGATGGGGTGAATAATGGCATGTTTCCAAGGGGCAGGAGCATATCCTGTAGAAAGGCTAATATGAAGTAAAAAAAAGAATGCCATGGGAAAGGGTGGGGGTAAGTCTGGAGACTAAGGGGTCTATTCCAGCCTGCAAATAGTGTGGATGGACATCCTGTTGGGACATTGGGATGTCCATCCCCGATATTCCCCCCCCCCCTGTTGTCCCCATCAAAAGCCTCCCCATACAAACAAAACATTTGTATGGGGAGGCTTAGAGGGGGCATTCCAGAGGCAAAGAGAGGGCAGGGCATGGGTGGTCCATGGCCCTGGACATACAGGGCTGATTCTGAGATCAGCCCTGTATGTCCGGGGTTGGCAAACTGGACGGGGGACTTATTCCACCTCGGAGGTGGAATAGGTCCCCCTGGACATTGGGGTACAGCAGGCCCGGGCAGCATCAGAAAGGTGAGGGGTGCAGGAGATTCCCTGTAGCCTGATCTTGGCCATGGAAGGCCAGATCAGGGGTTGGGATGCGGGGAAAGAAGATTGTGGTCGGCGGCCAGGGATCATGGCTCCTGAATGGAGTCGCAGTGCCATGGCAATGGGATGCCATGGCACCGCAAATCCATTCAGGTAGCCGGGTAGGTTGCTGTATGTGCAGGCTGATCAGAATCGGATCTACCCCTGAGCATCTCGATTCTGATTGGACGCACAGGGGCCTAGATGCACACATTAGAATGTGCCTCCATGCATGCTGGCCAAGAAGGGAAGAGGATGGGTGGGTGGCTTTAAAAGCCCGATCAAGAATAGAGAGAGGGTAAGAAAAGAGGACCAGGTTGAAATGAGAGGGGGGTTGGAAGGGTGAGGAGAGGAGAGGAGGATGAAAGAAAATAGGGTTGGGAAAAGGAAGGCTGTTGAAAAGAAGCACGAATGGAATCAGTCTTATCAAAGAGAAAAGAGGCAAAAGATATTTGAGAGGGAGAAGGAGGGAGCTGAAGGGGTGGAGGAGGGAGAGAAGGATTCAAGATGAAAAAGCTAGCAAGGCTTGTTAAAAGAGGTGGAAAGATGTTCTTGAATAAAAGTGGCACAGGCAGAACACAAAAAGCATCTGTAAAAGGAAGAAGCTTCTTTCCCACGGGCAAAGTCAGAGGGAGAGTGTGATTTGCACCAGCATATTTCAAGGTGGTGGATTTGGCAATAAAGAAAGGAAAAACCAGAGTGAAACCAGGGTTTTGATGCCAACTAGTGAGGTCTAAAGAGGCGTAAGGGGGTGGTGACATCCAAAGAAGAGGAAAGAACAGAGCACCAAGATGAGAGTTGGACATGAGAGGGACGGGGTGAAAGAGGTGTCCCGATCAGAGAAATAAGATGATTAGTAAACGAGTCTGTCAGTGAATAGTAAGGTTTGGGTGGATGAACCAATATTGGACAGAGGTGAGCAGGGGAAGGAAGAGGGAGAAAGTTAGCAAAGATTGATCCAACCAGGGGATAGTGGTAGTGAAAGGAGGGGAAGCCTGCAGAAAGGGAGGAGGAGAGACAATGATGAGATCTAGCATATGACCAGTTGAGTGTGTGAGTGAAGAGACTATTGGGGTAAAGCCGAGAGAGTTCATAGTGTGAAATCTGAATGTGGATCAGCTGACGGGAAGGGGAAGTGGGCAGTTGAAATCACATAAAATAAGTAGCAGTAAGAAACAGAGAGAGAGGTTGGCCATATAGGAGATAAAGTCAGTCAGACCATCGACTGAGGGGGAGGAGGGAGGTCTGTAGATAAGGAGAATGTAGAATGGTAAAACAGAGAAGGGGATGTGGGCCAAGAAGACCTCACAGGAGGAGGAATCTGGGTTACAGGTAAGGAAGAGGGGAAAAAGAAAGGAAGGCCACTGCCACACCTGGAGGATCAGCTCTTATGATTAAATGAGAAGCCAGGAGGACAAGCATTGGTCAGATGAGCCAGGTGGCGCATGCAAAGCCAGGTCTCATGACTGCAAGAGAAGACCAGCAATGAGAGGAGAAAATGTCGGCAATAACGGTAGATTTGTGGCGAAGGGAGCGAGAGTTTAACAGATCAAAGCCAAGGGGAGAAAATTTGTAGTCCCGGTACATTGCATTTTAATTCTATATTTGGTGAAAGTCTATCTGTATTATGCTTGTAAGGAATTCTGCTAAAAATATAATTTTTGTATGGGAAATCTGCAGCAGCAGTCCAATTTGTTTGATTTTCCCAATGAGAGGTATTGGTGTTCTAGGGCCAAGTGTAATTTTGCCATGCTGCCTTTTCCTATGTAAGTTGTTTGTTTTTCGAGCACTGGGAGTTAGTGTCAATATGGTATAGTAAAGTTCTGAGTGGGTTTTTTTTGCAGGATTTTCATTACTTCACAGAGGGGGTTGTTTATTAAAGGGCACTAAGGTGTTGCACCTCATGTGCCAATAGCTCCGAAACCATGTGTTAACTGTCAGGGGTGTAGAAAGCATTTTGTCACAGTTAAAATGGAACCAGATGTGAACAAAATAGAACCTAGTCGGATCAAACCAACACACCAAAAAAGAAAATCCAAACAGTCAAAAGTAACTCCCAACACTACAGCATAAGATTTTTTTGTCGGAGCTTTATCAGCCCAGTGCTAGGGATTATTCCAAAGCACCACTGTGACTGCTCCCTTTTAATAAAGAAAAATGTGATTTAAAATTCCAAACTTAGCTGTTGCAATGCCAGTGCCAGATTGCCGAGACTCCATATGACGACGTGGCTCCACGTTTCGGGTTTGCCACCCTCCAGTGTAGAAACCCTGCTTCAGGTCCAAAGAAACAGCAAATGGCAGTTAATCGTCAGCTTACACAGCAGAGAACATAAGAACATAAGAACATAAGATATGCCATACTGGGTCAGACCAAGGTCCATCAAGCCCAGTATTCTGTTTCCAACAGTGGCCAATCTAGGTCATATGTACCTAGCAGTTTCCCCAAGGGACACAGGTTCCACAATGCTTGTATTGCTTCAAGCATTGATATCCTGGGTCCCTTCTTAATAATGGCTTATGGACCTTTCCTCCAGGAACTTGTCCAAACCTTTTTTAAACCCAGCTACACTAACAGCCTTTACTACATCCTCCGGTAACAAATTCCAGAGTTTGATTACACGTTGAGTGAAAAAATATTTTCTTTTATTAGTCTTAAAGAGTTTACCCTGTAGCTTCATTGCATGTCCCCTAGTCTTTCTATATTCTGATAAGGTAAACAATCGATCTACGTTTACCCGTTCCACTCCGCTCATTAATTTATAGACTTCTATCATATCTCCCCTCAGCCGTCTCTTTTCCAGGTTAAAGAGCCCTAACCTTTTTAGCCTTTCTTCATAGGAGTATCCTTCCATCCCCTTTACCATTTTGGTGGCTCTTCTCTGAACCTTTTCTAATAACTCTATATCCTTTTTAAGATACGGCGACCAGAATTGCACACAATATTCAAGGTGCGGTCTCACCATGGAACGATATAGAGGCATTATAATATCCTTTGTTTTATTTTCCATTCCTTTCCTTATCATACCTAGCATTCTATTTGCTCTCTTGGCCGCCGCTGCACACTGGGCCGAGGGTTTTAACATGGTATCCACAATGACGCCTAAATCTTTTTCCTGGGTGGTGGTTCCTAATGTGGAACCTTGCATCGTGTAACCATAGTTTGGGTTGTTCTTCCCTAGGTGCATAACCTTGCACTTGTCCACATTAAATTTCATCTGCCATTTTGATGCCCAGTCTTCCAATTTATCAAGATCCTCTTGCAATTTTCCACAATCCTCTTGGGTTTTAACAACTTTAAATAGTTTTGTGTCATCTGCAAATTTGATAACCTCACTCGTTATTCCACTTTCCAGGTCATTTATGAATATGTCAAAAAGCAGCGGACCCAGCACAGATCCCTGGGGTACACCACTATTCACCTTTCTCCATTGGGAAAATTGGCCATTTAGCCCTACCCTCTGCTTTCTATCTTTTAACCAGTTCCTGATCCACAATAGTACACTGCCTCCTATCCCATGACTCTTTAGTTTTGCCAAAAGTCTCTCATGAGGGACCTTGTCAAAGGCTTTCTGAAAGTCCAGATACACAATATCAACTGACTCACCTTTGTCCACCTGATTATTCACTCCTTCAAAAAAACATAACAGATTAGTAAGACAAGATCTTCCTTGTCTAAAGCCATGTTGGCTGTCTCTCATTAGTTCATGACTATCTACATGCTGAGTAATTTTATTCTTTATGATGGTTTCTATCATTTTTCCCGGTATTGACGTCAGGCTCACCGGTCTGTAGTTTCCCGGATCACCCCTGGAACCCTTTTTAAAAATTGGTGTTACATTGGCGATTCTCCAATCTTCAGGTATTAGAGATGATTTTAATGATAGTTCACAGATTACTAATAGCAGGTCTGCAATCTCATATTTCAGTTCTTTCAATACCCTTGGATGTATACCATCCGGCCCAGGTGATTTGCTACTCTTCAGCTTATCTAATAGTTGTAATACATCTTCTCGATGTATCGATATTTCCTTCAATTCTTCTGCACCTTTAAATACCACTTCAGTCATGGGTAACATCCCTACATCTTCCTCAGTAAAGACTGAAGCAAAGAATTCATTCAGTCTCTCCGCTATCGCCTTGTCGCCTCTTAGTGCTCCTTTAACCCCTTTATCATCTAATGGACCAACTGACTCTCTCACAGGCTTTTTGCTACGAATGTACTTGAAAAGGTCTTTACTTCGCGTTTTTGCTTCCGCAGCAAGCTTCTTCTCAAATTCTCCCTTTGCCTGCCTTATCAATGCCTTGCATTTGACTTACCAGTGCTTGTGCTGTTTCCAGGTTTCGTCGTTTGGCTCTTTTTTCCATTTCCTGAAAGATGCTTTTTTGGAAACAACAGCTTCTCTGACCTCAACTTTAAACCATGCTGGCAGTTTTTTGGACTTCTTTCCACTTTTCTTAAAGCGTGGAATACAGCTGGTCTGGGCTTCCAAGATAGTATTTTTCAACAACAGCCAAGCCTGATGTACGTCTTTAACCTTTGCAACTGCTCCTTTTAGTTTTTTCTTTACTGTTTTCCTCATTTTATCATAGTCTCCCTTTCGAAAGTTAAAAGGTAGTACTGTGGATTTCCTTACTATCCCTCCTCCACTAATTAAATCAAAGGCGATCATGCTATGATCACTATTGCCAAGTGGCCCCAACAACCTTATCTCTTGTGAAATTCCCTCTGCTCTGTAAGCTGACGCTTAACTGCCATTTGCTGTTTCTTTGGACCTGAAGCAGGGTTTCTACACTGGACGGTGGCAAACCCGAAACGTGGAGCCACGTCGTCATATGCAGTCTCGGCAATCTGGCACTGGCATTGCAACAGCTAAGTTTGGAATTTTAAATCACATTTTTCTTTATTAAAAGGGAGCAGTCACAGTGGTGCTTTGGAATAATCCCTAGCACTGGGCTGATAAAGCTCCGACAAAAAAATCTTATGCTGTAGTGTTGGGAGTTATTTTTGACTGTTCGGATTTTCTTTTACAGTTAAAATGGAGCCCTGTCCCTAACATGGCATACAATAACATGGGTGCACGTATCTCAGCCTATTGAGGTGGCATTAGGTGAACCTGCGCCAGCTGAAAAGGTCACAGCACACAGTATTTACCCCTATGTTAACTGTGCCATGCTTGGAATGCACACTTTCCGCCCCTAACCGACCCCCTTATCGCCCCAATGCATGATTTATAGTTAGTGTGGAAATCAGCCCACGACATCATGGCTCATACTAGCTGTCAATATGTGTCCCAAGGTGCCTTCAGCTCGCACCGGAACACATGCTGACAGCAAGCACCATTTAGTAAAAGACCTCCAGAAGATCTGGCAGTGGATGGCGCTTGTGTTGCTGTTAATGAGGCAAAAAACAAAGGAAGGTGTGAACTCCCTAGGAAATGATCATATACAGGAGGAGCAGAGATTGACCATAGAGGTGTTAATGCTCTAGGCAAACCTTAAGCCTTAAGTTCCGCCCCTGGCAATCAGAATCTATTATTTCATTTTGAGTGCCCTACTTTTTGCCACACCCAGGAAGCTTCCACCCTAGGAAAGGGTGATATGAGAACTTAAATATAATTTTTTTGTATGATGGAACTCACTGAACCACATCACTGTACTAATAGCAGCAGCATTAATGCAGTATTTCTGTTTGTGTCCTACTGGGTAAATCAGGAAAGGTTTGATACAGGAAGAAAAGTACATTTATTTCTATTTCTTCAGTATAGCACTAGTGTCTGTCTTCTTACAGGCTCATTCTGAGCCACAAACAGCGGGGATGGACGTCCCAATGGGACATCCATCCCTGCTATTCATGCCTCTTCACGCCGGCATCTAGCTTCCCCACCAGTTGTATGGGGAAGCTAGACAGGGGCAGGAAAAGGGTGGTGTTAGAGCGGGCAGTGGGCGGTCGCTGGCCCCGGACGTACAGGGCCGATTCTAATGTTGTTCCTGTATGTTTGGGGCCGGCGACTTGAGCGGGGAAGTTATTCCACCTCTGAGGTGGAATAACTTCCCTGGACGTCAGGGATCGGCGGGCCCAGGGCCGGGAAAGGGCAGCAGGGGGCAGAGAGTATTCCCTGCAGCCCGACCCTGGCCCTGGGAGGCCAAATCGTGGATAGGGTTGCGGAGAATAAACTGTTTGTTCCAGTTGCTGGGATCGCAGCTTTTAAATGGAGCCGCAGTGCCATGGCAACCCGACGTCCTGGCGCCGCAGCTCCATTTAAAAGCCCTGATTGAGTTAGCCAGGCAGTGCCTGTACGTGCAGGCCAGGTTGAATTGCAGTCGTACAGGCCTGATCGCGATTCTGATCCCACGGGGCTAGACGTGCCTACGGGGCTAGACGTGCCCTGCAGGATCAGAATCACGACACCCTTTGTACGTCCAGGACAGAATCTGTTAGGGTTTCAGGTTCAGTTTTTCCCTGCACATTTCTGTTTTAACTTGAGGTCACATGAAAGCTCTTTGGAAAGGTCATATAGGTGCAAGCTGGGTTGGTCAATCAGAACGTCTGAAATTTCATGGGAGGAGCAACAGAAAAGTTTTGGGCACAAGTAAGTGCTTTAAAATATAAATGTCTCTGGAAAATAAAAGCAGATGGAAATGTGCAAAATAATGGACGGCGGTGGCTTGGATGACATAGACATGCTGCACACATCTATATGTTTAGTGGTGGAGCAGCCACAAAAAACATCTCCTTATTTCCCTGCATGCTTTTTTGGCATAGTGAAAAGTATTGGGGGGTGAGATGGCTTTTTCATCTCTCTCCATAGGTGTCAGTTTGCCGAAATGAGCACTTTTCTGATGCTTTTCTGTGCCCAGGGCCAGGAAAAGAATAGACGTGTGCACCGGCAAGTTACAACATGCAGTGCCATTCTGAAAGTGGACACATTCATGTATCATGCTTCCATCGCGTCCCTGTGCAACATGAATGCGATAAGGCCACACATGTGCAAATTTGGAGCTTTCTCAAATGACTCTTGCAACATCAATGTGCTTTTCCATTTTGCATGAGCAGTTTTAGACTTGGAAATCACAAACAGAGTTTCTAAAATGACTCCCTAATTTTGGATTTGGTGAGGCTCTATCAGTGTTCTGCATATATTTTTATTCTGTTATATACTGTGCTATTCTGCATCAGTGCAGTTTACATTGAACAAACTGAAATTACATTGAATAGGGCATTATAACTTGGAGATAACTATTTTACAGGGAACATGGGCTATGGAGGGTTAAGTGACTTGCCCAAGACCACAAGGAGCACCTGTGGGACTAGAACCCCAGTCCTTCCAGCCCAAGGTTGCTGTCCTCTAGTGGGATTTGAACCCCCAACCTTCCAGCCTGAAGTACCTTGCCCCAACCACTAGGCCACTCCTCCACTATGTGACCAAAGAGAGGTATTCTGCTGATATGAGAATGCTGTTTGTTCTGTATTCCCAATAAGAGTTGTGCTTGGGTTCTAAGGACTTGTCAATGGACACAAAAATGTGCTCAAATGTTTTGCTTCCTGAAAAATGTTTGGTGATTATGACAGACAGCTTCAAGCTGAACACAAATATTATTTCAGATCGACTGTATCACGTAGGAATTTGGAGAAACATGAAATTAAATTTTGACTGAATTTAGCATGTTTAATCGCACAATGATGCTAACATATTTCACTAGTTCACATAAAAATGTTTTGCTTCTGAGTTTTGTTTGTACTCAGCATCTGATGTTTCTCGTCTTAGTGTCCAACAATAGTCGGCCAGCATTGATGGGTTCCAGTTGCACTGATACCGCATTTCCATCGCCACAATGTCCTGGTGAAATCTTTCCCCATGTTTATCACTGGGAAGAAGTCCAAGTGTGAGTGCAGAAAATGAATCTTCAGCGACATGTTGCACTTCATGGTTTTGTATGCTTGAAGCATGTTGTCAACCAGCTGGCTGTAGCTTGGTGCCCTATAATTGCCAAGAAAATTCTCAACAACATACCTGAATGCCTTCCATGCGATTTTCTCAGGGCCCACTAGCAGATATCTTCAAAGTGCTTTTCATTGATGGTGTATCTGACTTGTGGACCCACAAAAATGCCTTCCTTAATCTCGGCATCGATTATTCTTGGAAACATCTGGCTCAAATATCGAAATCCTTTACCTTCCTTGTTCATCGCTTTCAGAAAGCTTTTCATCAGTTCGAGTTTTATATGAAGAGGAGCTAAAAATAACTTACTTATGTTGAGAAATGGTTCATGTGCCACGTTTTTCTGTCCTGGAACCAAATGCTTACAGAGCAGCCAGTTCTTTTTAAAGTAATGAGACTCTCTAGCATGGGAGTCCCATTCGCAAATGAAACAACAGTATCTGGTATAACCGAGCTGCATTCCTAGTAGCAATGCTACTACTTTTAGATCACCACAGATGTTTCAGTTGTAGTTGTTGTATTGTAAGTGTTTCAAAAATAGTTCCATATTTTCATAGATTTCTTTCATGTGCTCTGCATTGGCAATAGGTATAACTTCTTGGAGGGTATGAAAGACAGAAATTTTCGTACCTGCTGACAGCAAACCCCATCCTTGCAATCTTGAACCAAGTAGTTCAGCTTTTGTTTTTGAGAAACTTAAGTCCTTCACCAGGTCATTCAATTCTGACTGAGTTATCAGATGAGGCACACTGGACATAAACAGTTCAAAATCTGGATCCATGTTATTTTCCATGTCTGGCCCGTGCATTGTGGCATCTTCATTTGCCTCATCTAGGCTCTATGTCTCTGGTGGCCTTGTTGCTGGCATACTGTCGTCATGCGGCACTGGTCTCATGGCTGAAGGCAGACTAGGATATTCAATAGATTTCTTATTTTTAGCAGAGAAGCCATATACAGTCCATCACATGATCCTTCTGTTCTGGCTTTATCATTGGGACTGCAAACAGCATAGACTTCTGAGTACCTCTGAGCCAAGTTCTGAGATGGACAGCACATGTTGCACAGCAAATGTGAGGAGCCCAGGATTTGTCTTGATCACCAACTTTATAAACCGAAGTAGAGTTCATACGCTTTCTTAATAAGTGCAGTCATGCTGCATCTTTGAGGCTTAAGCGTATACTCACCAGAAATATAAGAGAATGTATCGTAACTGTTGCGACATTGATGAGACATTTCTGCTGTAACGAATCATTGTTTAGACAAGAAGCTTGCATGCAAATGCTATTGTTAAGTACACAAAATGATATCAACGTCATGCATAACATCTGTGTATGAAAGCTGCTTTTATAGCCTGTACTGCCAGCATCCATCCTGACTAAACATGCCCATGCATTCCTGAGCAGTAGCATTTCCATTGCACTTTGTGAGCCTGCACTGAGTGCATGCCCAGGCATGCCTGGACTAAACAAAACAGCTTAGGGTCCGAATTTCAGTTGGGCGGAGCTGTGCACCACATTGGCACATAGCTTGCTCACCTCCCGCCTAACCAGGGCTTTCCATGCTGGGATCATATGCAGCCCCGGCATCAAAAATCCAGGTGTTGCGCACAGCTAAGTAGCCAGAGGAGCTACCTGTGGTAGCAGCGATTTTCGATGCTACACGGTTAGCTCCAGCACCTTAAAAATAGGCAAGGTTTTCCCACGCCTATCTTTAAGGCACAGAGCACTAACCATGTAGTATCAAAAATTGGTGCTACATGGGTTACCTCCACTCCATCCCAGAATGCCTGAACGCGTCCCAGTGCTACGCGAATAGCATCTGGATGTGTTAGGGACATATCTGGGATTTTTGAAGGGCACTACCTGGATAAGGCCTTTACATGGGTAGCTAGGGAAGTTACTCATGTAAAGACCTTCAAAATCAGGCCCTTACTTTCTAGGCAACATATGAGTAGACTTAAAATATGCGAGGAAATCACAAAAATGAGCAATTGCAAAAAGGAAATGGTGGATGATAGGAAAATTTCAAGGTATTTTTCATGAGCAGCAACCCAAAATCCATAAAATACACTCAAAATTGTTCAGGAAGTAAAATCTCCATTGCCTTTTCATGTGCTCTATGGCAGATTGTATAGTATGTGGTACTATGAGGCCATGGCTACTGGGGGGAGGAGCCACAGTCATGCTGCATCCTAAAGTTGGCCTATATGTGAGTACCAGCACCTTTTATCTATAAAAAAAGTAGTGGGAAGGTAGATATTCAGGTGCATCTATAGTGTCTCCTTGTCCTACCTGTTTCAAATATCCTTTCTGAGGCATGATAAATATTTTTCAGTTTTGTTGAATGTCTCCTATGCAATAACTGCTGTTCGTATATTTGGTGGAATTAAGTTCTGTGGAGTCAATATGTAAATACTGAGGTTGATGTTTTTTTTTTAAACACCAGCCATAGTGTTTTAATCTAGATATTCAGTGCCAGTACCTAGATAGAGGTTGGCCCTGAATATCCAATTTCTGCAGTCAGCTATCTATACAGCTATATGGAAAGTCATTTAGGACTGCTTTTTTCCAGTCCTAAGCTATCTGTATACTGCTGTTGAAAGTTATTACTATGGGAGTCATTCAGTACAGCAAATAGCTCCCCTGCAGGCCCTGGCTAATGCCTCCCTGTACGAACAGCGCATTTGTATGGAGAGGCTTGGACGGGGGCATTTCTGAGGCATAGAGAGGGTGGAGCATGGGAGGGTGCGACCCCAGACATACAGGACTGATCCTGAGGTTGGCCCTATACGTCTAGGGCCGTGAACATAGACTGGGGACTTATTCTCCCACAGAGGTGGAATAAATCCCTCTGGACGTTGGGGGATCCTGCTGCCAAGCTGGGGAAAAAAGGTAGGGGGGGGGGGTTGGTAAGTTCCCTGCAGCCAGACCCTGGCCATGGGAGGCTGGATCAAGGGTCCAGCTGCGGGGAAAGAAGAATATTGGTGGCGGCTGGCATTCGCAGCTCCTGAATGGAGCTATGGTGCCATGGTGAGGGGATGCCATGACACTGTGGCTCCATTCAGGAGCCTGACTGAGGTAGCCGGGGATCTGCTGGGTGTGCAGGCCAATCACAATCAGAGCCTGGGCTGCACGTTCAGGCCATAGACCCAATTCTGATCCTGCGGGCACGTCTAGCCCCACGGGATAATAATTGGGTCTACCTCTGGGCATCCTGCTTCTGGTTGGCCACACAAGGGGCTGGACAAACAGGTCAGACTGTGCCTCTACATGTATAACTAAATTCTCCACCCATGATCTACCCCAGACTGCCCCAGCACTATCTGGATGGTGCTGAGGCAGTCTGTCACAAATCCAGCGTCATTATCTGAATAGTTCCATTGAATACTGCCGGATAATCCTAGCCACTGCAACAGGCAATCGGTTTTTAATATGGGTCCCTATGTGGACTGTATTGTAACTAACAGTTTTTCATATGGTGAAGTTCAGTCGCAATATTTTCCTCAGGGCTGCTTTCACCTCTTTGTTCTTCAGACTGTAAATCAGAGGGTTTAACATGGGGATCACTGCTGTATAAAACACTGAAGTCACTTTATCCTTCTCCATTGAATAACTTGAAGATGGTCGTAAATACATGAAAAGAACTGTGCCAAAGAAAACCAGCACGGAGGTGACGTGGGAGGCGCAGGTGGAGAATGTTTTGCGCCTCCCTTCTGCAGAGCGGATCCTCAGGATGGTAGAGATAATGCAGACGTAAGAAGTTAGGATGATCAGAAAGGAGATTATGCAACTGAACCCAACCAAGAGAAAAAGCACAATTTCATTTACAGAGGTGTCTGAGCAAGAAAGCGTCAAGAGTGCAGGCATATCACAGAAAAAATGATTAATCACATTAGATTCACAAAAGGATAAGCGGAAAGTGAAAGTTGTATGTATGAGGGAAGTAGAAAAGCTGCTCAAATACACCGCAGTGAGCAACTGGGTACACAGTCTCCTGTTCATAATGGCAAAATACAGTAACGGGTTACATATCGCCACATAACGGTCGTACGCCATCACCACCAGCAGGTAACCCTCTGAAGTAGCAAAATCAATAGAAAAATACATCTGTAGGGCACAACCAAGGAAGGAGATGGTCTATTTCTCTCTCAGGAGATTTTGCAGGTTTTTGGGGGTGATGACTGATGAATAACAGATATCTACAAAAGACAGGTTAGACAGAAAAATGTACATAGGAGTCTGTAGGCGAACATCCAGCCTAGTTAAAATAAAGATAGTAATATTACCCAACAGAGTGATAATATAGATCAGCAGAAAAAATATAAAGAGCCAAAGCTGAAACATTGGATCATCAGTAAGTCCAAGGAGAATGAATTCCGTCACTGAGGTCTGATTTTTGCTTTCCATTTATTCTTTTATCTGTGCCTGATGGTGCAAGAAATGAGATTTGAGAAAACTAGGGACTTCTATCCTTAAGAATCTTACAGCCATACAATTGAAAGTAGCCAAATCAATGTTCATCTTCCTTATGTCACCAGTGCTAAAGACAGAATCGGGTTTTCTTCTATTGCCTCTTTCATTTTAATGGCAGATGTAGCAAGTTCTAGGGTACCAATGTTGACTGCCAACCTGATGTATGATATGATACTGCAAAAGAGAGAAGAAGCTTATTGTATCACTTGAGAAATCAATATATCACTGATCATATCTGAGATATAAAAGAATAGCAACACATTTGTCATTGTAACAGTTCCGGATAATCAAATAGAACCAGAGATTATTTTGCCATAGGGCCAGTCTATGCTACATTAAAGTATAACTGTACAGCGTTGGAGGCGTAGCTATTTTCAAGATGGTCATGTGAGGAGTGTGCTGTTTTCTTTGTGCTATGTCAAAAAGAAAGGGGAAGACTTGGGCCTACCCCATGGAGCCCCAGTTGACCATTTTGGGTCCAATGGGCTGCTTTGTTACAGTCTCCAAAGCCGAAAGGAAGGAGATACGAGTGAGCGATGCAGGAAAACCATCAGAGGATTTTGCTGACCTACCTGCCTTAGATGTCACCCTTTCTCCTGAAGTGCAGACTCCACTATTGTTTCCTGTTGGATCTGCCCCTGAGCCACTGAGGAGTGGGCCTGAGGAGTCAGTAGGAGGCACCCAGGCCTTGTGGTCAGGGGGACTATCAGCGGAGAGTGGTAGAGCAGAGTTATCCTTGTTAACTGCTTTTTCATCTGATGGTCTGTTGGCGGCTGCCCCAGCCCGGCTCAGTAGTGAGATGGTGGTGCATGGATTTACGGCCTCTATGACTGAGAACCTGCCAAATCCTTTTTCCTTGCCTCGCTTAAGAAAATTACTTTGGAGAATATTTGGGGCGCTATTACTTCCATATTTGACACTGTTGCATGACAGACTGCAGGGATTTCTGCTCATGTTGGAGTTGTTACTCAAAAATTGGACAGCTATGTTACCATACAGACTCTGTTCGACAGAAGGTTGAGGAAAATGAGAACTTGAATTCTGTTGTTGATACCAATGCGGCGGTGATTAAAGAAAATATATTGCTTCAGGCTAAGGTGGAAACCTTGGAAAACTCAGCCCAGGCTTCAAATCTGCAGGTACTGAACTTTCCAATGATTAAAGGTACTTCTCCAGTTGAGTTATTCACGCAGAATCTCTCTCAGAATTTGGCCATATCATCAGAATTAATGCCACTGATTGTGAAAACCTTTTACCTATCCTTTGGGAAAAGTGTTAAAGGATTGATTGAAGAGGTTCCTAGAATGGATGTCTTAAATATATCAAATATTTTGGACTTTTTAGAATCTCTGGAGCCATCGGACATTAAAGTGGGTATTTTGTTAGTCGTATTAGCGCTAGCATCAGATACTGAATGGTTACTTTGGATATTTTATACTAAGCAGTCACAATTGTTCCATGGAAAGAAAATATCAATTTTCCCGGATGTGTCTAAGGACACACAAAAATGGCGTAAACAGTTTTTGTTGTTACGGCCAGGGTTTTTTGGGATTAAAAGCTACTTTCCATCTCTTTTTTCCATGTAAATGTCATATTGTTTATAATTCTCAAAGATTTATTTTATGTTTATGTTTATGTTATGTTTATGTTTATTTTCTTTCAACCATTGGATCTTTCTTCATTTATTAATGCTAGATTACTAATAACATCATCTCCCTCGGGTGGGGGGGGGGACCAGGGTTTAGTTACCATGCAGTAAAGTGTTGGCATCCTCCAAGGTTCTCGGTTTTCCTGTATAATTTATATGGAATTTAAGCAGTAGGTTGCCTCTGGCCCTTCTTGCTTATTTGTTTTCTGTTAATCCACATCCTCCTATTGTGGACTATAGGCATATGAGGTTTTTTTTATATCGCCTTATCATATAATCAAAGCGGTTTACAGTAAAACTCAACAAACTTTACATAGAACTTGCAGTAAAGATAAGGGATGGCATGCGGGACATGCTAGAAAGCATAACATATTTACATTGTGAAATATTTACATTAGTTAATCAATGTGTTAAGAATTGGTGTTTAGGCTCTGGGGGTGGTACGGGATGTGGAGTGCTGTGTGAGCTCACTGAAGTGTTCTATGAAAAAGAATGTTTTCAGCTTCTTCCTAAAGTCTTTTAAGTCTGTGGTAGTCCTCATTGCCTCTAGAAAGGAGTTCCAGATGGCGGGTTCTGTTAGAGAGAGAGCTTTCTTGGTTATAGAGTTGTTGGCTTTGGTGAATGAGCTGGGTGTTCGGATGCTGTCCATGGTCCGTTGTCTTCATGGCCTGTTGCTGGGCTGTGTGTAGATTAAGTCCTGGAGTATGTCAGCTGACGGGTTTTGTCAGATTTTGAAGATGGTCAGAGCCTTTTTGTACTTGATATGAGAGGTAATTGGGAGCCAGTGTAGTTGGTGTAAGATAGGTGTTATATGGTCAGATGCTGGAGATGATTCTGGCAGCAGTATTTTGTGCTGACTGTAAAGGCCTGGTAGTTTGCTTCGGTAGATCATTGAAATGGAATTGCAGTAGTCCAGTATAGGTATAATAATAGACAGACTGTGTGGAAGTGGTCTTGACTGAGGAGAGGTTTGAATCTACAGATGGTGGTCATTTTGTGGTATGCATTTCTGGTGATTTTGCTGATGTGTGCCTTTAGATTCAGGTTGCGGTCCAGCATGATTCCCAGGTACCTCACTTCTTCTTTTACTAGTATGGATGCATTTGCCAAGGTGATTGAGTTTGGGGGGGGGGGGGTGAAAGAGGTGTTGCGTGTGATAATTAGGGCCTCGGCCTTTTTGAAATTGATGCTTAGATTGTTGTTTGATAGCCATATATATATTTGATAGCCATATATATATATATATATGCTGTATAAATATTTTTTGTGTGCTTTATTTTCCTCATTCTTTTGCTGTCATTATGCTTTTGCTGTACAAGTTTGTTCTTGGTATGATTATGCTAAGAACATAAGATATGCCATACTGGGTCAGACCAAGGTCCATCAAGCCCAGTATCCTGTTTCCAACAGTGACCAATCTAGGTCATACTTACCTAACAGTCTTATTTATTTAACATTTCTTATATATCGCTTTTCATGATATCAAGGCGGTTTACATTGAACAAACTGAAATTACATTGAAAAGGGCATTATAACTTGGAGATAGCTATTTTACAGGGAACATGGGCAATGGAGGATTCTTAAATAAATAAATAAATAATCGTACAGCGTATTCTACAGTATCTCAGCATTCTTCGGGTTTTCTAAGCATTGGCTCATTAGCAGTTATATTAGGCATAATCACATTTATCAATCTACTTCTTAGCAAATAAATCCAGTGCATCTATAAAGCATGACAAGGACAAGTTACCAGAACTATGGCTTATCATTACTGTGGGAATATGATTTTAGAATGAGCCCACTTGTCAATAATGAGGCCTCATGATATGCCCTGAAACATAAAAAAAAGCTCTTCATTACGCTTTGCCCATCTAGCACAAACACTTCATAGAAAGTTATGGCATTGAAATTCAGTACTTCAAATAAAATTGGGAAGATGCACTTCCCGATTTAGGCATAGCAATCTAGGCACTTGCCTGTGTCACCTGATTTCAAAGGCAATAAATCCTGGGCTAAATAGAATCATGATCTGATCTATGAGGAGAGAAACCTCCCCACTCCACCAATCTCCAGTCCTTCTATGATACCAAAATCTTAAATCCAGCCCTGATTTTTCTTACCTTGGAACCAAAAAGTGGTGTGGCTAAGGTAAGCTCTGACAGAGAGGAACATTATGCCCCTGGGCTGTTGCTTGAAAGCTGAAGGTTGTTAAGGGGCCTGCAACTTAGAAACTTCTTTTGAAACTATAATATTATGTTCCTGAACTTTGATTTTTTAAAAATGTATTTATTTATTAGGCAAAAGATTTATTACATGAATTTAGCAATTACAATGCAAACTATTATAGCCCTAGAGAAGGACACATTTTCCTTGTCATCAAAGAAACCAGTACATAGTACAATACTATACTATATCCTAAACCTCTGCAGCAGTCCAGACCAGGAATTAAACCTGGGTATCAACCCAAAGCAGTAGGGAAAGAAAAAAGGAAACCTTAAGTTTAACCAACCCAGGGAGCAAAGAAATCAAAATGAGGGGAACTTACAAGAGAAAATAAAGAAAAATGTCCATCAAGACATCTTCCTGATTATAAAAAGAAAATCAAGCAGTACATTTTGATATAAACCAAAATTGAAAATTTGACCTAATCCTACTTTGCTTCTCCAGGAAAAAAAATGAAAGGTTGTCAATATGTCTAAAAAAGAGTTTCATTTGCTTTTGAGATCCTCATCACTCTTTCCATCTCCATTATTGTTCAGATTTGAGTTATCCACTCATTTGTCATTGATGGATAAGATCTTTCCTAAGACTTAGCAATAACTTCCCCAGCAGCCAAAAGCAAAAATGTGACTAAAATCTTTCCATTCCAGGAGAGAACTGTTGGAGGGTCCTGACCCAACAAAAAAACTCCTGCTGAATCTATTATTATGTTAATCCCAAGAAAGGTTTGAATAAAAGGTTGTTTCATAGAGAAAAATTGTACAATGTTTGGGCATAATGATCAAAAGATCAAATTTCTCCACACTTAGGCCAGAGGATGGGGTGAGATTGGAGTTCTACTTAGCTATTCGTTCTAGGGCCAGGAAGGATCTAAAACGTATCTGAAGTTCTATTTCAACTTTAGTCAATGAAATAGAACATTATAGGTATATTCTCAAACATTGGGCCAAAAGGATAACAATTTTTAGGCCCAGATAGGTTTTCCCAAGCCTGTAAATATTTATGCTGAAGTGAGACCAAGAGGCACATTTCACAATGGGACGTCCAAGTGCAATCTGGGACATCAAAGCCAGAACCCCTGAAAAAAAAGCAGGCATGTGCAAGTTCAGGTATGATTTCGGAAACGTGGACATGCCCAATATGCAACATGTATCAAACGTCTATATAGACGACCCCAGGACAGAATTCCATAGTCAAGATGTCTAAAAGCATAATATGTTCAAAAGTTATACTATCCCTGTTTTTTACCTCTCCTTTTGTTTTGTGCTGTTCCAGTTTAAAGTTGCCTGTATAGCTTCACGTTTTCAATTGCTCCATGTAAACTGTTTTGCGTGGTAGAAAAACGGTATATTAAAACCAGTTACATAAATAAATAAACAATGGTTAGAGTAGTGGTTTAAGAGCAGAGTAGTTAGGATTCATATCCCAGTGTGGGCCTTTGTGATCTAAGGCTAGTCACTTAATTCTCCATCTTCTCTATACTTTCTGGATGTTTTAAAGCACTTTCCTGATGCCTGGAGTAGATATAAACATTGATAGGCCTGCAAACGTTTCTGAGATCAAATGGGGATGTGTACGTACATTACCACTCCCCAGACACACCTCCGCCACACCCCCACGCATACTTGGACGTCCCTGTACCAGAGATGTCTGCGAACTTCATTTGTGGAATGGCTACAGAGACATGTTAGTGATTTTGACATCCACATGCGTGTCTTCAGATGTCCATATCACGGCCGAGCCTTTTAAAATGACCCTCCAAATCATTAGTTAAAGCTTTATATAATCATTAAATCAGTTTTTGAAGACCTCATCCACAAAAAAAGCACCATCTCAAAATACAGAGGTTTTCTCATAATCCACCTTTTGTGTTATGGTAAAAGTGTAAAATGCTGGAGTTGGAAAAATTGAATAAAGGAAAAATGTAGAGCCTGCCTTTCGTCAAAATTAGCTTTACTTCAAAAGGTACATTCATCAAACAGAGCCAAGAAAATAATTAGAGTGACATCTACAAGTCTGGCTAGACAAAGTAAAAAAAAATCCATCTGTTGAGTAAATTGTTGTGTCAGCACTGGAGTCAACTGGGATAAAACTGGGGGATATTTTCAGAGAATGGCAGGTCTTTCACGCTGTCCTACAGATATTCAGAATAAAAAGATGTTCCTGAAGCCTCCAGTAAGATGTGGTTTCATATAAAAAAAACCCCTTCTTGTATACTTATTGGTTCCACTACAATATTTACAAGTAACTGAGCCTCTCCCTTGCTGTACCTATGTTATAGAACAAGCCCCCAGACTTCCTAAGATATAAAAGATATAAAAACATTTAGAAAAGAACTAAAAACCTTCCTGTTCACTCAACATTTTGGAGAACTTATTGAAAGTAATGGTTCGTCCCTTGAATCACCCCAAACTCAATCCATACAATGATACTCACCTCTGCAAATTGTAAATAGTCTCACCTGCTACCACTTGTACATAGTTCTGACTGTTAGAATTTTAGAATGTTAAAATTTTGTTCTACAGTATGGAATAGTGTTGTTCATTGTACACTGCCCCTGATCCCAGGAAGGAGAAGTATAAAAGTAACGATAAATAAATAAATAAAATTAATAAATAATTTCCAACTATACCCAATATAAAGATGTGAAATTGTACAAAAAATGCAGAGGAAAAAAGGTGCATTTTTGAAAGGTTGTGGAGAGCGGAATTGAGAAGTCTAGGTCAGGATGTGCTTAAAGCCCTTTGTATTTCACCAAATGCTCATCTAAACATAAAGTGCATATAAAGACGTGCAGGATAGCAGTGACTATGATAAAAACAAATGCAAAAAAAGAGCATCCTAAACATTTCAGTTAGGCTCATTATCTCTGACAGGGGCTGGTGGTGGGAAAGGAAATCCACAAGGCACATGATCAGTCCCAACCCCGCCCAACCCCCTGGATCATCCCCCAACAAAAGACATATCCCTGGTTTCCCCCTCCCCAAAAGATCCATACCCCATACCCCTGGACATCTCCTGGCATCACCAATGCCTCCTTCCCCGTCCTCAGACCTTTCCGATATCATTCATACATATACATTATTTGTAAGCTTGGCCATAGTGGTAGTATCATGATCCTACCAATCGCGGTCAGAGATGCCATTTAGAACCCAGAAGACTGATGGGACATTATCTCCATGTGACTGATGTGAATCATTATCCCCCCTCCCCTCCTTCACTAGAGAAAAGAGAGACTCCTCAGGAAGGTTTTGGAAGTGTTTTTGCTATGTTGGTTGGGGGATGGGTTGGGGGTATTGGTGATGTTGGGGCTGCTCTTGCTGAGGCCAGTGGTTGAGGAGGTGCCATTGACTTCTGCACCTGCCCCTTTATTTAACCTATAACTCAAAACTGAGAGCTAGTATCATCAAACCCTAAAATCATCATTTTAGAATAATGGCAAAATAGCTATCATTTACCATTACTGATAGCAACCAAAATCTAAATGAAATCCTAAAATTTATGATTGTTCAATACTGAAGATTCAAAATCTAATGAATATAGTAGTTAGAATTACATTTTTGATTCAGTAGTTTTCTGGGAACGAGCAGGAAGTCAGTCCTTACATATGGATAATGTCAGCACCAACGGAGTCTGTGTGGTAATCTCTCACCAGTTTTCAAAGAAGGCCTTTGGGAGTTACACAATGCATGCATGGTCACCTTCCTGCCCAAGGATGCCATCTTACCCCAGTATTCTTTTTTCTATGGAGTCCAGCAGATGCCCTGTCTGTTCAATCGGTAAAAAGCTGATTTTTTTCTATCTTTTATCTTGGCGCTTTTGTGCCCTCTTTTACAGATTCACATTCTGATCACCTTCCCTTCACCCAGGATCGTCCTTTCTCAGCACCACATTTTTTCTTGAGTCCATTTTTCTCCTTATTTTTCTCAGTGTGCGGGTTTTTCTTCATGACCACATTGACCAAGATGTTTGAGTTTGATCTCAAGAGGAGTGGAGGAGTAGCCTAGTGGTTGGGGCAAGGTACTTCAGACCGGAAGGTCGGGGGCTCAAATCCCACTAGAGGACAGCAACCTTGGGCCGGAAGGACTGGGGTTTCTAGTCCCACAGGTGCTCCTTGTGGTCTTGGGCAAGCCACTTAACCCTCCATAGCCCATGTTCCCTGTAAAATAGTTATCTCCAAGTTATAATGCCCTGTTCAATGTAATTTCAGTTTGTTCAATGTAAACCGCACTGATGCAGAATAGCACGGTATATAAGAGAATGTAAATAAAAAAAATAAATAAATCTCGCAGGAGCCGTCTTTCCTGCTATGTTGTCAGTCAGTCTCTTCAAGCAGTATGGCAAGTACCCCTAAACCATGTCCATCATGGATCTCTGTAGCTGCTGCCTTCCATGCCTTGGTGCTGATCATGATGACTCCACCTGCCCGCTCTGCCTGCAGATGTTGAGCAAGAGTAAAAAGAGCCATGAAACAAAGCGAGAATCAATCTTCAGCCAGAAGTCCTTGGTTTCTGCCCCAGCATCAAGTGTGGAATCGCTGTCCCTGGAGTCATGGAGTCTTGGATCAGGGATCGTCTGAGGACCTCCCGCATAAGGTACAGACTCCACACAAGTCAGCATCGAGATCTGATGCCTAAGCCAGGGGTAAGACCTCTGGGCACTGGCCCTGGAGCCCTCAGCGCAAGGCTGAGGGTGATGGTTAGGAATGATCCTCAAAGCTGCCCCGGTGGGAGGAAGAACCCATTACCATTGGTGATTCCCCATTGGAGGAGCCAGGGACCTTCCTCCTTGAGGGCTTCACCCAAGGATGTCCAGTCAGTGCTCCAGAAGATGCACTTTGAGCCGAGCCATGGTGTTCCTCTTCACCCATGAGGTCTTGGGTTTCACCCTCGAGTGCTTCTGTGTCAGGGAATTGGGGCCCTCTGTCTCCCTTGATGCCTCTATTGGGGCATCAGGCCGATGCCCGTTGAGCCCTTGAGGTGCTCTCCAACTCCAACTCAGAGTGGGAAATGGATGAGTCATCCGATACCCGGTTGCATAGAGATGTCCTGTTGAATCCCTCCCTGCCGCAAGAGTGAAGGCGGTCCCGCCCGAGGACCTTGCATTCCTAGACTATGTGCGGGAGATGTCCAAGACCCTATCCTTTGTCATTGAGCCAGAGGACAAGCCTTGTGCCGAGAACCTTGAAATCCTCCAGTACAATGCCCCTCTGAGGGAGACACTGATGGTGCCTATCTTGCCCATTTTAGAATGTTTGCTCTTCAGGATGTGCGAAGCCCCAGTGATGATGACTATTGTAAGCAAGCGACTTGATTCCCAGTATCAAGTCTGCAAGGACCTTGGGTTTGAAAAGCCACAGCTGCCACACAACTGCATGGTGGTGGAGTCAGCCATGCGTCAGATAAAAAACTAGAAGATGCACTGCTTGGTGCACCCAGGCAGGGAGTCCCACACCATGGATGGGTTTGGTAAGAAGTGCTACCAGGGTTTTATGCTTGTGGCCTACATCCAGGCTTACCAGTTATATACAGACATGTACCTGAGAGACCTGGCAAAGGAGTTTGCTGGGTTCTCAGCTGGCCTGACTGATGAACCTCTAGTGCGGTTCTGGACCCTGGTCTCCTCGGTCAAGGACTGCTCCAAGTTTATGACTCAGGCAGCCTATGACGGTTTTGAGTCCATGGCTCAGGTTGCTGCTGTGGGCATTGGTGCCAGCTGCCTGGCCTGGCTACAGTCCTTGGACCTAAACCAATGGTTTCAGAACAAGTTGGTTGATGTCCCATGCCAAGGGGAGAATCTCTTTGGCAAGCCCATAACAGACAAGGCCGCAGATTTGGAGTGTGAGAATATGACCAGAACCAGACTCTCTCGGAAGAACGCTGAACCTTCCCAGGCTTCAAGGGAAAAGTCCTTCTACCTGAAAAAGACTTATGGAACTTAACTGCAGTTTCTGGCCTACCAAGCTCCCCAACAGGGTCAGCAGGTCAAGGGCCAGGGTCATGGCCCTCGTAAGTCTCTGGCCCCCAAGCCCCAGACAATGATCCCGCCACAACCTGAGGGGGGGTGTTGACTCCATGGGCATAGCCCCTCTCTCTCCCGAGGGTCAAGAGGCAGGGCACACGGGGGAGAAGCTAGTTCATTTTTCCCACCTCTGGCCAGGCATTACCACCGATGCCTGGGTTCTGCAGACAGTGCAGGAGGATTACCTACTCCACTTTGAGAAGACACCCCTTCCATTCTTTCCAGTGGAACTCTCCATGACTTCTCTTCACCTAGACCTCCTGCAGGAGGAAATTGAGATCCTCCTCGCAGACTGGGTGGTGGAGCCCATCCCTCAAAATCTTTGGGGCAAGGAGTTATACTCCTGCTACTTCCTTGTCCCCAAAAAGACAGGAGGGTTCCATCCCCATTCTAGATCTGTGGGACTTAAACCGCTTTCTGGTCAGAGAGAAGTTTAAAATGGTATTCCATAGAATGTTACTGTCCTACCTCCAGCAAGGAGATTGTCTATGTTCCTTGGATCTAAAATATGCCTATACCCACATCCTGATTCATCCCAGGCACTGTCAGCTCCTCCGCTTTGTTGTAGGTGGGTGCCATTATCAGTACAGGGTTCTGCCCTTCGGCCTCTTAGCTGCCCCAAGGTCATTCACCAAGTGCCTGGTGGTGGTCACCACCTATCTCCAGCTACAAGGCATCTTCTTGTTTCTCTTTCTGGATGATTGGCTCATAAGCGGCTGCTCACCAGAGGAGGTTCATCTAGCAGGCTGCCACACTCTTTTACTGCTGCAAGTTCTGGGATTTGTCATCAACTATCCAAAATCCCATCTGCAGCCCACATAACACCTGGAGTTCATAGGAGCCCTTCTCAATACTACCCAGGCCAGGACCTTCCTCCCCCTAGACAGGGCTCAGCAGCTTGCATCCCTGGCAACCAAAGTGCAGGGTCATATGACAGCATCAGCCCATCTCATGCTGCTCCTCTTGGGGCATATGGCCTCAAAGGTTCATGTGACCCCAGACACCTGCTTGAGAATGCAGCAGGCACAGTGGTCCCTCGGCACTCAATGGTCTTAGGCCGTGGGTCACCTAGATGATCATGTGCAGATCACCAGGCCACTTGCAAACTCCCTTGCTTGGTGGCAGAATCTGCTGAACCTCTTGGCAGGTCTGCCTTTTCAGGACTCACCAGTCCTCACCACTCATGCCTCCAAGCTTGGGTGGGGAACCCACTGTGGCAGTCTCCTATCTCAGGGCATCTGTATACAGGAGTAAACCCTATACCAGATCAACTTCTTCGAGCTCTGGGCGATGGCGAATGCTCTTCAAGTATTCCAGAACTGACTGTCGAACCAGATGATCCTCATCCAAACGGACAACCAGGTAGCAATATTCTACCTCAACAAACAGGGAGGCACGGGTTTGTACCTCCTCTTCTGGGAGGCAGTCCACATCTGGACCTTTGCCGCAGTGAGCAGCATGCTCCTTCGGGCGGCCTACATTCTGGGGCATGAGAAAGTTCTGGTGGATAGACTCATCAAGGTCCTTCCATCACATGAGTGGCATCTGAACCCGGCCATGGTATGTTCTCTCTTCCAGCAATGGGGGACTCCAATGATAGACCTCTTCGCCAGCCCCAGCAATACTCAGTTGCCTCGCTTTTGCTCACAGATAACGACTTGGGACCGAGAGGCAGCTGATGTCTTTCTCTTCCCATGGATGGGGAGTCTGCTTGCATATCCTCCAATTCCGCTGGTTCCACAAACCTTGCTTAAGATTCAGTCGGACCAGGCCATGGTGATCCTCATTGCTCCCCACTGGTCCCAACAACCGTGGTTCTCACTGCTGCTGCAGCTTTATCAAGTGGCCCCGGTTCCCCTGGGCTATGCTTCGGACTTGATCACGCAGGAAGATGGATCTCTCCTGCACCCCAACATCTGCTCTCTGGAAATGACAGCCTAACTTCTGAAATGGTAGCTTTGGCCCCCTTCCATCTTTCTATGGAGGTTGAGGATGTTCTGCTGGCCTCCAGTAAGGATTCCACTCAGCAGGTGTATGTCTCTGTATGTTGCCGGTTTTCACTGTGTTGGGCCAACAAGGGCCTTAGCCCAGTTTCCTGCTCGATGCAGGCAATGTTTCAGTACCTGTTGCACCTTTCACATGCTGGCTTAAAGTCCAACTCCATCAGGGTGCACCTCAGTGCCATGGGTGAACATCACCATCCGTAGACTGGCAATCCATCTTGGTCTACCCTCTTGTTGGCCGTTTCATGAGGGGTCTCTTTCTCTCACAGCCCCTTGTCCAGCTACCCCCAGTGGCATGGGACCTTAATGTGGTTCTTGGGAAACTCATGGCTTCTCCCTTTGAACTGCTTGCTTCGGCTCACCTCAAATTCATTTCCTGGAAAGTTGTCTGTCTCATCGCGTTCACTTCTGCTTAGCGAGTCAGTAAGCTGTAGGCATTGGTGGCATGCCCCGTAAACCAGGTTGTGCAGGAAAAGGGTGGTACTATGCACCCATTCCAAGTTCATCTCAACCAGGAGGTTCTCCCCACCTTCTTTCCTAGACCTCATGCATCTCAGAAAGAGGCCTCCCTCCATACCCTCGACTGTAAAAGGGCGCTCACTTTCTACCTCTAGCGGTTGAAGGCCCACTGCCGCTCGTCACAAATGTTAGTTTCCTATGTCCCGAACAGGCTTGGCATTGCCATCTCTAAGTGCACTCTGTCCGCTTGGTAGGCAGACTGCATCTCCTTTGCCTACAAGCAGGTTGGACTCTCCCTGGAGTGTCATGTCACCGCCCACAATATGCGCACCACGGCAGTCTTGGTGGCACACCTGCGCTCGGTTTCTCTGGAAGACACATGCAGAGCTGCCACCTGGTCCTCAGTCCATACTTTCACAGTTCATTACTGCCTGGAGGAGAGCTCACCTCATGACAGCACTGTCAGCTAGGCAGCACTCCATCATCTATTTGGGGATTAGTGCAACTCCTTATCTCTGGCCCTTATGTCCAGACTACCGGAGAGGTTATTCCATCCTTGACACTGAAGTTGCATCTCAGGACTTGAGGTCATTCATTTCTCCCTGCTGCCATTCATGGCTTGCCATTTTTTGGTTGCCTGTGGCATTTTACAGTTTTTATCAGTAACCTACAGCTGGGGAGTCCCATACGTGAGAACTGACTTGCTGATTGCTCCTGGAGAAAGAAAGGTATAGGCTGAAAAAAGGGCAGATTGGCCAGGATGGGTTTGCATTGGAGGTAGGTGAATGGCTGAAATGCTGTAGTGCCCATCTGCCACATGCATGGCCTGGGTGGCCACAGTATGTCATGCTGGGAGGACACTCTCACTCTGACCGATCAGTGACCATGGCACAGCTATGTATCCACATAGTGCTATATAGCATCTGATTCTAGTGATGTGGGTGCATCTCCTGTCCTGGGGGCTTGATCACTGAACCAACTGCCGGGTGCACATGGTTGCTCTGTGCACATGCAATATGTAATGACCAGAGGACCATCTGCAGTTGGTATGTGCATGGCTGGAAAACCTAGTGGTGGGTAGCAGGTACAGTCTGACTGTGTTTGCTGTGGGTGAATGATAGACCTAGGTGGTTGGGATGTGAGGTGTTTCAAGCCTATGCCTAGCAGCACTGGTAAAGCCAGTACTACTGAGCATAGGCTTGAAACACCTCACATCCCAACCACCTAGGTCTATCATTCACCCACAGCAAACACAGTAAAGCCCCCTCACTTGGTTTGCAGCTTGTTGTGCTGTGAGGGCTTGTGTACATTAGTGATGCTGAGAGCTAAACTATCGGTAGTTTAACTACTGGCAGGGTCTCCCAAGATGGACAGGTCTCAGCTGAGGTGCCAGACCAAGACAAACCACCCATCTGGGCAGCAGCAGAATGGGATAGTGTTGACGGCAGAGGATCACATTTCTGTGACAAAGGCAACAACACCAAACTTAAACTGCGTGGAAGAAAGGCCCGTCAATCTACTTCTGTATCTTGCCATGAAAACCCAATGGATAGTTACAACAAAACAAATTGTGCTATAGTGCTGGAAGATGAGAATCCCCAGGTCGGAAGGCACTCAACTAGCTACTGGGGAAGAGCTGAAGACTTTTCAGAGTAAAGCCAGCATTTATGTTGTGGTTGGATCAAAGCCCTCGGGACATCTGACTGCTGATGTAGCTGCGCATGAAATGAGAGGCATAAGCTGTAAAGATGTCTTACGCATTGGAACATGGAACATACGAAGCATGAACCAAGGAAAGTTGGAGGGGGTCAAGAATGAAATGGAACGTGAACAACTTGATCTGTTGGGTGTCAGCGAACTGAAATGGTCTAGCATCGGGCACTTTGCATCAGATGATCACATGGTCTACTATGCTGGAAATGAAAGACAAAGAAGAAATGGTGTTGCTTTTATAATAAAGAAGAAACCTGCAAGAACTGTAATGAAATACAATGCAGTCAGCGAACGCTTAATCTCTATTCGTCTATGAGGAATGCCTATCAACACAACTATAATTCAAGTATATGCCCCAACAACAGCTGCAGAAGAGAATGAAATTGAAGAGTTCAATGAACAAGTACAAGCTGAAATTGACAGAACATGCAAACAGGATATCCTGCTAGTCATGGGTGACTGGAATGCAAAAGTTGGCAACAAAGAAGAAGGCAAAGTAGTTGGAAAATATAGACTTGGCAACAGAAATGAAGCTGGAGAAAGACTGATGGAATTCTGCAAGACCAACGATCTATTCATCTCAAACACCTTCTTCCAGCAACACAAGCGGCGACTGTACACATGGACTTCACCCAATGCATAAAAATCAAATTGACTACATCTGTGGAAGTCATCGATGGAAAAGTTCTATAACATCAACAAAGACAAAACCTGGAGCTGACTGTGGTACAGATCATCAACGACTAGTATGCAAACTCAAGCTAAAGTTGAAAAAGAGCAAACCACTCATGAATGCAGAAAAATATGACCTTGAGAATATACCACTGGAATTTAAAGACTGCCTGCAAAATTGATTTGCTGCTTTAGATACTAATGACAGAGCTCCAGAAGAGTTATGGACTGACATCAAGAAGGTTGTGTTGGAAGAAAGCAAGAAGTCTCTACAAAAGGTGAAAAAGCAAAAATGGCCAAAATGGATGACGGAAGAAACTCTGAAAATTGCCCAGAAATGCAGAGAAGCTAAAGCCAGAGGAGAAAGAAAGACAATAACAGAATCCAACAGAGATTTCCAACGTGCAGCAAGACAGGACAAGGAAAAGTACTACAACGACACATGCAAGGAAATAGAAACAGAAACTATAGGGGAAAAACAAGATCGGCTTTCCTAAAGCTATGAGAGTTAAAGAAAAAGTTCCAGCCTCGAATTGGAATGTTACAAGATGCTCAAGGTTCTATGTTGAATGATGCTGAGAAGATCAAGAAAAGGTGGAAGGAATATACAGGGGTATGTTTACTAAACTGCGATAACGGTACATAACGTGCGTTATGTAACGTTAACGATTGTTAGCGTGGAATGACGCATTTGCTCAAAATGCGCACAGGAAACTGAGGGGAGGGCCAAGCAGTGAGTATGGAGGGATCTGAGGAGACGATGGGTGAGTGAAAATGAAGAAATTCAGCCAAATACTGCGGTGTGCCTGTGTGCATTACCTGGTGAGTGGATATGAGAATTTTTGTAATCTATGCAAAATTTTATGATCCCAAAGCGTTTCTGGCCTGGAGCTCTGTGCAAAACCTTTCCTGGGTTATTTGCCTTGTAAATCTATTGACTCCTCTAAGAGACTACTCCAAAGGCTTTTTGTTTTACCATGTTCTTGTAGAGATCCTAAGCTACAGACATGGCAAATCTCCTCCTGCAAAATGCCTGCTTTCTAACCTAACTGCAACTTATTCAAGGAAAAAAGTCATTTTGGGTTTTTTATTTGCCTGAAACCCCTAGCTATGATTTTTGTTTGCACATCAGCCATAACTACCTCTTTAATTAACAAAATTGCCGGGAAATGAAAATGTATAAAAAATAAAATGACACAAAATGAAAATGCATTAAAAGAAAACAGAACAAAGCTACAAACTGCACAGGAAACTAAACAAAATGAAAAGGTTTTTGCCTGAATATCCCTAATCCATCTAGTAACTTAGCCCTGCTTTTATCAGCCTAATAATTGCTGACTGACAATTGCCATTATCCAAATAAGGTTATTACTTACCTGGATAGCAGTGGTACCACCCTCACTGTGTCTGCAGACTGCCCTGGCACTAATTGGATAGAGTAAGCATGGCCTGTGGACAAATTCAATAGCAATATTTGGATAGTGCTGTTGAATACCTCACTCAGCATTCTTATTCAGACAGCCTCCCATTGGCCATCGCGAGAAGAGTTTTGAATATCTGCCCACACATTTACAGATTAAATTCCATTTTATATCTTAAACTAGAATGTACAGTCTTATAATAGAGAAAAAATCACAACTGTACCTGTATAAAGTTTGATACTTCAAATGAGTTGGCAGCTGAATCTTATAGAATTTATAGAGCGGGGAGACTCCTCTGGGACATGGTCTCTGCAATCCTAAAACCTTAGGGAATAAGATTGGCAGATGTTAATCAATTATGCTAATTGCCTAATGCTTTTTTTTAACAGGGCTGGCTTAACCATTGGGTAAGCTAGGTGCTTGCTTAGAGTGGTAGCTTCTTGGAGAGCAGGGCAGCATAAAGCAGCTGGAGTCAAACTGAGTACCACAGGAACTTAAAGAACCATTAGTGCCTGATTTTGCCCACGAAAGGATGAGCGATTTCAAAGAACCCTCGTATCCAAATAACTTTTGGAAACTCCCTTCATTATATATGAATATATTCCTGACCCAAAGTATTTTTGTCTTGTTTGGGTTTAATATTGGGGCCATTCTGCTACTTCTATGAACTGACAACCATGAAACATTGGTCTAGTACCAGGGTTCTTAACCCAATCCTCAGGACACACCTTGCCAGTCAGGTTTTCAGGATAACCCCAATGAATATACACGAGAGAGTTCTGCATACAATGGAATCAGTGTATGCAAATCTCTCTCATGCATATTCATTGTGGTAATCCTGAAAACCTGACTGGCTAGAATTATCCCGAGGACTGGATTGAGAACCACTGGTCTAGCAGTTAGAATGCTTTGTTGTAGTGGCTTTTCAAATATATTGTGAGCTGTATCTCAAGGCAAGAAAGAACTCAGTAACCCTCAGTCCTGAGAGAGGGCTAATAGCAGAAGTTGTTTCTGCTAGTTATTGAACAGAACTTTTGAATGCTGCTTTGCTAAGAAATTGTGTGACTTAGAAAGTTTTGAAAGAAAGAGAAAGTGAGGTTACTTACCGTAACAGCAGTATTGTTGCAGCCAAGTAGCTGAAAAAGCTCTAATTCTCTCACTCACCCACAGAAGGAAACTCACAGACAGGCTTGAATGGAAACAGGATCTTTTAATGTGCGCACAGGCCCAGACAGAGAGCCGGTACTCTCCAACAAAAAATCTGAGCCCCGAAGGACATCCTACAATGTCTTATATACAGTACAATTTTAAACTCATTCTACAATCTCATTCGTCTCAGGTATTTTCTGTCCACCAATCAGTAGCCCCTGGGAAGGTGCCTGGGTGACCTGCCCAAACCGGTATGCTCTGGTCTGCTGATTTCTGGGCAAGAGGGTATTTTGCTCAGGCCTGGAGGGGGGGGGGGGGGGGGGAAGGGTGCCTACTGAAACCTTTATGTCTTTTCTTAGCAAGCTGATCACTATGTAAAATCCTCATGGCTTGGGGGGAAGGGTTACCCACAGCTAAACCTTATGGCTGCCTCAGTATGAGTCAGCCACACATAGGTGTGTCACCCTCTGGGACCGGAGTAGCTCTCCAATAGCTCAGAGGAATTCATATTCTTATTTTTTTTTTAATTCCTCTGAGCTTCCTGTCCTTCCCCTTCCTGCTGGGTCCCAGCCCTTCCTGCCTCAGTGGTTTCCCAGCCGAGCGGGCTCGATCCAGGGAAGGAGGGCGGGATGGCGTGGCTGACTCATACTGCTGTCCACGGAGAACCCCTGTTATGGTAAGTAACCTTACTTTCTCCATGGACAAACACTGAGTCAGCCACGTGTAGGTGACTCCTGAGCCAGGGTGAGGTGGGGAGGCAAAGAAAGTGTGCTGCTATGAGAAGTGGTACCCCACCGCACCCGAACCTGCGAAAAAGAACCCTGAAGGTCCAGAAACAGAGTCATGGAGGCTGAAAAATTGTGCCAACCAAAAAAACAATCAGGGTATTTAATGGAGAACATAACCATCTAATAAAAACAGTGCAACAAGTGCAACAAGGGAAAAACAAGGTAATAAAAACAGTGCAACAAAGGGAAAAAACTAGGGTAACCCCCAGGGTCCCCAGCAGGGGCGGCCCAAGGGAGGTGCGGGGCCATATGCAGAGGCTCGATGCGGGGCCTCATTTACATAAGGGGCCTCATTTGTGTAACTATTTGCATAATATTACCATACACTAACTTTTAGTAAACATGCCTCTTAATGAGTGTATGGATAAAGAAAAACTAAAAGATGTCTACATTACTATAATCCAGTGCCAACCGCCAGGCACATTAGGAACTACTACTAACACTGCCCATTTAGAACCCATAGCAAACCCACCGTATCGTAACAGCACTACCAGGACTCACAAAGCACCATACTCTACCTATCAAAAGGCAGCCCTGCAAAATATTAAACCAATACATTTCAGAGAATAACAATACATGACCTACTGGGGAAAGAGAATAAGTGGCAATGTCAAATAGGAATTACATAAACAGAAGACCTCAGCTCAGTTACACATGCAGAACATAAAACATCACCAAACAAGGAATCACAATTTAGAAACAGGAAGACAATAATTAAACTGGGAACCCCAAAAGCCAAACCTGGAATGTACAACAACACTGTAGAAATAAAACTATAAATTAATTTCCTCTTGTACTAAACAAAGAACAGATGTTAATGATGCACATTTCCCAGAGCTGACATATTCCAGTTAATAAATTCAAAATAAAGAGATATTTTTCTACCTTTTGTGCTTTTTTTTTCAGTTGCAATTGCTCCAGCCACTTTCTTCTGGTTTCTTCGTGTCTTCTGCTAACTCTCCATCGTCTGCTGTCCATTTGTCCTTTCTTCTCTCTTCTAGTTTTTTTTCCATTCTCTCTCTATATCTTCTTTAACATACTAAGATTTCTCCTTTTGCTCTTTCCTCATTCCTATTTCATCCACTCAAATTTTACCCCTCCTTCCTCAATCCCCACTTACTCTCCCAATATCCAGCCAATTGTAGATTTTTCTTCCCTCCCACACAAAATATTTTTTCCCTCTCCATTTCACTTTCCCAGCTCCATCCCATTCTAATCCTTCCCCAACATCAGCTCCCTTCTAGTTACAGCCCCACCCAGCATCTGCTCCCCATCCATTCCCAGTCCTATCTGAGTCCCTCCATCAGCTCATTTTCAATCCCAGCCCCCCATCATCCCATTTCTAGTCCTTTCCTAGCCCCATCATCAGCCCATGTCAAATCCTAGCTCCCCTCCACTCAGCCCATTTCCAATCCAAGCTCCCCATGAGCCTACTTCCAGTTCTAGCCCCTCCATGAGCCCATTTGAATCCAAGCCCCCACCACAGCCCATTTCCAATCTTAGCTCCCCCCAATACCCAATTTCCAGTCCTATCTTGGCCCCTCCATCAGCCCATTTCCTGTCCTAGCTCCCTCCCCTCACAGCCCATTTCCATTCCAAGCCCCCCTCCCCATCAGCTATTTGCAGTTCAAGCCCCCCCTTCCCCTCAGCCCATTTCAATTCCAAGCCCCCGTCCCCATCAGCTATTTGCAGTTCAAGCCTCCCTTCCACTCAGCCCATTTCCAGTCCTAGCTACCCCCTAACCCATTACCAGTCCTAACTCCCATCATCCCACTTCCAGTCCTAACCCCATCAGCCCAGTTCCAGTCTTAGCCCCCCCATAGCCCATTACCAGTCCTAACCCCCATCACCCCATTTCCAGACTTAGTCCCCCCATAGCCCATTACCAGTCCTAACCCCCCATCAACCCACAGCCCATTACCAGTCCTAACCCCATCAGTCCACCTCAAGTCCTAACCCCCTCTCCCCCCCCCATCAGCCCATTTCCAGTCCTAACCCCCCTCCCCCCCAACAGCCCAGGGAAAATTTAAAATAAAAAAAAGGCTGGCTGCTGCTGCTGCTGCCGCCGCAGCAGAATCAAGTATCCCTTGGGGCCCCCCTGCCCGGCAGAGCCCTCCCTCCCTGTCTCAGTATCTTTCCGTGCCGTTTTCAGAGCCATGAAGGGAGCAGCCACCTTTTTTTAAATTTTAAAATGTACTTTTAAAGCAGAATGTTCTTTGCGCTGGGCTCCCTGAAACGCCGGGCCCTGTGCAAAAAACATTCTCGCTCAATGGACGGGCCGGCCCTGGTCCCCGGAGGGGGGAGGCCACGTGAACAACAATTATTAGTGACAACAGTGTGGATCAGCATAGACAGTGTGACAACAGCTCCGGTCATTAAGAGAACAGAAAACAGAGCAAGTATATTGTAAGTCAGTCTTAGTGCAAGTCTGCATTTGTGCAAATCAGCATTAGCACAAGGAAACAACAGTGCAAATCAACAGTGTACCATCCATGACAAGCAGTGGGCGTCAAGGTTTGAGTTCTGAGGTAGCAGTGGCCCCAGGGGGGTGCGCTGTCTGGCATTCCGCTGTGCGCAGGACTGCCTGTCCAAAGGTTGTGGAGGAGCCCAGGGGGCCATCGAAGCAGTAGTGCTTGGTAAAAGTATGGATGGAGGCCCAAGTGACCGCGTTGCACATGTCCGCTGGGGTGGCAGCATGTAGGTGTGCCAGGGAGGCCTCCACCGCCCACAGTTGGTGTGCATGCACCTTTTCCCCAGGGTGGTATCCGCAAGAATATGGCAGTATGCAATGCAGTCGGAAAGCCACCTGGAGAGGGTGCGTTTCATTACCGGTGCTCCTGGTCTGTTAGGGTTGTAGGTAATGAACAGTTGCGATGCCTTGCGGGAGCCTTTTGTTCTGTCAAGATAGTTTTGGAGGGCACGCACGCAGTCCAGCGTGTGGAGGCGGCGTTCCTCCTGGGTGTCGTGTGGTTCCAGGTGGAAGCTGGGCAGAATGATGGCCTGGTTAATGTGGAAGGCCGAGGTCACCTTGGGGAGGAACTTGGGGAGTGTACGGAGGATGGCCCAGTCATGGTGGAACTGCGTGTAGGGTGGGTAGTCCACCTGGGCCTGCAGCTCATTGATTTGTCGTGCCGAGGTGATGGCCACAAGAAATAAGGTCTTCCAAGTGAGAAACTTGAGGGTTGCCTGCTCTAGGGGCTTGAACGTGTGTCCTGTAAGTTGCTGCAGGATGATATTGAGGTCTGTCAGACGGCTGCCTGGGTGAGAATGTTCACAGTCTTGGCAAGTGCATATATCAATATGATTTGCAAGGGATTGTGGGCAATGCAGTCCATTCACACCAGACACAGCTGCTCACAATAATTAGTTGTGCTTGAGGGTAAAGCCAATAAGATATTTATTTATGGGGTTATTTCTCCCAACACAGATATGCTTGGTAGCACATAAAATAGGATACTTGCTTTCAGTGTTAAACTTGGAAAAACAAAATCAGGAAAACAACATTTGAACTTGTCAGGCAATCAAAGCAAAAGAATAAAGACCTGGTTGGTAACAAACTGGTCTTTTCTGTAGGCTTTAGCTAATATTTTCTTAGCAATGTATCAAACAACAAACAAAAATCCACAAAGAAGGGAAAAACTGTTCTTTTCAGGTTAACTTCTTATATCTTCCCACATAGATTCAGAAGTGATTCCCTCAGAGCTCACAAGCAATTAGGTAAGGCTCAATTGCTAGCAGTTACCCAGCTGAAACCCCTTAGCTGGCTTGCTTTCTACTGCGTGGCTCAAATCCTACTTCAGGAGCTTTTCTGAGTAGATTAAAGAACAAGTTTGTATTTCTTTGTGATGGTTGCTGTATTTTATAACAGAAAATCACCAAAGGAGTTTAGACAGAGAGCAATCCATGTAAACACATCCTTCATCTGCAATCTCTCCCCCTTCTTCAACAATCATGGGTTCAATATCATGGATTGGCACAAATGAATTTCTCAATGGAGCACTTTCAGGAGAATACTTGTTTCCCTGCTGTCTTTTAAGGTTATAGCTAGGGCATAGATCAGTGTTCATACCTGAGCTTCCATTGCTGTTAGAGTTCCTCTCTATATAGCCTGGCCAGTATGTAGTCCAGTTCTTATGTCCAGCCTTCCAATCCAGATCCCTGGACACAGGGTCTCTCTTCACATACCTTCTGGCACGGGTCTTAGGGTCCCTTCCAAGTGCAGCCGTCTCCCTCACAGGTACCGTCTGGAGATTCCTAGCTCTGCAGCACCATTCCTCTGGCTTTCCCCAGTCCAATGGTGTATGCTGGCCCTTGGAATGCCTCCCAGTATACATACTGCTCCAGACTCCTCTAGACCTCCCAAAGGCTTTTCTCTTCTTTCTTCCAAAGGGTTTCTTGCCCTCTCTGACCGTCCGGTTTGGCTTCTGCTTCTGATGATCCTCCAGATGAAACTGAGGATGAGGATATCCAAGTTGATCATGAAGATGATGATGATCAAGCTCAAGCTGATTCTCTGTAGAATAAACTCTACCTTTATTCTGCCTAGATGAGTGCTCCATCCTAACACAGCGCAGCTGTGCTGAATCAGGCCCTGCCCTTTGAGATGAGTGCTTGGGGATTACCTCATAGCCCTCCTGATTGAACACACGTTTCCTCACTTCAGCTCCTCTAATGGCTGTTGGAAACCTGGTGCATTCTGGGACTGGTAGTCTTTTATGGGAAAATTCTGTTTTTTTATTTCTACCAGAACTGACAGGTTGCTTGTTCAGAGTCACTTCACCTTTTCTATAGCTCCTTCCTGAGCTATGATAAGCTTCCTTATCACAGGTCTCATCCCGGCGTCGGAGGCTTCACTGGAGGGTATAAGTGGTTGAGGCCACGCATAAAGTGGGTTACCAGCGGGTGGCCCGAGATCAGCTTGTCATTAACTTTGTCATGGTAGGCTGCAATGGCACTCAGTTGGGTCCTGATTGAGGACGGCTTTAACCCCCCTTGGGAAAGGGAGAGGAGGTATCGCAGGAGCGCCAGGATGGGGCAGGAGAATGGGTTTTGCTGCTCAGCCTCACACCATGTGCTGAATCTGTCCCATTTGGTGGTGTAGGACCTCTGGGTAGCAGGGTGTCTGGCTACCAGGAGGACCTCCAAGACATCCTGCTGCTATTGGTGAGGTATTAGGGATACCCGTTCAATGTCCAGGCGGTGAGCGCTAGTGACTTCAGGTTGGGTTGAAGTGTCCGTCCCTTGTCCTAGGTGATTAGGTCTGAGCATGTTGGCAGCCACAGGTATCCGCTGGATAATTGTAGAAGGAGCGTGAACCATGGTTGCCTGGGCCAGAAGGGAGCAATGAAGATGACCTTTGCCTTGTCTTGCAAGATCTTATGGAGTGATCTGGTGATGAGCAGGGTCAGCAGGTAGGCATAGCAGGTTTGCGATCCCCAGTTGCCTGAGAAGGCATCTGCTGCTCTTCTGCATTTGTATGGCAGCCTGGAACAGAAGGCAAGACATTTGGAGTTGTCTTCACTGGTGAAAAGGTCCATAGCTGGGGGCCCCCAGAGGCGGAAGAGGTTGTGAGGTGATGGAGGGATTCAGAGACCATTTGTAAGGTGCAAGCTGTTGGCTGAGGCTGTCCACTAGTGTGTTGTCTTCTCCGGGCAGGTAGAAGGCCTAGAGATATGCCCCCAAGGAGATGGCAAAAATCCATATCTTGTAGGCCTCCCTGCACAGGGACCGGGAGCTGGTGCCTCCTTGCTTGTTGATATAGAACATTGCCATCTGATTGTCTGTTTGTACCAGTATGGCTCTGCCCTGAATCCAGCCTTGGAAGGTCTGGAGGACATTCCCAATGGCGTAGAGTTCCAGTAGATTAATATGAAGGTGCAACTCGGAGGGGGACCAGGTCCCCTTGGTGCGGAAATCAAGGAGGTGTGCCCCCATTCCCTCTTTGATGCATCGATGGTGAGGGTGATGTGTGTTTGAGGAGGTTGCAGTGGTCGCCCCTTGGTTAGGTTTGGCCTCGTCTGCTATCAGAGGAGGGTCCTCCTGGTGTAGCTGTCCACGGGCATCCTGTGTCTCAGGGGCTGCCTGTGCTGGTCACAGTGGTGGCAGAGGTGCCATTGAAGTTGATGCATGTGAACCTTGGCATGGGTGATGATATGAACTGCTGCTACCATGTGTCCAAGCAGGCGTAGGAGGGTGCTTGCTCAGGTAGTGCTTGTTCCTGCCATACAATTTGCCAGTGTAATTATTTTGTCTATTCTCTGAGGTGGGAGAAAGGCCTTGGCTTGCGTGACTTGAATCTGTGCGCCTATGAATTCCAGCGCTGGTGTGGGTTCTAACTGCGACTTCTTGTGGTTGATGAGGAAGCCCAAGGAATGGAGAAGATTTGCCGTGGTCTGAAGGTCTTCCAGCGCTTCTCTTTGCGAGCATGCTGCTATAAGCCAGTCGTCTAGTTGCCGGACTTGTGGAGATGTGTGGTAGCCACCGCCACGCACTTCATGAAGACTCTGGGCGCTGATCAGAGGCCAAAGGGGAGTGCCTTGTATTGGTAGTGCCGGTTGCCCACCATGAAGCGAAGGAACTGCTTCTGGGAGGGGTGAAGAGGGATGTGGGTGTAGGCATCCTGGAGGTCCAGGGATGTGAGGCAGTCATTTTCCTGGATAAGAGGGAGGATGATTCCGAGGGAGTGAATGTGGAATTTCTCTTTCAGAACCTGTTTGTTGAGAAGTCTGAGGTCGAGGATGGTACGAGGAAATATCGCGAGTAGAAACCTTGGTTGCACTGGGGGGTAGGGACCGGCTCTATGGCTTTTAGCAGGAGAGGTGCTGAGTCTCCTTGAGGAGGTGCAGGAGGTGCTATCCTGGTGCCACCCTCCTGGGTGGTGATGATGGGGGGTGTTTTTGGAAGCGGATGCAAAGTCCTTGCTGATGATCTCGTGCACCCAGTGGTCGGTAGAAATGTTCACCCAGGCCTGCGCAAAGTGGGTCAACCTGCCCCCCACTGGGATGGTCTCTTTGCATGAATGGTCAAAAACCTGGGGTGGCTTTAGGAGCAGAGGAGGATTGGGACTTTTTCTGCTTTCTGTCCCTTTGTTGTGATTTTTTTGAGTAGGATGTTTGGTAACACTTGTTTCTCTAGTAGCTATTGTTGTGATTGCGATAGGAGTTATATTTACGAGCTGAGTAGTACTGTTTTTGTGAGTTTTGTCGCTTTGGTGGACGATGGCAGGTGAGACCCTCATTGGACAGGGTCTGCAGGGTCATACAATCTTCTTTTAGACCATCCACTGTTTCCTTGACCTTGATGCTAAAGAGGCTGTCCCCTGAGCAGGGGGCGTTCGCTATACGTTCATGTGTGTCCTCCGGAAGATCGGATGCTTTTAATCATGCCACCCGCCGAGCAGCTATTGCGGTCCTGGAGGCAGTTTCAAAGGCATCAAAGGCCAATATGCGGTGCTTCCCGCAGTCCCTGAGGTCTTGCAGAAAGGGGCCGAGGGTGTCACGGGTGTCCAGGGATAGGGAGGTGATGGTGTCCCTAGCTTTAGTGAGGAGGGTGTCATGGTACATTATCATCTGGAATTGATGGGTGGCGATTCTAGTATTGAGCCTGGCACCCTGGTAGACTTTTCCCAACCCCATTGAGGGCATGGGAATCTTTCCCCGGTAGTGCATTGACTTGGGGGTGTAAAATCTTGTGTTTCAGGGTAGATTCCACTCAATGGACTGATGTGGAAGCTGAGATTTGTCAAAACTGGGTACTGGTCGGATCTGGTACTTCAGGTCGAGATATTTGGTAGTGGCAGGGGAAAAGTGGGTGCCTGCCAGAGACACTCCCTGCAGTCCAGGAGTACCTGATGAATGGGGGCTGCCACCAAGGCCTTGGAGGCCTCCAGGAATTTCAGGATCCCCAGAGCCTCATTTTTAGGGTCGGGGATGTTATCCGGAGGTAGCCCCAGGTGTGCCATGATTTTCTGGAGGAATTTAGGGTATGTCAGGTCTTCCGGGGGAGAGGCTGGTATGGATAGAGGCGTCGGGGTGTCCAGAAGTGGTCTAGGAGAGGGTGGATAAGCGGGAGGGTCCTCACCTTTGGATTCCCAGGCAGAGTCCAGGATCACACCCTCCTCCCCCGGCTGAGGGTCCTCCAGGGGAGAGCGGAGGGGTGAGGAGGACCGTGAGACTTGGTTGGATTGAAGAGGTTAGGCTCCAGAGCTCGAGGTGCCTTGTACTCCCAAGACTTGCTGGGTCATGAATCTGCGGCACAATTCCATTAGCTCGGGGTGTTGCATGGCAGCAACGGGCTCACAGTTGCTGCTGGTCAGTCCTGGAACTGAAGGAGGATGAGTTCCGGTGGGAGCCAGTAGGTGGCGGGAGAGGGCTGAGCGCATAGCAGTCGGGCTGAAGTGCTGTGGAGGTACCTCCTGTCCAGAGGGGGCAGCAGAGGAATTGCTGAGGTGGTGATGCCGGTGATGGGAGCTCCTGGAGCAATGGCATGCAGAGGAGGAGTGCTGGTGGCTGTAGGAACTGTTCCGATGGGGGTGTCTGCTCCTGCAGAGGCGGCAGGAGTATGAAGAACTGTGCCTGCTGCCCCAGGAGGGGCTGGAGCTGTGGCAGCATCTGGGCACTGGAGAACTCTGGAAGGAGGCCTGGAGAGGAGTGGCAACCGCGAGAGAGGCACGCTGCAGGAGGGAGGGCTCCGAGGCTCCCGGGAGAGATATTGTGCTGCTGGGCATATCGGCAGAGGCTCTGATGGAGGAGGCGGGATTGGAGGTGTGCAGCAGATGTGGTAGGGAGAGAGAGCTGGAGAAGCTTACCTCAGGGGCTGCAGAACACGTGGAAAGGATTGGGGGGGGGGGGCTCTGACTGTTCCCCAGCAAAGTGATCAGCCTGCTCCCTTCTCCGGATGTCTGTGGGAGTAGTTGAGGCCCTGTGCTCTTTCTTGCTTCCTTGCTGTTTCCTGCACATGTGTGGGTTCAGGCACTTGGGGAACCAATCCTGGGCAGCACTGGAGCAGAATTTGCTTTTGCAGTTGTTGCACTTTCTGGTCTGGTCCATCTTGCTTGAAGAGTTGATTATAGCTTTTTTAAAAAAAAATTTAAGGAGAGCGTTGGGTTGTCCGTCTGTCCTGAAAGGTGGAAGAAAAAAACTGGAGGCAGGAAGGGCTGGAACCCGGCAGGAAGGGGAAGGACAGGAAGTTCAGAGGAATTTTAAAAAACAAATAAGAATTTGAATTCCTCTGAGCTATTGGAGAGCTACTCCGGTCCCAGAGGGTGACACAGCTACGCGTGGTTGACTCATACTGCTTGTCCATGGAGAAAACTGTGGTGTTTGATTTAATGAGGTGTTGACTAAAGTATTGTTAGATATAGGAATAGAGAACAGCAGTATGAATCAATCTGCAGTGTGAATCATCATCAAAAGTATTCTTTTTTAGAAGCAATTACCTTATAAGCATTTTGTTTGTACTTTCCTACTGTGATAACACATGACAGTGCTTTGCCTTGGTTCCCTTCTCTATGTTGGTGCACATTAGGGGGCAAAGAAAAGTCTCAGGTACACTGGCATCAGTCTGAATGACAGCTCTGGCAAGGGATCACCACTGCCCTTTGTGTTTACCTTGGCACGGAGAGAGAGAAGTTGTCCAAGGCATTCTACTACTACTACTATTTAGCACTTATAAAGCGCCACGCACGCAGCGCTGCACAGCTAGCCTACAAGAGGTGGCTAACTTACTATCAGTGGCAGAGAATCCTAAACCTTTCCTGAGGACCCCAGAGCTAGCTTTGTTTTCATATTATACACAATACTTTGAATATGTATGGAGTAAGATTTAGGGGTATGTTTACTAAAGGGTGTTAAGGTAGCAGGCGTTACGAGTGTTAACGGCAGCGTTAAGAAGTTTACAAGCAAAAAAGGCACTGGACGGGTAGAAGGCGTTCCAGCGATAAAGATGCAACGGGCCATTTAACGTGCATTAAGAGAACACCGGGCTTAAAGGTGTCAAGCATATGCCTTAACATTTGAAAATGGCTGGAGAAGGGAGCAGCAAGGAAAGTCAATGTAAAGGTGAGGGATGGAAGGACAGGTGGAGCTGATGGACCTGCCTAATCCGTGGGTACCCTACATGGCACCAGTAAAGTGGATGAGCATGTGGGAGGCAGCTGTATCCATGTACTGGGAGGGTGGCAATGTCAAATGGTGCAATGTCAGTGTGTGGCATAGGATGGGGAAGACGTGCCCCCCCCCCCCCCAGTGTAGTCAGACGTAGCAGGATGTGTGCAGCGAAAGGAGGATGGAGCAGGAGTGGTGACGTGCAGATCAGGCACAGGAGAGGCATTCATGTAGAGGCAAAATGCAGAAAAGAGTACCTCTATAGGCCATGATGTAGCAGCTTGCATGAGAAGATATGATTGCACACAGCTGACACAGGCAAATGGATGGGATGAAGAAAGGTGTGGGTTGCAGTGCAGTGTGTGTAGCCTGCAACTAGAATGAGTGTGTTCCGGTGGGATGTAACATCTTGCAGGTGTTACTGACAGTGGGATGCCAAGAATGGTGGGAGCAGGCACACTGGAGCACATACACCCCCTCCTGAGGGCTATGGCACCAGCACCTGTACCCACAACCTCTGTGATAGAGGGGTCAGAGAGCCACGATGTCACTGTCCCTCAAGCTAGTGAACCTTTACCTCTCTGCACAACTCCCCCATCACCTCTTTCATCTCCAGTCATTTGAGTCTATTGATGAGGTAGTAGCTTTCTATAATGCCGGCTAACCTCTGCTGTGGATGCACCTTCTCTAACCATGCCACATCCTGTGAGTTGTACATCACCCCTTCCCTGGCTGTTGTTCATGCTCTATGTCCCTGTGCCTGCTCAGCTAAGTGTGCATGACTGAAAACTGCACCCGTGTGGATTTTGCACATCTCCAATGCACATATGTCTCTTGTCATAGCACCTGCAAACCCAGGCTATCATGTCTATCTGCTTAAATCACGTGCCTCTGACCCCCGCTGTCCTTTCACAACTCTCACCTCTCCTCAAGGTGGCTCTGACACCGATCCCCACCCACCTGCAAATGATGGGCAAGCCCTGGCTGTCAGCTTTCCTTTCAAGATCCACAAGATCACATGTCATTCCCTGTGAAGTCAGTCACATGTCCACGTCCCCCTCCTCACTCCTAAACCTTCCCCCGTTCCTCAGTTACACTCTCATCCTTTTCTATGATCTCAGAGGAGGAAAGCACACACCATATTTCCTCCCCCCAACTCACCACCTGTTCCTCTGATCCTATTTTCACATGTCTCCTGGGCTCCATCACCCGCACTGTTGTCCCTGCTATCTCTTATACACTCATATTTCCAACCTATACCTCTCCAATGCAACTGTCCATGCAGCCTATCAGTATGTCACAGGGCCTGCAGACAGCTAAGTACACATAGGAACACCCTAAGCCAGGTCCTCATGTACCCTAACAATGGTCACCTAAATATACACATAATACATTGCACAGCTGCTCTGTGGCTCCAAACCAAGGCCACAGTGTAAATGAATAGGGGGTTGCAGGAGCAATGCTAACCTGTGGATTATCCATGGAAGCTACAAGTATTTATCTACCATCTGGGAACAGGAGCAGTAGGTGCAACTCCCCACATTACAGCAAGAAGGCTTCCCCACATGCAGGGGTGAAGAGGAGAAACTGCACAATGGAAGATAGGATGGCAAACCACACGAAAATAGCACTTTGTTGCAGGAAAGGTGTTGATAGTGCACAACGTGCAGTGTGTAGTAATAATTCATGCACACTGTGCAGGCCCTTGCAATCGATGGGCATAAGGGGCAAGTAACAATGGAATGTGAACTAAATTTTGAAAGCGGGTCTAGTGTGTGTATGTGTGGAGGGGGGGGCGCCTGGGGGACAGTGAGGTGCATCAATGCATTGTGTGTGCATGTGACGGCCTGGCATTATAACTGTGTTTACAATGTGCTGCTAGTCTGCTCATCAGAAAATTTACAGACAGTGTGAGGGCTTGGTGCATATGGGCATCTGTGGGACCTGTGGGGGTCCCACTACACCTGCAGAGTGAGTGAGTGTATGTGTTCCACCTGCCATTTCAGTAGGGTCCAGTGTCAGTGCCAAAACATGGGTGTATATAGGCATGGAACTACGTGTGATGCTCACTGCCACATGCAGAGTCGGGGGACACAGCATCTGGGGATGTGGCACATGTAGGTCACAGTGGCATAGCATGCCCTGACAGCATGACTGTAGCTCATCATCCATTGCACTCTGCATTGCAATCTCACCACACAAGTCCACAGTAAAATGCTATGAAAATGAAGGGAAGAGGATTCTGGGAATTGTCTAAAACAGCACCATTTCCACAGGATATACATGTATATGGCAGGGATGGCACCATGTGACAGCCATTAGCATGACTAGGGTACACACAACCTAAAGTGCTGACAGGCTGCCCTCATCCTGACTATGCTGTGACCATACCTTGGCTATGTATAGTCTAAAACTGCAGTTGTGTGGCTGTAGCTCCTTCCCTGCATTCTAAGCACTGTTCCTGTAGTCTAAGGTCTGTGTGATTTGCAGACAGTCAAGCTGCACATGGGTGACCTGTGCACAAGTGTTGTGTATTGACCAGCAGCCCGGGGACTGTTGGGATGAGAATCCCTCCCATAGCTCTGTGTTGGTTGGCTAGCCCAGATGATAATGGGCACAATTGCAGCAATGGGTGATAACTATTGTTGCTGCAGGGCCATCAGGTTCATGTTCTTCCCCTCTCTCTACTTCTTTTAGGGAAAAATCATAGCATCTGGGAACCTGTTGATGCAGCGCAGCTGTCTATAATGGGATCTCACAGATTAGTCCATGGCCAGGAGGAAGAGGGTTCCAGGACCAGAGAAGACTGGAAGACCCTGCAGGCCTCCATTGTGCATAAAACCAAGTGATTAGCAGCATACAGTACTGACTACGCATGCAGCAAACTAGCTGTGATGTAGATCTCCTGAAAAGGCATAGTCCAGCTAGTGCAGTGCAGGCCATGTGGACCAGGTGCTGTGTGACTCATCTCCCATTCAGGGTGACCTCTGCAACATGTCTGTATGAATGTCTGCTGCTGTTATGTTCCTGAAGGTCACAATGTCCCTGTGTAATCATGGCATTATGTGAGGGATCATAGTGTCTGTCCTTTTGTGAGCCCATGCAGAAGGCAGTTCAGAATGTGCAATGTATCATGAAGGATGGAGGGATGAACCAATACCAGCATGCAGACCAGCCCTCAAAGCCAGAGAGGACGACTGTGACAAGTGAGTGTGTTTTCAAGACCAGTATGTCATCCATGATGGTGGGAGATGTGTGCATGGCACCCCAGGGAAGTCCTGATTGGTCTGCAATGAACTTTATGACTTTCAAAGGTAGTTTATGTTTGGTGTCTATGCAGGTTTATGTTTATGTTTATGTTTATTTTGAATTTGATATACCGCTCAGACCAAAAGGTATTAGAGCGGTTTACAATACTACATCATTTAAGGAAATAAGAAAGGAACACCATTTATAAGATAGGACAGACTAGAGGACAGAAACAGTCAAACAGATAAGAGGAGGAGAAGGACACGGAATAGCAAGTTACCCTGATATATAAGCAGGAACTCAATATAGACTCCAGCAACAAACGCCACAGACCAACGCCTAAGGTGTGCCTAGATTGCTCTGTGTAGCAGGTCACATGGGAATGCATTTCCTGCACATGTGCTGTCACACTGTTTATTGCCAGACACCAAAGTGATGGGGCTTTAAGAGAAGTGGTACTGCGGCCCCAGGAAGTATCCATGGGAGCAGGATCACCGGCGTGGAGGAGACAGCAGCAGCACAGAGATAGCCAGGAGAGGAGGATCCATCGGACGACAGGGCAGGAGCTGGGAGATGAGCGGTCTGTGGAAGGAACCTGAGGACTGATAATATGTTGGGTATGCATTGTGGGGGAGGTGGAGGGATGTTTTCAGCACTGCATGATTTTGGAGGGGTGGGATGTGAGGGTATGGAGGGAGAGGGGTGGGGCGAGGGATAAAGGGGGAAGGAGAGGTAGCTACAATTGTGAATGTTGGAGGTGAAAATAGGGAGGGGAAGTGGGGGGAGGTGGGAGGTGGAGGGGTGAGTAATGGGATGGAGGAGGAAGGGGCTAAGGTGAAGAGGGGGTGGGGAGGGGGAAGGGGGTATTTGAATACGGGCTGGTTGGGGAATGGAGGGAGGGAGAGAAGGAACAGGGTAGGAAGGGGGGAAAGGTGAAATAAATGGCTGATTCACCCAGATCAGACGGGGTTTGTCAAGGGGTGACAGGGAAGCGACAATGTGAGAAAGATTTTGAATATAGCGTGGCATCTTCAAAGATCTAAGGAATCAGCAGTGATGGTCATGGTTGACACAGAAAAAGCATTTGATCGCGTGGAGTGGCCATATATGTTTCAAGTATTAGAGAAAATGGGTTTTGGAGTGCAGTATATCAGCTGGATAAAAGCACTGTACCAGGGACCACGGGCTAGAGTCAGAGTGAATGGCAGCTATTCAGAGAGTTTTGAGCTACACAGGGGCACCAGACAGGGCTGCCCGCTGTCGCCATTACTGTTTGCATTGGCTATAGAACCGCTTGCCGCATATATTCGATGAGAGGTGGATATAAAAGGTTAAGGATCCGGGGGAAAGAGGAAAAGATTGGGTTATTTGCTGATGATATTATCTTTACCTTAACACAACCACTTACAACGTTACCTGTGTTAATGAAGGCGATACAACGGTATAGCCGGATAGCAGGCTATAAAATGAACCAGGGTAAAGCTGAACTGTTGGGATTTAACCTAGCACCTAGAGTAGAAGAGAGCTTGAGACACAACTTTAGGTTTCGGTGGGTGGTAGGTAGCTTTCGGTATTTGGGGATCCAGCTGGGGATTCCTTTATTTAGGATTAAGCAATGGAACTATGAGGGACTGGTGGAAAGTATTAGCCAGGATTTGTCTAGATGGAGGGGGTTGTATCTGTCATGGTTTGGCCTCATAGCGGTTGTGAAAATGAATATACTGCCGAGGCTGTTGTTTGTATATTCGTCCTTGCCATGCAGGCTGGTAAAAAAGGAAATAGATAAGATGCAGAGCCTGCTTATGCAGTTCATTTGGGATGGCAGGTGCCCGAAAGTGGCTAGGGCCACCATGTATAAGACTAAAGAGGAGGGGGGGTTGCGGTTCCATCTTTGCTTAGATACTATGAGGAAATGCAACTCCGGACACTATTTGCGTGGAAAGAAGGGCTGGAGCGCCCAGGGTGGGTAGGCATGGAAGGGGAGGAGGAGAAGAGTCCAGGAGCTTGGATCTGGGATCCCGGGGTAGGAAGGTGGGGAAAGGGGGAGGAGAATCCATATATGGAACTCACGAGACAGGTGTGGGTGAAATGGAGAAGGTACTTGATGGGGGGGAAGAAGTACTCCAGGGAGACCCATCTTCAGATGGTGGCAGAGGGTAGGATGGGGGAGGCAGTGGGGATTTTTAAGAGTTGGGGGAGGAAGGGGCTGTGGAAAACTGGCCAAATGGTGAGAGAGGGGGGAGGCATTCGGAGTTTTGAGGATCTCCAAAAGCAGCACCACTTGGATGAGCGAGACTGATATGCATATGTTAGTATGTGGTACTGGCTACAGCAGAGGGAGGTGAAAAAGGATTGGTCTGCACAGCCCACACCATTTGAGGAGATGATGGGAAGCAGGGGGATGCCTACTCAGATAATATCAAGGTTATATAGGCTTTTGGGGGAATACAAGCCGGGGGCCATACGTAGCCAGCAGCAGTGGGAGGAGGAGTTGGGAGGTCAATGGAACCCCACGAGGTGGGACAGTATTTATATTAGGACCTACAGACTTGCCCCAGGGACAGCAATGCTGGAAAATAGCTATAAGTTAAGATTGAGACTGTATTGGACCCTGGCGTGGCTCCATGCGCTGTATCCAGACAGCTCAGAGCAATGTTGGAAGGGATGTGGGGCCTGTTACATATGGTTTGGAGCTGCTCTGTTGTACGGGAATATTGGATAGGGGTGGAAAGGCTCACTGTGGATATTACAAAGGTGAAGGTACAGTTCACACCAGGTATGGTAATACTGAATGAGGAGGCGGAGGGAGGAGGAGGTGGAGAGTTGGAGAGGCTGCAGGGGTACTGCGTAATCGCGGGCCGGATGAGCCTTCTCAGTTGGTGGAAGAAAATTGGAGTACCTCCGCTAACGGAGGTGGTGGGGAGAATGGAGCAGTTATGGGGCTTCTGTGCGATCGAAGCACACAGAAAGCATACTTTTACAAGGTACAACAAGGTATGGGAGCAGTATGTACGGTGGAGGGTGGGGGGGGGGGTGGCACATTGGTGTGAGAAAACAAAGGGGGAAGGATCTGTAAGGAGGTAAGGGCTTGGTTTCTCTCCCTTCCTGCTTTAAAGGTATCACTCCTGGCATGTTTACAAATGTTTACAAATGTTTAATGCTGTGAGCTGGACCACAGAGATTACAATGCTTATAAGGGATACGATGGGTACGGTATAAAGTTAATGGGTAACGTTTTAATGTTGGAAAGGAGTTTGTTGAGGAGAGTGTGAAAGTGTGGGAGTTCAATAGAGGGGGGAGGGGGGGAAGGAGGACTGGGAGGGGAAGGGAGGGAGATGGGTTAGAAGGAGGGGGATGGGGGGTGAGGGGGGAATGACCTACTATTTCATACGTATGTTTACAATTATGATTATTATTATGGTTGGAGGATAGGAGCTTGTTATTGTATAGGAAGCAAGAATTTGATGGACCGGTTGTGGTCCTCGGATGTGTAAATGTATGTTTGTGTTGAAAAATGAATAAAGCATAAATTATAATAAAAAAATAAAAAAGAATACTGTCAGCGCAAAACAAGGTTTGGGTTTACCAAGGTAGGCATTTCACAGTGTAGCATAGGTCAGGAATGCACACTGCAGTCATACATATCTCATAGCAATACTTTGTTGACTCCCCCGTACAACACTGCTGTGTGCTGATGATGTAGGGGCAACAAATGTTTGATAGACATGCGGCACATGACTGATATGTGCCACCCTAATTTGGCCAGGCATTGGAAATTCAAGCACAGATATGATCTACATGCAACCATGTTCCATTCCTTCAGCTGCAACCAGTTGCAAGAGTCAGACAACATTCCCTGCTCCTTATTATGGATGGCACAGAAACTCAGACATATAATTCATGCACGCATATCTAGTCGTGTGGTTTTGATACTAGGTAAGGCAGATGTCAAACCCACTAGAATTGTTTCTTCATTTTACCATGGCACACCTATATCTAGGCCATAGTGGCATGAACTGCATTGGTAGCATGACATTTACAACATCAAACCTACACAAACAATGATCACTCTCTGGTAACAACATCATATCCACTGAACCACACTCAACATATGTCCATCATGTGCAAGCATGTTTTTGACAGGCAGCTGCAAAACCATGCAATATACCTGAACATGTGCAGCTGTACTACAGATATTGCAGAACACTGGGTTGCTGGCTCCACATCACCACCCATGATGGGTTCTTCTTTTGCTGACCACATCAATAAAGCCATGAGACTCCAGCACCAGACATGTGAGGCCTCTCTTAGACAATCGACTTACATTTCTGACATTTACATATACAGACCACATCAAAACATTGTTCTTCTGTTTCATCACCACATCACACTACCTGAAGACAGCATAATGAAGCAAAAAATCTGAGGGGTCCATTAACTACCACCTGTCCATCCATCCATCACATTCAGATTGCATTGAATGATGCATCTTTATCATGTGGTGGGGCCCCAGCCTTTTTCGCACGGAAAATGCATAGTAGTCGACTTAACACGCACTATCCCATTACCGCATGCTGAATGTCCACTTGCACCCATTAGTGCCCGAACACCTCTGACATACCCAGCACACTTAGCACACAGTAACCCCTTCTCGCAGCAAAATCCGCTCCCTTATTGCCATTTAGTAAACATGCCTCTTCGTTTTAACTAAAAATGAACCCATTTATTGCATTACTTGTACATCATTCATGCACACTACAGCTCTTTTGCACATTCAAGTCAATTATGTGCACGTTGCAGCTTGTCGCCCTCACTTGGTTTGCAGCTTGTCGTGCTGTGAGGGCTTATGTGCATCAGTGATGCTGAGGTATAAGCTATCGGTAGTTTTACTACTGGCAGGGTCTCCCAAGATGGGCAGGTCTCAGCTTAGGTGCCAGACCAAGACAAACCACCCATCCGGGCAGCAGCAGAATGGGGCAGTGTTGACGGCGGAGAATCACATTTCTGTGACAATGGCAACAACACTAAACTTAAACTGAGCGGAGGAAAGGCCCGGCAATTTACTTCAGTATCTTGCTATGAAAACCCAGTGGATAGTGACAGCAAAGCAAATTGCACTATAGTGCTAGAAGATGAGACCACCAGGTCGGAAGGCACTCAATTAGCTATTGGGGAAGAGCTGAACACTTTTCAGAGTAAAGCCAGCATTTATGATGTGGCTGGATCAAAGCCCTCGGTACTGCTGATGTAGCTGCACATGAAATGAGAGTCAGAAGCTGTAAAGATGTCTTACATATCGGGACATGGAACTTACAAAGCATGAACCATGGGAAGTTGGGGGTGTTCAAGAATGAAATGGAATGTGTACAACTTGATCTGTTGGGTATCAGCAAACTGAAATGGACTGGCATCTGGCACTTTGCATCTGATCATCACATGATCTACTATGCTGGAAATGAAAGACAAAGAAGAAAGGGTGTTGCATTTATAATAAAGAAGAAACTTGCAAGAATTGTAATGACATAGAATGCAGTCAGTGAAAGCTTAATCTCTATTCATCTACGAGGAATGCCTATCAACACAACTATAATTCAAGTATATGCCCCAACAACAGCTGCAGAAGAGGATGAAATTGATGAGTTTTATGAACAAGTACAAGCTGAAATTGACAGAACATGCAAACAGGATATCTTGATAGTCATGGGTGACTGGAACACAAAAGTTGGCAACAAAGAAGGCAAAGTGGTTGGAAAATATGGACTTGGCAACAGAAATGAAGCTGGAGAAAGACTGATAGAATTCTGCAAGACTAAAGATCTATTCCTCTCAAACATCTTCTTCCAGCAACACAAGTGACGACTGTACACATGGACTTCACCCAATGGATTGTACAAAAATCAAATTGACTACATCTGTGAAAGTCAATGATGGAAAAGCTCCATAACATCAACAAAAACAAAACCTGGAGCTGACTGTGGTACAGATCATCAACTACTAGTTTGCAAACTCAAGCTAAAGTTAAAAAAGAGCAAATCACTCATGAATGCAGCAAAATATGACCTTGAGAATATATCACTGGAATTTAAAGACTGCCTACAAAATCAATTTACTGCTTTAGATACAAATAACAGAGCTCCAGAAGAATTATGGAATGACATCAAGAAAGTTGTGTTGGAAGAAAGCGAGAAGTCTCTACAAAAGGTGAAAAAGCAAAAATGGCCAAAATGGAAGATGGAAGAAACTGAAAATTGCCCAGAAACACAGAGAAGCTAAAGCCAAAGGAGAAAGAAAGACAATCACATAACTCAACAGAGATTTCCAATGTGCAGCAAGACAGGACAAGGAAAAGTACTACAATAATACATGCAAGGAAATAGAAGCAGAAACTATTAGAGGAAGAACAAGATCAACTTTCCTAAAGCTACGAGAGTTAAAGAAAAAATTCCAGCCTCGAATTGGAATTTTACAAGATGCCCAAGGTCCTATGTTGAATGATTCCGAGAAGATCGAGGAAAGATGGAAAGAATATACAGAGCTTTTATATGATAAAAATCAAGTGGACCAACAGCCGTTTCAACCTGTACCTTATGATCCGGAACCATTGTTGATGAAAGAAGAAGTTGAAGCAGCATTGAAAGTCTTATCAAAGAACAAAGCACCAGGCATTGATGGCATCCCTATAGAAGTATTACAGCAATCTGATGCAGCTGTTACCATACTTACAAGGCTCTGCCAAGAAATTTGGAGGACAACATCATGGCCAACTGACTGGAATAGATCTGTATTTATACCAATACTAAAGAAAGGTGATCCAAATGACTGTGGAAATTATCGCACAATCGCTCTGATCCCACATGCCAGCAAGATTCTACTGAAGATTATTCAACAGAGACACCTGGAACAAGAACTACCTGAAGTACAAGCAGGGTTCAGGAAAGGGCAAGGAACAAGAGACATTGTTGTGGATGTGAGATGGATTCTTGAAAAGACTAAAGAATACCAAAAGAATATCTATTTCTGCTTTATTGACTATAGCAAGGCTTTTGACTGTATAAACCATGAGAAATTCTGGGCCAAATTAAGAATCATGGGTATACCAGAACACATGATCGTTCTCTTGCACAATCTGTACACTGATCAAGAAGCAACAGTTCGAACGGAAAAGGGAGAAACAGAATGGTTTAAAATAAGCAAAGGTGTAAGACAACACTGCATACTTTCCCTCTACTTGTTTAATTTATACGCAGAACAAATCATCAGAGAAGCAGTATTGTATGAAGACAACAGAGGTGTGAAGATTGGTTGAAGACTCATCAACAACCTTCCTTATGCTGATGATACCACATTACTGGCTGAAAGTGAAGATGATCTGAAACATGTGCTTCTCAAGTTCAAAGAACATAATCTTAAAATGGGCCTGCACCTTAATGTAAAGAAGACAAAGATCACAACAACTGGCAAAATCAACAATTCATCATTGAAGGAGAAGAATTAGAAATGGTGGACAACTTTATCCTACTCGGATCAACTATCAATAAAGAAGCAACAAGCAGTCAAGAAATCTGACGGCGCATTGCTCTTGACAGAATGGCTATGAAAGACCTAGACAAGATTCTCAAGAGCAGAGATGTCTCTTTCCATACAAAGATTGTACTCATTCAAGCCGTTGCATTTTCAATAACATTGTATGAATGTGAAAGCTGGACAGTGAAAAAGATAGACAGGAAGAAAATTGATGCCCTTGAATTATGGTGCTGGAGGCGAATACTGCGTATATCATGGACTGCCTGAAGAACAAACCAGTCAGTACTAGAGGAAATCAAACCTAAGCTTTCTTTAGAAGCTCAGATGACAAGACTTTGACTTTCCTACTTTGGACACATCATGCGAAGAGAAAGATCATTAGAGAAAGACATCATGTTGGCAAGATAGAAGGTCAACGCAAAAGAGGAAGGCCAGCAATGAGATGGATCGAGACAATAACAGCAGCTACGGGTACCAGTCTGTCAACAATGAGCCGCCTGACTGAAGACTGAATACAATTTAGGACAACTACCCAGAGGGTCACCATGAGTCGACACAGACTCGACGGCAATTAACAACAATAACAACACACAGTTTGCATGCATTATTGATTTTTAGGTGCCCAAATGAACCCGAAACGTCCATACCTGAGCTCCAACTAGTGGCCCCTTTATGTCTTATATGCTCCTTTTCCTTCTTCCAGAAATGTACCAAGTCTCAGGCTTTTCTTTGTTCTACCCATGACTAGTCATCTCTTTATGGGGCAGCTTTTATAGCAGTTTAGGAGGGGTTTTCCCCCCTTTGTTGATTAATATATAATAGAATGCTTCTAATTCTCTGAAGGTTAGTCTTGTTTAAGTTGAAATGAAATGCTAATATAAAACAATGTACAGTAATTGGACTTTATATATTTAAATCTTGTCAGAATGGGTTGCATTCTGTACAGGATGTCCATGTCCCTGTGCACCCAATCGGAATTGGACACACAGGGGCAGATGCAATTCTGATCCAGCAGGGCACGTCTAGCCCCATGGGATCAGAATTGTGACTAGGCCTGTACGTGCAGGCCAGGACTTAATTTCGGCCGGTCTGCACGTACAGGCCTCTACCCAGCTACCTCAGTCAAGGCTTCTGAATAGAGCCATGGCACCATGGCATCCAGTTGCCATGACACCGTGGCTCCATTCAGGAGCCGTGATTCCTGCCTAGCCAACCTATTCTCCAATTCTCCGCAGTCCGACCCCTGCCAAGGCCAGGGTTGGACTGCAGGGAATCATCTGCACCCCCTCCGAGCCCTTCCACTGCCCAGACCAGCCATCCCCTGCCATCTAGGGAACTTATTCAACCTCAAAAGTAGAATAAGTTCCCCATTCAGCCCGCCAGCCCCGGACGTACTGGGCCGACATCAGAATCGGCTCTATACGTCCTGGGCTGAGGACTGCCCACTGCCAGCCCTAACCCCGCCCCCTTTTCCACCCCATCTAGCCTCCCCATAACAACACCTTGTTCATACGGGGAGGTTAGCCAGGGATGCAGAGGTGGCCAAATAGTGGGGATGAACATCCAAATGGGACACCCATTCCCGCAATTCGTGGCTTGGAATGATCCTGAGTGTGTTAGGTTGTGCCTTTTGGAACTGGGTTTTTCTTTTCCAGATTTTCCATTTATGTGATGATATATAGCTGCTTGAAGTGTTCCCTTTAAACAGGATGGAGGAGAACTGAACTTGCTGTGCTAGCCTAGCAGGAAGAAAGCATCAATCAGACAGAGAAATGTACAGGCATTACCTGAGGATATGGATTCAATTCCTGTATTTGCCTTTTCAGAATCCAAGCTCAAGACAAATCACAATTTAGATATTGTAGTTATTTCCTTATTCAAGTGACTTGGGGAGGGGAGGGGGTATTCAGCAGCGGCAACTAGGCAGCATAAAATGCCTAGCCGCAGCTGCTTTAATGAAAACCAATTGCCATTCACCTGTCCGACCTTAAACTTCTTAAGCTATCTGGTTAGAGGCTGAATATTGTCACAAACTAGACAGCCCCATTATGCCCACAGACCACCTCGGTTTTAACCTGACATTTTTCGGGCAGTCTGTGGGGATATTCAGTGGCACTGGCCAGTTTGTGCCACTGACTATAATGGTGACCACGTCTTAGCCACTTATCAGGTCTGCTAACTGCCTCAAATGCCGCACTGCTGGAAACATAGTTAATCTTAAATATGATGAAATTCAATTCAGAATAAAACAAAGGACCACATCTAGCCACCAGCAGGTCGGACACAGAACCCAGAAGCTAACTGGGCAGTGGCGATATTCAGCAAACGTTAAGACAGCTTTTTCTGTGCCTAAATTTTGCTGCTGAGGAATAACTGGCCAATGGTTGAATATCGTCACTGATTGGTTGTCCCTGGGGGCCACTCATGGATTGCCTTGGAATGCCCTGATGAGCCGTGAGCTGGCATCTGTGAATATTCAGTGGCCCACTAACCTGCTGAGCTCACGTAGACGGTTTGCAAGTCTGCAAACCGTGTAAATGCCTTTGAATATCAGGCTCAAAATTAACACTGGAGGCGTGGCCTAGTGGTTGGGGCAAGTTACTTCAGGCTGGAGGGCCAGAGAATTGAATCCTGCTAGAAGACAGCAACCTTGGGCTGGAAGGACTGGGGTTTCTAGTTCCACAGTTGTTCCTTGGGCAAGCCATTTAACCCTCTGTTGTCTCGGGTACAAAAAGCATAGATTGTGAGCCCTTCTGGGACAAGGGAAATATATTTATACAATACCTGAATGTACACTGCTTTAACAGGTAGAAAAGCAGTATATAAGCCTAGTTAAATAAATATACGTAGGACACACTTTGACTCTTTTTCCAACTATTTCACCCAAATTTTCAGATATAGAAATCCCATTATTGAAAACTAAATATTTCAGGCATTGTATTAGATTTACCTTGTCTATGGAAGTACAGATAAAAGCACAGAGAAGAAAGGTAGGGCCTGATATTCAGTCATGACGGACAGCATTCCTAAAGCGCTGAACTTCAAACCCAGATATTCAATGCCAGAGCCACATCTGTACCTGGGTATTGAATATCCAGGTTGCGTGGATTGCCAGGATGCTAACTGGGCAGTGGCAATATTCAGCCGTTGCCCACCTTGCTTTTGTGGTGAAAGTTAGGCCAGCCTTTACTATTCCTCATGTCGATAACCGGGCAGAGGCTTCATACTGTACTCCTAAACAAGGTTTTGAATGGATGCTGCTCCCCAACACCCCTGGCAATGCCCTTATACTATCTAGTTAGCATCGGGGTGCTCAGCAGCGGCACCCCTAGATATTCAGAAGTACTAACCATGTTAGTAAAGCTGAATATCCCAGACAAGTCTGCTAATCATGTCAATACCTTTGAATATCTCCACTATACATATAAATTGCACCATCTTCAACAAATTAGATCAAATTTTGAAATTGATGATACAAAGTTTTTGGTACAAGCTCTTGTTATGTTACAATTAGATTATTGCAACTTCATTTATTTGGGTATTGCTAAGAAATATCTAATTTGACTGCAAGTATTGCAGAATCCAGCAGCCAAGCTTATTTTCAAAGATAAACAATACGACAGGGCTATGCCTTATCTCATGCAATTCCATTGGCTACCAATAACAGCCAGGATTATTTTTAAACTATTATGTTTTGTTTTTAAGATTATAGATGGTTGTATTCCGCTTTATATGGTCACTGTACTTTCTTTTAATATTTCTTCTAGAAGTACTTGGCTACTTATTCATTAGCAATTTCATCAGCAAAGATATGAAGTGTTGGCAGCTAGCCATCACCACTGAACTCAAGACCTGGATATTCAATGTCAGCCCCTTATCCAGCAGGAGCAGCATTGAATATGTGGGGCAGCCGGATTGCGGCAAAGATAGCCAGTCAACAATCATCTTCAGCTGCTGCCCAGTTAATTTCATTGGTGAAACTTAGGACTGTCTTTAAGGACCCTGACTTTCATTGCTGAAGGTTAACCGAGGAGTGGCTAAATATCACAGCTCTCCGGTTTTCCATGGGCGCCGCTCCCACTCTGCCCCTGGAAGGTCCTGATGCTAGCCGGCTAACATCGGGGGCCTAGCAGCAGCACCCACAGATATTCTGCTGCACTAACTATGTTAGCACCACTGAATATCATGGTCATTTCGATTAACATGATTATCTGATCTGTTAACCATGTTAATCGCATTGAATATTGGCCTTATGAGATCTATGCCATCCACAAATAGCGGGGACATCAATCCCCACTATTCGCCCCCTGCTGGCCCCATCAAAAGTCTCCCTGTATGAACAATGCATTTGTATGGGGAGACAGACGGGTGTGGGATGGGGCATTCCAAAGGCGGAGCGAGGGTGGGGTATGGGCGGTCCATGACCCCAGACATACAGGGTCAATTCTGAGGTTGGCCCTGTACATCCGGGGTCAGCAAACTGGACAGAGGACTTTTTCCACCTTGGATGTAGAATAAGTCCTCCTGGACGTCGGGGAATGGCTGGCCCATGCAGCGATGAAAGGTGAAGGGGTGGAGGGGGTTCCCTGCAGCCTGACCCTGGCCATGGAAGGCCAGATCAGGGGGTCAGGCTGCAAGGAAAAAAGATTGTGGTAGGCATCCGGATATTGCAGCTCCTGAATAGAGCCGTGGTGCCATGGCAACGGGATGCATGGCACCGCGGCTCCATTCAGGAGCCTCACTGAGGTAGCTGGGCAGGTGGCTGTGCATGCAGGCTGACTGGAATTGGGTCCTGGTATGCACATACAGGCCCTAGACCCAATTCTGATCCCACAGGGCACATCTAGCCCCTATGGAAACAGTACTGGGTCTACCTCTGGGTGTCCCGATTCTGATCGGCCACACAGGGGGTTGGATGGCCACATTGGAATGTGCCTCCACATATTTAAGTGAATATAGGATAGACTATCTGCTTATATTGTGTCTATAGAATGGAATAGTTTCCCTATTGAAATTAGGAAGCTTCACATTATATGATATTTGACAGTCACTTAAAACTAATTTATTTAGGAGATTTTTGTTAGATGAGAACTCTGATTAAAACTGCATTATATATATTCGTAAATTTGTGGAAAAGGATTCCATTTTGGCTGGAGTGTTTATTTGATAATTGCTGTAACCCATCAACAACTCGGTCGTATAGGCTATAAACGATTGTAGTAAATTAAATTTAATTATTTAACTAAATAGATGATACTATAAGTATATATATTTAGGTGAATGAATGTTTGTGAACATATCTGTATGCAGAATAAAGGAGCTAATGTACATCTGTTGTATCTCTTTTTCCTATTTTTTCAAAATATCTTTCTTAGAGCCCTGATAAATATTTACTCTTTCCGTTGACTATCTCCTCTGCAAAAGTTGTACTTGGTGTCTGGAGAAATCAAGTCCTATGTGTGCTGTACCATAACTCAGTCTTTCATATGGAAAAGTTTAATCGCATCACTTTCCTCAGGGCTCTTTTCACCTCTTTGTTCTTCAGACTGTAAATCAGAGGGTTTAACATGGGGATCACCGTTGTATAAAACACTGAAGCCACTCTGTGCTGCTCCATTGAGTAACTTGAAGATGGTCGTAAATACATGAAAAGAACTGTGCCAAAGAAAACCAGCACGGAGGTGACGTGGGAGGCGCAGGTGGAGAATGTTTTGCGCCTCCCTTCTGCAGAGCGGATCCTCAGGATGGTGGAGATAATGCAGGTGTAAGAAATTAGGATGGTCAGGAAGGAGGTGATGCAGTTGAACCCAACAACAATAAAAATCACAATTTCATTTACAGAGGTGTCTGAGCAAGAGAGCACCAAGAGTGGGGGAACATCACAGAAAAAATGATTAATCACATTAGATTCACAAAACGATAAGCGAAAGGTGCAAATTGTATGTATGAGGGAAATTGTAAAGCTGCCAAAATACACTGCAGTGAGGAGCTGAATGCAGAGTCTCCTGTTCATAATGATGGAATACAGTAACGGGTTACATATCGCCACATAACGGTCGTACGCCATCACCACCAGCAGGAAACAATCTGAAGCACTAAAACCAATAGAAAAATACAGTTGTAGGGCACAGCCAAGAAAGGAGATGGTTTTCTGTTGTGGCAGTAGGCTTTGAAGGTTTTTAGGTGTAATGACTGAAGAATAACAGACATCTATGAAAGATAAGTGAGAGAGAAAAAAGTACATTGGAGTTTGCAGGTGCACATCCAGCCTAGTTAAAATAATGATACAAATATTACTCAGCAGGGTGATAATATAGATCAGCAGAAACAATATAAACAGGAAAAGCTGAAGCGTTGGATCATCGGTGAGTCCGAGGAGAATGAACTCAGTCACCGAGCTCTGGTTTCTGCTTTCCATTTATTCTCTTATCTCTACTTGCTGGTGCAAGAACTGTGATATTGGCTATCTAAGAACTTTTAGACTTAATGAATTATATAGCTGTGCAACAGAAAGTAGCCCAATGAATGTTCATTTCACTTACAACAACAATGGTAAAAGACAGAACCAGATGTTCTACTATTATCTCATTCAGTTTAATGGCACTGTGGCAAGTTCTTGAACACCGATGTAGTACCTGCAGCGTGCATGCTATGTTCCTGCAAAAGAGAGAAGAAGCTTATTATATCACATCACCAATCAACAGATGACTGATCACAAAAGGATAGGTCCTCATTCCCTGAATTATGGCCAACGCACGTGTCCTGCATAAAAGAACAGAACTGAAGATAATTCTGTCATAGGACCAGTCTGTACCATATTAAAGCATAACTGCACAGAGTATGCTACAATATCTGAGTGCTCTCTGTGGTTTCAAAGAGTCGGCTCATTGGTAGGTTACAGTATATTAGGGATAAATACTTTTAACACTAGAACCCCCAAATACGTCAATTGACGCAAATACATCTTCAAAGTTGTATACCAGCGCCACTGCTAGAACCATGTCAGTTATGTTCCATGACTTTGTTAGCGAGATCAAGATGTTCAAATATGTGCATCGAAAATTAATGACAGATACGCCACCTAGAGGGAAAATGAATTTATACTTAGCCCCAAACTACGTCAATTGACGCAACCAAGAAAATTGAGTGGTTTTCACAAGTTTTCATACAACGACTAACATAAGAACAGTGTTAACTAAATTTAAAAGTAACTGCAAATTCAAAAGTAACTGCAAAGTCCATGTCAGTTAACGAACGAACAGGATAAGCATGTATGGTTTGCTATTGTACATTTAGAGTCTATGCGCAACTGGCGCAGATTGTTGACAGGCACAGTCAGAGAACGTGGACAAAAGCCAAGGAAAAGGAAATCTATAAAAAACTTTTATTGATACGTAATGCCAACCCGACACAGGCCGTGTTTCGTATATACTTCATCAGGGGTAAAGGCAAACTAAAAACAAGAAAAATGAGGCAAATAAAAATAATAACAAAACATTATTCATTTATACTCATAAAAATATAAATATAGATCAATTATAAAAAATAATAAATAACAATTATGCACAAATAGATATTAAAACACATAAAAACCATATAGAAAAAAGTAAAAGCTAAAATGTTGGGACGCTATACTTGATCACTAAACTAGAAAAGGAGGAGATAAGAATAACAAAGCCAAAATACATAGTACAAATTAATTAAACATATATGTTAACCGCAAGAGCGCGGACTCTCCGCTCCTCAAATTCCCCAACTTAGCCCTTCACTTTTCCCCTCCCGCTTTGGTCCCTTACCCCCCCCCCCTCCGACCCCCATTCCCAAAGAGGTACAAAAAACATAACGACAAACTGGCATTTTTGGTCAACAAACTGGTCGCAGCTTTATTAACTTTAATGCATGAATATAACATCACATAACCAAAACCCAGTGGACTAATCCCATCACCAGCCATATCACTAGCAAGGTGATAGCGCCTCTTCTTTTCTCCACTTTCCACCCCCTTAGACCCCGGCTTCGCCATGTCATTAGCAAAAGCCCAGCCAGGGGGTTGTCCGGGTCGGGAGTACCAACCCCCATCCCAAACTTATCCTAATCGTCCGGACCCCGGAAACCTCCGGGATCCCGCCTGCCCAAATCCCCCTCCAACTGCAACACCCCTCACCCTACACCCCAACATAACCACTCAACCATAAAGAGGGCGGGAGGGTGGGACAAAGATCCGTCTCCGCTCTCCTCGCCCAGGGCCCAGGACTCAACTGCCTTCTCTCTTTCCCTCCTATCGCTCATTGGCTCCCCGTATTCATGTGGTATAGGAGCCAATGAGTTTGAAGGATGCCGGCTCATTCCCTGGCAACCCCTCCCCCCCTGCACGCTTTCGTCACACGCCGCGCCGCACGGTTACCTGCGGCCGGCATGGACTCTGCCACGCGGCCTTTATTTAACTGCAAGAGCGCAGACTCTCCGCTCCTCAAATTCCCCAACTTAGCCCTTCACTTTTCCCCTCCCGCTTGGGTCCCTTACCCCCCCTCCGACCCCCATTCCCAAAGAGGTACAAAAAACATAACGACAAACTGGCATTTTTGGTCAACAAACTGGTCGCAGCTTTATTAACTTTAATGCATGAATATAACATCACATAACCAAAACCCAGCGGACTAATCCCATCACCAGCCATATCACTAGCAAGGTGATAGCGCCTCTGCTTTTCTCCACTTTCCACCCCCTTAGCCCCCGGCTTCGCCATGTCATTAGCAAAAGCCCAGCCAGGGGGTTGTCCGGGTTGGGGGTACCAACCCCCGTCCCAAGCTTATCCTAATCGTCCGGACCCTGGAAACCTCCGGGATCCCGCCACTGGCGCCGACGTCCTGCACGTCACTGCGCCACCCCCCCAGGACAAAGCTGCGACCAGCGAGCATCCCGCAAAACAACCCACTCTATAGCCTCCTGCCAGTCATTCAATAATAAATCTAACTCCAACGGGGATAAATGTACCCCATCCCTTCCATACAAACCTGCACAGCTGACCTCCACCCAGTAATGCAAAATTTGGTATCCCCCATGCTCGCAAACCCAACAACTGATTTGTCGGTTGATCTTCGTGAGGCCCTGCGACCAACGCCGCTGGTCCCGACAACTCGACCGAGGGATAATGTCCGACCACAATAATATAAGTCCCGGGAATAAGTGCAAAACACATCCCAAATCCTTTTGCACCGCTCGGATCAACTGCTTGCAAGTCCATGCTGATAAGTTGTTGCCTCCCAAATGCAGTAAGATCAAACGTGGTGCACCCCGCAGTCTCACATGGTGCCGAAGCAAAGGGAGCAACTGCGGCCACTGCAGACCTCGCTTGCCCAGCCATGAAACGGTCACCACTGCCGTATCCAGGCCAAAATTCGACCCCAGAGGACGCACAGCTGCACGCTGTCCCGCCCAGAACACGAAAGAGTGGCCTATCAGCCAGCCGCTATGCGAATTCCAGTCTTGGTCTGCAAAAGAAACACATTATTAGTCACCCACCCACCCAGAACCACCCCCCCATTAGAACCGGACATAGCCCCGAAAAGCCTTGGACCGCCATCTCCCTATGCGCTGCACATCCAGACCCGACAAACCCGCCGCAGCCGCACTAGTTGCAGCACCTATGCGGAAGGAATGCGGTGCAAAAACAAATGGCTCTTCCCCGACCTGCCGCAGCGTCATGCGTAATACCGCTGTGACCTGAAACCTAGTCACTTTCTTAGCATCTGCATGGACAAACAACAAACCGCCCACCGCAGGGCGGTGTTGTAGGTAGTCTCTTAGAGCTGCTACCGGACAGGTCGACCCAGAGCCCATCTCCCGAAGTACCACCCACAGACCACGCCCTCGCTGATCAGTCTTAGACCGAGCCAGCAAGATGCGCAAGCTCCCCCTATCGTACTGAACATGTCCCAACAACAAACCCCCCACCCCTTCAGACCCTCCAGAGGACGCCACCAACTCCCCCACCCGGAAAGCCCCAAAAAATGCTAAACAGAATAAAGCCTTAAACAGTACCCCTTCGTAGCTGGACGACGCCACGACAGGTAGAGCCGCACATATCCGCACCAATAAATCGTGCATGATAGGCCGTCTATGGTCCCCTTGTTTTGACTCCAGTCTCTCCCAACCGTGCAGCAATCTCCTGGTCAAGAAACTGGCCCCTTCCGGAGCCCAACCCACCGCTTTGGCAAAAAAAATTTAAAACCAGCTAGATGGGACTTCACCGCCGTCTTGGATGTCCCGCTCCCTTTTGCGGCCGCCACATACTGCGCCAGCATCCAATCAGAAACAGCTTCCAGCCTCCATCCGTTCGCCTCGCAGAACTCTTCAATCTTGCCACAGCCACGATTATAAGCCACCCACATTGTGTGGGCTACTGAGTTCTGCAGCAAACTCACCATCCCGCCCGGCCAACTTGCCACAATGGCTCTGGGACCTGGCACCCGGCTGCCGCCGCTCCTGGCGCCAACTTGCGAAAACGCTCCCACTGTAAACGAGAAAGAGCATCAGCCAACTCATTGCAACTTCCCGGGATACGTCTTGCTCTGATCGTGACATTCAAACGTAAGCATGACAATACAACCTCCCGCATGAGATCCGCCATCTGCCCGCACCTGGGGGTAAAGTGGTTAATGACGCTAACTACCGCAGCATTATCGCACCACCACAATATCCACCGATCACGCAAACGGTCAGGCCACAATTCCAAGGCAACCAAAATCAGAAAGAGCTCCAAAAATGCCACATTCTTCACTAAATTCGCATCCCGCCACTCCTGTGGCCATCGCTCGGCACACCAGGCCCCAGCAAAATAAATGCCCAGCCCTATTCCCCCTGATGCATCCGTGAACAACTGCAATTCGTCAGAGGAAATCTCCTCCCCGATCATGACCGAGGTCCCAATAAAATCTTTCAAGAATATATCCCAGATCCTTAAGTCAGCCCTCATCACTCCTGACACCCGGATTCGATGATGGGGTTGCAGTACCCCTGCGGTAGCCCTTGCCAAACATCGTAAAAACACAATACCCATCGGGATGACCCTGCACGCAAAATTTAATGCACCCAGCAAGCCCTGCAACTCCCTCAAGGTCAACTTACTAGACCCCCTTGCATTAGCTACCAACACCCGTAATCGGACCACCTTATCCCACGGAAGCCGAACCATCATGTCTGTTGTGATGCTGCAGACCCTCTGAAAGGGGAAGAAAATGTTTTAAATGCAGGAAAAGTCAAGCACAACCTGCAATATCGCGAGGAACCACATAGGGGGAGCAGGAGGGACCTCCGAGGAACAGAGGAACCACACCTCCTAGGTCATGAGGTAATGCCAGCCAGCTTCCAATTAAGAAAGAGAGAAGTGCCTCTTAAAGGGAATTTGGAAGGTTGGAAGCCAGAACTGGTGGAGCGGCCAGAATCAGAATCGGAACAGGTGGAGGCGGAATCAGAACAGCCTGGGAAAGGAGAACAGGCTGGGAAAGTGGTACAGCCCTGGAAAGGAGGATATCCTGAGGAGACAGGACAGCCCTGGAGAAAGGCACAGGCAGGACGGCCTGGGAAAGGAGGACTGCCAGGAGAACCAGCAGAACCAGCAGGTTGGGCAGGACATCTGAGTGCATGGGCTAGATATCCAGAAGGAGCAGTAATCCCTGAACCACGGTTCCGCAGGAGGCAGCAGCAGCCGCATTGGCTTGGAGAAAGGAGACCCCGTGGAGAAGGTGGGACAACTCCAGCCAGAGTGAGTGTTTGTTGTACAGAGAGGCAAAGGCGTGGCTGTGACTGTGGTCTAAAGCCAACAGCAAGACGGTTGGAGAGCACAAGGCCTATTGCTCAGGCCAGGCAGGATCCCAACTGGAGCAGGCCTCAAACCTCACCTGGAGCAGACAAGCCGAGAAGAAAAGGTAACCCATATTTAACTAAAAGCAGGGTACAAACTGCTGGTGTATGGGGAATACAGGGAGCACAGGAATATTATCCTCGTGAGAATGCTTATGAGATAAGGTGCAAGAAACACGCACCAACCAAGAGACTTGTTAATGACCAAGCTTTACAGAAAGCAAAGACAAAACACTTGCAAAAGGAAGACAGTTCCCAGTATCTGAGGGCGCAGGACCGACGCCCTGTATTCAACCCTGAGCATTGGGAGGTTGTGCAGAAGATATTTAAAAAGCCTTATTACAACTTACCAACAAATACTGACTTAGGCTCAGAGGCTTCAGAAGGGGAACCGATGCAGGTGGAATTTGCATCAGACACTGAGATGGACTGTAGCTTCTGTAAGACAGGAAGCTTGGAGTCCTTATTGAGCAACTAAGCTAGGTCTTGGGAGTTGAGACTGTTTGTTTGCCTGCTATACCTTTTGCTGTGAAGATAACAGTTTTCCTTTAATGCTTTCTTTTTCTTTTACCTGAAGAAAGGAATTTGTGTTTGACGTTTTTGTGTCCAAGCATATAAACCTTTTTGCATGAAAGGGGAAATAAATGCCTTTTGTTTTCCCTCCACTCGGACCTATTGTTTTCTGTGGGATTTTGGTACCAAAGGACGCTACCAGGGCTGAAAGTCCCTGGGCCCTGTTTGATATTGGCCAAACCCAACCTTAAATGTTTTTATGTCCCACCTACCTCAGTCCAGTACGCTGCCAAGGTAGGCCCTGTGACACTGTGGAATCCAACTCTATCCCTAAGAACGTCAAACACCTCGTGGGCCCCTCCGTCTTCCCTTCCGCAAGCGGCACGCCCAACTCCGCTGACAATGCCATAAAACCATCGACCAATAATTGGCAATCATCGGACTGAGCACTCCCCACAAACAAGAAATCGTCCAAATAGTGAACTACAGTAGCACAACCAACCTCCTGCACTAATGCCCAATGCAAAAAGGTGCTAAACTTTTCAAAGTATGCACAGGACACCGAACAACCCATCGGCATGCACTTATCAAAATAAAATTGGTCCTTAAAACGAAAACCCAACAATGGGAAACTATCCGGGTGCACAGGCAGTAGTCTGAAAGCTGACTCTATGTCGACCTTCGCCAACCACGCCCCGCACCCCGCACGCCTCACCAATTGCACTGCTCTATCGAAAGACACATAACGTACTGCACACTTATCCTGCGGTATTTGATCATTCACCGACTCCCCTACTGGGAAGGACAGGTTATGAATTAGTCTAAACTTCCCAGGTTTTTTTCTTTGGAATAATCCCCAAAGGAGAAACCACTAAATTTGGGAACGGCTTCTCGGGGAAGGGACCTGCTACCCGCCCAAGCTCCAACTCCGATCGCAACTTTTCCCCCACAATTGCCGCTAACCGTCATACGGACGGGGCATTGCGCGACAACCTGCCGCTCACTTCCCCAACCACCGGAATGACAAAACCCTCCTGAAACCCTTTGTCTAAAATAACCCTGTCTCCCCTCTTCGGATAGCCAGCCAACCTACACCGCAACTCCGGTACCTGAATTGGGGTAGGGACCAAACTGCGTAAATCCTTACTTCGGCAATGGCCCGCCTGGGGGGGTGGGGGCCTTCTTGCCGCACTTAGCAGCTGGATGTCGTCCCCCCCACAACTTGAGCATGCGTGCCGAAACTTGCAGTCGGGAAAGGGACACGAGGCTTTATTAAATCTCCAGCACACATCCCCCGAGCCCCCTGCCACCCCTTTCTGTTGCAACCCGGCTCCAGAAGTCTGAAAGGAACGACCCCCACCCCCTGGAGCAGCGCCCCCTAATCTCCCGCCCCCTAGTCCCCCTGGTCCCCCTGCCCCCACCTTCGCCGACATCTGAGTTAACCATAAATTAATGTCCTGGGATCCCCAGGACAGAAATCGATTCTCCTCCATCTTATCTCTAAACCGCTCATCGTAGTTCAACCACGACCGCCCTCATGCATTTGCGCAGCCTCTAAAATAGCATCCGCGTATGCCAGCAGCATACCGTATTGCTCCGGATGATAGTGTCTGCACACGCTTGCCAAACGCAAAAAAGAGCGCGTCCAATTCACCACATTTCGGGAGACCTTCTTCACTCTACCCGCCTTCTCATCCTCCTTCCTCTTCCTCTTACTATCTCCCAAACGTCTCCTCCCCTCCAATAATCGAAAAATGACAATATAGCGACGCTTCCTAATCTTCCGACGTAATTTTTTGGGGACCCCCTCCCATAATTCCACATAAGCCACCAAAGAAGGGGCTCCCCCTACCCGCTGATCCAGCACCCCGCCACCGCTAACTACCACTGGCCCCACGTCACCTGCACTTGAAGAAGAGGACGATGACCAGCTGGAAGAGGACGAGGAAGAATCCGACCCACGTCGCCGTTTTCCTCCCAGCTTATGTTTTCGACGCCATTTTCCTTTACTTTTTGATGACCCCTCTCACTCCCCTGATGCAATCTCTCGTGCAGTGGAGGACTCACCTGGGTATGCATGCCTTGCCACACCCACAACTGCCTCGGCCACCGGAATACTGCTCTCCTCCGCCATCCGCTGCTGCTCAGAATGTTGCGATCTTGTTCCATCTCCGCCCTGCTCCTGATAAGCCTCAGGTTGGCCTTCATCCCTGCAGCCCGTTCTTCACAGCACTGCAGAGCTTGATCCCTGCACCTGCATCTGCGGAGACAAAACAGGAAAAACAGGGGGGGGGGAACTAGCGCAGGCCACGCTGGCCGCCAAGCCCCAAGCCACTCGGCGCCTGATGACCCCTGCCCCCCCTCACCCAATGATCCCAAGCACTAAAGCCCCCTGTGGGCCATGCCCCTCCCTGCTCCCCGCATCCCGCATATGACATGTGTGGACCAACCCCCACCCCGTTGTCATAACCGGTACCTGGGATACCCCTATTCCCATTCCCCCAGTGCCCATAGGAACCCCTTTGCCCCTAGCTACCCTCCACTCTCCAGGACCAGCTTCATCACCCCTCACACCGCCCCTCTGTGTACTCGAAGCCTTTCCCCTCTGTACCCCCCTCTTCTTCACCCGCGAACGGGACCCCCTTCCAGATTCAGCCAAACTCTCATCCACAATTGCTGTCAAAAACCCTCCCCCAGTCCCAGGTGAGGCAGGAACCCCTCCGTGACCAAGCCGCACCCCCCCCCATGTGCCTCTGGCACTCCTTCCTGCTCTCACACCTCTCACCCGCACCCCAAGATCTCCCACCTCACGTCTCCCCATGGGCATGCCATCCCCCCCCCCGCCCTTACACCCATAGACCCCCTCCCTTTTTGCCCCTACCAGCCTCCCAGATAAGCCCCTAAACCTCCCTGGCGCTTTGCCTTGCTGCCTCCCGCGAGCCGGAATTGAAGCTGCCGCCATCCACCCGCCTGCAACAGAAATATCAAGCACACTTGCCTGCTCGCCTTGCTGCCTTACACGTTGAGACCACGCGCTGCGCTCTGATTCACCGGGAACCTGCAATTCTGCTCAGTGATCCTCCGTGGCGCCAAGGAAGCCCTCAGACAGCGAGCCAAGGTCCGCCGACAACGATCCCGATGCCCCGGAGACAACGATCCTGGCTCCCCGCCTCACAAAGATCCGTCTCCGCTCTCCTCGCCCAGGGCCCCGGACTCAACTGCCTTCTCGTTTTCCCTCCTATCGCTCATTGGCTCCCCGTATTCAAGTGGTATAGGAGCCAATGAGTTTGAAGGATGCCGGCTCATTCCCCGGCAACCCCCTCCCCCCCTGCACGCTTTCATTGCGCGCCGCGCCGCATGGTAACCTGCGGCCGGCATGGACTCCGCCACACAGCCTTTATTTAAGAAACAACAACCAAACCATTAAAGAAAACCTAAAATTGTATACACATATAAGTTAAAACCACTTAAGAGTATACACACATATAAACATAATAAATAATTTAATTAAAAAACATAATATACAAACCAGACAGGAAAATGGCAATGAAAGACATACCAATATCATAAATTCCTGTAGCTAAAATCTATAAAAAAAAGGAAAAAGGAGTGAGTCTGAGGGAAGTCGAACCTCCGCATACACAAAGGAAGCAAAAACTTTTAAATATATGATGACCAGGCATAATGGAGACTCTACCAGAAAGTCCATGAACAAAAATATATTTTGAAACCGTGGAGGGGGGAGGGAGAGGGGAGGGGGGGGGGGGAGAAAAAGTAAAAGCAACGTCAAACCCTTATACAGGTTTAAAACACCCCACCATGTACAACTGCTAGCCACATAAATGAAGACATTCCACCAAAATTAACAAACCAGTAATTTAAAAAGCTATAGGAAAGAATATCTTACTTACACGGCAGTCAAGCTATCATCCGAAGACTAGGGGAAAACAAAAGAGCCATTATTACATAATTTAGACCAACTCAATGTCACAAGGAAAGAACTATAAACCCCGCTCAATTGAACTATAAATTATATTAACTCACTGTAAAGAATACATCAGAAAAAACTCCACTGTTAAGTGCTATGACTGAAGAGACATCACGCTTCCATAAAGAGATCCAAACTGCTGTTTGAAAATTGTAAAAGACACCGGCGCATGTGCGGAGTGTAAAAGGAATCGGGTAATGACGTCATACATAGCACCTTAACCCGAACCATAGTTCCAAAAAGCACCTTTTACTAAAATGAAAGAAATCATGACTAATAAGTAAAATATCTCAAAACATTGCACAATTGGCTTGAATGGGACTAAAAAAGAGGGACTGAACAATACCATGATTACAACCATACGTTTCCCACTAAAAGCAAGGGATGGTCACAAATGAGTAAATAGCATATCTCAATCATTATATAGATCACACATAAAAAAAAACGTCACTGTTAAGTGCTGTGACTAAAGACACATTGCGCTTCCATAAGGAGATCCAAACTGCTGTTTAAAAACTGTAAAAGACACCGGCGCATGTGCGGAGTGTAAAAGGAATTGGGTAATGACGTCATATACATAGCACCTTAACCTGAACCATAGATCCAAAAAGCACCTTTTACTAAAACGAAAAAAATCATGACTGATGAGTGAAATATCTCCAAACATTGCACAATTGGCTTGAACGGGACTAAAAAAGGGGGACTGAACAATGCCATGATTACAACCATACGTTTCTCGCTAAAAACAAAGGATGGTCACAAGTGAGTAAATAGAATGTCTCAATCATTATACAGATAATTTAAACGGAACTCGAAAAAGAAAGAAGAAAACACAAGAAAAAAACTTGCCAAACTTGTATCCCTCCAAGCACAAACCATGAATCCAAAAATTTTATCTATCTCTACACCGAGAGTAATGGTCGCAAGGGAAACAAATAGCCATGTAGTACTAAACCAGGAAAAATCATCCAACACAATAAAAAAACGGCGAAACACCAGTGGGGTCAGCCGAAAAACAATCAAAAACTAAAAACAGAATGGACAAATGGACCTAAATTGATCATATAAATAAATAAATAAGTACAAAAGCCATACTAGCAAAATTAAAAACCACATAATAGCAAGGCCGCGGAGCCATGTGCCCGAGGCCGGCACTAACCGGGGGGGAGGCCATGCGTCGCCCCGTCGGAGCGTGCCGTCTTGGGGGGGGGTGACGCATAGGAAGCACTCCCATTGGCCCCGCGAGTTGTTGTGGCGCGGGAGCCAATGGGAGGGAGAGCAGGCAGTCGCTGGGGGGTTAAAGGTGGAGGTGCGGCGTGGCTCCGGCCTCTTTCGCCGGATTCCTGGGTCGCCGGACGGGTGCGTCGAGAGCTGCGGACCGCGTGGTAGGCCGGAGAGGAATCTTCAGAGGCGGAAGCGAGGTGTTGTGCAGAGCTGCTCGAGGGACGAGGGCGGAGCGAGCAGAGGCATCGGGTGAGGAGCGCTAGCAAACCGGGTGGCCGGTGGGAGACAGCCGCGCTTCTTAAGGGGTGTGAGCAGTGCAGTGCCGTTGTGGGGGAGTGGTAGAGGGTCAGCGTCAGTTCAGGGGGCTGTGTGAGTGGTCTCCTCCTGTGCTGCAAGGGAGGGGAGAGAACAGGAAAAAAATTTTTTTGCTGCATTATTGTTCGCTGTTTCTTCCTTCCTTCTTTCTTTCCCCTCATACTTACATACTCAGTGGTGGAGTTGGGGCATATACAAAAAAAAAAAAAAGACACAAATAATACTATCCCCATAGACAGTACACAAACAGCCGCGGCAATAATTGAGGGCGGCACCACTTCAACCAGCGGTGGCCTTACAATGGGGGGTTCACGGCGTGGTACTGCCAATAAAGGGGGTTCCCTTAATAAGAAGAAAAGGAGGGCTGGGGGGACTCGTGAGTTGCTGGGACCGTATCATGCAGTTGTGCAGGGCAGTGGCGTTGCCCGGGTGTTGGGGGCTAGTTCTCGGGGCTCTGCAGCACGTGGGGGGAGGGGGCGCTCTAGGACCAGTGCCTCCGCACGGGGCTCGGTGAGTCGGGGGAGGAGAGGTGGAGGGCCCCCAGCGGGCACAGGGGAGCAGAGGGCCGGCGGGTTGGGGGGAGAACAGACCCAGGAGCCAATGGAAGATCCTCGGCCGGTGCCAGGCGCGGACCTACAGAGGGGCGGTCTGTCTCCATGGGGCGCTCTGGTGGGTCGGGCAAGGGGCGGGGTTGAGTGCCAAGATGAGCGACAGGAATCCGTTGGGAGCTTGGGCCCTATGCCAGTTCCTGGGGGAGTGCGTGGAGTTTGGTTTGGACGGGGTGAGGTTGGGGGATTACCTAGCCCATATGGGTGGCAGGGGACCATGGGTACGGGGTCTCCGGCCATGTGGGAGCATTGGCAGGGCGGGGTACAGGGCTCCTCCCGTGCGGATTGGCTGGGGGCGTGGCATGCTCCTGGGGCGATGGCCGGTGTCTCTTCGCCTTTTTCTGTCTTCTCTCCACAGGGTCACCAAGCTTGGCAGTGTGCGGGGGGTCCGTGGATGGGTGCTGCTCAGCAAGTGGATGGTCCTGATAGAAGTCAAGGTCTGCGGCGACCGGCTGGAGCAGGAGCGCCAGCGGCACCGTCTGCGGTGGAGCGTCCGGTGGATTCTGGAGAGATCGAAGGCACGCCAGGTGAGTTGGTTGTAGCTCAGAATGTGGGGGTGGGGGAGGGTACGGGTGTTGGTGGCAAAGGTAGGAAGAAACGCAGCCGGAAACGTAGGCATTCGTGTCGCGGGCAGAGGCGATCTGAATCATCGTCGTCGTCGTCTTCCCTATCGTCCTCCAGTTCGGACTTGGAGAGGGGCGGTACCACGGCACTCCGCGGAGCGGTGGTGGTAGGGCCCCCCAAAAGTGCGGCGCAACCCACTGTAGCGACGTTCTCGGAGTTATGGGAGGGCGTGCCTCGTAGGTTGAGGCGGAAAATCCATAAGCGCAGATATATAGACATTTTCAGGTTATTGGAGGGTCGGAAGAGGTCGGGGGATAGCAGGAAGAAGAGGAAGGCGGATGAGAAGGCCGGGCGTGTGCGGAGAGTGGGGCGGAATGTGGTGAATTGGACGCGCGCCTTCCTTAGGTTAGCTAGTGTGTGGGGGCAGGTGCACCCGGAGCAGTACGGTATGTTGTTGGCATACGCTGACTCCATTTTGGAAGCGTCGCAGACTCATGATGGTTGGGCTTGGCTCAACTACGATGAGCGATTTTGCGATAAGATGGAAGAAAATCAGGGGTTGTCCTGGGGGACTCAGGACATCAATCTGTGGCTGACACAGATGGCGGTTCGGCAGAATGCTGGGGGGGCTGGTGGGCCAAAAGGGGGGCCGGTTGCGGTGGCGGCCTCGGGAAAGCCCTTTCGTGGGAGCGTGCCTGCGGCAGGACAGAGAGTCGCGGGGGGGGGGGAAGGCTTTGGGGATGTCTGTTGGCGATTCAATAAGTCCTCATGACCCTTTCCGGATTGTAAATTCCGGCATGCTTGCTCTGTCTGCGGCGCAGGACATTCGGCCCTTAAATGCGTGCGGAAGGGTGCGGCCAGCACCACCCCCTCCCTGTCCAAGCAATAGGGGTGTGGAGGGCATAGCCCCCACCCCTATCAAGTTACCAGCCTTGCTGCCTTGGTTGCGTCGTTATCTCAAGAAGCACGACAGTTTGGTGCTGGAAAGGGGGTTCCGATGCGGGTTTCACATACCAGTGGTGGGCAAGGTAGGGAAGGGTAAGGCTCGAAATTCGTCTTCATTGAGACGGTTAGCGGATATTGTGCGGACTAAATTGGCCGGAGAGCTGCGGCTGGGACGGGTCGCTGGCCCCTTTCTGGAGCCGCCGTTTGAGGACTTTGTGGTCTCCCCTTTGGGTATAATTCCGAAGAAGGAGCCGGGTAAGTATCGCCTGATCCATAATCTGTCCTCCCCTGTGGGCGCGTCTCTTAACGACCACATCCCGCGGGACTTGTGTGCTGTGCGGTACGCATCTTTTGATGAGGCCGTGGCGTTAGTCAAAAAATGTGGTGCGGGGTGCTATATGGCAAAGGCGGATATAGAGTCTGCTTTCCGGTTATTACCAGTGCACCCGTCAGCGTTTCCGTTGTTGGGATTTCACTTTGAAGGGCGTTTTTATTTTGATAAATGTATGCCCATGGGTTGCGCGATATCCTGTGCTTATTTTGAGAGGTTTAGTTCCTTCTTGTACTGGGCTATCGTGGAGCGGATGGGTTGTAGCCAGATGGTCCACTATTTGGACGATTTCTTTTTCGTGGGGACGGCTGAGTCGGGGCAGTGTCGCGCCTTGTTGGAGGGTTTTAGTCAGCTGGCACGAGAGTTGGGGGTACCGTTGGCGGCCGGGAAGACGGAAGGGCCTGCTACGCGTATTACCTTTCTAGGGGTGGAGCTTGATTCTGAGCTAATGGTGGCCCGTTTGCCTGCCAATAAGGTGATCTGACTGCGCATACTGGTAGCCAACGTGTTGGCCTCCTCGACGATGACGTTGCGGGAAATGCAGTCCCTTATCGGGTCCCTGAGTTTTGCTTGTAGGGTGATTCCCATGGGCAGAGTCTTCTTGCGGCAGCTGGCATCGGCGACGGCGGGGGTGCGCAAGCCTCATCATCGGATCAGGGTGTCTCGGAGCATGCGGGAGGACTTGGGAGTCTGGGATGAGTTTTTGAGCGGTTTCAACGGCGTCACGGTGCTGCGTGAAGCTGAGATATCCAGTGCGGCTTTGCAGTTATATACGGATGCAGCGGGTGGGTCAGGATTGGGGGTGTACTTCGGGGGCGCATGGTGTGCGGCTGAATGGCCGCAGATGTGGCGCGAGGCCGGTCTCACCAAGAATATCACCTTTCTGGAGTTATTCCCGATCGTGGTAGTGTTGTCCTTGTGGCCGGATCGGCTGCAGAATCGCCAGGTCCTCTGGTGGTGCGACAATGCGGCAGTGGTAAGTGTGCTTAATAATTATGCCCCCAGGTGTAGACCGGTAGCCGATTTGCTGCGACAGGTCGTGTTAGCTTGTTTGCGCCTGAATGTGTTACTCAGAGTGCGTCACATTCCAGGGCACACTAACTTAATTGCTGATGCTCTTTCCCGTTTTAAGTGGGAGCGTTTTCGGGCATTGGCGCCAGATGCGGAGGAGGAAGGGGCTGTGATCCCAGAGCACCTATGGCGGATTGGCCTGGGGGCATCATCAACTTGCTGAGGAAGTCCGTATCGGCAGCAACCTGGGAAGCGTATCAGAGGGGCTGCAGCAGCGTGGTGACCTTCTTGCAGGACCAGGGATGGAGTCCAGGGCCCGTTTCAGAATTCCTGCTTGGTCAGTATGTGTGGGCCGCCAAAGAGGCGGGTCTCGCGAGGTCCACCGTGCGGCGAAACTTAGCGGGTTTTTCGTTTTTTATGCAGGCGGTAGGCTGGGGAGCCGCGGGGCTTTTTGACTCGCAGGCTTTTGCAGGGATGGGAGCGGTCCTGTCCATCTGCGGGGGATGCCCGTCAGCCGATAACTCATGACCTTTTAGGTCGGTTATGCGGCGTGTTGACTCAGGTGGTCACGTCTGGGTATGAAGGCCTGCTTTTCCATGCGGTGTTTTCCGTGGCCTTTTTTGGTGCCTTCCGGGTGGGGGAATTGGTGGCAGACTCTGGTCGCCGCGGCAAGGGCGGCGGCTTGCAAGTGCAGCACGTTTCACTGGGGGAGGGATGGGTTCGCATACGGTTGGCGCGTTCCAAAACGGATCAGAAGGGAAAGGGGGCCTGCGTAGTATACGTGCGGTGGCGGGCTCTCCCACGTGTCCGTTTACCTTGCTATCACAGTACTTGCGAGTGCAGCCGGTTGGGGACGGGGATCTCTTTGTCTATGAGGACGCGTGGGTACTTACCCGTTTTCAGTTTACGGCGGTGTTGCGGAGATCGCTTCAGCGAGTAGGGATGGACCCGCATCGGTATGCCCCTCACTCCTTCCGGATTGGCGCAGCTACCAGTGCAGCAGCGGAAGGGTTATTGGAGGGTGCTATCCAGCGGATTGGCCGGTGGAGGTCCCAGGCCTTACGCGGGTATGTGCGGCTCTGAAAAGGGGGGGGGGACTAACTCTCTTTATTTATTTTGCAGGTAGAGCACAAGGACAGTGTCGCTGTTGGGTGATCGGCCACTCATTTGTGTACTGGGCTGGTCGGCGAACAGCAACACGACCGGTGGGCGTGAATCTTGGAGTGGATGCTTCTCGGGTGACCGTTTCATGGCTGGGTGAATGCGGGCTGCGGTGGTTTAAGCTCTTACCCTTGCTACGGCACCATGAAGGCCTGCTGCGGATGCCACCGGATATATTGTTAATTCATCTTGGAGGCAACGACCTGAGTTCCTGGACTTGCCGGGAGTTGATCCGGGCTGTTCTCAAAGACTTGAAGGTGGTGGGGGCTATGTTCCCGGGTATAGTTGTGGTTTGGTCTGACATTATTTCCAGGCCTGCTTGCCGAGCACAGCGGCGTTGGTCCAGGGGATTAGCCAACATTAATCGGCAAATTGGCCGATGGGTGGAAGAGCACGGGGGGCGACAAATTTTGCATCCTTGGGTGGATGTGGACTGTGCTGGCCTATTTCGTGTGGACGGAGTACATCTATCTCCGGTTAGGATGGATTTGCTCCTCAACGATTGGCAGGAGGCCCTGGAAGGTATTTTGAGTGGGGTGGGAACTGGTCGCAGCTTTCCCTTTTGGGGGCGGCTCAGATCCGAGGCGGTCTGAGCCGGTGGCGGGATCCCGGAGGTTTCCGGGGTCCGGAGCCGGATGCAAGCATTAGGGCGGGGGTGGGGTACCCCCGACCCGGACAATCCCTCAGGTTTTTGCTAATAACATGGCGAAGCCGGATGAGGGAGGGAGAAGCAAATTAGTCGGGACTTGTACCCGAGGGAGGCAGACGTGACGTCACCTTGCTAATAATACGGCGGGTGATGGCTCGGGCTGCTAGGGGGGGGGGGTAAGTTCTGTTGTTGTGTTTCTAATTGGTTAATTGTTCAAAGAATAAAGCTGCGACCAGTTTTTGATCCAAGAGTGTGTAATGGTCTGTTTGTGTGGGAGGTGGTAAACTGGGGAGCTGGGGGAAAAAAGGGGGCCAGAACTTGGGCAGAGCATCGGTCCGCCTTACCCGGTTATAGCAAGGCTGCGGAGCCATGTGCCCGAGGCCGGCACTAACCGGGGGGGCGGTCATGCGTCGCCCCGTCGGAGCGTGCCGTCTTGGGGGGGGGTGACGCATAGAAAGCACTCCCATTGGCACCGCGAGTTGTTGTGGCGCGGGAGCCAATGGGAGGGAGAGCAGGCAGTCACTGGGGGGTTAAAGGTGGAGGTGCGGCGTGGCTCCAGCCTCTTTCGCCGGATTCCTGGGTCGCCGGACGCCCACCCTCCCTCCCATGCGGACTGGGGGTTGCCTCTCCGGTGGTGGGGTGTTGCAGCGTTCGGGGGTGGCGGGATCCCGGAGGTTTCCGGGGTCCGGAGCCGGATGCAAGCATTAGGGCGGGGGTGGGGTACCCCCGACCCGGACAATCCCTCAGGTTTTTGCTAATAACATGGCGAAGCCGGATGAGGGAGGGAGAAGCAAATTAGTTGGGACTTGTACCCAAGGGAGGCAGACGTGACGTCACCTTGCTAATAATACGGCGGGTGATGGCTCGGGCTGCTGGGGGGGGGGGGTAAGTTCTGTTGTTGTGTTTCTAATTGGTTAATTGTTCAAAGAATAAAGCTGCGACCAGTTTTTGATCCAAGAATGTGTAATGGTCTGTTAGTGTGGGAGGTGGTAAATTGGGAAGCTGGGGGAAAAAAGGGGGCCAGGACTTGGGCAGAGCATCGGTCCGCCTTACCCGGTTATAAAAAACACCAAGGAAGAGATGAACAAATGAACTTTAAATAACACTTGAATAAATAAGATTATATATACAATAACAATATAAAACCATAATAACAAAATTAAGAAACATATATGTTATACATAAATAAATAAATACATAAGTTCATCAGAGGAAAACCGAAAAATCTTGGTCTAAATTGAGTCCCTTAGGGGCCATAGAGTGTAGCATAAAAATATACCGCTGTTCTAACTGCATTATAGTTCTGTTAATATCACCACCCCTCCAGTTCAACTTAACCTTTTTAATAACAAAAAATTTTAAGTCCGATATCTTATGTGCCTGCTCCATCCAATGTTCAACAAGAGGTTTTTCAATACTACCTTTTTTAATCGCAATTCTGTGTTCTATGATTCTAACCCGAATATTACGTATGGTCTTCCCCACGTACAGCTTCTTACACGGACACTGGATAACGTATATAACGTGGGAAGTTTCACAATTAGAGAAATCATTAAGAACAGATTTCTTGTTCGTGACAGGATGAAGGAAAAAATCCCAAACCGGCAACACATGAATACACACTGAACACCGACCACACTGAAATTGCCCCTTATATTTGGATAAAAACGGGCGTTCCGTCAAAGCTGAAGGCACCAGAAGATTCTTCAAATTGACATTCCATTTATGTGCTATAGTGAGTGGAGTGTCTTGAAAAGCATCAAGGGATTGGATCAGATGCCACTCGTTCTTCAATATCCTGACAATATCCCGAGTAATAGTTGTATACAAAAGGGGGCAAACTAAACCCACATCCGCTTCCTTTCGTTTAGGTACAAGAAGGGACCCACGATCGGATGTCTGAGCCCTACGATATGCCTTTGAAATGTACTTAGAAGGATAGTCTCTGACTAGGAACCTAGCCTCCATTTCTTTTGCTTGAAGATCAAAATCCTGATCTTTTGTGCAGACCCTCCTGGCCCTGAGGAATTGGCCTATAGGAAGATTCCTTTTAAGAGCCGGATTATGGAAGCTACCAAAATGTAATAAATGTATCTTATCAACAATTTAATATTCTCTTTGTATGGATGATTTTTTTAAAATTTTTCTTCAAAATCAAAGACATATAAATTAGCAATATCAGGGGCCATTGATGAGCCCATGGCTACTCCTTTGACTTGCTGGTAAAACAAATCTCTGAAACAAAAAGAATTCTCACATAAAGCTATTTTGGCCAAAGCAAGTCCGGGCTGTGCCGCTGGGTCCCGGTCCCGCGGCCGGCCCAGTAACCGGGTTCCCGGGGCCCGACCGCGTGGAGGCCTGTTGCTTGGGGGGGGGCTTCAGCCCCGGATTGCGGCGGGCGGGGCTTCCGCACTCGGGCTCCACGCTCGAAGGTGGAGCCCGGTGATTGGACCGCGCGGGCGGTCGGGGGTGGAGTCAGCGCGAGCAACGAGGGAGCGCCGGCTGGCGTTCCCCCTCTTCCCCGTTGCTCGCGCTTCTGGCAGGTTTCCCTCCCTCCCTCCCATTATTTAGGTTGGGGGGTGGGGGGGGAAAATTTAAAAAAAAAAAAAAAAAAGGGTGTTGCAGCTGGTGGGGGACTCATTGCTTAGGGCTGTGGCGGGGTGGCGAGCAGGTGCTCGCTGACCCGGGGGGGCATTTCAGCTTTATGCCGCTGTCCACAGGAGCGGCACTATTCTTTTGTTGGGGGAGACGCCCCGGCTGGGGGTCTCTGCCCGGAAATTGGCAACCCTGGAGCCGGCCTTTGCTTATAACATGGCGAGGCGGGCGGTAGGGGGAAACGGGGGTGTGGATGATGCACCTCTTTGCTAGAAACGGCTGGTGGGAGCGTCATCCGGAGGACGGGTGGGGGGGGGGTGTTTTGGTTACTGTTGTGAATGTTGATTTGGGCCCATGTTGGGCCGGTGTTTAATACCTTTAAATAAAAGCTGCGACCAAGCAATTGCACCATTCTCTGATGTCTGCCTGTATTTGTCAAGGGTTAAGGGGTGGTGGGAGGTGAGAGGGGTAAAAGGGGGAGGGAAGGGGTGGGGGTGGATGACGGGTCGGGGCATCCGGATACCTCGGTTACTAAAAAATATGTGGGAATTCGTCTATGTACTGATTTTTTTAATCAGTACATAGACAAATTCCCACATATTTTTTAGACATGCTATTTACTCACTTGTGACCATCCTTTGTTTTTAGCGAAAAACGTATGGTTGTAATCATGGCATTGTTCAGTCCCCTTTTTTTAGTCCCGTTCAAGCCAATTATGCAATGTTTGGAGATATTTCACTCATCAGTCATGATTTTTTTCGTTTTAGTAAAAGGTGCTTTTTGGAACTATGGTTCAGGTTAAGGTGCTATGTATATGACGTCATTACCCAATTCCTTTTACACTCTGCACATGCGCCGGTGTCTTTTACAGTTTTTAAACAGCAGTTTGGATCTCCTTATGGAAGCACAATGTGTCTTTAGTCACAGCACTTAACAGTGAAGTTTTTTCTGATGTGGGATCTATATAATGATTGAGATATGCTATTTACTCATTTGTGACCATCTCTTATTTTTAGCGAGAAACGTATGGTTGTAATCATGGTATTGTTCAGTCCCTCTTTTTTTAGTCCCGTTCAAGCCAATTATGCAATGTTTTGAGATATTTTACTTATTAGTCATGATTTCTTTCGTTTTAGTAAAAGGTGCTTTTTGGAACTATGGTTCGGGTTAAGGTGCTATGTATGACGTCATTACCCGATTCCTTTTACACTCCGCACATGCGCCGGCATCTTTTACAATTTTCAAACAGCAGTTTGGATCTCTTTATGGAAGCGCGATGTGTCTTCAGTCACAGCACTTAACAGTGGAGTTTTTTCTAATGTGTTTTTTACAGTGAGTTAATATAATTTATAGTTCAATTGAGCGGGGTTTATAGTTTTTTCCTTGTGACATTGAGTTGGTCTAAATTATGTAATAATGGCTCCTTTGTTTTCCCCTAGTCTTTGGATGATAGCTTGACTGCCATGCAAGTAAGATATTCTTTCCTATAGCTTTTTAAATTACTGGTTTGTTAATTTTGGTGGAATGTCTTCATTTATGTGGCTAGCAGTTGTACATGCTGGGGTGTTTTAAACCTGTATAAGGGTTTGACGTTGTTTTATTTTTTCTCCCCCCCCTCCCCTCCCCCTCCCCCCTCCACGGTTTCAAAATATATTTTTGTTCATGGACTTTCTGGTAGAGTCTCCATTATGCCTGATCATCATATATTTAAACGTTTTTGCTTCCTTTGTGTATGCGGAGGTTCGACTTCCTTCAGACTCACTCCTTTTTCCTTTTATTTATAGATTTTAGCTACAGGAATTTATGATATCGGTATGTCTTTCATTGCCATTTTCCTGTCTGGTTTGTATATTATGTTTTTTAATTAAATTATTTATTATCTTTATATGTGTGTATACTCTTAAGTGGTTTTAACTTATATGTGTATACAATTTTAGGTTTTCTTTAATGGTTTGGTTGTTGTTTTTAACATATATGTTTAATTAATTTGTACTATGTATTTTGGCTTTGTTATTCTTATCTCCTCCTTTTCTAGTTTAGTGATCAAGTATAGCATTCCAACATTTTAGCTTTTACTTATTTCTATATGGTTTTTATGTGTTTTAATATCTATTTGTATATAATTGTTATTTATTATTTTTTATAATTGATCTATATTTATATTTTTATGAGTATAAATGAATAATGTTTTTTTATTTTTTTTATTTGCCTCATTTTTCTTGTTTTTAGTTTGCCTTCACCCCTGATGAAGTATATACGAAACATGGCCTGTGTTGAGTTGGCATTTAAGAACCTATTGTAAATAATTGAAAATATCTGTTAATTGTTAATCCCTGTTATCCATGTTTTTATTCCCTGTTCTCTGTAAACTTAACATTCGTTTTATGTTTAAGTACAAAATTTGTTAAAATGTAAACTGCGCTGATATCAAAAGTGCGGTATATAAAAGCTGTTAAATAAATAAATAAATAAATAAATAAATTACGTATCAATAAAAGTTTTTTATAGATTTCCTTTTCCTTGACTTTTGTCCACGTTCTCTGACTGTGCCTTCTGATCTGACGTGGTGGTTTTGCTCTTTGTTGGACCTGAAATATCCAGCAGATTGTTGACAGACACTGTCTGCAAACTGGACGCTTGCATTTATCGCACAGCGTGACAGTGCAATTTATTTTGCAGTTGGCCTTGACTGCATACGTTACTGGCTTTGCCAATTTGTTTGTCGCAACAGTGTCTGGCATTGACTCAGAGTACGTCGAGCAGCACAAGTTTGTCGCAGCTGCTCCGACAGTGTGTGAAGAAACTGTCTCCTTGACATGGTGACACCGGTTTGCTTGCAGAAAATAATCCAGACATTGATGGCCGCCAAGTTGAGAATATTGAAGAAAATGACTAGTGTCCATCTACGACATGCAGATTTGGTGGACATTTGATGGCACATTGAGTCCAGCATGTCGACACCACATTTATTCTTGTTATAGTACAACACACATTCAGGCTTCAGCTTGCCGCTGGTTTCACATATCACACCTTTGTGCAAAGTTGACAAAACAGCAACAGTCTTCTTCTGTTTCATCTGGTACTGTACTACGGTCATTGATTCATTGGTGCAGAAATTGGATTGGTATAGTTTAAGTTTTGTAAGTGATGGTAGTTTTCTGTGATTCAGACGAATGGTCCTGACCAATGAAGTACACTTCTCCAATAGTTTCTCAGTGAGGTCACGGCTCGTAAAAAAATTATCGACTGTAACGTTGTATCCTCGCTGATAATATGGCTGCATTAGAGTCAAGACCACATGTGTTACTAAACTGCCAACTCTTTCATCATCTTTCCCAGTATATGGTTTTACATTCAAAAACAGTATTTGCCCTGCAATTCTGCCAAGATCCAGAACTTTATTCCAAATTTATCTGGCTTATTTGGCATGTACTGCGTGAATTTGCATCTGCTTTTCATTGGGAATAGTTAGTTGCTCATCTACAGTAAGTAATTCTTCTTGTGTGTAACACTTTTGACTGTTATCAACAAATCTGGATAACACCCATGTCATTAGGCCAAATTTGTCACACTTCACTTTTTCCTGCCGTGAAGCTCTGACATCAAATTGCATGAATTTCTTTACTTCTTTGTATCTGTTTCGTGACATTGTTTGCCTAAATGCTGCACAGCCATAAGTTTCGGACCACATCAAATCAATTGGAAAGTTTTTAGCATTCATGAAACCTCTTGGATATGCCAGTCCCAGAAATGCTTCTATTTCATCTTCGGCTACATCCCATGATGGGTCTGATAAACGGGCTTACTCCATAGTGCAGCTCCTGATGTGACTCACAAAACCGGGGTCAACAATCAATCTAAATGCATCCACTGGTGTTTCAACATTACGACAATAAGCAGTAACCACACTTTTAGCAGTGAATACATTTTGGGCCTGCAATCTGCCACTGCTTTCACCTTGTGACATGATCTTCCATTCAGTCCCATCTTTTGCTACCACTGTTGACCCTGTCGTCCTGCTCTTGTTTCAGTGATTATTGAATAATGAAAATGATCATCATCATCACTTTCATCAGTGTTTCTGCTGTAGTCTGAACCAATCAAATCCTCTACGCCTGCACAACCTGTAACATGTAGGTCAAGGTTTGAATCTGATTCAGTCGAATCAGAGACACTATCAATTTCCAAAATATCTTGCAGCTTGGCAAGTGCTTGTGCTGCTGTCATGCGCTGCAGACAGGGTTCTCTTGTTTTCTGCATCGAAGCGGTAGCCGCAGCTGGCAACAGATCAACTGACATTGCACCAACACATCTAGACACTGCTCTCTTCTTATGAGGTCTCGGCATTCTGTACATAGAAACATAGAAATATGAAGACAGAAAAAGACCACATGGCCTATCTAGTCTGTCCTTCCATATCAACAACTACAACAGTCCCCTTTTTACCTTTAGAGATCCTCTGTGTTTGTCCCATGCTTTTTTGAATTCAGTTACTATCCTCATCTCTACCACCTCTACCGGGAGACTATTCCATGGATCCACTACTTTTTCCATAAAGAAATATTTCCGCATATCACTCCTGAATCTATCTCCCTTCACCCTCATCCCATGTCCCCTCATAGCAGAACTTGCTTTCAATTGAAAGAGGCTCTCTCCTTGAACATTTATGCCACAAAGGTATTTAAACATCTCAGTCATATCACCTCTATCCTGCCTTTCCTCTAAGGTGTACATATTAAGATCCTTAAGTCCATCCTCATATGCTTTATAATGAAGACCACTAATCATTTTAGTAGCCAACCTCTGCACCGACTCCATCCTGTTCACATCCTTTTGAAGGTGCGGTCTCCAGAATTGCACACAATACTCCAAATGAGGTCGCACCAAAGACTTATACAGAGGCATTATCACCTCCTTTTTTCTGCTAGCCATTCCTCTCTGTATGCACCCAAGCATCCTTCTAGCTTTTGCCGTCGCCTTTTCTACCTGTTTAGCTACTTAAAGATCATCAGACACAACCACGCCTAGGTCCCGCTCTTCTTTAGTTGACAAAAGTACTTCACCCCCTATACTATATTGCTCCCTTGGATTGCTGCAGCCCAAATGCATGGCCTTACATTTTTTAACATTAAATCCCAGCTGCCAAATTCTAGACCTTTCTTCAAGCTTAGCTAGATCCCTCCTCATGTTATCTACACCTTCCTGGGTGTCTACTCTATTGCAGATTTTGGTATCATCCGCAAAAAGGCAAACCTTACCCGACAGCCCTTCCACTATATCACTAACAAAGATGTTAAAAAGAATCGGACTAAGGACAGATCCCTGGGGCACACCACTGGTAACATTCTTCTCCTCAGAGTGAGCCCCATTTACCTGTACTCTTTGTCGTCTCCCACCCAACCAATTTCTAACTCAAGCAGTAACTTTAGGGTCTATCCCTAGGGTGCTCAGTTTGTTTATATGTCGCCTGTGAGGAACAGTGTCAAAGGCTTTACTGAAATCTAAATACACCACATCTAGGGTTCTCCCTCGGTCCAACTCCCTGGTCACCCAGTCAAAGAAATCAATCAGATTTGTCTGACAAGACCTTCCTCTGTTGAATCCATGCTGCCTCAGATTCTGCAATCCGCTGGACTCCAGAAACCTCACTATTTTCTCTTTTAAAAGTGTTTCCAATAATTTACTCACCACTGAAGTTAAACTAACTGGCCTGTAGTCTTCAACCACATCCTTACTTCTGCTTTTGTGTAAAGGCACCACATGAGCCTCTCTCCAGTCCTTTGGCACCACTCCTGACTCCAACGAGGCATTGAAAAGGTCAGTCAGTGGAGCTGCTAGAATGTCCCCAAGTTCCCTTAGTATTCTAGTAATTGTAGAAAAAAAATTTATACAATTTCAGGGAGGAAGCGATATGCTAAAAGTTCTGGAGTGTTGGCCTGTTCTAGGGCATATTTGAAAATCACGACATTGTACATACCTGTGTAACAGAGTAAATTTTGGTTTTAAATCAATCACTGTTTCCAGTTTTATTCCGAAATTACAAACCAATAAACACACGATGACCTCATTAATGACATCACATACTTCACGTATTAAACAAATAAGTAACTTCAAATTAATTCACATCTGCATTTCATGCTAAACGCAGTCGTCATGATAAGTTGTCAATTGACGCACTTTGGGTTTCTAGGTAAAATGCCTTTTGGGGCTTCTAGTGTTAACAATCTTCTTTTGGCAAAGAAGTCTAGTGGATCAAAAAAGTATGACAGGGAAGAGTAACAAGAATATGGCTTATAATTTCAGTGAAAATATAATTTTATCATGAGCCCAGTTGCTAAGAATGTAACATAAGGATAAGCTGCACATTATGACATGTCCTTCGAGCACAAACACTTCATACAACGTTATAGCTTTGAATTCCCCTATTTGAATGGAAAACAACATTATCATTGATTTCATGTTTCTTTAACTCTGCTGCTGAACTGAGACACCACATTGTGCACAGAAGCACCAACTAATATCTCATAATCTACAAGAATTAAACTGACAAGAGGCAGACCCGTATGTAAGAATATGTAACATAGGCAATTGCTTAGGGCACCAAATTTTGAAGGCATCATATACGTGGGCTAAAAAGAATCCTGATTCTACTTTCTTTCAGATGGTGCTCTATGATCTCTAGGAGATTCACGTCTTCATCTCAGCACTCTCCAGTCCTGCTTATGGTACCAAGACCTTAAATATAGCCCTGAAAAATGTCCATGTCTCTTACCATAGAACAGTGATTAGCTCCAATGGAGAGGCCATCAAAAGTCCTGAACCTAAAGCATTATACTTGGGATGATGTTGGGTGAGGGCTGCCTTCAAAGGGAGGATGCTAAGGGACCTTCCACTTAAAATCCCTTTGGAAACCGTAAGAATATGTTCTTGGACTTGGCTTTTGAGTACTAGCTATTTGAATTGCTCTCACCAAACGGGCAGTGTTTCTATGTTTTCTGGACCCAGGGCTGGCTTAAGGGGATCTGTCACCCTAGGTGAACCTTCAGCTGTGCATAATCCCCCAAGGTTAGCTCACAACTGGTTGCAGCATCTCTCCTTCCCTTGCCTCCCCAAGCTGTCATGCATCTCATCTCTCCTTCCTTTCCTTACCCCCCAATAATCAGCATCCCTCCTTGTCTTTGCTACCAACCCCCAGCCATCCCCCTCCCCCCCCCTTTTCCCCTGCAGTCTCCACGACTGCTGCCTCCACGTACCTCCATCCTTCATCCACAGCTGCTGTAGCACAGAGTGCAGGTCAGCACAGCACGGAGCATTGAGCAGATTGTTGGTTTTCCCCTATGATCTAATCTTCATCTTGCCTTTCCTTCTCCAGTTGGCGGTAAAGTGCACCACATCACATTGAAATTCAAAGACTTGAAATTAAAGGACTTTTTGCCTGAGCACTTTCAAGAAAGAAGGCTGACCTGGGACAGAGGATATATTTTCATTGTCATCTTACCTCCCTTTCACCAGTGGACAGTAAGCTCTGCACCACTGGCAATCTCATAAATGCATGACCATGCCCTATAAACAAATGCCCAATTTGCTATGTGCCGCAGGCTCCCCGCTGAAGGTGTGCACTAAAGGGGTAAACAAGCAATCTACATTTGCCCATTCCACTCCACACCAGAACAGCATTGATTACAGAGGTGTCAGTCCAAAGTGATGATTCTGTGATTTGTGTTGAGAGGGAGAAGATCTTCAAGTACCAAGTAATGCAGTCAGAAATCAAGAAAATGGGGCAGAAAGATACCAAGTTATTTCCCATTATGTTGGGTGCCACAGACTTAATTAAGAGTAATTCCCAAGCACACGTTGATAAATTACCCATACATGTTAATTCTTATGAGCTCCAGAAGGAGGCGATCTTTAGCTTGATGAAAGTACTTTGTCGAGCGTTAGCAGTAAGTTTGAGAAATAGAGATCATACTTTGCATATCGTAGCTTAGAAGTGAGGTTCGTTACTGTCATGGTATGCGCAAAGCTAACCCATTTGGAGAAGCTGCCTTTTAAAATACTAATTCCTCACCAAAAGATTGTCAGAACAAATCCTTTTAGTACTTTCTGAAATTCAAAATATATGGAAACTTTTTCCAATGAAATGGTCCCACAGAAGAGGGCTAAAGTCAGTAGATCTCTTTATTTTGTATTAGAAGATCAGACTACACGTATAAAAAGCTCATTAAGTGTTAATTATTACATAACCTTAACAAAAATATACATGGGGGGCCCAATATTCAGGGTCAGCGGCTAGTACTGAATATCTGGTATGGCTGCAGAACCCATAAGCTAACCAGGCAGTGGCAATATTGAGCCGCTGTCTATTAGCTTCTGTGGCTAGAGAGAGGCCAGCATTTACTGTGTCTTACTTGTGCTGCATGTCACTAACTGGGCAGTGGTCCAATATTACTACTGCCTGGTTAGCGATGGGTGCCGCACTGGAATACCCCCAACATGACCCAAAACGAACCGGTTAACATCGGGGCATGAAATGGTGGCAGTAACCAGCTGAATGGTATTTACATAGTTTGCAGGTCTGCAGGCCATGTAAATGCCTTGGAATATCCCCCCAGAACATTTACATATATTTATAGATATACTTACAGACCTTGTGTGACCAATTACTTTACTTAATTCTTTCTTGAGGAAAAGGGATATTAGCAATCGATACTGTGAAGAGGAGTAAAGAGAGTAAGAGAATTGATAGGGATTTGTAGGATAGGGGGAGAGTGGATCTCGGAGGAGGGAAATGAAGAAGGAAACAGGTAGGAGAGATGGAGGGATGAGGATGGAAACACGGAGGAGAGAATTAAATCAGGGAACAGACGGGGAGGGAAAGAAAATGAGGAGATGGAAGGGGAATTTAGAATCTTGAGAGAGAGGGAGAAGGAGAGAGACATAATAACAACATAAGAACATAAGATATGCCATACTGGGTCAGACCGAGGTCCATCAAGCCCAGTATCCTGTTCCCAACAGTGGCCAATCTAGGTCATACGTACCTAGCAGTTTCCCCAAGAGACACAGGTTCCGCAATGCTTGTACTGGGTCAAGCATTGATTATCCTGGGTCCCTTTTTAATAGTGGTTTATGGACCTTTCCTCCAGGAACTTGTCCAAACCTTTTTTAAACCCAGCTATACTAACAGCCTTTACTACATCCTCCGGTAACTAATTCCAGAGTTTGATTACACGTTGAGTGAAAAAATATTTTCTCTTATTAGTCTTAAATAGTTTACCCTGTAGCTTCATTGCATGTCCCCTAGTCTTTCTATATTCTGATAAGGTAAACAATCGATCTACGTTTACCCATTCCACTCCGTTCATTAATTTATAGACCTCTATCATATCTCCCCTCAGCCGTCTCTTTTCCAGGTTAAAGAGCCCTAACCTTTTTAGCCTCTCTTCATAAGAGTATCCTTCCATCCCCTTTACCATTTTGGTGGCTCTTCTCTGTACCTTTTCTAATAATGCTATATCCTTTTTAAGATACAGCGACCAGAATTGCACACGATATTCACACCATGGAATGATACAGAGGCATTATAATATATTTTTTAAATTTTCTATTCCTTTCCTTATGATACGTAGCATTCTATTTGCTCTCTTGGCTGCCACTGCACACTGGGCCAAGGGTTTTAACATGTTATCCACGATGACGCCTAAAGTATATGATGGCAGATAAAGACCAGTATGGTCCATCTAGTCTGTCCTGCAAGGCAGCAATAGTAGGTGCACCTGCCGTTCCATACAGGTCACCCCTCCCCATGCGTTTGTTTAGGAGTGTACCCACCGCTCTGTGCAGGTCACCCCTATTTGTTGAGATATAAGAGATAGTTACTTTTATTTTGATTTTATCCTGTTGCTATAAAGAGATCCATTGTGTCTGCTTCATGCCATTTTGAATTCTGTCAATGTATTTGCCCCCACCACTTCCATCTGTCCCATGGCCTTGTTCACTTTCAGTTTTGCAAGCTGTTCAAACACATCATCTTCTGTGACAGTTTGCACAATACTCCATCGCCCTACTGAATCCCTCCCTGAGTCTCACATCACATCCTCCATCTGATCCCCTCAGTGACACGATCCCTCCAATCTCTTTATTCACTTTCTGTACCTCAACTAAGATACCGTCAGTCATATCTCTTCCCTCATTCTTCCTCCTTTTGATTCCTTCACAACCTACAGTTCCTCTAGTCTTCTCACTCACTTCCTGCCCCTATTGATCTCTTCATTTGCTGCTATTTTGTCAGTCCTACCCACAATCCCTCAAAACCCCCTCTGTTGTTCCCATTCCCATATCCGTTTACTCATTTTGCATCTCCTCACATTCCTGACACTATTTATTCTTTTTTTCTCTCACTCAACCTCCCACTTCCCTTCCCCCTTTCATCCTTTCATCCTCTCATTCACTCTCTTGCTCATCCCCCTCTCTCGTTTTACTTATCATCCATCCTACCTCTGACACTCATCCTTCTATCCCACCTTGGGGCTAGGAGAATAACAGTGGCGGTATAGCACCTTCTGTTGCATCCTCATCATCTGCTGTCTGGGGCTGGTGGTAAGCTTTGAATAGTGTGGGATAGTGTAGTGATGCAGAGATAAAAACACAACATCCCAGGCAGTAGAGAATGTGGCCACATTGGCATGGGATGTGGAGGACCAATGGTTGGAGAGATAGAAGGACCATCTTTCCTACAACACATATTCCCATTATTGCTAAAACATCCATCACAATTCATCTGGGTGCATTTAACACCACCCACTGAGGTGATGTAAGGATACCCGTGCTGACCTCAACAGTGACATTTCAGGCTATTCACCCCCACGCTAACCACAATCTGCAACCAAAGTCCACTCATCACCCCTAACCCACTCCTGCCTCGCCCCATTGCACACTAAATAGTTAGCGTGGGGATTTTTACCACACCGGCTGCTTTAGCTCACGGTAGCAGTTATTGTGGTCTTGTGCTATCTGCTTAGTGTGCCCTTTAGCACGCAGTGTTAGCGCAGTTTGATAAACATACTTCCTGATGTTTTATCTTTCCCAATGTCAGATTTTAAGATTAAATAACTTTTGATAAAATAAACTCAAATTCACAATCCTATCACAGAGAAAATAATTTTCTTTGCAACTGTACCTGCCCAAAAGTTGGTGTTTCGAAGGAGCTGGTATCTGAATCCTGTGGAAGAATTTATAGTGTAGGGAGACACCTCTGGGACATGGTCTCTGGAATCCTCAGACCTCAGGGAGTGGGACTGTCAGAGGATAGACAATTATACTAATTGCATAAGATTTTCTTCTGCAGCACTGACTTAATCATTAGGCAGTATACTGTAGGAGCTTGCTTAGGGTGGTAACTTCTTTTTTGGGGGGGAGGAGGAGGGCAGCATAAAGCAGCTGTGGTCAAACTAAAACAATAGGTCTGGACAACTGCAGGAACTCAACCAATCATTAATACCAAAGGGTGGGCAATTTTTGAATAACCCACTTACCCAAATGACTTTTGGAAATTGCCTTCATTATATATGTATATACTCCTGCTGCCCAGCTAATCTTCCACTAGCCTCATCAAGCTCACATTACCCCTCTTCTCAAGTCATTTCATCGGCTCCCTATCCGTTTCTGAATCCAGTTCAAACTTCTCCTGCTGACCTATAAGTGCATTCACTCTGCAGCTCCTCACTACCTTTCCTCTCTTATATCTCCCTACACCCCTCCTTGGGACCTCTGCTCTTCTGGCAAATCGCTTCTATCTGTGCCCTTCTCTTCTATTGCTAACTCCAGATTCTGCTCCTTTCACCTTGCTGCTCCTTATTGCTGGAACAAACTACCTGAGTCTGTACATCAGGTGCCTTCTCTGGCCCTTTTCTAATCCAGGCTGAAAACTCACCTCTTCACTGCTGCTTTCGTATCTTGACTCACCTGATGTCCTTTGTGTTTCCTTACCATTCCCCCTAGATGTATCCCATATCTACAGCTACTGTGTTGTCTGTCTCTATTACATTGTAAGCGCCGATGAGCAGGGACCGTCTTTTACATGCGTCTGCACAGTGCTTCATACATCTTGTAGTGCTATATAAATGTTCAGTAGTAGTAGTAGCAGTACACAAAGTACCTCTGTCTTGTTTGGGTTTAGGTTCAGTCTTTTCTGCTCCGTCTGTGATGACTGGTTGATGCAGTGCTTTATTGTAGGAGTTGTTCCAAAGTATTGTGATCTGTATGTTAAAGCACAGGCTCAATAACCCTCAGTCCTGAGGGAGAGATAATAACAGAAGCTGCCTCTGGTAGCTAATGAGCAGGAACCTATCATTACTGTTTGGTTAATAAATTGTGTGACCTAAAGATGGAGAAAAATTGTTGAATTCTTGCATGTGTGAGTTTTTGAAAACTTTAAAAATGCAATTTAATTTAATTTGATTGAAAATATCTATATATTACTATTATGCAATAATATTCAACGTGGGGTACAACATTAAAATACAGAAAATAGAGAAACACTGAAATTTTGCAAAGTGCTCTTTTTGAAGCTTTAAAGGAAGTATGAAGATTGTCATTCTCCTCATATCAACTTATACTAACTAAGAAATGGGCCGATGGAGAAAGCTGACTCTGATGTCGCGCAATATTAACTCTGTATGCCCTGATATCCCTAACCACCCACCCAAATAAAAATAACCCTGGTGGCCCAATGGCCCCAAAACCCCATCTTCACTCCCACCAATGGAGTTCACTCTGAGGAGAAGGAGGTTACCACTGGAGTGCCACAGTTTCTGTCCTTGGTCTGATTCATTTTATCATATTTGTTAATGATACTGTGGAAGGGCTGTTGGGTAAGGTTTACCTCTTTGCAGATGATACCAAAATCTGCAACAGAGTAGATGGCTAGGAAGGTGTAGATAAAATGAGGAGGGATCTAGCTAAGCTTGAAGAATGGTCTAGAATTTGGCAACTGAAATTTAATGCTAAAAAATGTAGGGTCATGCATTTGGGCTGCAACAATCTAAGACAGCTGTACAGTATAGGGGGTGATGTACTTCTGTCCATGAAAGAAGAGCGGGACCTAGGCGTGATTGTGTCTGACAATCTCAAAGTAGCTAAACAGGTAGAAAAGGCGACAGCGAAAGCTAAATGGATGTTTGGGTGCATATGAAGAGGAATGGCCAGCAGAAGAAAGGAGGTGATAGTGCCTCTGTATAAGTTTATTTATTTAACAGGTTTTTATATACAGCTTTATCATTTCAATCAAAGTGGTTTACATTGAAACTTAAACTTGGTATTGTACATTAAACAGGGACATTGATAACTTGGAATTTTCTAAGGCAATGGAGGGTTAAGTGACTTGCCCAAGGCCACAAGGAGTGCTAGTGGGAATTGAATGCTGGTCTCTGGGTTCCCAAGCCAGTGCTCTAACCACTAGGCTACTCCTCCACTCCTCCTAAGTCTTTGGTACAACCTTATTTGGAATAATGTGTGCAATTCTGGAGCTCGCTCCTTCAAAGGGATATAAACAGGTTGGAGTTGGTGCAGAGGGTGGCTACTAAAATGGTTAATGGTCTTTGTTATTCAGCATATGAGGACAGACTTAAGGGCCTTAATATGCATATTTCAGAGGAAAGGCAGGATAGTGGTGATATGATTGAAGACGTTTAAATACCTCCATGGCATAAATGCACAGGAGGAGAGCCTCTTTCGATTAAAAGCAAGCTATGCTACGAGGGTATATGGGATGAGGGTGAAAGGGGATAGACTCAGGAGTAATATGCGGAAATATTTCTTTATGGAAAGAGTGGTAGATGCTTGGAGTAGTCTCTTAGAGGAGATGGTAGAGAGGAGGACAGTATCTAAATTCAAAAAAACATGGGACAAACACAGAGGCTCTCTAAAGGAAAAAAGGGGACTCTTGTAGTGGGTGATATGGAAGAGAAGACTAGATAGGCCATGTCGTATTTTTCTGCCATCATGTTTCTATGTTTCTATATCATTGCTTGCTCCAGGACTTCCATGAGCCCATGTACGTGGATGGAACCCTGGGCATCCTTGTCACTGAACTACACACTAGCTGGCTTTCTGGGTGCCTTGTCCGCATTGTGCATCCATTTGAATGCACTTCCCCCATTCTATTTTACTCTCAGCCTGGATATCCCCACACTCAGGTCCAGAATCACATCCATTTTAGCTTGTTATCCTATGGACATCCTGTGGATGTCCCGTACGTCCTATGTAAAATTCCCCTCCACACCTCTTGATTCTATACATTAGCGTGAAGAATAGATTAAACCATAGAAATGTCTTAAAAGAGATGAAGGAAAAAAGGAAAAGGAGCTTCCCTGAAGATTCCTCCTAGCATGTCTATCTGAAAAAGTAGCTGAAAAAGTGAAGAAAAAGAGGGAGGCCTTCATGAAATACAAGAGATCACAGAGAGAGGAAGACAGGCATCTGTATTTGGAAAAACTTAGAGAAGCTAGCAAAGTAGTCAAGAAGGCAAAGATTCGAAAGGAGGAGGAAATAGCCAATGCAATAAAATGGGGGGATAAGACTTTTTCAGATATATTAGTGAGAAGAGGAAGGGCAAGAGTGGTATTGTCAGACTCAAGGGTGCAGGGGGGGAATATGTAGAAGCTGATAAGGATAAAGCGGAATTGCTTAACAAATATTTTTGTTCTGTATTCACAGATGAAGAACCAGGAGCAGGACCTCAGAAAACACCCACAAATAGGAACAGAAGCGAGGGACATCTTGAACAATTTCCAGAAGACTGTGTTCGTGAGAAACTAGCTCAACTTAAAGTAGACAAAGCGATGGGACAGGATGGGATACACCCTAGAATACTGAGGGAACTTGGGGACGTTCTAGCAACTCCACTGACTGACCTTTTCAATGCCTTGTTGGAGTCGGGAGTGGTGCCAAAGGACTGGAGAGAGGCTCATGTGGTGCCTTTACACAAAAGTGGAAGTAAGGATGTGGTTGAAAACTACAGGCTGGTTAGTTTAACTTCGGTGGTGAATAAATTATTGGAAATGCTGCTGAAAGAGAAAATAGTGAGGTTTCTGGAGTCCAGCGGATTACAGGATCCGAGGCAGCATGGATTCACCAGAGGCAGGTCTTGTCAGACAAATCTGATTGATTTCTTTGACTGGGTGACCAGGGAGTTGGACCGAGGGAGAGCTCTAGATGTGGTGTATTTAGATTTCAGTAAAGCCTTTGACACTGTTCCTCACAGGCGACTTATAAACAAACTGAGCACCCTAGGGATGGACCCTAAAGTTACTGCTTGGGTTAGAAATTGGTTGGGTGAGAGGCGACAAAGAGTACAAGTAAATGGAGCTCACTCTGAGGAGATGGATGTTACCAGTGGTGTGCCCCAGGGATCTGTCCTTGGTCCGATTCTTTTTAACATCTTTGTTAGTGATATAGCGGATGGGCTGTCGGGTAAGGTTTGCCTCTTTGCAGATGATACCAAAATCTGCAATAGAGTAGACACCCAGGAAGGTGTAGATAACATGAGGAGGGATCTAGCTAAGCTTGAAGAATGGTCTAGAATTTGGCAGCTGGGATTTAATGTTAAAAAATGTAAGGTCATGCATTTGGGCTGCAGCAATCCAAGGGAGCAATACAGTATATACAGTATAGGAGGTGAAGTACTTTTGTCCACTAAAGAAGAGCGGAACTTAGGCGTGGTTGTGTCTGATGATCTTAAAGTAGCTAAACAGGTAGAAAAGGCGACGGCAAAAGCTAGAAGGATGCTTGGGTGCATACGGAGAGGAATGGCTAGCAGAAAAAAGGAGGTGATAATGCCTCTGTATAAGTCTTTGTTGCGACCTCATTTGGAGTATAGTGTGCAATTCTGGAGACCGCACCTTCAAAAGGATGTGAACAGGATGGAGTCGGTGCAGAGGGTGGCTACTAAAATGATTAGTGGGCTTCATTATAAAGCATATGAGGACAGACTTAAGGATCTTAATATATACACCTTAGAGGAAAGGCGGGATAGAGGTGATATGATTGAGATGTTTAAATACCTCCGTGGCATAAATGTTCAGGGAGAGAGCCTCTTTCAATTGAAAGCAAGTTCTGCTACTAGGGGACATGGGATGAGGGTGAAGGGAGATAGATTCAGGAGTGATATGTGGAAATATTTCTTTACGGAAAGAGTAGTGGATCCATGGAATAGTCTCCCAGTGGAGGTGGTAGAGATGAGGACAGTAACTGAATTCAAAAAAGCATGGGACCAACACAGAGGATCTCTAAAGGTAAAACGTGGACTGTTGTAGTTGTTGATATGGAAGGACAGACTAGATAGGCCATGTGGTCTTTTTCTGTCACCATGTTTCTATGTTTCTATGAGCCTCAGGCTTTTGCCTCTAAATTTCCCTTATAAACAAAACAAAGAGTTGAAGTGTTCCCAAAACCGTATTTAACAATTTAACCTCAAGAGGAAAAGCACCAAAAGGTCTGAAGGTTACTTCACAGTGGCAAGTACTTCAAACGCTGCATACTTTAAAGCTAGGTAACCTATTCAGAAACCTAAGTGTCTGGGTGAGGAAGACAGAGGGGCCTCAGTACTCGAGCAGTGGCTGCATTGGTGGCATGCGTTTCTTCACTGCTGCAGCTCACTAGCGTTACAACTAATTGTCATTCATAGGTCACCACAATGTGTTTTAACAATTTTTAAATACATTTAAAAGAATTGCAAAGCACTTAACTGACAACTACTATGCTTCCCACGCCACAGAACACTTGTCACTGTAAGACCTCCAGAAGCTCCTGCCTCTTAATTTCCCTTTGCTTGCTCTCAGAGTTTCGCTTTCAGTTGTGCCCATTCACTTTCCGGGACTGACAACAGATGGCTGGAGCTTTGGCGCTGTAAAATATTCCCCGTTTTATGTCTTAGAGCTTGCGCTGTCCTCTGCCTATTTATGTATTTATTGTTATTTATTTATTATTTGTATTTTGGCTCCCACCTAAAGGCACATTACATTCAGGTATAGTAGCTATGTCTCTGTCTCTGGAGAGCTTGCAGTCCACGGTATTTATTTATTTACTTTTATATGTTTTTTAGGTAATTTACCGTACCACATTCTGATTAGGAGACTAGACAGCAAAGGGGTTTACAACACCAATGGTAAAAACTTGTACAACAGTGGAAAATATGGCCGGGGGTTCCCAGAGAACTGGGTTGAAGGCCACTAGTTTTTAAAACATCCAGAAAGTGTAGAGAAGATAGAGAATTAAGTGACCAGCTTTAGGCTGCAAAACTCCACAGTGGGATTTAAATCATAACCATCAAGCTCTTAAGCCACTAGTCTAACCATTATGTTATTAGACATCTTGGTTCGAAAACACTCTCCTGGGGACGTCTATATACGCGTGCATATCGGGCATGTCCATGTTTCTGGAATTGTGCCTGAACTTGCACGTGCCTGCCTTTCTTTTCAGACGTTCTGGCTCTGACGTGCCAGATTGCACGTGGACGTCCCATTTGACATGTGTCTCACTGTCTCATCTCTGTAGAAGAGCCAGTTCAGGGGGAGAGAAGGTTTTTAGGATTTTTTTTTTGTTATGAGGATATTGATTGTTTTATCTTATGCTTGTACATCACCTTGAATGTGTTTGCATATGGCAGTAAATAAATATAATGATGGAAGGTCTCTGAGTGAGAACAAATGTCAGAGTATAGATGTTTTGCTAAAAAGAAATAGAGAAAAGTGATCAGGAATGAAGGCTGATTGTAATCTCAGATAGTTACCCTCAGTTAGATTAGCCTCAGTTTTGGAAAGCTGCTGAGACAGTTACTACTGTGAATCATAGTATTAATGTGCCTTTCTTTTCTCTTCCTTAATGTGCTTATAATTGGACTGGAAAGAGTTGCAGATGGACAAAGAAGAAGTTTTCTCCTTCCACTACTGTCACTCAGCTATCCGTATCGGCCTTATCAGATTTCTCAGGGAACTATTATACCAGGGATAGGCTGCAGTTATTTTTGGAGTGAAACTCCTAAGTGGTGCCAACTCTTCCAATGTTTCCAGAGCCTGAGTAAAGTCAGTTTGATATTATAATTTGGAAAATTAATATCAGATATAATGCAGCCATCCAGAAGTTCTTATAGGTTTAAGGACTTGAGATTTTTTTTCAGTTCTGGTGTCCGACACAGAGGGAGTAGGAACAAAGCAATCCAAGCTGGCCAATATCGAAAAATGATCTGCTCATGAGGTAACCTATTCTGGGAATATAGAGAATGTAAGACATATTGTATCAACTTAGAAAAGAACAAATTAAGACAATGACCAGCTTTATGATTAGGCAACGTGAAGCATAAAGAAAAAGACCTTTTATCTATACTGTCACCCACCTACTTACCCCGCTAGGAGGCAGCCTAGGGGACTTTCAGTGGGGCCTCTTCTTTAATGTAGCTGGGGCTCTTTTAAGGCCCCCTGGGAATTATCTCCCACTAGCCGTTCTAAAGGTTGTAGTTGTGACGAGCAGCCAGGCTTTTTTAGTAAGAGGTATTGTTATTATCCCTTTCCGGGTGGATTCTTGCACGTGAGAAATTAACAGAAACAGACCATGTTTTCTGGTACAAATAAAAATACTACTGGAACCAAAAGCGCTTCATTTCAGCTTAACTCAAAATATAACAGCTACTAAATTTATACAGGTAGTTTTCAGAAATCCTTTTTCTTTAAAAGGTTATCTTCTTAGCACAGCTTAGCATAAGGAAGACACATCATTAGCCAGGGTCAAAGCACATTCCATTTGAGATACCTCTGTATTATCTTCAGCTAATTCAAAGTCCATTGCCTCGTAGCTTCCCTGGTTGCTACTCTCTGAACAGCTGTGTCTCCTTTCTTGGCTGTGCAAGCTTCCGTCTTCTGCAAGACTTCCCTTCCCCCCTTCACCAAGGTAGGATGGGAAGTTACCGTATTTCTCACAGTCTGCCCCTAGGGGACCCAACCTTCCTAGTTGTGTATAGGGAAAACTTATGCTTCTAAGGCCCTCTCTATTACAGGCTTTCAGCCAGTCCTCAGGGAGGATTTCTCTCGAGCTTTTACAGCATGGAAAGTCAGCGTTGATACTTCTAAAAGCAGACTTCTTACTGCCTCTAGCCACTGGCTGGTTCTTAAACAGGTAAGTGTCCCTTCTAAACCCCTTACTGTTTTCTGGGTACCTGTTAGCCGAAGGACCGTCTCTCAAGGGTTTCTCTTTCCTGCTGGATTGAATTCCTCTGTGATTCTTTTCACTGGCCTCTTGCTCCGTGCTTCCTAGCACCCTGTAATTGCCCTTGGATATTCTTTCCTTAGGAACTTTATTCAAACTCCAATGAGAAGTATTCTCCTTTTCTGCCCCAGCTGTTGTAGTATCCTTAATGTCTCTCTCCTCTGAGAAATCCCAGTTAGCTCCTCTCTCTGAGAAATCTTGCTTAGTTCTGCTCTCTGAGAAATCCTGCTTAGTTCTGCTCTCTGAGAAATCCTGCTTAGTTCTGCTGGTAAGTGACTCTGTATGCATTTTAACTGCGTCACTACCTGCATTCTGTTGACCTTGCCCTGCTCTCAGCTGCCTTTCATTAACTGATTGAGGATGAGGTAATCCTTTGCAGGAGCACGTTCTACCTCTGGTTACCTTTGTTTTCCATGGTTGCTTATAGCAACCCTGCAGCATGTGCTTGGATCTGTCAGTTTCAGATCTACCTAGCCCTGCCCTTTCTGTTTCCATAGGTAATTCCTGCTCTACCCCGTGACAATACGTGCCAAAATATCTTCTTCAATGCTGGAAGCTGGATTATCTGCACCCAAATTTAAATTCCCCCAAACAGGAAGTTCTCCCGACAGGATGCTAACTTCAGCAACTAATGAAAGACATTTCATAAGATAATCCTGAAAGAGGGGGGCAGGGGATAGAGCAGAATACTGAGTGATGGTTAGTCTATTGTCTGGACAAGAAGAACTTCAGAGGGAGTTAATGAGCAGAGTTGTATTTCCCAGCAGCGAAATTTAATTAAAAACAAAGAAAGTTATCCCACCCCGACACCTAACGGGAGAAAATACAACAAAAAAAAAAAAGAAGAAATTACCGGAATAGGTTTCTACAAGGAACGTGGAGACTCCCTAGTTTAAACCAGGACTCTGTAATACCAAGGATATCAAGCTTGTGTGATTTATATAAACCACACATTAGCACGTTTTTGTTTTTAATAGAATGTACATTCAATAAGCCTAATTTCAACACACTCATCATAGATATCAGACAGGTATACCAGGAGTCAGAGGTAGAGGATATAGATATCTAGGTGAGGTGATAGGACAGGAATAATTAAAGAAGGTGGAGTTTGATTTTCCTTTACTCAAGTGGGATTGATGAAGGTTCCACAGAGGCCATCATACGAAGCCTGAGATAGAGCAAGATCAGCATTAAAGACATAAAAATGCATATTCTATGCTCCCCAAGGAGTTATCCTAAGAAGTATATCTTGTTCCTTAGGTGAATAAGAACATAAGATATTCCATACTGAATCAGACCAAGGTCCATCAAGCTTAGCATCCTGTTTCCAACTGTGGCCAATCCAGGTCACAAGTACCTGTCCCAAAAAGTAGAAGAGATTCCATGCAGCTTATCCCAGGGATTAGCAGTGAATTTCCCCAGTCCTCTTTAATAATGGTTTCTGGATTTTTCCTCCAGGAGCTTGTCCAAACCTCTTTTATATCCAACTACACTAACAACCTTTATTACATCCTCTGGCAATTTTCAGAGGTTGATTACACATTGAGTGAAAAAATATTTTCTATGATTAGTCTTAAGTGTACCACATTGCAGCTTCATTGAGTGTCCCTTAGTCTTTCTACTTCTTGAAGGAGCAAACGATCAATCTATATTTACCTATTCCACTCTACTCGTTATTTTATAGATCTCTATCATATCTCCCCTCAGTCCTCTCTTTTCCAAGTTGAAGTGCGGTAACCATTTAAGCCTTTCCTCATAAGAGTATCCTTCCATCCCCTTTATCATTTTGTCTACTCTTCTCTGTACTTTTCCTAATTCCGCTATATCTTTTTTAAGACATGGTTCCGTCTTTCTCAATCTCTGTCGATAATGCTCTACTCCTCCCTGTTTCCTCGACTTGCAAACTTGAGGTTGTCTTTCATGCATCCCTCTCCTTCTCTACACACATTCAACTGATAGCTAAAACCTGTAGCTTCTCTCCCTATAACGTCAACAAAATTTGCCCCTTCATTTCTGAACACACTACTAAGGCACTCATCTCACATCTCATCTAGACTATTGCAACCTCCTCCTTGATGGTCTCCCTCTGAATCATCTCTCTCTCCTGGGTGGCTAATCTTCTGCCAGCCTCAATATGCTCATATAACCCCTCTTCTCAAGTCACTTCATTGGCTCCCTATCCGTTTACTTATCCAGTACAAACTTCTCCTATTGATCTATAAGGGCATTCATTCATTCTGCTGCCCCTTATTACCTTTCCTCTCTTATCTCTCCCTACAGCCCTCCTCAGGAAGTCCACTGCCATTCCACCAGCGTGTTCTGTGAGGGGAGAGCAGCAGCCAGCATCAGAGGTGAGAGCAGGAGCTCCACCTCCCTCCACAGAGCCTGCCCACTCCATTGGCTTTTAAAATGCCATTCCACCAGCGCGTCCGCGCCTTGCGGGCCCGCGTCTGAGGGCCTCACAAGAGGGCCCTTTGGCGTGGCCCTTAGGCATTGGACCGTGCGGGACCGGGTTATCTGCTGTATTTGGTTTGCATACCACGACGAGCGGGACGGTGGAGGAATGATGCCGGCGTCGCAGGCTGTGAGTGAGAACTCTGCCTCATCACCTGCTTCTGTCAAGTATATCCAGGCAGCAGAGGTTTATAAGGAGCCATTTCTGCGGCGTATTCCTGCCTGGCTTGAATTTGTGATGAGTAACGATTATGGTCAAGTCTCTTTGGAAGGACTGAGCTGTGGTGGTATGATATTCTGCCTCTCTGGTGTTATAATGAACCTTTCCTCTTGTCTCTTCTATTTCTTTGACTATCACTATCTCTTACTCTGTCCTATCTTATTAATGGCGTTCTTTTCATATTTTCAGTATCATTTATGTAATATTGTAAACCGCTCTGATGCTTTGGCCTGAGCGGTATATCAAATGTAATAAACATAAACACTTCTACTGCTAACTCCAGATTTTGAAACTTTGTTGATTAATATAAAATGGAATGATTCTCTGAAGTTTGTTCTTCTTTAAGTTGAAATGACATGCTAATAAAAAATGTGTAACAATTGGATTTTGCACATTTAAACCTTGTCAGAGTGTGTTTAGGTTGTGCCTTTGAGAACTGGGTATTTCTTCTTCCCAGATTTTCTGTTTATGCGATGATGTGTAGCTGCTTGACATGTTCCCTTTAAACAGGACGGAGGGGAACTGAACTTGCTGTGCTAGCCTAGCAGGAAGAAAGCAGCAATCTGACAGAGAAATGTATAGGCATTACCTGAGGATATGGATTTATTTCCTGTATTTGCCTTTTCCAGATCCAAGCTCAGAACATATTTCATTTCAGGTACTGCAGTCATTTCCCTATCAAGAAACTTACAATCTACAACGTACCAGTCACTGGGGAATGATGTCTTTTGCTCAAGGTCACAAGGAGCGCAGTGGAAGAAGCAGGATTTGGATCCTGGCTTCCTGGCTTTATAACCTGCTTTCCTAAGTACTAAACTACTATTAGAATTATTGAACATTTCAGCATTGCGCATAGTAAGAAAATACTGAAATGACACACTGCCGTAGGACTGTGCAAAAAATGGAAATACAGAGTTAGTCTGAAATAAAAGGTAGATAGATATTTAGGTGAGTGAATGTTTGTGAACATATCAGTATGCAGAATGAAGGAGCTAATGGACCATCCATCATTCCTAATATCTTTCTTAGAGCCATGATAAATATCTACTCTTTCTGTTGACTCGTATCTCCTCTGCAAAAGTTGCTACTTGGTGTCTGGATGAATCAAGTCCTATGTGTGCTGTACTGTAACCTGCAGTCGCAAGACTTTCCTCAGGGCTGCTTTCACCTCTCTGTTCTTCAGACTGTAAATCAGAGGGTTTAACATGGGGATCACTGTTGTATAAAACACTGAGGTCACGCTGTTTTGCTCCATTGAATAACTTGAAGATGGTCGTAAATACATGAAAAGAACTGTGCCATAGAATATGAGGATGGCGGTGAAGTGTGAGGCGCAGGTGGAGAATGTTTTGCGCCTCCCTTCTGCAGAGCGGATCCTCAGGATGGTGGAGATGATGCAGGTGTAAGAAATTAAGATGATCAGAAAAGCTGATATGACATTAAGCCCAACTATAGTAAAAATCACAATTTCATTTACAGAAGTGTCTGAGCAAGAGAGCACCAACAGTGGGGGAACATCACAGAAATAATGATTAATCACATTAGAGTCACAAAAGGATAAGTTGAAGGTGAACGTTGTATGTATAAGGGAAGTAGAAAAGCTGCCCAAATATACTGCAGTGAGGAGCTGAATACAGAGTCTCCTATTCATAATGACGGAATACAGTAACGGGTTACATATCGCCACATAACGGTCGTACGCCATCACCACCAGCAGGAAACAATCTGAAACAGAAAAACTAATAAAAAAATACAGTTGTAGGGCACAGCCAAAAAAGGAGATGGTGTGTGGCTGTGTGAGCAGGTTTTGAAGATTTTTAGGGGTAATAACTGAAGAATAACAGACATCTATGAAAGATAAGTGAGTGAGGAAAAAGTACATCGGAGTCTGTAGGCGAACATCCAGCCTCGCTAAAATAATTATACAAATATTTCCCAGCAGGGTGATAATATAGATCAGCAGAAACAGTGTAAAGAGTAATAGCTGAAGTGTTGGATCATCGGTGAGTCCGAGGAGAATGAACTCAGTCACTGACGTCTGGTTTCTGCTTTCCATTTATTCTGTTGTTTGTAACGACTGGTGCAAGAAGTGAGATTTGGGAAAAATAGGAACTTTTAGAACCTTATTACTCATATAGCCATACAACTGAAAGTAGCCTAATTAAACTGCTTTGACTAAATGATAAAGTGGTATAAAAAAAAACCTGTTAAACAAAAAAATATAAAAAATAAATTAATCTTCATCTTCTGTATATCACCTGTGCTAAAGACAGAATAGGGGTTTCATCTATTATCTCATTCAGTTTAATTCCACCCTGTATGATGTGATACTGCAAAACAGACAAGAGGCTTATTATTTCACATGACCAATCCACACATCACATGATCACATCTGTGATTTAAAATAATTAGTTACAACAAATTTGTCATGGCATCTGTCTTGGACAATAGAAGAGAACTGAGGATTATTCTGTCATAGGGAAGGTCTGTACTATATTAAAGTATAACTGTATGGAGTAATCAACAGCATCTCAGAATTTTCTGGTAGTTTAAGGGTATGTTTATTAAAGGGTGTTAAGCTAACAGGAGTTAATGACAGCGATAAGGGCTGTTACATGGGTAAAGGGTGTTGGGTGGATAGGAGGCGCTCCAGCATAAAGGGCCATTTAACATGCAATAACAGGACAATCGGGCGTTAAGGTGTCAAACATGCACCTTAACATCCGAAAATGGCTGCAACCCTAATGTTGGATAATGGTGCACCAAGAAAAATCAATGTAATGGTGATGGATGGAAAGACAGGTGGGAACTGATTGACTTGCCATATCCGTGGGTACCCTACATGGCAGCCAGTAAAGTGGATGAGCATGTGGGAGATAGCTGTACCATTGAACTGTGGAGTGCCAATGTAACACGGTGCAATGTCAGTGTGTAGCATAGGATGGGGAAGACGTGTCCCCCTGAGGAGCTAGAAGTGGCAGGATGTGTGCGGTGACAGGAGTACAGTGTAGGAGTGGTGATGTGCAGATCAGGCACAGGAGAGTCATGCATGAAGAGCTGAAATGCAGAAGAGTACCAGTTTAGGCCATGGTGTAGTAGCTTGCACAAGAAGACATGACTACACAGCCGACAGAGGCGGATGGATGGGCTGAAGGATGGATGGCTGCTGAAGAGAGTGTGGTAATGGCTGACAGCAATCATGTGCCATAGGTACCATCCCCAACATATTTGTACTGTGCGTGAAAATGTGCACCAGTGCCACTTGGAAGGCCTGATACCAGACATGTGGGACTCACACCTGTTCCAGCCACACAGCCACCATACAACAGCTCAGACAAATAACAACTGCACAGGTATCATCCAAACTGGGCAAATGGGGCACGTACGGACATGAGATGATAATTGCAGATGGCTATCCGAGGGGTAAGATGTGTCTGCATGTACTGCAGAGATGTAATGGAGCCAAAGCTGTACAATAACAGTCATGATGTCATACATAACTCATGTTGCCCAAGTAGGTTACAGTTGTATGCATGCAGCTGCCTGTTAGTATACCGCTGTAGCAGTGCATTCACATCGGGGTACATCTTACCATTAATTAATTGGTGATGTCTGATGATAAACAGGGACTGTAGGGACCTGCAGCCAGCTGAGCCATTGGTGGGTTAAGTGATCAGCTCAAGATCACAAGGAGCTGTTGTCAATCCATGAAGGTTGTGGCAGACATAAAATGCAATAGAAACACTGCCCAAAATGTCACATAACGAGTGGTAGTGGGCCTCAAACCCTGGTATCTTGGCCCCCAAACTATTTCCATGACCATCTTGCCATGCTTTGAAGAAGGGGCCTGATATCTGCAGGGTGAACATGTCTGACCCCCTGCAATGGGCTGCAGCAGAGTCAATAAAGCCATGCTCTCAGAAGGCCATGATGGGGAATAACGTTTGCTGACCCAAAATGTGGCCAGAACGCATAACAAAGTAGAAGGGCAATCTCTGGATTAAAAGAGCCTGCAGGTCTCTACCTAAACTGTATGCTCTGTGTACTGGTATAAGTTAGCCCCTCCAGTACCCATGATGCACTGCATTTGGTGATCAGTCTGCAGCTGAGCACCAAATGGAGAATGGGCGGATCCATCACATCAGCTCAGTACGACACATTGACAGTATGTGCTTCAATCACATAACAGCTCTAAACCATAATTGCTGCATATGCTAGTCACATTTAGGTCCTGTGTTCTTTTCCTGTTAGACAAAGATCCTCCTAGAGCAGTGCATGTTAATACCCAATGTTAAACTGCTGTTACCATGGATAGCAACTGTTGTGGATGCTTCTAGGCTTGAATGGGTGTTGCTCTTACTACAGTCCTGGTGCACTACCATTATCATAGAGATTAGGTGTGAACACCTGCTGTCCCCAACCACCTAAGACTAACAATCACCCAGGGCAAGTACAGTCAGACTGTACCTGCTGCCCACCACTGGGTTTTCCAGCCATGCACATAAGAACTGCAGATAGTCTGCTGGTCAGCACACATTGCATGTGCACAGAGTGACCATATGCACCCAGCATTTTGTTTAGTGATCGTGCCCACAAGACATGCACCCACATCATTCATATCACTGCACTGTGCAAAAATGGGGATGTTTGTCATTCCTGCTTGCTACTTTAGTCTCCAAATCAGTTCAAGTATTGTTAACATGTGTTCGTTGTGCAGGACCTAGTATTGCCCAATCAGTGTGCTAGTGCTATCAGCCTGACTGTCCATTCAGCTGTGGATAGTGGAGCCTATCTGTGCGGACAATGGGTATTTGCACCTTTTTGGCTGAATCATTGGGGGTTGTACATGTTGGTGTTGTACCTGCATTGTAGGCTAAAGTTTAGTCACAGGGACATGCAATGCATGATACACAGCCAGGACTTGAACCTGTGACCTTCCACTCATATACACACACCAAAAGAGTGTGTGGAACCACAGTGATACCACATGGTGGTGACATTCCCTGGGGCTGACATGCTTCCCATCAGACAGACCTTGGCATATGTTGCAATGCACTTGGTGCACAGGACCAGGACACGGCTTTGGTCTGCTGCAGATGGGTGCTGCTGCTTCCCTCTCTGCAAATACCCCCACACCATGCTGACATGCCCGTGTGCTGTCAGTGTTGGTGGTGCGCAGCCCCAGCCCATCCAACAAGCAGGATGGTAGGTGCCTAGGGTGCAAGGTCTGTATGGGGGGGAGGGGCAGAGACATACATGAATGGCCACACAGCCCCTCCCAACCATCTGCCTCTGCAGGGACCCCATTACTGCCTGCCAACATTACGTCTCAGGGGGGAGATGACAGCTACTGTAGTGGTAGCCCCTCAGGTGCCTGCATGTTGCATCTACCTGGAGGGCTACAGCTGCAGGATCTAACAGCCTCTTCCCCCACAGCTGGGTTTGGTGGCAGCAGGGTGGGGGGGGGGGCACCGTGTTCTCTGCCTGGAGTGCCAGGACCCTTGGACCACCCCATGTGGCACATCTCCTTTCCACAGCAGCAGCATGTCTGTGTGTTACCACTGTCACTGTGGGATCATGACGGACATCATCGATAGTAATGTCGATGCAGGATACCCACTATGAAAAGAGGCTAAAAAGATTGGGGCTCTTCAACCGGGGGGGGGGGGGGGGGGAGAGATGACTGAGGGGAGATATGATAGAAGTCTATAAATTAATAACTGTAGCTGAATGGGTAAAAGTAGATTGATTATTCATGCCATCAAAATGTAGACAGACTAGGGGACACATGCAATGAGATCACAGTGTAACCCAATAACGTTTTTCAGTCAACGTGTAATCAAACTCTGGAATTCATTACCGGAGGATGTTGTAAAAGCTGTTAGTGTATCTGGCTTTAAAAAAAGGTTTGGACAGGTTCCATTTTTAAAGAGTACCCGAGATATCCACTGCTTGCCCGAATACAAGCATTATGGATCCTGTGTGTCTTTTGGGGAAACTGCTAGGTACTAGTGACCTAGATTGGCCACTGTTGGACACAGGATACTTGGCATGATGGAACTTGGTCTGACACAGTATGGCATATTTTATAAACTTATATTCTTTTGTGCCATCTGGATAGTTGTCTGGTCCACCCTGTGCACTAGCAACCCCCACTGAATGACCCTTATACCACCTTCTTTGCCCATTTGCACCATCAGCACAGTGCCCTTTCATACTTGGGCACCAATCTGTTACTGCTAATGGAGCACTACTATCACTACCATGTGCTCTTCTGTCTGTGCATCATACTGCAGATGTTAAAATAGGCTCTCTCTCCTCAAAGTACACCCTTTCTGCAAAAGTTTGCTTTGTGTTAGGGTACCCAGCGTTAAAGGGCTTTAACACATGTTAGCGCAACAGGCATTAAGGGAACACCCATTTTTAACACCCTCTTTGCACCCCATTAATGCCCTCTCTTCACCTACTGCCCCCTTAACATTGCAGGATTCTTTCACGCCTGTTAATGCAGCTTTTTCACAGCGTAAAGGGTGCAAGGGTGCTGATAACGGGAGTTAACATCACACTGGCTCTCTTAACACCCTTTTGTAAACATACACCTAAGTCTCATTGGCAGTTCTTTTAGGAATAATTACTATTATCAATCCTCTTCTTAACAAGGAAATCCTGTGTATCTATAAAGTATCACAAGGAAAATATGTTTTAGCATTTCTGACTCAACATCATTTGAACATGAGCCCAGTAGTCATTAAATGCCCTGAAACACTTCTTACAGATTTTTATGAATGAATTCCCCTAGTTGAACGTCAAACACCGCTAAAATTTATTTCATTTTTCTTTTAGTCTACTGCAGATCTGACTCACCACATTGTACACAGCAGCACCAACTGATATCTCTTATTCTACAAGAATAAAACTGACATGAGTCAGATTCTAAACAGAATCAGATCCTGCTCTCTTTCAGATAGTGCTCTATGATTTCCAGGAGATTCACCTCCTCACCCTACCACTCTCCAGTCCAGTCTATGGTACTGAGATTTTAATTATAGTGCAGCGAGATATCCATTTTTCTTATCACAGAAAAACTGAACTGATGTGACTGTGGTGAGCTCCAGGGGAGAGGCTGCCTAAAGCCATGTCCACATATAACATGATATCTGGACCTGAAACACATTGCATGGGATGATGTTGCACAAGTGCTGCCCCCAGTAGGAGGATGCTAAGGGTCCCATCACTTAAACAAACTCTTGGAGATCATCATATTGGGTTCCTGGACTTTGGCTAGTGAGTACTTGCTTTTTGAAATGCTTCCACCAAACAGGCAGTGATTTTATGATTTAGGGACCCAGGACTGGCTAAAGGGTATCTGACATCCTAAGTGAACCTTCAGCTGTGCATAATTTCCCAAGAATGGCCCAAGACACCCCTCCCCCCCATAGTCCAGCATCTCCCCATTACTTCCCTATTCCCCACCCCTGGTTCCAGCATCTCCCCTTCCCTTGCCTCCCAAAGGTTTCCAGCATCTCAACCCTCCCCCCTTCCCTTTCCCCCTCTATGTCCAGAATTTCCTCTTTCCTTCCCTAGCTCCCCCATGGTGTCCAACATTGCATCTCCACTTTCCCTTCCCATGTCCTGTAGCTCCCCTTCCCTTCCCTAGCCCTCAAACTGTCCAGCATCTTATCTCTCTTTCCCCTCACTACCCCACTAATAGGCAGCATCGCTCCTTCTCTTCCCTACCAATCCCCAATTGCCCAGCATCTCAACCTTTTTCTTTCCCCTGTACCTGCCACTACTGCTGTTTCCACCCTACCACCATCTGCTGCTGAAGAATAACATTCAGCACAACAAGGGGCCATTAGCACATTACTGGTTTTCCCCTATGCTCTAGTTTAAAAGTTGTTCTACTTCTTTAATAAAGTTTAGCTCCAGCAGCCTGATTCCACATTGATAAAGGCAGAATAAGGCTGCTAATTCTGCCTTGATAATCTTACTGAGTCCACCATTTTCATCTTGCCTCTCTTTAACCAGTTAGTAGTAAGCTCTCCAGTGGTGATGTCATTGTGGATAGCATGTTAAAACCCTCGGCACAGTGTGCAGCGGCAGCCAAGAGAGCAAATAGAATGCTAGGTATCATAAGGAAAGGAATGGAAAATAAAACAAAAGATATTATAATGCCTCTATATCGTTCCATGGTGAGACCGCACCTTGAATATTGTGTGCAATTCTGGTCACTGTATCTTAAAAAGGATATAGCGCTATTAGAAAAGAAGAGAAGAGCCACCAAAATGGTAAAGGGGATGGAAGGATACTCCTATGAAGAAAGGCTAAAAAGGTTAGGGCTCTTTAACCTGGAAAAGAGATGGCTGAGGGGAGATATGATAGAAGTCTATAAATTAATGAACGGAGTGGAACGGGTAAACGTAGATCGATTGTTTATGTTATCAGAATATAGAAAGACTAGGGGACATGCAATGAAGCTACAGGGTAAACTATTTAAAACTAATAAAAGAAAATATTTCTTCACTCAACGTGTAATCAAACTTTGGAATTTGTTACCGGAGGATGTAGTAAAGGCTTTTAGTGTAGCTGGGTTTAACAAAGGTTTAGATAAGTTCCTGGAGGAAAGGTCCATAAACCATTATCAAGAAGGGACCCAGGATATCAATGCTTGACCCAGTACAGGCATTGTGGAACCTGTGTCTTTTGGGGAGACTGCTAGGTACGTATGACCTAGATTTGCCACTGTTGGAAACAAGATACTGGGCTTGATGGACCTTGGTCTGACCCAGTAAGGCATATCTTATGTTCTTATGTTAATATTCCTTGGGTTACCCCTTTCCCCGTTTCTGAGACTGAAAAGTTTAGACTCAGGGGATTTGTCTGAGGTCTTTTCCTCTCAGTAGATTTTTCTCAGTGGGTAAATGTATCCCATTTGTGTGACCATTATGTTTGGTTATTCTTAAAGAACACAGCTCTGAACATATAGTGAGGAGTTACACAAGAATAAATTTTGTCATAGCATATTCATGTCATCCTGCTGTGAGGACACATGACTTTGTATTGTAAAAAGATAGGAATATAAGACTGAAGAACATAAGATATGCCAAACAGGGTGAGACCAAGGTCCATCAAGCTCAGTATCCTTTTTCCAACAGTGGCCAATCCAGGTTACAAGTACCTAGCAGTTTCCCAAAAAGACACACAACTTTCCTAATGGTTGTATTGGGGCAAGCAGTGGATTTCCTGGTTACTTTTTAATAATGGTTTATGGACCTTTTCTCCAGGCACTTGTTAAAACCTTTTTTCAACCCAGCTACAGTAACAGCTTTTACTACATCCACTGGTAACGAATTCCAGAGTACACGTTGAATGAAAAAAATATTTTCTCTTATTTTTTTTTTTTAAATTCTTTATTTTCGTTTTATAACAACAAAGGAAAAGGAAGACATACAGCTAAAAGACAGATACATAGAGTGTAATACATACACCAAAGTAAACCCCTGCCACCCCCCTCCCCCCTGCTTCTTCTCTAGAAAACTAATCATTCCCGAAGCGGGCGTGTACTAACATTATTGTGTTACGAAACCTAACGGTGATCTGAAACATGATGAGTGCACATTATACAGGCATGTTTGAGCAATGAGCAGATTGTACATAATCATTAAGCATCTGCCATTTAGACAAGCGAGAGTGAGGTGGGGCATGGGGAATAGCTCTCCAAGGTATCTGCTCATATTTACTATATAAGCAGACGAGGTTCCACCATTCATTGACAGTAAGTCGAGAGCTATCCTTCCAATTCCTCGTGATTAAGCATATGGCTATACCCAGCATGAAATCAAGGAGAAAGCGACCCTTCTTAGGAAGAGAGGGGACCTCCGCCACAGAGCGGAGTCCCACGATCTTCCAAGAGAGAGGTTCGTGAAGGTGTAAGATAAGTTGAATACAACCCCAAACCCGCCCCCAATAAACCTGTAGGTGAGGACATGCATAAATAACATGAGCGAAGGTTCCCACAGCAGTATGGCAAGACCAACACTGGTCCCTAGCATTTGTGTTCCATTTGGCTAATTTTTCTGGGGTATAAAAGCATCTGTGTGCAAAAAAGAAGAGAGTTTGGGTAACAGAGGCAGACCGGGAAACCCGCACTACTTTGCTCCAGAAAGCGCTCCATTGCACAGGGGTTAAAGTGGTTTGCAGTTCGCGCTCCCAGGCTTGTTGAGCTCTAAAAGTGGCCGTGTCTGTACCCTGACATAATATTTTATAAAAGTTAGAGGCTACCCCATGTGTACCACTAATAGAGTGAACTATCTCTGATAGCCCGTCCTCAGTAGGGGCAGAGGGCGGCATGATTCGAGCACTTTTGAGGCAGTGTTGAAGCTGCATCAATTGAAAGTAGTATTTCGCTGGTAACGCAAATTCCTTTTGTAAATCAGAAAAGGTTTTCCAACGAGCTGCAGAGAAAAGCTGTTGGGGTGTCCAGATCCCCCTTGAGTACCAGGGTTTCCATGCTATCGTTCTATTTAGGACTTGAATTCTGGGGTTATTCCATAGCGGGAGTCCGTCCTGAGGACATACGTTCGGGCCCAGTGATAGAATGAGAGTGTTAAAGGCCGCAAGAGTATCGACAATCATTGGTGGATGGTGGGTGTCTACTTGATAGGACATACCGGGGAGATGGGTCAACGGAATTGGGTTACTAAGCTCCTCTTCTATGTCAAGCCAAACTGGTCTGCTGTCTGTTGAGGCATCTAGCCATCGGGCACCTTGCTTAAGTAGGAAGGCTTGATGATATCTAAGAAAATCAGGAAATCTGGTACCCCCTCTTTCCTTCGCAGACTGTAGTTTTTGTTTAGCTATCCTTGGTGGCTTGCCCTGCCAGAGATAACGGATGAGAAGGCCCTCAATATCTTTATAAGTACGTAGCGGGAGTAAGCATGGCAGCATTTCTAAAATGTAGTTCACTTTGGGGACTATCATCATTTTCACAGTTTCTAAGCGGCCCCACCATGTAAGAGATAAGGGAGACCAACGATTCGTGAGCTCACGGACTTTGGAGACTACCTCTTTGGCATTAAAACTGATAGTGTCTTCTAAAGGAGAACAGTAATGGACCCCGAGATACTTCACCATGCGGGGTTGCCAAAGGAAGGGAAAGGCCTGCATGTCAGCCTCATGTACCCAGCGGTTCAGTGGGAATGCTACAGATTTGGTCCAGTTAATTTTATAGCCCGATAATTGTGAGTATCCGTCAATCAGATCCAAGACAGCTGGAACCGAATCGAGGGATACGAAAAGCATAAGGTCATCTGCATATGCAGAGAGTTTAATCTCCCTATGACTGAAGGGGACACCTCGAATACGTGCGGGCTGTCTAATAAGGAGGGCTAGGGGTTCAAGAGCTAGATCAAAGAGCATTGGTGATAGGGGGCAACCTTGACGCGTGCCTCTTTGGAGATTAAATGGCTGAGACTTGATGGCATTTACACAAATACTGGCGACGGGTTGAGTATACATGACTTGGAGATATCGGAGGAAGCCCTCTCCAAAGCCATACCATAGGAGAACTGCAAATAAGAAGGGCCATTCTAGGCGGTCAAAGGCTTTTTCGGCATCCAGGGAAAGACCCACCCATGGATGATCTAGATTGGCAGCACTGGATAGCACATGGCACAAGGTCCGAGCATTGTCAGCAGTTGATCTGCCGGGTATAAAACCGCATTGGTCGGGGTGAATTAGGGTGGCCATCCTGTCAGATAGCCGGGTGGCCAAGATCGTTGCGAAGATCTTATAATCGGCATTAAGTAGGGAGATTGGACGGTAGTTGGCGGTTAGTAGCGGGTCTCTGCCTTCTTTCTCAAATACTACCACATTAGCTGCAGAAAAGGATCCCAAAGAGGATGTATCTACCGCGAGGGCAGTAAAATAGAGTTTTAAATAGGGAACTAAATCTGCACTGAACGTTCTGTAGAATTTGGTCGGGAGACCATCGGGCCCTGCGGCACGGCCCGAGGCCGTTCGTTTTAGGGCAGATTGGATCTCTGAAGCAGAGAAGGGTCCATCCATCGCATCCCTATCATCTTCAGAGAGGGTCGGCCGCTGAATGCCAGAAAGCAATCGCTCGAATGTCTCTGACGAGAACTCACATTCAGATTGATATAGGCGGGTATAGAAATCCCGAAAGAGCTCTACAATGTCGGAGTCTGTGGTCACTATGCCCCCTCCCTGTGGAGCTCGAAGGGCCGCTACGCGTTTGGCTTCTTTTTGACCTTTCAAGGCGTTGGCTAAGAGTCAGCCGGCTCGGTTATTTTCACGATAATATGTCCCTCGCTGAAGCTCGATACTCTTAGAAGCTGCAGTTGAGAGGATTGAATTATATTGAAAACGGAGACGCTGCATTCGAATTAATACACATGGATCAGTACGTGAAGTTAGAACTCGTTCGCCTGCTTTTATTTGTTGGTCTAGTATGAGTAGCTGCTGTTTGCGTTGTTTTCGCAGGCGGATTTGATAGCTAGTGATCGTTGCTCGAATGGCCGCTTTGAAGCCCTCCCACCAAGCCCAATTCGCAGTATCCTGGGGTAGATTAAAATGGAAGTAATCCTGTATGGCTGCTCGAATTTCTAACTGGAACTCTGGCTGAGTTAACAGGGCTCTATCAAAGAACCAGGCCCCCGAATTCCCTTGGGGTGCAGTAGTGTGTAATTGAAAGGAAATGGCAGCATGATCTGAAATATGTTGGGAGTGAATCTTTGCAGTGTCCACCTGAGGAACTAACAGTTTTGATATTAGAAAGAAATCTATGCGAGACTGGGATTTATGAGGAGAAGAGAAGAAGGTGAAGTCAAGCTCATTGGGGTGTAGTAACCTCCATAGATCAACTAAAGCAAGATCTTTGATCAGGGAGGTAAGCGTGGTATGACTCTTGGGGGGACCACTTGTCCTAGGCGGCTGTTTGTCAATCAGGGAATCAAGGACTAGATTGAAATCCCCCCCAATTATCAATGAAGTATTAGCAGAGGCCTGCGCAACCTGAGCAATGGTAGCAAAAAAGGCAGGGTCATCTACATTGGGAGCGTAAAGGCATATACATGTAACTTCAAGGCTACCTATCTTGAGGTGAGCTCTGGACCATCTACCTTCTGTATCTGAGCTAGTCGCAATAATAGTAGCATGCAAAGATTTCCTAACCAATATGGCAACCCCACATTTCTTAGAAACGGCTGGGGAATAGGCGGCCACCATGTAAGGTTTAATATTGAGTTTAAGAGTTTCCTTCGAATTTAAATGCGTTTCTTGGAGAAAAATCAGATCCGCAGCTTCCTGACTTAGGTAGCTTAGGATTTTCTTCCGTTTTATCGGATTATTGATTCCTTTTACGTTCAATGAGAAAAGCTTACATGGTGCCATCAATCAGTAACAGACATTTTAGGTAAGGGCGCTTGAAAACATACATCATAATCAGGATCTGTGCAACAATGACATAATCACAGAGTATTCTGGTTAATACACCCCATATTGAAAAGTATGTACCAAAGTATCTTAGAGAAGAAGCAAAACCCCCATAGAATATGGCGACCATATGTCTGCGGGAGGAGGCCCTAGAGAGGAAATAGAAAGACATGAAAAAAAGAAAAGAAACACCAGAGTCCATAATTAACACTGTCTCTGATACTCATCGAGGCTACTGTGGGTAGATGGAGTCGGGTCACAGATATCATCAAAAGTAAGGTAACAAACTGCCCTCGCCAGACTCTTTGCTGGGCTGCGGCAGATCCAATATGGCAGGTACAGCGGATATGAGAATACTTGCAGGAGTATTCTGGAAGTCAGCGCATCAAGTCGGCTTCTTTGGAATCCAAAAACTCCGCTAGTAGATCAGGGTCCTCAAATGTTCTTGTCTGATTGTGAAGCGTGACTCGGAGCTTGGCCGGGTACATCAGGCCATAGCGTGCTTGTAATTGTTGAAGCCTCGGCCGGAATTCCAGAAAGCGTTTTCGGCGGTCGACCGTGGGTTTAGCCAAGTCGGGATAGAAGGAGATCTTGTGGCTCTCGAACTCCATATGGCCCTTTGCCCGAGAGGCATTTAGAATTTGCTCAACGTGTTGATATCTCAAAAGTCGAAAAATGATAGGCCGCGGGGTCTTCCTGTTGAGCGTTATGCTTGTGGGGTACACGATGAGCGCGATCGATCTCCAAATCTTTGGTAAAGGTGATTTGGAGCAGGGAAGGGAGGATTTTGCATAAAAACTATTTCATGTCTCCCGATTCCGCTCCCTCCGGTATGCCCACGAGCCGTATGTTGTTGCAGCGCGCTCTATTATTGCCATCTTCCACTTCTTTCTGCAAGGCCCGCACCTGACGTTCAACTTTGTCGAGTTTGGACAAACGGGCCGCATGGGAGTCCAATATGCTCTCCATTTTGTCCTGACGCGAAGAAGAAAGCCCTTCTAGCTTGCTTTGCAGCACACCAAAATCTTCCCGCAGCGCTCGGAGTGCTTCACCGTTTGACTGCACGAGGCTTTTGACCCCTCTAATCTCTGCGAGGATTTCCTGCTGCATTTCAGGGCCCTCGCGCAAGGCTAGCCCCTTCTGCGGGGACGGAGGTTCAGTTTTGGATCGTTTGCCGTGAGAAGCCGCTGGAGATCCAAATTCCAGGCGCGTGGGTTTGGTCCCCGCCATCTCACCAATGTGCCCCGGCAAGATCCGAGTAGAAGTTCCAAGTATGTACGGTGTTAATTCAGGATTCTGAGTAGGCCTCTCGGGAGCCTCAGCGTTATGCGACCATCCCGCTGGACATCAGGCTCCGCCCCCCTATTTTCTCTTATTAATCTTAAATGGGTTACACTGTAGCTTCAATGTATGTCCCCTAGTCTTTCTACTTTTTGATGGCGTAAACAATCTATCTATGTTTACCCGTTCCACTCCATTCATTAATTTATAGACCTCTATCATATCTCCCCTCAGCCATCTCTTTTCAAGGTTGAAGAGCCCTAACTTTTTAAGCCTCTCCTCATAGGGGTATCCATCCATCCCCTTTACCATTTTGGTGGCTCTTCCCTCTACCTTTTCTAATTCTGCTATATCTTTTTTAAGATGCTGCAGCCAGAAATGCACATAATATTCAAGGTGAGGGTGCATTTCCTAGCATTCTACTGACCTTCTTGGCCGCCATGGAGGGTTTCAATGTGTTATCCACCATGACGCTTACATCTTTTTCCTGGGTAGTGGCTCCTAATGTGGAACCTTGCTTCGTGTAACCATAGTTTGGGTTGTCCTTTCCTAGGTGCACAACTTTGCACCTGTCCACATTTAATTTCATTTGCCATCTGAATGTCCACTCTTACAATTTATTACGGCCCTCTTGCAATTTTTCACAATCCTCTTGGGTTTTAACAACGTTGATTAATTTTGTGTCATCTGCAAATTTGATTACCTCACTCATTATTCCCATTTCCAGGTTATTTACAAATATGTTAAAAAAACAGATCCCTTGGGCATTCCATTATTCAACTTTCTCCATTGAGAAAAGTGGCCATTTAGCCCTGCCCTCTGCTTTTTATCTTTTAACCAGTTCTTGATCCACAAATGTACACTGCCTCCTATCCTATGACTTTCAAATTTCACCAAGAATCTCTCATGAGGAAGCTCGTCAAAGACCAGATATGCTATATCGACCAGTTCACTTTTGTCTACCTGTTTATTCAGACCTTCAAAAAAAAAGAACAGATCATTAAGACAAGACTTTCCTTGGCTAAATCCATGTTGGCTTTCTCCCATTAAACCATGACTAGTTACATGTTTAGTAATTTTGTTCTTTATAATGGTTTCTACCATTTTTCCCAGTACTGATGTCAGGCTCACTGGTCTGTGGTTTCCCGGACCACCCCTGGAACCCTTTTTAAAAAAATTTGTTACATTGGCATTTGGCCAGTCTTCAGATATTACAGATAGTTTTAATAAGTTCACAAATTACTAATAGTAACTCTGCAATCTCATATTTCAGTTCTTTCAACAACCTTGGATATATACCATCTGGCCTAGGTGATTTGATACTCTTTAGTTATCAAATATTTGTGATACATCTTCCTGGTTTATTGATATATCTTTCAATGCTTCCCATGCATCACCTTTAAATACTATTTCAGTCATGGGTAACTTCCCTACATCTTCTTCAGTAAAGACTGAAACAAAGATTTCAGTCAGTCAGTCTCAACGTTTTAGAAACATAGAAACATAGAAATATGAAGACAGAAAAAGACCACGTGGCCTATCTAGTCTGTCCTTCCATATCAACAACTACAATAGTCCCCTTTTTACCTTTAGAGATCCTCTGTGTTTGTCCCATGATTTTTTGAATTCAGTTACTGTCCTCATCTCTACCACCTCCACTGGGAGACTATTCCATGGGTCCACTACTCTTTCCGTAAAGAAATATTTCCGCATATCACTCCTGAATCTATCTCCCTTCACTCTCATCCCATGTCCCCTTGTAGCAGAACTTGCTTTCAATTGAAAGAGGCTCACTCCCTGAACATTTATGCCATGGAGGTATTTAAACATCTCAATCATATCACCTCTATCCTGCCTTTCCTCTAAGGTGTACATATTAAGATCCTTCAGTCTGTCCTCATGTGCTTTATAATGAAGCCCACTAATCATTTTAGTAGTCACCCTCTGCACCGACTCCATCCTGTTCACATCCTTTTGAAGGTGCGGTCTCCAGAATTGCACACTATACTCCAAATGAGGTTGCACCAAAGACTTATACAGAGGCATTATCACCTCCTTTTTTCTGCCAGACATTCCTCTCCGTATGCACCCAAGCATCCTTCTAGCTTTTGCCGTCGTCTTTTCTACCTGTTTAGCTACTTTAAGATCATAAGACACAATCATGCCTAGGTCCCGCTCTTCTTTAGTGTACAAAAGTACTTTGCCCCCTATACTATATTGCTCCCTTGGATTGCTGCAGCCCAAATGCATGAACTTACATTTTTTAATATTAAATCCCAGCTGCCAAATTCTAGACCATTCTTCAAGCTTAGCTAGATCCCTCCTCATGTTTTCTACCCCTTCCTGGGTGTCTACTCTATTGCAGATTTTGTTATCATCCACAAAGAGGCAAACCTTACCCGATAGCCCTTCTGCTATATCACTAACAAAGATGTTTAAAAGAATCGGACCAAGGACAGATCCCTGGGGTACACCACTGGTAACATCCTTCTCCTCAGAGTGAACTCCATTTACCTGTACTCTTTGACGCCTCCCATCCAACCAATTTCTAACCCAAGCAGTAACTTTAGGGTCCATCCCAAGGGTGCTGAGTTTGTTTATAAGTCGCCTGTGAGGAATAGTGTCAAAGGCTTTACTGAAATCTAAATGCACCATATCTAGGGCTCTCCCTCGGTCCAACTCCCTGGTCGCCCAGTCAAAGAAATCAATCAGATTTGTCTGACAAGACCTGCCTCTGGTGAATCCATGCTGCCTCCAGAAATCTGTAATCTGCTGGACTCCAGAAATCTCACTATTTTCTCTTTCAGCAGCATTTCCAATAATTTACTCACCACCGAAGTTAAACTAACCGGCCTGTAGTTTTCAACCACATCCTTATTTCCGCTTTTGTGTAAAGGCACCACATGAGCCTCTCTCCAGTCCTTTGGCACCACTCCTGACTCCAACGAGGCATTGAAAAGGTCAGTCAGTGGAGCTGCTAGAACATCCCCAAGTTCCCTCAGTATTCTAGGGTGTATCCCATCTGGTCCCATCACTTTGTCTACTTTAAGTTGAGCTAGCTTCTCACGAACACAGTCTTATGAAAATTGTTCAAGATGTCCCTCGCTTCCTTCCGTTCCTGTTTGTGGGTGTTTTCTGAGGTCCTGCTCATGGTTCTTCATCTGTGAACACAGAACAGAAATATTTGTTAAGCAATTCTGCTTTATCCTTATCAGCTTCTACATATTCCTCCCCTGCACCCTTGAGTCTGACAATACCACTTTTGCCATTCCTCTTCTCACTAACATATCTGAAAAATGTCTTATCCCCCCATTTTTGGCCCTGTCTCCTGTTAGTGCACCTTTTACCCCTCTATCAGCTAGTGGTCCAACTGATTCTCTCACAGGTATTTTGCTACAAATGTATTTGAAAACATTTTTATAATGCATTTTTGCTTCCATGGCAAGTTTTTTTTTCTAATTCTCTCTTTGCCTGCCTTTCACCTAACTTGCCAGTCATTTGCCTAACTTGTTTACATCATTAGGTCCTTTTTCCTTTTTCTGAAAGATGATTTTTCTGGCTACGACAGCCAACTCACCATTAAACCATCTGGCAGTATTTTGGACTTCCACTTTTATTAAAGAGTGGAATATAGCTAGTCTGGACTTCCAAGATAATATTTTTAAATAACAACCATGCTTGATGTAAATCTTTAACTTTTGCAGCTGCTCCTTTTAGATTTTTATTAACTATTTTTCTCATTTTATCATAGTCTCCATTTTGAAAGTTAAAAGGTAGTACTGTGGATTTTGTTGCCATCCTTCTTCCATTTATTAAATCAAACATGATCATGCTATGATCACTATTGCCAAGTAGCCTCACACACTTATTTCTTGCACCAGATTTTGTGTTTCACTGAGGACTATGTCCAAAATGTCTTCCCCTCTTGTCAGTTCATGAACCAACTGCTCCAGGAAGCAGTCATTTACTTCATCTAGAAACTTTATCACCCTAGCATGTCCTGCTGGGACACTGACCCAGTCGATATCGGTGTAATTGAAATCACCCATTATTATTATTGTGCTGTTACTTTTGTTAGCTTCCTTGATTTCTTTAAGCATTTCATCATCCATTTGTTCATTCTGGCCATGCAATTGATTGTATACCCCCACTGCCATCGCCTTCCCCTTTTTATATAGAATTTCAATTCATAGAGTTTCTATATTGCATTTTCTTTCGTGCAAAACTTTAATCCTGTGTGACTCAATGCCCTCTCTAGCATAGAGTGCAACCCCTCTACCAATTTGATCTACTCTATCATTGTGATATAATTTGTTCCCAGGTATCACAGTGTCCCAGTGGTTGTCCTCCTTCCACCATGTCTCTGGGATACCAATCATATCTAGGCATAAATGCACAGAGGGAGAGCCTCTTTCAATTGAAAGCAAGTTCTGCTATGAGGGGACATGGAATGAGGGTGAAAGGGGATAGATTCAGGAGTTATATGCGGAAATATTTCTTTACGGAAAGAGTTGTGGATTTGTGGAATAGTCTCCCAGTGGAGGTGGTAGAGATGAGGACAGTAGCTGAATTCAAAAAAGCATGGGACAAACACAGAGGATCTCTAAAGGAAAAAAGGGGACTGCTGTAGTGGTGATATGGAAGGACAGACTAGATAGGCCATGTGGTCTTTTTCTGTCATCATGTTTCTATGTTTCTAACCTCCCATTTAGTGGAATATATTCTAATTCTCCAATCTAATTTTTTAGACTTCTAGTATTTGTATTCAAGCATTTTAGAAGTTGTATTTTATTCATATTAATCTGGTTATAGGTAGACAGGGAAACTTTAAGCTCTGTACTTAACAGCATTTGGGTTACTTTTGTCTTTAATTGAACCTCTCTCTATATAGGCTTTAAAATCAGTCTTTTGCTAGTGTCCTTCAAGGATACATCCTTCTGAGGCATGTTCCCTTGGGCAACTGTCAGCTTTCTCTGAGGAGAAGGATGTTACCAGTGGTGTGCCCCAGGGATCTGTCCTTAGTCCGATTTTTTTTAACATCTTTGTTAGTGATATAGCGGAAGGGCTGTCGGGTAAGGTTTGCCTCTTTGCGGATGATACCAAAATCTGCAATAGAGTAGACACCCAGGAAGGGGTAGATAACATGAGGAGGGATCTAGCTAAGCTTGAAGAATGGTCTAGAATTTGGCAGCTGGGATTTAATGTTAAAAAATGTAAGGTCATGCATTTGGGCTGCAGCAATCCAAGGGAGCAATACAGTATAGGAGGTGAAGTACTTTTGTCCACTAAAGAAGAGTGGGACCTAGGCGTGGTTGTGTCTGATGATCTTAAAGTAGCTAAACAGGTAGAAAAGGTGACGGCAAAAGCTAAAAGGATGCTTGGGTGCATAGGGAGAGGAATGGCTAGCAGAAAAAAGGAGGTGATAACGCCTCTGTATAAGTCTTTGGTGCGACCTCATTTGGAGTATAGTGTGCAATTCTGGAGACCGCACCTTCAAAAGGATGTGAACAGGATGGAGTCGGTGCAGAGGGTTGCTACTAAAATGATTAATGGGCTTTATTATAAAGCATATGAGGACAGACTGAAGGATCTTAATATGTACACCTTAGAGGAAAGGCGGGATAGAGGTGATATGATTGAATGTTTAAATACCTCCATGGCATAAATGTTCAGGGGGAGAGCCTCTTTCAATTGAAAGCAAGTTCTGCTACGAGGGGACATGGGATGAGGGTGAAGGGAGATAAATTCAGGAGTGATATGCGGAAATATTTCTTTGCGGAAAGAGTAGTGTATCCATGGAATAGTCTCCCAGTGGAGGTGGTAGAGATGAGGACAGTAACTGAATTCAAAAAAGCATGGGACCAACACAGAGGATCTCTAAAGGTAAAAAGGGGACTGTTGTAGTTGTTGATATGGAAAGACAGAGTAGATAGGCCATGTGGTCTTTTTCTGTTGTCATATTTCTATGTTTCTATGTTTCTGTTATTTAGTTTAAAAACTACTCTTTCTGCTTTTTAAAGGTTAATGCCAGCAGCCTGGTGCCAGAGCAAAGTAATCTGAAAACAAATCATTGCCAAACCAGGGTTAAAAGTTTCCATGCTTGTAATCAAGTGTTGATAATTATTTATTAAATACAGATAGATTGATAAGAATATATTTATAAATAGAACTATAGATACATGGATCAGTAAGTCAGTAGATGGCTAGATGAATAAAATCTCTTTTCAACTCTTTGAGCTTTGGACATCTTAACCTTTAATTCCTTTAGTTAGTATTTCCCTGCTCATTTTCCATGTTTCCAATTACAATTCGAATCACATTCAAGGATCATATTTGTAATTCCTGGCATTACCTAAAGTAGAATTCTGGATTTTGCCTACTAATGCTGACATGATTTTAATTTAATCTCCCTTTAAACCTGCAATGTTTATAGGGACTAAGTTAAAGTAAATATAAACAAATTTCCTTGGGCATGTTTAGTAAAGTGTGCTAATGTTTGGCATCTTAGCACACATTTAGAGGCAAAAATAAGCAAGGAAGCTGAAATAGATCCATGCTAACTGGTGGGGCATGACTTGCAGGTGACGGCAGAGAAAAATCTTGCATTGCTAAAAAGGCAATCACAATTAATGTAGGTGTGTTTAACTGCTCACACTGAGACGTGCAAGTTCACCCCTTGCTAGCTACATTGCAGGCTATTCACCCGCACGCTAACCACAAAGTGCAACCAGTGTCCTCTCTCCACCCCTATCCCACTCCTGCCTCGCCCCATTGCAAACTAAGTAGTTAGCGTGGGGGGTTTACCGCACCGGCTGCTTTAGCTTGCGGTAGCAGTTACTGTGGTCTTGTGCTATCTGCTTAGCATATGCTTCAGCCCACAGTAAGTATTAGCGCGGTTTGACAGACATACTTCCTGGTGTTTTATCTTTCCCAATATCAAATTTTAAGATTCAATGACTCTAAATAAAATAAAGTCAGATTCACAATCCTATCACAGAGAAATGCATTTCCTTTGCAACAGTACCTGCTCAAAAGTGGTGTTTCGAAGGAGCTGTTATCTGAATCCTGTGGAAGGATTTATAGTGTAGAGCGAAACCTCTGGGACATGGTGTCTGCAATCCTCAGACCTCAGGGAGTGGGACTGTCAGAGGATAGACAATTATACTGATTGCAGAAGATTTGCTTCTGCAGCAACGGCTTCATCATTAGGCAGTATACTGTAGGAGCTTGCTTAGGGTGGTAAGTGTGGTCAAACTAAAACAATAGGTCTGGACAACTGCAGGAACTCAACCAACCATTAATGCCTACTTTTACCTACAGAAAGGGAGAGCAATTTTTGAATAAACCACGTACCCAAACGACTTTTGGAAATTGCCTTTGTAATATATGTTTGTATTCCTGACACAAAATACCTCTGTCTTGTTTGGGTTTAGGTTCAGTCCATTCTGCTCCATCTATGACGACTAGTTGATGCGGTGCCTTGTCGTAGGAGTTGTTCCAAAGTACTGTGATCTGTATGTTAAAGCACAGGCTCAGTAACCCTCAGTCCTGAGGGAGAGCTAATAACAGAAGCTGCCTCTGGTAGCTAATGAGCAGGAACTTTCATTACTCTTTTGTTAAAAAATTGTGTGACCTAAAGATTGAGCTAAATTCTTGAATTCTTGCATGTGTGAGTTTTTGAAACCTTTAAAAATGCAATTTAATTTAATTTGATTGAAAATATCTATATACTACTATTATGCAATAATATTCAATGTGGTGTACAACATTAAAATACAGAAAATAGAGAAACAAATGGAGAAAGACTGAAATTTTGCAAATTTATTGGTTCCTTTTTTCTCAGTCTCTGCAGATAGCACTCTGACCCTCCCTGTTTCCTCCACTTGCAACCTTGGGGTTGTCTTTCATGCATCCCTCTCCTTCTCTTCAAAAATTCAACTGATAACTAATACCTGTCCCTTCTTTCTCTATAACATCAGCACAATTCGCCCCTTCCTTTCTGAACACACTACTAAGGCACTTATCCACTCTTTAGTCACCTCTCGTCTAGACTATGGCAACCTCCTCCTTCTGAATCATTTCTCCCCCCTTCAATCTGTTCAAAACTTAGCTGTGTGGCTAATCTTCTGCCTGCCTTGTTATGTTCATATAACCCCTTTTCTCAAGTCGCTTCACTGGCTCCCTATCTGTTTTCTTATCCAGTTCAAACATCCCCATTGACCTATAAGTGCATTCATTCATTCTGCTGCCCTTTATTACCTTTCCCTACACCCCTCCTCAGGAAGCCCACTTCTACTGCCAACTCCAGACTTTGATCCTTTCACCTCGCTGCTCCTTATGCCTGGAACAAACTACCTGAGTCTGTACATCAGGCTTCTTCTCTGGCCCTTTTATATCCAGACTGAAAACTCACCTCTTTGAGGTCACTTTTGGATCCTGATCTGCTTTGTCTGCTATGTGTCTCCTTACCATTCCCCTAGATTTATCCTTGTCCTCAGCTGTTGTGTTGTGTGTTTTGACAAGGTTGTAATTTCTGATGAGCAGGAACCATTTTATATATTCATTTATTTATTTATTTTGAAACAATTTCTATACCGCAATTTCCGCACTATACAAATGATCAGAAGTAGTAGTAGTAGTATTTATTTATTTATTTATTTATTTAACAACTTTTATATACCGCACTATTTACAGTCAGCGCGGTTTACATAGAACAATGAAACATCAGATAAGATACATATTATCCGTTTTATTTTTACATAGAACAGGAACAAAAACTTGGGTAACCAGGGTAATTATTTACAAAGAAAACTAAACACTGACTATTTACATATGAACAGAATATTGCCTGAAAAGAATCTTGTTAGTATGAGAGAGGGGTGTGAAGTATTACTGAGTTAGCAGAGGTTACGTGTTAATAGCGTGATTGGTGCTGTTTGAGTGAGCTTGTGTTATTATGTTTTCTGGGAAATATTTGATGAAAAGGTGATGCTTCAAGGCCTTTTTAAACTGGGAGAGATCAGCAATGGCCCTAATGTGTGGTGGGAGGGTGTTCCACAGTTTTGGAGCGCATAAACTGAAGGAACGGTTTACAGTTGCGGAGATGCATCTTAAGGACTCTTTTGGAACTTTTAGCATGTTTAATTCCGTGGTTCTTCTAAGCCTGTTGGAAGGGATTGGTTGGATCAACTCCGATAGTGAGGGGGGAGCAAGTCCTTTGTGAGCTTTGAAGGCTAGTAGCAGAGTTTTGAATGTAATTCTAGCTTGGATAGGGAGCCAGTGTAATTGTTTCAGGAGAGGTGTTACATGTTCTCTTTTTGGTGCCCCGAAAAGCACTCTTGCTGCGCTGTTTAATGCTAGTTGAAGCGGGATAAGAGTAGTTTGGGGGAGACCCTGTAAAATACAGTTTGCGAAGTCAAAGTGTGGGATAATTAGAGCCTGGTAGACTGTGCGGAAATCATCTGGATCAATCAGTTGGCGGAGGTGTCTGAGGGAGCGAATTTTAAAATAAATTGCCCTTACAGTGTTGGCTATGTGGATCTTCATATCTAGATTCTGATCAAGGGTAACTCCAAGGTAACGGATGTGAGATTTTACTTGCAGCTTGGCATCTTGAACTTCAAGGAATGTGGGTGGTGTGAACTTAGAGTCCCTTGAGATAAAAAGAACCTCTGTTTTTTTGTTCTGGATTCTGAGATTTTGAGTCAGTAGCCAATCTGAGATGGCGTTAAAACAGTTGGTTATGGGGGTAAGGTTGATCTTGTCTATGCAGAACGGCATATATAATAACACGTCATCGGCATATATCATATAGTTGACATTGAAGGACCTGATAATGCTGCATAAGGGTTGCATGTAGATGTTGAATAATAGTGATGACAAAGAGGAACCTTGCAGGACTCCTTGTTCTTGGTGAAACGGATCTGATGTTTCACCATTTGAGCGGACCTGTTGCCATCTATCTGAGAGGTATGAGATGCACCATTCGAGAGCATTTCCACAAAGGCCCTTCTCTTTTAGGCGGATAATGAGAAGATCGTGACATACCGAGTCAAAAGCAGCCGCAATATCTAAAAAGATGAGAACAAAGCCTTGTTTGATGTTGTCGATACCAGAGTTTAGGCTGTTGAGGAGTGAGGTAAGGAGCGTTTCGACCCCGTGGGATTCCCTGAATCCATGTTGACAGGTATCCAAAGGCGCTTCAGTATCGATATGGTCTTGCAGTTGTCTGTAGGCTATTTTTTCGATTATTTTAGCAAGAGTGGGTATGCTGGAGATAGGTCGGTAAGAGTCTGTTTTGTGTGGATCTAACTTGAGATTTTTTAGTAGAGGTCTGATGGAAGTCTGTTTGAGGGCAGCAGGGAATGAGCCGGTGTCAAATGATAGGCTTATGATCTTGGATATTATTGGAGCAAGCTCTTTGTGAAGGCCCTTTATCCAAAAGGCTGGACACGGATCAGTGTGTGCTGTGGATAAGTTGAGAGATGAGATTATATCTTCAATTAGCTTCAAAGAAGGGGTTGAGAATGAAGTTAAAGGAGCTGGGAGCCCATGAATATTGGGGATAGGGGGTATTGTAATTTTATTTGTACAACACATCTTAGATTGTATGTAAAGGGCATATTCTTGTGGGTTGATTTCACATTGGTGTTCCTGTGAAGGTTCCTTGGCTAATTTCTTGACAAGGGTAAATAGATCATGGGGTTTGTTTATAGCACGTTTAAGGGTGTCTGTATGATATAGTTTCATTTTTTCTGAAATAGCTTTACGGTGGGCTTCAAGATGTTGCATGTATGCAGTCTGATTGGTATTGGTGCGTGACCTCCTCCATTTCTTCTCGAGCTTTCGCAAAAGTTTTAGGGAATCTTTAAGCTCTGATGTAAACCAAGGTGCTGTAGCTTTTCTTCTTGAGGGCTTGTTTTTAGGTGGACGAGATGAAATGCGATTGAGTCTGTTGTTCCAAGAAGTGATAATCTCTTCCAGGTTTAGGGTAGAGTCATTAATGAGTGCGTCAGTTTCCACGAGGATCTGTTCCCTGTTAAAAGGTTGGAAGCTTCTGGATGTGGGATTTGCATATTTGTTTAGGTTATTGTCATCGGAATATTGTTTCTTTTGAATGGGAAGCTGGAACGTAATGAGGTTATGATCTGACCATGGTACTTCTGTAATTGCTAGTATAATGTTTTGCTGTTGATTGAGGGCAGATAGTGGGGCAAATATGAGATCCAGGATGTTACCTTTAGTATGTGTTGATTGTTGTATCACTTGCTTGTAACCTAGAGTTTCTAGAGCATCTATGAAGGCGTCAGAATGGTTGTCTTGTAGAGACGGTAGGTTAAAGTCTCCTAAGATCCAATTAGGTCTGTTTGGATTATGTGCATTGGAGGCAAGGTTTATAATGTTTGAAAGGTCATCTGGGGAGGATGATGGCGCTCTGTAAATTAAGTTTATAGAGTAAAGGCTGTTAGAGATAGAGACGATTTCGAGGCGGTTGTTGCTAGAAGAGTCAATCATTTTAAGTTGGAGTTCAGCCTTGGCAAGGATAAGTACCCCTCCACCTCTTTTGCCTTGTCTACTACTGGTGAAGACCTCAAAGTTGTTGGGGAGGAGCTGGTTGAGAATTATATTGTCTTCAGGGGATAGCCATGTTTCGGTGACCATAATTATGTCAAGGTTATACGATGTTATTAAGTCTATGACAGCTGGCCATTTTTTACGAAGAGAGCGAGCATTAATGAGGGCACATTTGAGAGGGCATGGTTGATTGTAGTTTTCTGTGTTTGACTTTGTAGAGTGCTGAATAGGTATGTATAATAAATAATGGTGATGAGAACGGTGATAACAATTTCTATCGTGGTAATTGGTGCTTGACCATTTTTGCCAGTTGTTATGTAAAATAGGTATGGGATTGCCTGAGGAAATTAGAGCTAGGATATCTGGAATCAAACCTATGAGGAGGAGGTATAGGCCTACTGTAATCTTGAAATGGAAAGCCATTGTGTGTGTGTGAAATGTTGCTTGAGAGGGGGATTTTCGAGCGAGGGTTTGTACTTTAGTGTGGTGCAGTAATTTAATATCTGGGTAGGAAAAGACAGTACCCTGTTGCAGAGGCTTACATAGTGAAAGGTGTAATTTGGTTAGGCAAAGATAGTTCAATAGAGTTAAGTTAGGTACAGATAACAACTTACCAAATGTGAGGAGAACTGGAAACAGTGTATCCAGATTAGTAACAGTGTAGATATGTGTGAGAGGTAACAGTCTTATGGGAGACAAAATGTTGTTTGGGAGGATGCTGGCAACAATGAATGGCAACGATTTAGCAAATACAATAATATGACAGCAAAAATTTTCAATATTAGAGAACTTTGTGGACAAAGATGTGAATACTAGCAATGATATTAGCCATAAGCATTGAAGCATTTATGATGACGTTTTAGAAACAGCACAACAAGGAATATTTACTATTTGGAGCATATAGTGAATAAGGCAGTCCTGTGGCACTTTTACAAGCTTACATTACTTGTTTGATATGAGAGTTTCGTACGGTATCAATCGATAGTGTAACTTACAGTCTATGTAGTAAATAGCTGGAATTGTTGATGGTTGCTGGTTTTCGTTAGGTTATAGCTTTTTTCTCCAAAGACAGTGGACAGCATCAATCGGGGAGCAGGTAATAATGATTGTAGTTGTGGAAAAGGGCTGACTCGTAGCGGCGGCGTTTCTATTTAAGTGAGTCACTGTGTCCTCGAACAAAAGTGGCTTCTTGCCCTGTGCTCAGCCCCGATCGATGCCCCGCCTAAGGGCCACGCCAAAGGGCCCTCTGGCGAGGCCCTCAGGCGCGGGCCCGACCAGGCGCGGGCCCGCCTGGCGGCGGCTTCCTTTTTGTGCCGGCCTGCAGCTCCTCCCCCTCCCACAGCCCCGACTGGGCTGGAGGTGCTGACCTGGAGGGCCGGATGATCAGGCGGCGTTTTACTCCCCGATCAGGGGAAGAAGGAGAAGATGGCGCTGCTGTCTTCCCGCCGGCGGCGGCTTCCTTTTTCTGCCGGCCTGCAGCTCCTCCCCCTCCCACAGCCCCGACTGGGCTGGAGGTGCTGACCTGGAGGGCCGGATGATCAGGCGGCGTTTTACTCCCCGATCAGGGGAAGAAGGAGAAGATGGCGCTGCTGTCTTCCCGCCGGCGGCGGCTTCCTTTTTGTGCCGGCCTGCAGCTCCTCCCCCTCCCACAGCCCCGACTGGGCTGGAGGTGCTGACCTGGAGGGCCGGATGATCAGGCGGCGTTTTACTCCCCGATCAGGGGAAGAAGGAGAAGATGGCGCTGCTGTCTTCCCGCCGGCGGCGGCTTCCTTTTTGTGCCGGCCTGCAGCTCCTCCCCCTCCCACAGCCCCGACTGGGCTGGAGGTGCTGACCTGGAGGGCCGGATGATCAGGCGGCGTTGTCCTCCCCGATGAGGGAGAAGGAGAAGATGGCGCTGCTGTCTTCCCGCCGGCGGCGGCTTCCTTTTTGTGCCGGCCTGCAGCTCCTCCCCCTCCCACAGCCCCGACTGGGCTGGAGGTGCTGACCTGGAGGGCCGGATGATCAGGCGGCGTTTTACTCCCCGATCAGGGGAAGAAGGAGAAGATGGCGCTGCTGTCTTCCCGCCGGCGGCGGCTTCCTTTTTGTGCCGGCCTGCAGCTCCTCCCCCTCCCACATACAATATTTGATGTGTGGTCGTCCCCTGGAGTGAGACAGAGGCTATGGTATTCTAATAAACAGTGAATCCCTATGTCACCTTGGTGTTTGAATGGGCAAGGCAATCGCAGTATCACGCAAACCCAGGCAGCAATCAGAACAAACACAAAAACTGAAATAAAAAAACAAATTGGTACTGTATATCACAATTCAAATAAATGACAAAAAAACACGCTTTGTACCTGAAGCAATGGAGATTTAAGTGGCATGCCCAAGGCCACAAGGAGTGTCAGCGACTGAGTAGGATGATGTTTTTTTCTTTTATATTGAGGAATCGGTTAGATGTATGCAATATTCTCTATGATGTGCAGGTCTGAGTAAGCATGACAAAATGCCGAATCTGATCTTTTCTAAAGAAATACAGTATGTATATCTCTCCAGAAAGTAGCTGCCTGAAATTGAAAGTGAGTTTTAACATTGGATTTGCCATGCATTCTGTGCTGTATGTTTGGAAGAATAATCCTTTTACAATCTGTGGTAGGATCTAGATGGTCGTTTATCTAAGAACTTGGATTAATAATTATCAAGGCTTTTATTTCCCAGTTTCTTCATTTGCACCTACACTGCCACACAGGTCTCCTATGACCTGGGACACCCATGTGAGGGGTGGGATGTCAGAGGGCCTGGGAACACGTCAGTTTAAAGGCTCTTACTTATTTATGTTTACTGTATACTGCTCACGATGGCCAGATTTCTAAGGTGGGAGGAGTGAGAATTTGGCATTTTTACTCTTCAAATTTACTGTGTATTGTGCCAATAATTGTTCAAACCTTTGCATTATTTAATCTCCAATTCTCATCTTTTTTTGTTTCTTTTTCTTCATCTGTTTTTTATTTTCTTTTTTTTCTTCAGTGCCGTCAAGTCAGTGCTGACTCCTGGCTACCCAGCTGCCTCTGGGTTTTCTTGGCAATGTAACACCAGAAGTAGATTGCCAGCCTTTTCTTCTGAGGCAATGGAGGGTAAAGTGACTTGTCCAAGATCACAAGGAGTACCAGTGGGAATTAAACCTTTAATCTTCTGGGTACCACTAGGTCAATCCTCCACTCTTGTCTTTGTTTTTTTTTTACATTTGTATGAACCATCCCCACTTACTCCTTTTCCCTTTATCTATGTATACTCTTCTTCTTTGATTTATGTATCCTTCTAGATTTCTTTTATTTTCATTTTGTTTCTCTTTATCTTAGCTGTACATTTCCATTTCCCTCTGTTCGCCTTTTCTTTCTCTTACAAACCCCCTGTATCTCTCTTCATATGCAACACTTCTGCCTATCACCCTTCCCCATCTCTCATATTCTGTTCTTCTGATCCTATCATACATTTCTCATCTCTGTTCTCCTCTATCCCTCTTCTTTCATCTTTTCATATCACTCACCTTCTACTTTATCCTTCTTCACTGTCTCCACTTTCACCTCTTCTCTCATATCTCCTCCTTTCCCCTTGCTTATATTTCCCCTCCATATTCTCCCACTATTCATCTCTCTCCTTCCTTCTCTCATAACCCTTCCTCTTATCTCACTCCTCCTTCAGTCTTTCTTTCTTTCACCTTCATTTATGTCCCTCCCTCTCATCTCATCTCCCCCATATCATCCCTGTTCCTTCTTATACTCTTCTGCTCTCCTCTTTCAGCTCCTCCTGTTCCCTTCCCCTTCCCTCATCAATCTCCTCTCCCATCACCCCCTTCCTTCCTTCCTATCACTCTCTTCTTTCATATCTCCACAACGTCTTCTCTCTTTTTTCTTCTCATTAGTCCCTGGGCCCATTTCTCCCCACTCACCTATCATTCCCACACCATTTCTCTCCTCTTTCAATCTTTCTACATCCCCCTCCGACTTTTCTATTAAGTTCCTCCTTCCCCCTTAGAAGGGTATGGATGTTAAGCAGGCAGGAGCAGCAGCGGCCTGTGCTGACTGTTCTTTGGGTCAGGAATTCAGCAGCACAACTCTAGAGTAATCCTGTAGCAGCAGATAAGCATGCAATAAATAAATCCAGGAGTCTTTTCAAGGATCCAAGCCAGTTTAATGTGCACATGGCTCAAGCAATAAGCAATTTCAAAATGGCTGAGCAATGGCTTCTAGTAAAACAACAACTTTTATAGCTTTCTTGTCCATTCTAAGCATAGGCAAACTTTTCATTGGTCCCAGTACCCCTCTCACCCATCTATTGGTCCCGGTACTGATATGGCTACCCAATCGGGACTCTGGAATGGGCTCAGCACCTGGTTGCCCCCCTTCTAGTCCCAATTACAATGGTCAGTGTCTCTAACTTGTTACATCTCTCCTCCAAGGTCGCTTAGCTTGTTAAAACATATGGGAAGCAGAGGCACTGTGACCTTGCTCTCTGCAGAGTTAATTAATTCCATAGAAGCATAGCACACCTTATCAGTACCAATTAAACTTGTTTTTCTTCTATTTTCCAAGTTTCGTTTCTGCTTAGCTATGTTCAGTTAAACTGAGTTAAGTTTCGATTCTTATAGCTACAGTATTCACAAGTGGGGGTTGGGACTCAGGCCTCACTTATAGGCCTTTCACAATAGTAAACCATACTAGGCCATAGCCTACCATATTCCTAGGCCATAGCCTACCACATTCCCCCCTTTGATTATTCTCACCCGCAAGTGAGAAAGGGTGAGAATCAAATCACATAATACTAGGTAAAGGTATCACTCTGTGGTATAGGGTAGTAAGTTCACATAGCTAATATCTTTGTAGCTGCCTTATGCTCTACAGTGTTATTAATAACTGAAGTTATCATTCGCAAGCAAAGTAGCAAGAAACAAGGGAGCAACAAGCAGATAGTCAAAGTCCATAGTTTGGCAAGAGTGGGAAAAAGAACTAAAGGATTAGAAGGTTCGGTTGCATCTTTGTTGTGCTGTCGTAAAGCTTCTGATTTAGACAGACCAGCTGTCCATCCTTCGTAGTAGATTGTGGTCCAGTCCAAACAAAACACAAACTGTCAACAATGGGGTGGGCCAATACCCACTCACTAGTAGTATTATGTAAATCAGTCTGATTGTATAGGATAGAATAGTTCAGTTCTTGCATCTCCCAGGGCCACTGATCTCCCATCTTAGTTCCTCCACAATAGAAACAGTCAGAAGTGTGGAGACTAGATGCTATTGCTCCAGCAAGTTCAAGAAACAAGTTCTGGTGGTGGTATGAGGAATTGCAACGGTGGCTTGCATAGCCTTGTAGAAAGTCAAGATCTAGAACAACTTTTGGATTGGAGAGTATACCAATGCAAGTATAGGGAGAATGATAAAACAAGGTCTGAGTGACCTTCGGTCCAGTTCATGTTGTACTTATACAGGCTGCCCAGGGAGATAAGGCAAAAGTCATTTCAAAGCACTCCAAGGCTGCTATCACGATGAAACAGTAGAGAATCATGATGAAAGTTCTCTGAAGAATTAGTGCAAGTCTTTGAAAAACCAGTGCAATCTGTTGATAATTCTTGACCACGAAGTCTTCTTCTTCTTTACTGTACGTTGACCTGTTTTGCTCTCAGTAGCATGCAACAGGTGTAGCGTTGATTGTAGATCCTCAAGCTTCCGCTGTACATGACCTTACCAATTTCATTGGTAGGAGTGTAGAGCTGTAGATTCCAGCGTATTTCAATAAACACAGTCCTTTTAGTTTGCACTGTCCTTGATCAAAATGGCACAAAGATTTTCAAATAATATAGTTCATAATACAGTCTCTTTCTGTTGATGATAATCTCTTCAGAATAAACAAATAGTCTCTTGAGATTCAGGAGTTCTATATTAGCACAGTCTCTCTTTTTGTTTTTAAAACTTCCTGAATTTTTTCAATTTGCTTGTCTTTGCAAAGTTAGCTGCAATGGAACTTCTGGATCTGTTCTGATGTTCACTGGTCTGGCTCTGGAGCTGCTGCTGATTTCACTCTGCTGTGATGAATCCAGGGTTCGAGTTCTGCAATTTTCACTGCTGTAGGGTTAACAAGATAACAACATAAGGTCCCTTCTAATGCGGTGTCAACGGTGTCTTTCTCCACTCTTTGATTCACACCGAGACTCCAGGCTTGAAAGGGTGCAGGCAAATTGATGGGTAATCGATTTTGTACCCAGGTATGAAGACTCTGCAAAACAGAACTTAAAACCAATAGTTTATGTCTAATAATTTCAGATCCTATCTGTCTCATATCTCCTTTTATTTCCTATACAATAGGCAGGGGTTGCGCATACAGAATTTCAAAAGGGAAAAATCCTAAAGACTTAGCAGGGGCTAAGTATATCCTAAGAAGGGCTATAGGAAGAACCTAGGGCCACTTCAGGTAAACCTCTTGGCAAAGTTTAGACAACTGAGATTTCAGGGTTCTATTCATACATTCTACTTTTCCTAAATTCTGAGATCTATAGGCAGTATGTATCTGTTAATATCAATATCTTGGGGCTATACTTAATGGACTTGCTTCCTAAGGTTATCCATCCTCATTCTTTGTACAGGGGCCCATATGCATGCAAGGTTGTAAGGGTATACTTGAAATCTGGGTACACATTTAGACAGGGCTCTTTTCCTATTGTTAGTGCTCTAGTGAGGACTATCAGTTCAGCTTTCTGTGGTGAAGTTTCTGGGGCCAGGGCTGAGGACTCAACTACCAAATCAGGGGTCACCACTGCATATCTAGCACAACAATGCCCATTGATGATGAAACTGCCTTCAGCCACAAAGAAAGTCTGTTCAGGGTTCTCCAGAGGGACATCAGTCAAATCCAGGTGGCTTGAGAATACAGTGTCCATAATTTCTAAACAGTCATGATCAGGGGATCAAGACTAACTGATAACATAGCAGGATTGAAAGCTTGACTGACCCTTCAGTTGTATCTGGGGTTTTCACACAACATACTCTAATATTTCAACATTCATAGATTTGTTAGCTAGTAATTTCCTTTGTGTTTCATAATGGTTAGAACAGAGTGTGGTACAGTAACTTGAAGATTCTATCTCAAAGTGATTTTTTCTTTTAGTTTTGCTTACTAGGAAGGCTGTAGCTGTAACAGCTTCTCAAATAAGGTCCAAGAGATTGAGTCAACACTCCCAGAACATTTCCTTGCGACTCATGAACATAGAGACTGCAAGGTTTTCTGGACATCGGGTAGACCCAGAACTGGTGATAACATCAGAGCGGTTTTCAAAGATCAAAAGACTGCATTCCTATTCAAGTCCCCATTCCAATGGAGACTTTTTCATTCCTTTAGTAGCTTGATACAATGTGATACAATGGTTTTGCTAGCAGCGCAAAATTGGGGATCCATATACAACAGTACCCTGTGGCACCCAAGAAGGCTCTCACTTGCCTCCTGGTGGTTGGAGTAGGAATACTGCATACAGCTGCTCTGCGTTCTGGTAAGGGTTCCAGGCGTCGAATTCCGCTGGACAACTGGAATCCTAGGTATTTAACTTGTTTGACATAATTATGCTTTGGCTCTTGAGACTTTGTATCCAGCCTCATTAAAAAGGTGCAAGAGTTCACTGGTGGCTTGTGGACATTCACTTTCTGAGTTGGTGGCTATAAGCAAGTTGTCCACATATTGCAGTAGAATTCTTTCTCCTGGAATTACTGGATAACTCGTCAAATCTTTTTGCTGAGTAAGGCGAGTTCTTGAATTCTTGAGGTAATCTTGTCTAGGTGAGTTGGCCCTACCTCCTTGTAGTGGGGTCTTGGGCTAAGCGTATACAGAAAAAGGCATCTTTTTAAGTCCAGAATGATGAAATGTATAGCTTCAGCAGAGATCAGTTCCAAGAGAATATAAGGATTTTGGTACCACTGGTTGTATAGTTTCAGCTGCATCATTCATTCTTCTTAGATCCTGCACTGGGCGGTAATCACCTGTCCCAGGCTTCTTGACTGGCTTGAGGGTGACAATGGCAGGGGCTATGTTCTTCGCTAGGCCAGGTGGATTATCTTCTGCCCATCCTCCAGGTGGGGCTATGAGGTTGGTAAGTGTACAGCTTGTTGCTTTGGATGCAGGTGAATAGAACCGCCATTCTTCTTCTTGGGGACAGTTAACACCATCAGGCCAGCAGATTTTGAGTTTCATTTTTTTCTTCCTTCAACAGAGGATATCTGTGCTTGAAGCTTTGCAAGCAGATCTCGGCTCCAAAAATGGAATAGGGCATTCAGGCATATACAGGAACTGGTACATTATTATTATTATTATTTTTTCTAGTTCACACATGTGGTTCTGCAGAAAAGGCTTTGCGAGAAAAACACAGGGGCTACTGGCTTTAGTATTCTGCTCCTGTATCCCCCATAAAAGTCCATATATTGGTCCCCTATTTTTCAGACTGACTCCTGGGGACCCAGGGAAACTGGAGAGTCCGGTCTGGCCTAGTCTTCATCCATGCTGTAGCCCTCTTCGGCTGCCACTCACGCTATAGCTGCTTCACTCTCGTGCTGAAACACTGTGCTTGGTTTATTGTGTTATGACTTTGCAATCAAGTACTCCCTCGGGAGTCAAGATACGGGCATTCACTTCTCTAATGTCCTTCTTTTTCTATAATGGGCGCACTCACACCCAGTTTTCACATCCGCTGCTCCTTCGATTAGGAAAACCTCCACATCATCCAACTAAAATATCTGTTCTCTTTTTCCCATCTTACAATTTTTACATTCTCTGTCCTTCTTCAACAATCCACATACTTTCTGATAAACTTTCATTTAACCATTATGCCCGCAAATTCATCCAGTTCTCTGCAATTTCCGTTCATTAGTTCAATCAAGTCCTAAAACTTCTCAGTGCAGTTTTTTTTTTTTTTTCAGTTCTAAACAAGTCTGGTCAGCTGACTTTCACTTCTAGTCCGGAGGGGGTGGACATTCCCCTGTTGCGGAGGTAGCTAGCAAACTACTTGGGAATCTGTAGGGAGAAGTCATCCCCCCTCCACCCCCCCCTTGTTCCAGGCTCTGCCCGGGATGATGGCAGAGCTGAGGGAAATAAACAGGCAGGATTTTTTTTTTTTTTTTTAAACATTTAACCAAGAATCCTATGTAGGGGAACTATTCTCTGTACAATCTGATAAACACGGGAAACTACGGGGCCATGAAGTAACTCTGGAATCTGCATGGACTCTGACCCCCCTTCCTCCCCCCCTGGTGACGTAGTTAACAACAGACAGAAGGCGGTCTGTCAGGCTGCATTTTCCTGTGACTAGGCATAATAATCTCATTCTAAATAAGTACAATTTAGATAAATTCCTTCAAATATAAAACTATTTTTTTGCAACATGTTATAAACAACAATCCCAACAGAGAGAACTATTACGTATGGCTGGAAGAAACTAGCTGCCAGCCGTAATCTGCACTTAAGGTGAATAACGTCTCTGCAAAAGATTACAGTTTAGGAAGGAGATATTCAAAAGACATTCCGGATACTTTTTTCAATAAAGCGGGTGGACATCTAGAACACAAATACACATTTTCCTTCCTAGTTCATTTTATTAACAATAAACATGTCTTCTATGAGGCGCTTGCTGTATCAGGAACGAAAAACTCATACACGATTAACCCCTCATTCACTCAGGATTCAAAGCACTTTTTAAGTTGCGATCTGCAAAGTCCTGTCAGTGTTCTTAACCACGGCTTTGTAGGGCAAAGGGAAAATACAAACATCCTTTCCTATTGAAACCAGAGACCTACATGATTTCTGCTCGCTTGATCTGTACAGGAATTCGAGCAGGAATTTAACCCTTTCCCGGCTAAGTACAATTTAAAGCAATCACTAGAAAACTAATTATAAATTCATCTCCTATCACATTTTGAATGAATCCTTTATTTTAAACAAGCAAGAAACTTTTCAATCGGGAACTGCGGTTTCATATATGTTTTTTTCTTTTTCTGTCCTCTTGCTGTGTGGCTCGTTGGAAACAGCTTAGCTGTTCACACACACACACACACACACACACACACAGAGACAGAGACATGCCGGCATTCCAGGCTAAGCCCCAAAACTATCGGGACCCATAATCCTGACTAAACATTCTTATTAAATGATATATAAATGATATATATTACATAACCACAGCAGAAGGAACATTATTATTAAACTAACAGCATTGAGATTTAAACCTGAACAGAGTTAGAAAGACACTGCACATTCTTTCCTTCAGACACGCCCCCTGTCAGTTTTTCACACTGTGCAGTAGGAAGGCAAACTGGGTCAGACCAGCTTTTGGATTTTTAAAAATGACCGTAGGTGTTTTGGGTCTTCATTCTGCTCTATTAATACAATTTCTTAACCAGTGAACTGTCACAAATTACTCAACAGAATAATCTCATATTTATACAGAAGGGAAACTCGCAGTTTCAACAGATAGCAAAAATCAAATACACAGGACGGACAATACACCAAACGCTTCATCCGTTTCGCGACCTAGACGCAGTCACCCGACTAGGAACTGCGCTAGTCCAGAGTCCACTCTCGCTTGATCCGTGCTGCCAGACCTCTCATTCACACTTCATTCACACAATCATGCTAGCAACGTATCTCAGAATGCATTCCTTTCTATCTATTCTGACTAGTCTTTTTCCCAATTACAAAAAGGATGAGGGTTTCACCCGGCGAATTCCCATGCGGGGTTACTCGGCCCTTCCTTGAGAGCTCTCTTACCAATTCCCAATATCTCGAGATTACAAATTCCAAGTTCCACTGGCAGTACTGCTCTTTCTATTTCTGTCTAGACATACCAAAAACCCAGTCCTGTCTGCTCTGACCAGGCTGAATCATGATTCTCTATAACAGCTGTACCTAGCGAATACTCATGCAAGGATTTTCAAACAAAGACTTAAGTCTTACCAAACACTGCAGTTCTAACTCATCTGTCTAGACAGGTTTTCAAAACTATACTTACCAGATCTAGTTCCCAAGCTTCTGAGTTGGATCCTGGACTCCCCCGGGTCGGAAGTGTTGGCCAGCTGGACTCAGTGCCTGCCGAGGCCAGGCAGAACTCCCTCCGATACAAGAGGATCGGTGGGCCCAGGGAAATTCCCCTGCGTCGGATTGGCATGGTTCCAACTGGACCAAACCTCAAGGCGAATTACGTGGATTTATTCACTTGAACACTATCCACCACTCGCACTTCCCGGACAACGCACCAAGAATGTAGCAGCAGATAAGCATGCAATAAATAAATCCAGGAGTCTTTTCAAGGATCCAAGCCAGTTTAATGTGCACATGGCTCAAGCAATAAGCAATTTCAAAATGGCTGAGCAATGGCTTCTAGTAAAACAACAACTTTTATAGCTTTCTTGTCCATTCTAAGCATAGGCAAACTTTTCATTGGTCCCAGTACCCCTCTCACCCATCTATTGGTCCCGGTACTGATATGGCTACCCAATCGGGACTCTGGAATGGGCTCAGCACCTGGTTGCCCCCCTTCTAGTCCCAATTACAATGGTCAGTGTCTCTAACTTGTTACATCTCTCCTCCAAGGTCGCTTAGCTTGTTAAAACATATGGGAAGCAGAGGCACTGTGACCTTGCTCTCTGCAGAGTTAATTAATTCCATAGAAGCATAGCACACCTTATCAGTACCAATTAAACTTGTTTTTCTTCTATTTTCCAAGTTTCGTTTCTGCTTAGCTATGTTCAGTTAAACTGAGTTAAGTTTCGATTCTTATAGCTACAGTATTCACAAGTGGGGGTTGGGACTCAGGCCTCACTTATAGGCCTTTCACAATAGTAAACCATACTAGGCCATAGCCTACCATATTCCTAGGCCATAGCCTACCACAATCCCATCAATGCAGGCCAAGGGGACTTTGACCATGTCTAATGCAGCCAATCGACTCGGCCTTCTTCTTCCTTTACTAGTGAGTATCTGCTTTGAATACTACTGCTGGATAGTGCCGCTAAAAATTTACAAGGACTGCCTTGGCATTCACTATAGGGTAGATTCAGAGCCCCGAATAGCAAGGTTCTGTGTCCAGGTTGGACATACAAATCCCGCTCAGCTGCTGCTCCCTATTCTGTCTTGTTCTCTCCCTGCATGTACAAAGTGTTTGTGCGGGGGGAGCTGCATGGGGGTGTGAGAGGGCGGCATGGAAGCAGAGTGGAGGCGGGCCACAGCGCTCGGACGTATAGAGGCCATTCAGGTTGGGCCTCTGTATATCCAGCGGCCCCAGCTTAGATGCTTGACTTATTCCAACTCGAAGGTAGAATAAGTGCCAGACATGGGGTGATCGGACCCTGCAGCCCCCAGATTGTGGTAGGCTACGGCCTGTAAACTAGGCCTAGACCCCAACCCCCATCTGGGAGTAGTGCTGAGAAGAACCAGAGTTTGAGAAACTGCTTTTGACCGGTTTTAAAATTGTTTTTGAAACGTTTGCACTTCTTTATTAATTCCTCTATACCGATGACAGACATGTTCCTGCATTCTCTGAGCTAGAAATGGCCTTGAAGTAGAAATGTATCTATGCCTAAGACTGTGCCTTTGTTAGAATAGCCTGAGAAGGGGGAACAGGGAGCTAGGCCCAGAGAGGGTCCCCAATTGGACAGGGGAAAGGGGCGTTGGGACCAATAGAAAGTTTGCCTGTATCAAACTGTAATAATTGTATATAAGGAATTTGCTCCTGTTCTCCATTGCTCAGTCACTTTTGGATGCACTCCTTGTCTGAGCCTGTGCGTCCAGGATTCAACCCAAGAGCTGGTTCTGTATCGGGTACCGGATCCGGTGAGTAAAAATCTCCTTGTTCATTAGTCAGTTAAGTTTGGATAGGTCTTGCATGAGTATGCGCGAGACTGATTTGGTATAGGGTACCGAGAGTCTGATCACCTCTCAGGGCAGGTCCGAGTAAGCCTTGCATGAGTATGCGCGAGGCCCAAACTACCGCCCTCTTCTTGGTTTGTTAGCAGTCCGAACCCGTCTTGCATGAGTATGCGCGAGACCGGCTGCACTTGGTTAGTTAGATAGGGTCTGGGAAAATTTGGGAAAACATTTTGCTAGCATGTTTGGTTGTGTGTGCGTGAATGAGAGGTCTTGAAACACAGACCACGTGAGAGCGGACTCCTGAGTAGCCCAGGTCACGTAAAGGAGGAAGCTTTTGGTGTTTGTCTCCGTATTTGTTCCTAGGGCTGTAAGGACCCCTTACCTGCAGCCATACTACCTGCCCTTACTGTCTGTTGTTGTGTACGTCATTATGGGAGGGGCGGCATCCACGCAAACTCCGCTAAAATGTATGATCAAGAATTTTAAGAAGGGTTTTGACGGTGACTATGGAATAAAAATGTCTCCGTCCCGATTACGAATACTTTGTGAGAGGGAGTGGCCGGTGCTGGTCACCAAATGGCCCCCTGGTGGTACCTTTGATGTTAGAATTATATCCCGAGTACATCAGATTGTACGCAGAGAACACCCTGACCAGTTCCCTTATATAGATTCCTGGTTAAACATTTGTGAAAAAGAGCCCTCCTGGATGAAGCGCTGCCATGAGGAACAGTGTAGGATAATGGTAGCCACTGTTCCCTCTAAGCTGTGCGCGTGTGCGCACGCACACACCTCGCCGAGCGAGCGCACATACTTTACAACAGAGCGCACAAAAATTACGGCTCTGATTCTGATAGAAAACAACACAGACGTCTTAAAATTTAAAAGTTATGATTGTAATTACTAGAAATTTGCCGCTTCATTTAGTAATCGTCTATTTTCATTTAATTTGATTAAAATCAATGTGGTGTACATACTGTATTCTGACGTGTAGTCAAATTTTAAAGTATATAACTCTGAGTGTCGTTATGTGGCGCACAAAAATTTAACCTTCCTTCAAAAGCTGCACACAGCTGATATTTTATGCGCACACAGCCTACAGAAAAGTAGAGGGAACATTGATGGTAGCGGCCACAAGGGGAGCCCGGAAGTCTGAAGGAGAAAAACTGCCTGTCTATTCAGCCCCAGAATTGCCAGAAATACCGACCTATCCGCTCCAGTTCCTTTATAGGCCAGTTCCCTTGGCTCCGCTGCAGCCCCGAGCAGAGCCCGGTGTGGGAGGATCCACTCCTCCCAACTTGCCTCTAGTCCTCCCGCCCCCTCCGCACCCAGAGGAGACGCACCCCCACCCGAGCGGAAGCCCCCAGCTCTGGCCCGAGTGACTCGGAAGAGCCACAGTCCACTGATGAGACAGCAAGCAGGGATTCAGTTGCCAGTCCAGGGTCACCTGTTGCTCGAGATCAGAGCAGAGGAGCCAAATTCCAGCAAACCAAGCTACATTACGCCCTCAGAAGTACAACAGCAAGTCAGAAAGATAGTCACGTTATGCCGTTATGCCAGGTCCCGGGGCTACCTATCCTTAACAATCGGGACCAGGTTGTGGTGGGGCCCACCAGTCTCATTTATTTGCCCTTCTCCACCACAGATCTATTGAATTGGAAGATGCATTATGCGTCCTACACTGCGAAGCCCCAAGAATTGACAGAATTAATGTCTAACATTATGCAAACCCATCAGCCTACCTGGTCTGATTGCTGCCAGCTCCTGTCTACCCTCTTGACTACTGGCGAACGAGCACGGATTGTGCAGACAGCCACCCGATGGTTAGAAGAAAATCCTGTGGAAGACGCAGACCTAGATCCCCGGCAAGCAGCCGCCGCGGATTTCCCAAATGACGATCCCAAGTGGAATCCAAACAGTGCAACCGGGGCGACGGCCCTTACCCGGTTCCGTCAGACCCTACTGCAGGGCCTGAAGAGAGGAGACCAGAGGGCCATGAACATCGGAAAAGTAGCTGAAGTCATCCAGCATCCAGATGAGAGCCTAGCAGCCTTTTATGAGTGCTTTTCTGAAGCTTACAGACTCTATACCCCATATGACCCAGCGGCTCAAGAAAATTTACGCATGGTGAATGCAGCCTTTGTGAGTCAGTCCCAGGGAGACATAAAACGGAAACTGCAGAAGTTGGAAGGATTTGCGGGTATGAACGCGGCCCAGCTAATGGAAGTTGCTCAGAAGGTGTTTGTGAATCATGATCAAGAAGGACAGAAGGAAAGTGAACGCAAAATGAAGAAAGCTGAGTTTCTTGCTGCAGCTTTAGTTGAACGACGCGGAGGAAGTATCTCTAACCGAAGGATTCGAGGACGTGGAAGGGACCGAGGAGACAGCCCGTTCCCATTGGGTGCAAATCAGTGCGCCTACTGTAAAGAAGAAGGACATTGGAAGAGTGAATGCCCAAACTTGAGCTCCGCCTCCTGGAGGGGAGGAGGGAGTATGCGGAGAGCAGGGGGAAGATTCCGGCAGCGGGGAGGAATGAATCGTGCACAGTTCCAACAAGATGAAGCAGCTATGGAGGGCATGGCAGCCGAAGAGGGCTACGGCATGGATGAAGACTAGGCCAGACCGGGCTCCAAGTTTCCCTTAGGTCCCCAGGAGCCTATGATCAGTTTAAAGATTGGGGACCAGTATATGGACTTCATGGTGGATACATAGAAACATAGAAACATGATGACAGAAAAAGACCACATGGCCTATCTAGTCTGTCCATCCATATCAACAACTACAACAGTCCACTTTTTACCTTTAGAAATCCTCTGTGTTGGTCCCATGCTTTTTTGAATTCAGTTACTGTCCTCATCTCTACCACCTCCACTAGGGGCAGAACATTCGGTAGTAGCAAAAACAGTGGCCCCTCTATCTTCTCAATCTACTACCATTGTCAGAGCTACAGGAGTTAAGGCCACAAAGCCTTTCTTGCAGAACTGCACTTGTGAATTAGGGGGACAGAGGATAACGCACCAGTTCTTATACATGCCCGAGTGCCCAATTCTTCTTTTGGGCCAAGATATGCTTGCCAAGCTCCAGGCACAAATATCCTTTGTCGAGGGAGGGAAGATGGAAATGACTGTGCACTCGAAACCTGCTGGCCTGATGGTGCTGACTGTCCCCCGGGAAGAAGAATGGCAGTTCTATATTGCATCTCTGGCCAAGGCAACCAGTCCCTGTATGCCCACCACAATCTCAGCTTCGCCCGAGGTATGGGCGGAGGATAATCCACCTGGCCTAGCGAAGAATATAGCCCCTGTACTTGTCACCCTCAAATCAGGAGCCGAACCAGTGCACGTGAGGCAATATCCTCTCCCGCGACCAGCGATTGAGGGAATTCACTGTCATTTAATGAAATTACTGAAGTATGGACTTCTCAGAGAGTGCCAATCGCCCTGGAATACCCCCCCTCCTCCCAGTTAAGAAGCCTGGGACAGGTGACTACTGCCCAGTGCAGGACTTAAGACTAGTAAATAATGCAGTCAAAACCATACATCCAGTAGTACCAAACCCATATACTCTCCTGGGACTGATACCCGCTGAGGCTACTCACTTCACCATCTTGGATTTGAAGGATGCCTTTTTCTGCATACGCTTAGCATCAACCAGTCAGCTCCTGTTTGCATTTGAATGGGAGGACCCAACCACAGGAAGGCGAGACCAACTCACCTGGACTCGATTACCCCAAGGATTCAAGAACTCACCTACTCTCTTCAGTGCTGCCCTAAATCAAGACCTGTCAAGTTATCCTGTGACTCCTGGGGAGAGAGTTCTCCTTCAGTATGTGGATGACCTACTAGTAGCCACCAACTCCAGAATCAAATGTGTGCATGCCACCAGTGATCTCCTGCACCTCCTGAACGAAGCTGGATACAAGGTCTCCAGAGCCAAAGCGCAATTGTGCCAAACCGAAGTAAAATATCTGGGATTCCATCTGTCCAAAGGGATCCGGAAATTGGGACCAGAGCGGGAGGAAGCAGTGTGTCGCATCCCTAACCCCACCACTAGGAAGCAGGTGAGGGCCTTCCTGGGAGCTGCATGCTATTGTCGAATATGGATACCCAACTTTGCGCTGTTGGCAAAGCCATTGTACCAGGCCACCAAAGGCACGGAGTGGTCCCCCTTGGAATGGGGACCAGAGCAGAATACAGCATTCCGAACGTTGAAATCAGCCCTGATGTCATCACCAGCCTTAGGCCTGCCGGATGTACAGAAACCATTTCGCCTCTACGTACATGAGTCAAGTGGAACTGCTTTGGGAGTATTGACTCAATCCCTTGGATCTTGGCAGCGACCTGTGGCTTACCTATCAAAGCAGCTGGATACCATCGCAAAAGGATGACCACCTTGCCTAAGAGCCATTGCAGCCACAGCTCTCCTGGCGGGTGAGGCCGATAAGCTCTCTCTGGGTCAGAACCTCCAAGTTACAGTACCGCACTCTGTTCTAACTCTCATGGAGCACAAGGGAAACTACTGGCTCACAAACTCCCGGATGCTGAAATATCAGAGTATGTTATGTGAAAATCCCCGCTTACAGTTTGTTGTCAGTCAAGCTTTGCACCCTGCCACACTGTTACCAACTGGTCCAGGCCCACCTGATCATGATTGCTTGGAAGTCATGGACACTGTGTTCTCTAGTCGTCCTTTTCTAACTGATGTCCCATTGGAGAACCCTGATCGAACTTTCTTTGTGGATGGAAGTAGTCTTGTTGTCAATGGACATAGATGTGCTGGCTATGCAGTGGTGACCCTGGACATGGTAGTAGAGTCATCAGCTTTGGCCCCAGGAACTTCAGCACAGAAAGCTGAATTTATATCCCTCACAAGGGCACTGATAATAGGGACAGGGCTCCACTTAAATGTATACACAGATTCTAAATATGCCTTCACAACATTGCACGCACATGGAGCCCTGTACAAGGAACGTGGGTTAATAACCTCGGGAGGCAAGTCCATCAAGTACGGCCCTGAAATATTGACATTGTTAGATGCTGTATGGACCCCTAAACAAGTTGCAGTGATGCACTGCTGGGGTCATCAGGTAGGAGAAGGAGAAGTTACACGAGGAAACAGATTTGCTGACACTGCGGCTCGAGAAGCAGCCACCACACAACAAGCTCCTACCTTTAGTACTACGGTCCAGGCAGCCATATTCCCAGTGCCCCTCAACGCATGGATCCCTCGATACACTTCCAAAGAGCTAGACTATTATTGCCAAACAGAAGGAGGAGTGTTATCAGAGACCGGGTGGATAGTACTACCACCGCCAACAGGTAGTCTTCCTCCTGGCCCAACTGTGATCCCTGAAACGTTAGGTCCTGCCTTTGTCCAAGCTTTCCACCAAGCCACACATTATGGGAAAACTGCAATGGAGAAAGCTCTTAAACCTCACTTTTGCATCTCACTATTAGGACCCCTGAGAGCCTCAGTAGCCCGAAGATGTATAACCTGTGCCAAGAACAATGCCCGGCAGGGTCCTAATCCACCCCCAAGAGTTCAGTCAGTAGGAGTTACCCCCATGGAAAATATCCAGGTGGACTTTGCAGAAATGCCACGAGCAAATGGATACCATTACCTGTTAGTCCTGGTTTGTACATTCTCTGGATGGGTGGAGGCTTTCCGCACCAGAACTGAGAAAGCCAGGGAAGTCACCAAAGTTCTGCTCCATGAAATCATTCCCCAGTTTGGTCTACCATTAGTTATAGGATCAGACAATGGGCCCTCATTTGTATCCCAAGTAACTCAGCAGCTGGCCCGAGCCCTACAAGTGCAGTGGAAGTTACATAAAGCCTATAGACCCCAAAGTTCAGGAAAAGTAGAGCGAATGAATCGGACCCTAAAGTCCCAGCTGTCCAAACTCTGTCAGGAAGCGCACCTGAAGTGGCCCCAGGCTCTTCCTATAGCCCTCCTCAGGATACGTTCAGCACCCACCAAGTCATTAGGAGTTTCCCCTTTTGAGGTCTTGTATGGGCGACCTCCACCCATTGTTCAAGGGATAAAAGGGGATATGAGTCAAATTGGTTCTGAAATCACCAGACAAGAACTAGTGGCTTTAGGTTCTGTTTTACAGAGTCTCCATGCCTGGGTGCAAGATCAGCTGCCAATCAACCTGACCGAACCTTTGCATCCCTATAAGCCTGGAACGTCGATGTGGGTCAAGGAGTAGAGAAACACACCGTTAGAACCTCACTGGAGAGGACCCTATCTCGTCATCCTATCAACCCCTACAGCCATCAAAGTTGCAGAACTGGAACCTTGGATCCACCACAGTCAGGTAAAGCCAGCGGCGACCACAGGACTTCGTGCCTGGACTTTAACCACCCATCCAACGTCACCATTGCGCCTCACACTGCGACAACAACCACTACTATGAGGAATCTACAGCCCTACTCCTGCCACCCGGCTGGAAGCTGGCAGGTCTACGTACGGCGGAAGCTTGAGGAATCTGCAACCCTACTCCTGTCACCCCCGGAAGCTGACAGGTCAACATACGGTGGAAGCTGTGGAAAAAGAGAACTTCAGTAAAGACTTTTGCAATTCTTAGACAGAGATATTGTGATTATGTTGCCCTTCTATGTTTATATTGTACTTGCGGTAGCCCTGGGGTCCCCTAAAATAGCTTTTGCCTTACCTCCTTGTGTGGCTTATATAACTGCAACCCGAGCTGGGACTAAAGTTACCCAAACTTTGCTTTATCACTCTTTCTACACCTGTACTGGTGTGACTAGCCAATGTGTATATAATGGTACGGAATTGAGTATCTGTACCAAAGGGAATGTAAGAACCTGTTTTAACCCTCAGCAAAACCCTTCATACTATGTACTGGAGTTGCGATGGAACAATGAGGATGGAGCCCTCCTAAATGCTACACGACAGCTCGCAGATCCCACCAGACCAGCCCCTCTTTACTTTGATGCTTGTGAGGCCATCAACAGGAATGGCTACTATAGCTGTGGATCTGTCGACAATGAGCAAATTTATTACCATGATGAGAAGTACATGTGCCCTGAAGGAGCCTACAAGTGGGGAAAATGTACCGGAACGCATACCTCAACTAGTTATGTTAAAGCATCAGAAGACGCCTACTTTTGCCCCAAGTGGGAGTGTGTATATTATGCTACCTGGACTGATGGACCTCAGGGACAGGATGGAGATTATCGCCGAGCCAGTTTGGAAAGACTACCATTGTTGACACCCCTTAAGTGTCTGAAGGGTACCTGTAATCCCCTGAAGCTCCTCGTGTTTAACCCTAGCCACTGGCAGCTAGGATATCTATTTGGGATATGGATAGCAGGTAGAGTAGTAGACCCTGGAACCTTCCTGCATATACAACTTAACACCAAGACTCGTACTTCCTCGCCTTATCAAATACACCATACCTTCTATGAAGCCATGCAGATGGAGATAGAACTGCCAAGCCTACGCAGAACTTAATCATCAAGCTTGCTGGAGCTGTGGCCTTGAGTCTACACATTTCTAATTGTTTCTTCTGTGGCGGAACCAAGATGGGAGACCAATGGCCCTGGGAAGCAAGAGAACTCAACTACTCCGTCTCCTATAACTGGACTGCCTTGAACAGACTGCTAGTGAATGGGTGTTGGCCAACACCATCGTCGGCTGTCTCTGTTTCATCCGCATGGGACCGCAGTTCACCATACCAGTGGGACAAATGCTCTGCCTGAGCCAGTGAATTTCTAATGCCACCACAAAGAAGACGTCCTGGTGGTCAGGTGTTAATGCTACAGAACCTTCCAACCCCTTGATGTCTTTCCCTCATCTTACCAACCTCTGGACTAACCTCGCCCTGACCAATACTTGGGAAGTCCCTCCTGGACTTTATTGGATTTGTGGCGCTCGAGCATACGCTTGACTCACTAATACCTGGGGAGGGGCCTGTGTTTTGGGAACCATACGACCTTCGGTCTTCCTTATTCCAATTTCTCAAGGGGAAAAGTTGGGTTTCCCCCTCTACAATGGACGACGCAAGCGCAGCACTCTCAAAATAGGGCAATGGGATAAGTGGGAGGGTGATGAGTGGCCCCCGGAGCGAATTATCTCATATTATGGCCCAGCCACTTGGACACAAGATGGGACCTGGGGGTACCGCACTCCTGTTTATATGCTGAATCGTATTATACGCTTACAAGCTGTTGTGGAAATTATAACTAATGAAACTAGTAGAGCACTAACTCTTTTAGCTAAGCAAAGTACTCAAATGCGTACAGCTATTTACCAAAACCGCTTAGCACTTGATTATTTACTAGCTTCTGAGGGTGGTGTGTGTGGTAAGTTTAATCTAACTAACTGTTGTCTGCAAATTGATGATCAAGGTCAGGTTGTTGAAGAAATAGCTGATAATATGCGTAAGCAAGAATATGTACCAGTCCAGACATGGAATGGCCTTGACCTCAGTGGATGGTCTGGAAGCCTATTTTCAGGCCTAGGTGGATTGAAGACTTTTATGTTTGCAGTTCTTATCATGATTGCTCTGTGCTTGCTTCTCCCATGTTTTCTGCCTCTCTGCATCCGCATGTTTACCTCAATTCTTGATAGTGTAGCAGCTGATAAGCATGCATAAATAAATAAAGGAGTCAGTTCAAAGATCCAAGCCAATTTATTGTGCACATGGCTCAGTTAGTCAAAGCTTTAAAGGGACTGAGCCAAGTTTTTACAGAGACATACTCATTTATACCTCTTTTTCAGTTTGATACATGAGAACTTTCTATTGGTTCCAGCTTGATACATGCAAACTTCCTATTGGTTCCAACGCCCCCTGCACCTGTCCAATCAGAGATCCCTCCTGGGCCTAGCACCCAGCTCCCTCCCTTAGTACTGTCCTAACAATGGTTCAGTTTCTAGGTTTGATACTTCTCTACTGCAAGGTCGTCTCTAGCTCCAGGAATGCATGTATTGAAACATTTCTTTCTTTTGCACACAAGAGAATAATGAAAGACTTATGAATTCATGTAAAACTTCTTATTAAGCAGTTTAAAACAATTTTCTCATTTTTCACATATTTTTGGTTCTTTTCTAGCTATAATGGGGGTTGGGATCCAGGCCTAACTTACAGGCCTTTCATATTTGCAGACTACTCTAGGCCATAGCCTGCCACATTCCCCCCTTTGATTATTCTCACCCGCAAGTGAGAAAGGGTGAGAATTAAATCACTCATTAATTAGATCATATATTACACAGGTGTAACAGCATCACCTTGGGGTATAGGGTAATATTGCCACATAGCTAATATCTTTGTAGCTGCCTTCCTTTCTACATTGCTATGAATGGCTGCTGACTTTATTCGACTGTGATGAATCCAGGGTTCGAGTTCTGCAACTTTAACTGCTGTTGGGGTTAACAAGATGACAACATAAGGTCCCTTCCAATGCGGTGTCAACGGTATCTTTCTCCACTCTTTGATCCACACCGAGACTCCAGGCTTGAGAGGATGCAGAGGTTCTGTTAGATGGATGGGCAGCTGGTCTTGTACCCACGTATGAAGACTCTGCAAAACAGAACTTAAAACCAATAGTTCTTGTCTAGTAATTTCAGATCTAATCTGTTTCTTATCTCCCTTTATTTCCTATACAATAGGCGGGGGTCACCCGTACAGAATCTCAAAAGGGGAAACTCCTAAAGACTTAGCAGGGGCTAAGTATATCCTAAGAAGGGCTATAGGAAGAACCTGGGGCCACTTCAGGTGAACTTCTTGGCAAAGTTTGGACAACTGAGATTTCAGGGTTCTACTCATACATTCTACTTTTCCTAAATTCTGAAATCTGTAGGCAGTATGCATCTGATAATGTCAATATCTCGGGGCCATACTTAATGGACTTGCTTCCTGAGGTTATCCACCCTCATTCTTTGTACAGGGCCCCATGTGCATGCAAGGTTGTAAGGGCATACTTGGAATCTGGGTACACATTTAGACAGAGCCCCTTTTCCTATTGTCAGTGCTCTAGTAAGAGCTATCAGTTCAGCTTTCTGTGCTGAAGTTCCTGGGGTCAGGGCTGAGGACTCAACTACCAGATCAAGGGTCACCACTGCATATCTGGCACAACAATGTCCATTAATGATAACAAGACTGCTTCCATCTACAAAGAAAGTCCATTCAGGGTTCTCCAAAGGAACATCAGTCAAATCCGGGCGGCTTGAGAATATAGTTTCCATAGTTTCTAGACAGTCATGATCGGGGGGGGGGGGGGGGGTCAAGACCAACTGGTAACAATGTAGCAGGATTCAAAGCTTGATTGACCTTCAATTGTATCTGGGGATTTTCACACAACATACTCTGATACTTCAACATTCATGAATTTGTGAGCCAGAAACTTCCTTTGTGTTCCATAATGGTTAGAACAGAGTGTGGTACAGTAACTTGAAGATTCTGTCTCAAAGTGAGCTTGTCTGCATTGCTCACTAGGAGGGCTGTAGCTGCAACAGCTCTCAAACAAGGGGGCCAGCCTTTTGCAACTACATCTGATTGTTTTGACAAATAGGCTACTGGCCGTTGCCAAGATCCAAAAGATTGAGTCACCACTCCTAGAACATTTCCTTGTGACTCATGAACATAGAGACTGAAAGGTTTTCTGGACATCTGATAGACCCAGAGCTGGTGATGACATCAGAGCGGTTTTCAAAGATTGAAAGGCTGCATCCTGTTCAAGTTCCCATTCCAATGGAGACTTTTCCATTCCTTTGGTAGCTTGATACAATGGTTTTGCTAGCAGCGCAAAATTGGGGATCCATATACGACAGTACCCTGCGGCACCCAAGAAGGCTCTCACTTGCCTCCTGGTGGTTGGAATAGGAATACTGCATACAGCTTCTTTGCGTTCTGGTCCCAGAAGTCGAATTCCGCTGGACAACTGGAATCCTAGGTATTTAACTTGTTTGACATAATTGTGCCTTAGCTCTTGAGACTTTGTATCCAGCCTCATTAAAAAGGTGCAAGAGTTCACTGGTGGCTTGTAGACATTCACTTTCTGAGTTGGTGGTTATGAGCAAATTGTCCACATACTGGAGAAGAACCCTTTCTCCTGGGTTCACATAGTAGCTTGAAAGATCCTGATTTGAAGAGAGTAGGTGAATTCTTAAATCCTTGGGGTAATCGAGTCCAGGTGAGTTGGCCCCGCCTTCCTGTTGTAGGGTCTTGCCATTCAAAAGCAAACAAAAGTTGACTGGTGGGGGGCTAGGCGTATGCAGAAAAAGGCATCTTTCAGGTCCAGGACAGTGAAATGAGTAGCCTCAGCGGGGATCAGTCCCAAGAAAATATAAGGATTTGGTACCACTGGGTGTATAGTTTCAGTTGCATCATTCACTCGCCTCAGATCTTGTACTGGGCAGTAATCCCCTGTCCCAGGTTTCTTAACTGGGAGAAGGGGGTGTTCCAAGGTGACTGGCACTCCTTGATAAGTCCATACTTCAATAGTTTCATTAGCTGGTCGGGGAAGAGGATACTGCTTCACATGCACTGGTTCCGCTCCTGGCTTGAGGGTGAAAATGACAGGGGCTATGTTCTTCGCTAGGCCAGGTGGATTATCTTCTGTCCATACTTCAGGTGGGGCTATAAGGTTGGTGGGTATACAGGAACTAGCTGGCTTAATTGGAGATGCACTATAGAACCGCTACTCTTCTTCTTGGGGAACAGTCAGCACCATCAATCCAGCAGGCTTTGGGTTCACAGTCATTTTCATTTCTCCCCCTTCAGCAAAGGATATTTGTGCCTGGAGCTTTTCAAGCAGATCTCGGCCCAAAAGTGGAATAGGGCATTCAGGCATATACAAGAACTGGTGCGTTATTTTCTGTCCCCCTAGTTCACACATGCGGTTCTGCAGGAAAGGCCTTGTGGCCTTAGCCCCAGTAGCTCTGACAATGGTGATGCATCAAGAAAACAAAGGGGCTACTGGCTTTTGTATTCTCCTCCTGTATCCCCCATAAAGTCCATATATTGGTCTCCTATTTTCAGACTGACCATAGGCTCCTGGGGACCCAGGGAAACTTGGAGCCCGGTCTGGCCTAGTCTTCATCCATGCTGTAGCCCTCTTCGGCTGCCACTCACTCTATAGCTGTTTCCCTCTCGTGCTGGAACACTATGCTCAGTTTATTCTTTCATGACTCTAAAATCCACCTCCTGTTCTTCAAGTGCTCCCTCCTCCCTTCCTGGGGGTGGAGTCAAGATGCGGGTATTCACTTCTCTAATGTCCTTCTTCTCTGCAATGGGCACACTGATTCGCACCCAGTAGGGGCCAATCATTTTCACGACCCCTTTCACTTCCTCTGCTCCTTCGATTAGGAAAACCTCCTCCATGTCATTCAACTAAAATATCAGAAAGAAGATCTGCTTTCTTCTTTATCTTACATTCACTTTCTCTGTCACATTCATTTCCACAATTCACAAAAACGTTCTGAGCAACTTCCATTAACTGTGCTGTATTCATACCCGCAAATCCATCCAGTTTCTGCAATTTCCGTTTTATATCTCTCTGGGACTGACTGACAAAAACTGCATCTACCATACACAAATTCTCCTGGGCTGCTGGATCGCATGGGGTATATAGTGAGGGCTGCCTGCACTATTTGGATCCCACTTGGGGTTATCAAGGCTGATGGGTCTGCATAATACTGTTCATTAGTTCAATCAAATCCTAAGGTTTCTCAGTGTAGGAGGCATAATGCAGTTTTCAGTTCAGTAAATCAGTGGCAGAAACAAGGCTGGTTCAGTATTAAGGGTGGGTAGGCCCTGGACTTGGCGCAATGGGATTACGTGACCCTCCCTTTTACTGGTAGTTGTACTTCTGAAGGTATACGGCAATCGGGACTGTCTGGGTTCCACTTCATGTTCTCGGGCGCTGGCTGTGAGTGACCCTGAACTGGCAAATGAATCCCTGCTTGTAGTGTCATCGGTGGACTGTGGCCCACTCGGAGTACTTTAAACTGTGCCGGGGCTTTCGGTCAAGAGGGGGTGTACGTCCTCCTGCTGCGGAGGTGGCTGGTGAACTACTTGGGGTACATCTGCAAGGAGGTGTCTCCCCCCCTGCCCTAGGCTCTGCCCGGGGTGGTGGCAGAGCTGAGGGAACTGGCCCATAAAGATAATAAACGGGCAGGTTTGTTTGTTTTTTTTTCAAACTTCCGGGCCCCCCTCCCTTGTGTTTGCTACTAATCTCCTACATTGTTTCTCATAGCAACGCTTTATCCAGGAGGGTTTTTTCTCACAAACATTTAACCAGTAATCTACGTAGGGGAACTGATCAGGGAACATTTTTTGCACAATCTGATGAACATGGGAAACTACGGGGCCATGAAGTAGCTAACACTGGCCACTCCCTTTCACAGAGCATTACTAATAGGGACGGAGACATTTTAAGTCTGTAGTCTCCAGCAAAGCCCTTGCTAAAATTCCTAGTCATACATTTCAACAAAATCTGCGTGGACTCTGACCCCCCACCTCCCCATGGTGACGTATTTGACAACAGACAGAGGGGGCGAGCAGTCAGGCTGCATTTTCTTATGGACTAAACATAATGGATGTGTGTGCTCATTCTAAATAGGAACAGTTTAGATAAAGTCCTTAAAATATAAAACTATTATTTTGCAACATGTTATAACAACAATCCCAACAGAAAGAACTATGGCTCCTAACATGATGGCCACATATCTGTTACGTATGACTGGAATGAAATTACTTAGCATGGAAACTAACTGCCAGCAGTAATCAGCATTTAAGCTGAACAATGTCTCTGCAAAAGAAATTACTTTAAATCTTACAATTTAGGAAGTAGATATTCAAAAGACATTCCAGATACTCTTTCATAAAGTGGGTGGATATTTGGAATACATATACACCCCTTTTTCTTCCTTTTTTATTTTTTTTATTAACAATAAGTATGTCTTCTATGAGGTGCTTGCCGCAGTATATCAGGAACTAGAATTCAAGCACGATTAACTGCTCATTCACTCAGGATTTAAATCACTTTCAAGTTGCGATCTGGTACTACTGGCTTGGGATGCTTCATAGTCCTGTCAGGGTTCTTAACCTCTACTTCGTAGGGCAAAGGGAAAACAAAAGCAGTTTCTGTTTGAACCATTACAGTGCTTGCTGAAGATTTGAACATAAAAAAAAACAAGACAAGGCTAAGCCCACAAATGCATTATACCTATAGCTTTACAGAAATCCTTTTCACTTGGTCCGTACAAGTACAGGAACTTGAAAGGGGTTAATAAGAACTTAACCCTTTCCAGGCTAAGCCCAAAACTGTCGGGATCCACAATCCTGACTAAACATTCTTATTAAATGATATATAATACATGAGCATAGCAGAAGGAACATCACTATTAAAACATATTGAATAAAACAGGTACAATTTTCCTGAAATAAGCACAAATTAACCCAGCTGCAGAATGTTGAGATTAAGCCTTCACAGGGTTAAAAGACACTACACATTCCTTTCTCCAGACACGCCCCTTCTCTCTCCGCTAGCCAGAGAGCACTGCTGTACTGAAAGAAAACTGGAATTAGTGAGACAGCTAACTGTAAAAGAGACTCCTGAGTTTGTTTTTCCTTCTTTCTTCTTCTCTGCTTAATACTATTTCTTAATCGGTAAACTGTTTCACAAATTACCCAACAGAATAATCTTACATTATACCAAAAGGGAAACTTGCGGTTTCAACAGATAACAAAAATCAGATACACAGTAAGAACAGACAAACACCAAACGCGTCCTCCTTTTCGCGACCTGGGCGCAGTCGCCTGGCCAGGAACTGCGCTACTCAGGAGTCCACTTTCGCTCGGTCTGTATTTCAAGACCTCTCAAGCACACAGGCAATCATATTATCACAAAAATCATTTTTCAAGTGCCCAGGTTTTCTGACTAACTGACTATTCCAAACAAGAAGGGTCGATGGCTTCCGCCCCGCGCATACTCATGCGGGGTCTACTAGGACCGCCCTTATGAGAGGTGATCAAGCTCTCTTGTCTCGCGCATACCCATGCGAGATTTTCCCAGTTAGTCTATACCAAATCAGTCTTGCACATACTTATGCAAGACTTTTTCCCCAGGCTGCACTGACTTTTAAACAAGAAAATATCTACTCACCGGATCCAGTTCCTGATACCAAACCAGTTCTTGGGTTGGATCCTGGACTCCCCTCGGGTTCTGAGGTATTGGCCAGCTGGACCCAGTGGCCCGCCGAGGCAAGGCGGAACCCTCTCCGATACAATAAGACCGGCGGCGCCTGAGAATTCCCCTGTGGTCGGACAGACATGGCTCCAACCGGACCAAACCTTTGAGGCGAAAAGTCGTGGTATATTCACTGGCATACCATCCCCTTCTCGCACATTCCGGGCCAACGCACCAAGAATATGTAGCAGCTGATAAGCATGCAATAAATAAAACCAGGAGTCAGTTCAAAGATCCAAGCCAATTTATTGTGCACATGGCTCAGTTAGTCAAAGCTTTAAAGGGACTGAGCCAAGTTTTTACAGAGACATACTCATTTATACCTCTTTTTCAGTTTGGTACATGAGAACTTTCTATTGGTTCCAGCTTGATACATGCAAACTTCCTATTGGTTCCAACGCCCCCTGCACCTGTCCAATCAGAGATCCCTCCTGGGACTAGCACCCAGCTCCCTCCCTTAGGACTGTACTAACAATGGTTCAGTTTCTAGGTTTGATACTTCTCTACTGCAAGGTCGTCTCTAGCTCCAGGAATGCATGTATTGAAACATTTCTTTCTTTTGCACACAAGAGAATAATGAAAGACTTATGAATTCATGTAAAACTTCTTATTAAGCAGTTTAAAACAATTTTCTCATTTTTCACAGATTTTTGGTTCTTTTCTAGCTATAATGGGGGTTGGGATCCAGACCTAACTTACAAGCCTTTCATATTTGCAGACTACTCTAGGCCATAGCCTGCCACAATAGCACTGTAGAACGTAAGGCAGCAGCCCGAGTGTTAGCTATCTGGCAGTATCAAGCTATAGCCCGAGAAGAAGCTTCACTTTGAAACGTGTTCGATTTGTGATTATATTCTCACCCTCTTTTAGTCGAGTTAAGAATAATCAAAGCGGGGAATGTGGTAGGCTACGGCCTGTAAACTAGGCCTAGACCCCAACCCCCATCTGGGAGTAGTGCTGAGAAGAACCAGAGTTTGAGAAACTGCTTTTGACCGGTTTTAAAATTGTTTTTGAAACGTTTGCACTTCTTTATTAATTCCTCTATACTGATGACAGACATGTTCCTGCATTCTCTGAGCTAGAAATGGCCTTGAAGTAGAAATGTATCTATGTCTAAGACTGTGCCTTTGTTAGAATAGTCTGGGCAGGGGGAGCAAGGAGCTAAGCCCAGAGAGGGTTCCCGATTGGATAGGGGCAAGGGGCGTTGGGACCAATAGAAAGATTGCCTGTATCAAACTGTAATAATTGTATATAAGGAATTTGCTCCTGTTCTCCATTGCTCAGTCACTTTTGGATGCACTCCTTGTCTGAGCCTGTGCACAATAAATTGGCTTGGAACCTGCAACTGACTCCTGGTTTTATTCATTGCATGTACTTCGCTGCTACAAGATGACATTGCACCACCACGATACTTGTCCTGCCATCCGATCCCAACACAGACTGCCCCTGCCGATGGTCAGGCAATGGGATAAAGGTATTTTTGTGGGGTTGGGCATTTGGGAGCTCCTGCTGGACATGCCGTTGCTGTGGCAACAGGGCGCCACTACACCGGCACACCAGCAGGAGCATTGGGAGGGATGGACAGGGAGGGCTCTGAGCATCCATGGCATAAGAATTTGGGGAATGCCAGGCTGTCCAAGTGCTCTTATTCTGCAACTGCAGGAACATATATCTCCCGCAGTTACAATAATGGGTACATATCAGCCTAATTCTTCTTTTGTCTATACAAATGGCCCAGATGTGCCCCTTACAGAATCGGCCTGCACCCGAATAATCACTGCCATTATCCATATAGTGACAAATTTCAGCCACTGTCTGGATAACTTAGGACAGTGTAAAAGGTATCCTATATGGTTATCCAATATCTTATATGGAATGTGGCCAAAATTCACCACTATCCAGATAATGACGATGACTATCCGGAAAGTAACTGCATAATGTTTAATGTTTAATTACATTTGATATACTGCTCAGGCCAAAGTATCAGAGCGGTTTACAATACAATATAAATATTACAGAAAATACGAAAAGAACGCCATTTATGAGATAGGACAGAGTAAGAGACACAGTGATAGTTAAAAGAATAGAAGAGATAGGAAGGAAGGAAAACAGCAGGTTACAACCATGATATAGCAGCATGACAGTTAAGCCCAAAGATTATAAAGTAAGTTGTACTGACACGTCATGGACCCATGCCTAAGGGCCACGCCAAAGGGCCCTCTGGCGAGGCACTCAGGCGCAGGCCCGCAAGGCGTGTGCATGCCTCAGAAGCGGCGGTTTTTGAGCCGTTGGAAGGGCTGCTGATTGAGGCAATGGAGGTGGGAAGGTATATTCAGTGGCTGCCCCTGTCCGGATACTGCCACTGAATATCTAAAGGATATTTAAATGTCACAGCTGACTGCTGTGGTTTAATAGGCATGTGCAGGACTAAAATAAACTTAGTTTTAACAGAAAATGAACTACCTTTGTTCATTTTTGCATTAATTGTGCATCATCCGTGTGCACTACAGCTCATTTGCCCATTCGGATCAATGGTGTGGAGACTAATTCATAGGTATATATGCTCACATAACCAGTTTGCATGCATTAGTAATTTTTAGGTCTTTAAATGAAACCAAAATGCCTATGCCTGATCTCCAAAAATTGACCCCTTTATATCTTAATTTCATTTTCAATTTCCTTCTTCCAGAAACGTACTTAGTCTCAGGCTTTTCCTTGTTCTAACCTGACAGGTGGCCTCTTTATGAAGCAGCTTTTTTAGCAGTTTTGGAGGGTTTTTCCCCCTTTGTTGATTAATATAAAATTGAATGATTCTATTTCTCTGAAGGTTGTTCTTCTTTAAGCTGAAATGACATGCTAATAAAAAAGTAATGTGTAGCAATTGGATTTTACACATTTAAACCTTGTCAGAGTGTGTTTAGGTTGTGCCTTTGAGAACTGGGTATTTCCCAGATTTTCCGTCTATGCGATGATGTGTTCCCTTTAAACAGGACGGAGGAGAACTGAACTAGATTACCCGAGGATATGGATTTAATTCCCGTTTCTTTCTTTATTTATTTAGCATTTCTTTTATACCGCCTTTCCATGTGATCAAGGCAGTTTACATTGAACAGAACAGTTTTATATAGAACAGTTATCATTGAACTTTTTACATCACAAAGTTGAGGTATTTATTTTATTTATTTTATTTAGACAGTTTTGTATACCGCCTTATCCTTCAATCAAAGCGGTCACAACACAATTGGGGGATACATTTAACACGCGGGGATATGAGACACATACACTAATACTTACAGGGAACATGGGCTATGGAGGGTTAAGTGGCTTGCCCAAGACCACAAGGAGCATCTGTGGGACTAGAAACCCCAGTCCTTCCGGCCCAAGGTTGCTGTCCTCTAGTGGGATTTGAACCCCCGACCTTCCGGCCTGAAGTACCTTGCCCCAACCACTAGGCACATTTCAACTGCAACTATTTATAGCTATTTACGGGTCTAAGATGGGATATTCAGTTTAGATGGCAGTTGGTGTTGTGGAGGGGGTGATTGGGAGGGGTATTCGAGGGTTAGGCTTTTGGGTTCAAGTGTTGTACCGAAGTATTCTGTGAACAGATGTGTTTTTTTGTTTTTTTTCAAAGAGTCGGAGGTATCCTTAACTGATCTTTCTTTTTTTTTTAATTTATAATTTATTAAATTTTTATCAATACAATCCAGAGAAAAATTTGAATATGAATTACAGGATAACATTCAATAAAGCAAAATACTCACTAAAATTAAGCAATAATAATTATTCATGGTTTAGTCCACAATACGCACCACAATAAGAAGCCAAGAAAACAGAAATGCACCAATATAGGTAAAGGGAACCCCCTCATCCTAAAGAACTAAAGAAATCATTTGAGCACTGATAACAAATATGGCAGCCAATATTGGAATCATACCCACCCCTCTAAATCCCTACTCTGAAGAAACTGCAACAGTTGCTGAGGCTCAAAAAATAGAAATTGCTTAAACTGAAATAACACCACACATTTACATGGAAATTTTAATCTAAATTGTGCACCCAGAGCGAGGATTCTCTGATGCAAGGCCAGAAATTCCCTCCGCGTTTTCTGGGTATCTCTAGCTAAATCAGGAAAAATTGAGATTTTTGAGCCCATAAACTGGGAATCAGACATTTTATGGAAATACAAACAGTACAGAGTTCTGATCAGATTCAAAGGCAAAACAAACCAACAATGTGGCACGGCTAGTCACCAGTTCCAGGGAACTTTCCAAGAACTCAAAGAGGTCCAATTGGGGCGGGCTGGTTGCACCATCAGGCTCCCGCTTCATGCCAGCCTCTACAGAAGATACCACCACATATTGAACACGTACCAACGGAGGCAATGAATCAGCAGGCATCTGCAGGACATCCATCAGGTATTTACGGACTAAATCCACAGGATCCATCAATGGAGAATGAGGAAAGTTCAGGAATCTCAAATTATTTCTATGTAGTTGATTATCAAGAAATTCTATTTTCCTTGCCTGTAATAAGTGATCCCTGGAGTTGACTCCACCAAGGACCTACAGCTCTTCCACCTTGGTTTCCAGCTGGGACACTCTGGTGGTCTGACTCGCTAACTCTGAAGCCACCTTAGAACACTGAACTTTAACTTCATTTAATTCTTGAGAAAAAACAGCCACAACAGATAGAAGGGACTGTTAAAGTGTGGAAATAGCTTCCCATAAGCTATCAAGTGTCACAAGCACAGGTTTGTCCAATAATCCAGGAGGCCGGATAGCCGAGTTGTCGGTGGAGCAGCACTCCAATTGCTCCACTTTCTAACTTCCCCCAGAAGGACAGCCACAAAACCGACCCTCTGCAGCAGCTATGACCAACTGAATCTTCGCAGGAGAGCCCTCCGCAGTGCCAGTGACCTCACAACCTGGAGATACTCCGACTATCTGCCCTTCCTCGAAGTGGCTTCCGGGCTGCACTGGAGATGCCTGAATGGGGCTAAGATCTACCCCTTCCTCGCTCAGATCCTTGGAAGACATCCGCAGATCTCGTGAAGCCATATACGCCGAGGGAACACAAAAACCGGCAATTGAAGACTGCACCAACCCACTCGCAGGAGAAGAGGTACCGGAGGGCTTCAAGGTGCGCTGTTTACGCTTCTTCCCCATTAGAGAGGTGAGTGCAGGAGCCAGCTCAGCACACTCTAACTCAGTGTCCTATTCTGCCGCCATCTTGGGTCCTCCTATTGAAATGTTTTGTCCTTAACTGATCTTAATTGGTGAGGGAGTGAGTTCCAGCGAGATGGGCTGTTTGTGAGTTATTGCTTTTTATGGATGTAGTAGACAGGGTGTTTTGACGCTGTGTCTTCCTTGACTGAGTGTCTGGCACCGTCTTGATTAGTTGTTTTAGGCAATCAGCAGATTGGTTGTTCATGGACTTGAAGGTCATCATTATTGATTTGTACTTTATTCGGGATAGAATGGGTAGCAGTGAAGGGAGTTTAGGACAGGGTGATGTGGTCTTGCCTTTTGGATCCGGTGATTAGTCATGTTGCAGATTTTTGTGCTAGTTGCAGGGGTTGGATTGTGCTTTTGGGGTTATCCTTGGAGTACTAAGTTTCAATAATCTAGGATTGGGGTGATTATTGCCTGACATAGAGTGTGGAAGTGGTTATGTTCTAGTAGAGGTCATAGGTTTTGTAGGGTCCTTATCTTGTAGTACACTGTAGACGTAGTCTTCTTAGTATGAGCTTGAAGGTTGAACCTTTGGTCTAGGATTATTCCTAGGTATTTTGCCTCCTTTTTCACAGGAATTGAACAAGTACCTATTAGTAGATTATTCAGTGGGGTGTAAGCGGTGTCTTGTGTAATTGTGATGGCTTCTGATTTATTATAGTTAATTTTAAGATTGTGTTGTTCCAGCCAGTTTGTTACGGTTGTCAAGCAAGAAGTCATGGGGAAGTAATCAAGTTTTCTGGATGTCAGATGGAACATAAATCATTAGGTTGTCCATGTAAAGGTAGTAGTATATCTTCAGTTCCCTTATAATTGTTCAAGTCCAAGTTTCATTCCCCTGTTCCATTGTAAGTGTCGACCGGCACAATATTCGTTTTATGTAAACCGTGCCGATTTTTAAGAGTGCGGTATATAAGAACAATAAAATGAATAAATAAATAAATAAATAATTGTGCAGACCGGTTGTACATATATAGTAAATAAGAGAGCAGATAGTGCAGAGCTCTGTGGTGCCGTGTGAATGATCTGGAGGTTCTGTTCTTGATTTTGACTTGGGATTGTCATCCAGTTAAGTAAGAGTGAAACCATGACAGCGATGTGCCAGTGATTCCTACCTCTTTCAGTCTGTCTAGTAGTGTGGCATGGTTTATATTATTTCTGTAAAGATAAGTATGTATCCAAGTTTGAGGTTTTCAATTCATTTGAGTATAGTGTTGGTTAGGGAGGTTAGTAGTGTTTCTACCCTGTATTTACCTTTTCCAGATCCAAGCTCAGAACAAATTTCAATTCAGGTACTGTAGCTATTTCCCTATTAAGTAACTTACAATCTACAACATACCAATCACCGGGAATGATGTCTCTTGCACAAGATCACAAGGAGTGTCAGTGGAAGAAGCAGGATTTTAAACAAGCTTCCTTACTTTATAACCTCCTTTCCTAAGCACTAAACTACTATTGGAATTATTGAACATTTTAGCATTGTGCACATTAAGAAAGTACTGAAATGACACACATAGGACTGTGCAAAAAAGAGAAATACAGAGTTAGTCTGAAATAAAAGGTAGATAGATATTTAGGTGCGTGAATGTTTGTGAGCATATCTGTATGCCGAATGAAGGAGCTAATGGACCATCTATCATTCCTAATATCTTTTTTAGAGCCATGATAAATATTTACTCTTTCTGTTGACTCGTATCTCCTCTGCAAAAGTTGCTACTTGGTGTTGGATGAATCAAGTCCTATGTGTGTTGTACTGTAACTCAGTCTTTTACATGGCCAAGTTCAGTCGCAAGACTTTCCTCAGGGCTGCTTTCACATCTCCGTTCTTCAGACTGTAAATCAGAGGATTTAACATGGGGATGATTGTTGTATAAAATACTGAGGTCACTTTATCCTGCTCCATTGAATAATTAGAAGATGGTCGTAAATACATGAAAAGAAGTGTGCCATAGAATATAAGGATGGTGGTGAAGTGGGAGGCGCAGGTGGAGAATGTTTTGCGCCTTCCTTCTGCAGAGCGGATCCTCAGGATGGTGGAGATAATGTAGCTATAAGAAATTAGGATGATCAGAAAAACTGATATGATATTAAATCCAACTACAATAAAAATCACAATTTCATTTACAGAGGTGTCTGAGCAAGAGAGCACCAACAGTGGGGGGACATCACAGAAATAATGATTAATCACATTAGAGTCACAAAAGGATAAGTTGAAGGTGAACGTTGTATGTATAAGGGAAGTAGAAAAGCTGCCCAAATATACTGCAGTGAGGAGCTGAATACAGAGTCTCCTATTCATAATGACGGAATACAGTAACGGGTTACATATCGCCACATAACGGTCGTACGCCATCACCACCAGCAGGAAACCTTCTGAAGCATTAAAACCAATAAAAAAATACATTTGTAGGGCACAACCAAGGAAGGAGATGGTCTTCTTCTCTCTCAGGAGGTTTTGCAGGTTTTTGGGGGTGATGACTGACGAATAACAAACATCTATGAAAGATAAGTGAGTGAGGAAAAAGTACATCGGAGTCTGTAGGCGAACATCCAGCCTAGCTAAAATAATTATACAAACATTACCCAGCAGGGTGTTAATATAGATCAACAGAAACAGTGTAAAGAGTAAAAGCTGAAGCATTGGATCTTCGGTGAGTCCGAGGAGAATGAACTCAGTCACTGACGTCTGGTTTCTGCTTTCCATTTATTCTGTTGTCTGTAACGACTGGTGCAAGAAGTGAGATTTGAGAAAACTAGGAAGTTTTATTATCTTATGACTCATATAGCCATACAACTGAAAGTAGCCTAATTAAACTGCTTTGAGTAAATGTTAAAGTGGTATGAAAAAACCTGTTAAATAAGAAAATAAAAAATAAATTAATCTTCATCTTCTTTATATCACTTGTGTTAAAGATGGAATAGGGTTTTCTTCTATTACCTCATTCAGTTTAATGGCACCTTGTATGATGTGATACTGCAAAACAGACATAAACACATAAGATATGCCATACTGGGTCAGACCAAGGTCCATCAAGCCCAGTATCCTGTTTCCAACAGTGGCCAATCTAGGTCATACGTACCTAGCAGTATCCTCAAGAGACACAGGTTCCACAATGATTGTATTGGGTCAAGCATTGATATCCTGGGTCCCTTTTTAATAATGGTTTATGGACCTTTCTTCCAGGAACTTGTCCAAACCTTTCTTAAACCCAGCTACACTGACAGCCTTTACTACATCCTCCGGTAACAAATTCCAGAGTTTGATTACACATTGAGTGAAAATATATTTTCTCTTATTAGTCTTATATAGGTTTCCCTGTAGCTTCATTGCATGTCCCATAGTCTTTCTATATTCTGATGATGTAAACAATCGATCTACGTTTACCCGTTCCACTCCATTCATCAATTTATAGACCTCTATCATAACTCCCTTCAGCCGTCTCTTTTCCAGGTTGAAGAGCCCTAACCTTTTTAGCCTCTCTTCATAGGGGCATCCTTCCATCCCCTTTACCATTTTGGTGGCTCTTCTCTGTACCTTTTCTAATAACGCTATATCCTTTTTAAGATACGGTGACCAGAACTGCACACAATATTCAAGGTACGGTCGCATCATAGAACAATACAGAGGCATTATATTATTGTTTGTTGTATTCTCCATTCCTTTCCTTATGATACCTAGCATTCTATTTGCTCTCTTGGCCATTGCTGCACACTGGGCGGAGGGTTTTAACATGTTATCCATGATGACGCCTAAATCTTTTTCCTGGGTGGTGGAGCTTAGTATATCATATGATCAATCCACTCATCACATGATCACATCTGTGATGTAAAAGAATTAGGAGCAACAAATTTGTCATGATATCAGTCTTGGACAATAGAAGAGAACTGGGGATTATTCTGTCATAGGGCAGGTCTGTACTATATTAAAGTATAACTGTATGGAGTAATCAACAGTATCTCAGCACTTTCTGGTAGTCTAAGGGGCATGTTTACTAAAGAGAGTTAAGGTAACGGTGTTAACTGCAGTGATAAGGGGTGTTATATGCGTAAAGGGTGCTGAGCGGGTGGGGGCGTTCTGGTATAAAAGGTGCTATTGGCCATTTAATGTACGTTAACAGGACAATGGGCATTAAGGTGTCAAACATGCATCTTAATGTCCGAAAATGGCTGTAACACTAATGCTGGATACAGAAGCACCCAGGAAAGTCAGTGTAAAGGTGATGGATGGAAGGCCAGGTGGGAGCTGATGGACCTGCCATATCCATGAGTACAATACAAAGGAAGCACCAAATTACGCGAAGCAGAAAGAAACCAGTCCAAGGCGTGATGGGCGGTCAAAGGCTCAATAAAGGATTCAGTCTTTCCTCTCATCACGCCTTGGACTGGTTTCTTCCTGCCATATCCATGTGCATCCTACGTGGCAGCCAGTAAAGTGGATGAGCATTTGGGAAGCAGCTGTACTGATGCACAGGGGGGTGCCAAGGTAACATGGTGCAATATAAGTGTGTGGCATAGGATGGGGAAGATGTGTCCCCCAGTGGAGCCAGAAGTGGCAGGATGTGTGCAGTGACAGGAGGACAGAGTGGGAATGGTAACATGCAGATCAGGTACAGGAGAGGTATGCATGAAAAGTCGAAATGCGAAAAAGAATACCAGTATAGGCCATGGTGAGCAGCTTACACAAGAAGACATGACTACACACAGCTGACAGAGGCAGATGGATGGGCTGATTGAAGGATGGTGGCTGAGGAGATGGTGATATGGGCTGGCAGCACTGATGTGCCATAGGTGCCATCCCCATATTGGTGCTGTAGGTGCCATCCCCATATAGGTGTCATAGGTGCCATATTCGTACTGTGCATGAAAATGTGCACCAGTGCCACCTGTAAGGCCTGATCCCAGATATGTGGGACTCACACCTGTCCCAGCCACACAGTTACCATACAACAGCTCAGACAAATGTGCAGATAACTGTACAGGTGTCATCCAAACTGGGCAAATGGGGCATGTACGGACATGAGGTGATACCTGCAGGTGGCTATCTGAGGGGTATGTATTGCAGAGATGTAATGGAGCCAAAGCTGTATAACAACAGTCATGATGTCATACATGACTCATGTTGCCCATGTAGGTTACAGCTGTATGCATGTAACTGCCTGTTAGTATACCGCTATAGCAGTGCAGTCACATTGGGGTACATCTTACCATCAATTGGTGATGTCTGATGATAAACAGGGGCTGTACAGACCAGCTGAGACATTGGTGGGTTAAGTGATCAGCTCAAGGTCACAAGGAGGTATTGTCAGTCCATGAAAGTTGTGGAAGACATAAAATGTGACAGAAACATATTACAAAATGTCACATAAGGCGTGGTAGTGGCCTCGAACCCTGGTATCTTGGCCCTCAAGCCATTTCCATGACCATCACACCATGCCAGGAAACAAGGGCCTGACATCTGCAGGATGAACATGTCTGACCCTCTGCAATGGGCTGCAGCAGAGTCAATAAAGCCATGCTCTCAGAAGGCCATGATGGGGAATAGCATGTTTGCTGACCCAAAGTGTGGCCAGAACGCATAACAAAGTGGAAGGATGAGTGTCTGCAAGTCACATCAGAGCCTTGACTGTTACAGATGGAGAAATGACCTGAGTAACAGATGAAGAATGGACTGACCCATCACATCAGCTCAGTACGATGCACTGACAGTGTGTGCTTCAATCACATATCAGCGGCAAACTGCTACTGCACAGTTTCAGGAGTCACCCTGAGGGTGAGGATGGATGCCCAGCACCTGGTCCCCAGAACTTGCAATGCTAGAAATGGTCTCTGCTGGCTGTGCTGCAGATCCCTATCATCGCTAGTGTGTAGAAGATATTGTTTGCAGTGTGTTATACTAGTCACCTTCTTTCCTGCACAATTGCAGCATGCTGTATGCACCAGTGACATCCAGGCCCTGTGCCCTGTCCCTGTTGGACAGGCACCCAGTGTTAAACTTCTGATGCCATGGACACCAACTGTCGTGAGGACTTCTAGGCTTGTATTGGGGGTTGTTACTTCAGTTCTGCTGGTGCTACTATTAGCACAAGCATTATGCCTGGAACACCTGCTGTCCCAACCAGCTATGTGTAACAATCACCCACACCAAGCACAGTCAGACTGCACCTGCTACCGACCACTTGGTTTTGCAGCCATGCACATACCAACTGCAGACAGTCTGCTGGTCAGCACACATTGTATTTATTTATTTATTTATTTATTTAGTAAAGACTTATATACCGCTCCTTCCAGTGATCAGAAGCGGTTTGATTACAAGTACGGGATTTGTCAAAAAATCAAAGACAGAAATTTGGGGAATAGATAGAGAGAGCAGGGGTAATACACCGCACACAATATGAGGGTCCATATAAAGACCTTAATTACTATCATACATTTACAACAGGCGATTATCCTTCCTCTATTTACATTTGTACATACAGTAAATCACTTTCTCTTATCTTTTTGGATTTACATCTGGACATAGTGACAATTGAACAGATGCGTCTTCAGTTGTTTTCTGAAGTTGATTATGTCTTTAATTGTTCTCAGCTCGTGTGGGAGCTGGTTCCATAAAGTGGGGGCAGAGAAGGAGAACGCTCTGCGACTAGTACTGACTTTTACGTGCCTAAAGCTGTTTGGAACTATTAGTGTGTCAGTGTTAATGGTTCTCCTGCTTCTGGTTGTAGGTTGCATGGAGATCAGGGTGGAGAGGAATGAGGGGGCCAGGTTATGAATTAACTTGAATGCAATTACCAATGTTTTGTATTGAATCCTTGCAACGACTGGGAGCCAGTGCAGTTCCATCAGTACAGGCGTGATATGTTCAGTGACGCTTGTTCCCATGATGATCCTTGCTGCTACGTGTTGGGCCAGCTGTAATATGTTGGTCGTTTTCTTTGGTAGACCCTGCAAGATGGGGTTGCAGTAGTCCAGGTGGGGCATGATGAGTGCTTGGGCAACTGATCGGAAGTCACACGGATCTAGTACGTTCCTCAGGGGTCGTAGCACTCTAAGCTTGTGGAAGATGGCTTTGTTGGTGTTGCTGAGGTGTTTTTCCATTTTCAGTTTGCTGTCGATTGTGACTCCTAGATATTTTATTTCTTTCTTAGTGTTGTAAGTGTTGTTGCACAGTGTGATTGTTGGAGGAGGTTCGAAGTCCGAGTTATTGGATATAAACATTACTTCTGTCTTCTTATGATTAATCGACATGTTATTTTGTTTTAGCCATCCCGACATCTCTCCCATGCAGGTTTCAAGCTGGGCGTAGTTTGGGTTGGTGGTCTCTAGTTGTGTGTACAGCATGATATCGTCCGCGTATATGTGGTAGTTGATGCCATATTTCCTGAATATTTCACTGAGTGGTTGCATGTAAATGTTAAAAAGTAGCGCCGAGAGTGCCGAACTGAGAAAGACTAGGGGACATGCAATGAGGCTACACTGTAACCCATTTAAGACTAATAAGAGAAAATATTTTTTCAGTCAATGTGCAGTCAAACTGGAATTCATTACCGGAGGATGTAGTATAAAAGCTGTTAGTGTAGCTGGGTTTAAAAAAGGTTTGGACAGGTTCCTGGAGAAAGATCCATAAACCATTATTAAAGAGGGCCCAGGATATCCACTGCTTGCCCCAAATACAAGTATTGTGGAACCCGTATTTCTTTTTGGGAAACTGCTAGGTACTTGTGACCTAGATTGGCACTGTTGGACACAGGATACCTTGGTCTGACACAGTATGGCATATCTTATAATCTTATGTTTTTATGTGCCATGTGGGCAGCTGCCTGGTCTGCCCTCTGCACTAGCAACCCCCACTGCATAACCCACATGCCCCCTCCTTTGCCCCATTTGCACCATCATCATAGTACCCTTTTATACTTGGGAACCAAGCTGTTCCTGCTAATGGAGCACAACTATCAATATCTTGTGCTTCCCTGTCTGTGATGTCATCAAAGTGCAACCATTCTATATAAAAAAAGCCCTGTCTGTGCATCACATTGCAGATGGTAAAATAGGCTCTCTCTCTTCAAAGTGCATCCTTTCTGTGAGGTTTCACTTTGTGTTAGGGTTCCCAGCGTTAAAGGGCTTTAACACACATTAGTGCCCTCTCTCCGCCCTGTTAATGCCCACTCTCCACCTACTGCCCCCTTAACGCTGCAGGAACCTTTAACACCCATTAATGCAGCTTTTTCACAGCGTAAAGGGTGCGAGGGTGCTGATAATGGGCGTTAACGGCACACTGGCTCCCTTAACGCCCTTTTGCAAACATACCCCTAACTCTCATTGGCAGTTCTTTTAGGAATAATTACTATTATCAATCCTCTTCTTAACAAGGAAATCCTGTGTATCTATAAAGTATCATAAGGAAAATATGTTTTAGCATTTCTGACTCAACATCATTTGAACATGAGCCCAGTAGTCATTAAATGCCCTGAAACACTTCTTACAAACGTTTATCAATGAATTCCCCTAGTTGAACGTCAAACACCGCTAAAATGTATTTCATTTTTCTTTTAGTCTACTGCAGATCTGACTCACCACATTGTACACAGCAGCACCAACTGATATCTCTTATTCTACAAGAATAAAACTGACATGAGTCAGATTCTAAACAGAATCCGATCCCGCTCTCTTTCAGATAGTGCTCTGTGATTTCCAGGAGATTCACATCCCCACCCTACCACTCTCCAGTCCAGTCTAAGGTACTGAGATTTTAATTATAGTGCAGCAAGATATCCATTTTTCTTATCACAGAAAAACTGAACTGATGTGACTGTGGTGAGCTCCAGGGGAGAGGCTGCCTAAAGCCATGTCCACATATAACATGATATCTGGACCTGAAACACATTGCATGGGATGATGTTGCACAAGTGCTGCCCCCAGTAGGAGGATGCTAAGGGTCCCATCACTTAAACAAACTCTTGGAGATCATCATATTGGGTTCCCGGACTTTGGCTAGTGAGTACTTGCTTTTTGAAATGCTTCCACCAAACAGGCAGTGATTTTATGTTTTTGGGACCCAGGACTGGCTAAAGGGTATCTGACACCCTAGGTGAACCCTCAGCTGTGCATAATTTCCTAAGGGTGGCCCAAGATACTTCCCCCTGCCCCCTTCCAGCATCTCCCCTTTACTTCCCTATTCCCCACCCCTGGTTCCAGCATCTCCCCTTCCCTTGCCTCCCAAAAGTTTCCAGAATCTCACCTCCCTAGCCCCCTCTGTGTCCATAGCCCCCTCTGTATCCAGAATTTCCCCTTTCCTTCCCTAGCTCCCCCAAGGTGTCCAACATTGCATTTCCACTTCCCCTTCCCATGTGGTCTTTTTCTCTCATCATATTTCTATGTTTCTATAAAGGTAAAAAGGGGACTGTTGTTGTTGTTAAGGAAGGACAGACTAGATAGGCCACGTGGTCCTTTTCTGTCATCATATTTCTATGTTTCTATGTTTCTACCTCCCATGTCCTACAGCTCCCCTTCCCTTACCTATCCCCCAAACTGTCTGGCATTTCATCTCTCCTTCCCCTCACTACCCCACTAATAGTCAGCATCGCTCCTTCTCTTCCCTACCAACCCCCAAGTGCCCAGCATCTCTACCTTTTTCTTTCTCCTGTTCCTGCCACTACTGCTGTTTCCACCCTAACACCATCTGCTGCTGCAGAATAACATTCAGCACAGCACGGGGCCATCAACACATTGCTGGTTTTCCCCTTTGCTCTAGTTTAAAAGTTGTTCTACTTCTTTAATAAATTTAGCACCAGCAGCCTGATTCCACGTTGATAAAGGGGCTGCTAATTCTGCTTTGATCATCTTGTTGAGGCCACCATTTTCATCTTGCCTCTCTTTAACCAGTTGGCAGTAAGCTCTGCACCAGTGGTGATGTCATCAAAGTGCAACCATTCTATATAAAAAAGCCAAATTTGAAATTAAAGACTTTGCCAGAGCAAATTCAAGAGAGAAGGCTCACCTGGGACTTATGACATATTTTCATTTTCATTTTACCTTTCCTTATCAGCGGGTGGTAAGCTCTACAACACTGGTGATGTCATATAAACAAATGCCAGATTTGCAGTGTGCCATTGCAGGCTGTCCATTCAAAGGGTGTGCTAAAAGGACATGCCCCTTTGAGTATCACTTCACTTCCACCAAACATCTTAAATCAGTTTTATATTTATATTCTTATGTTCTGGAAACTCTACATTTTTGTTGTGAGATATATTGCTATGATAATGCTGTAGATACCGGTATTCCCATTAATATCATGATGAGAATTAGTATACATACATGCTTGCCTCGGAGAAGGAATCACTGTAATCTTCAATGGAATAACCTTATATGGTATAAGTTCGATGACCATTTGCAAATGGAGGATAATAATTAGATCAAATTTGCATTTGTATACCTCATAATCAAATATCACTTCTAACTTGGATGTTTTTAGTATCCCAGAAAAATGTTTGGACAGATTCCTGGAGGAAAATTCCATAAAAGGTTATTAATGTAGCTCAAGAGAGAACCACTGCTTCTACTTGAGGATTAGTAGCATGTACCTGGCTACTTTGGGGATTTGTCAGGTTCTTGTGACAGGATTCTGGGCTTGATGGACTTTTGGGCTGATTCAGTATGGTAGTTCTGGCTTGCTATAGCAGATTCTATTGGGGTCTTTAAAGGGCACTGAGGTGCTGGCATGTTAGATACAATACCACAGCCTGAACTATCAGGTGTATGGAATGTACTTACCAGGTAGTTAACACGGAACACTTCTCCCAAATGCATTCTGCATTAGTGTGTGTTCGGGTAGCTCAACCTATTGAGATGGCACTAGAAGAGCCTCACTATTGCACTGGTGTGAACTCAACGCTAACGGCACTAGCTCCCCGTGCTCACTCTCTACCTCTCACCGGCCCACTCATAGCCTAACAAGGTCTGCACAGTTAGTGTGGGAATCGTCCTATCCGAGCATGAATTCAACATGTGTCAGAACACCTGTTGCCATCTAGCCCCCATTAGCCAAAGACCCCTATGTATTCAATTGAAATATGTCCTAATATTTATATAATTTTTCAACAATGCAAAAATACAAAAATGGGGGTAGCGTTTCACTGACTGCCTGAGCAGAGTTAAGCTTGAAAGTCTTTCAAACCAAAGAGTCTGTGTCTTTATTAATCTAGAACAGGCAGCTGGCAGTGTGTTTATTTAACCCCCCCCCCCCCCCCCACACACACACACACACAACAGACTGATCTGGATATTATGAATTTTATTGAATGGATTGATGTATTAGATTTAGATTTATTGAAGCTTGTTGATAAGAGATTTTGTATGTGTTATGATTACATATATATTTAGAGTGCACAACATGATTTTTTTAGGTTTGAAACAACTGGTAATGAATGCTACAGATAGAAAAAAAAACAGATTTGTTGTCCAATGGGGATGATTCTATTTTCTTGACTTGCCCTGGTTGGATCGTGTATTAATATTATTTGATATCTATTTAAAGGATTTAAGAAATCACATGAGCACCATCAGATAATGTTTGATGATGCCTTTTCACAAACTTGGCAAAATGTATTATCTGGGAAGAAAGGTCATAAGTTTGCTTCTTAACATAGTAACATAGTAAATGATGGCAGATAAAGACCAGTATGGTCCATCTAGTCTGCCCAGCAAGTTGAGCTTTTTACAATTTTAGCATGGAAGTATAATACTCGACTGTTACAAATAAATAAAGAGATCTACTGACTCTACCTCCCACCTCTCCTTTTAACAACATAAGCCTTTGGAGCCATTGCATTGGAGCAAGTTCCATTTATTTTATGTTTCAAAGTATTAAAGCATATTTGTTTCAACAATGTTTTGGTGAGGAATTTGTATTTTAACCTGGTGAGTTTGTTTTTAGCTAGGATGTATGATTTATGTTGTGGCCCTTAATATGTTAAAAGTTAATTATATTATGAATGTTTTTATGGAAACCACATACATATAATTACAATTTGAGGTATACAAATGAAGTAAATGAAAATGAAAACTACAAAATGGAGGGCCATTCATTTGGGCTGCAAAAATCCAAGGGAGCCGTACAGTATAGGGGGTGAAGTACTTCTGTCCATGAAAGAAGAGCTGGCCTGGGTGTGACTGTTTCTGATGATCTTAAAGTGGCTATACAAGTAGAAAAGGTGACTGCAAAAGCCAGAAGGATGCTTAGGTGCATAGGGAGAGGAATGGCCAGTAGAAAAAAGGATGTAATAGTTCCTCTGTATAACAATCTTTAGTGAGACCTCATTTGCAGTATTGTGTTCAATTCTGGAGACCATGCCTTCAAAAGGATATAAAGAGGATGGAGTCGGTGCAGAGGGTGCCTACCAAAATGGTCACTGGTCTTCATTATAAACCATATGGGGACAAACCTAAGTCTCAATATATATCCTTTAGAGGAAAGGTGAAATAGAGGAGATATGATAGAGAAATTTAAATACCTCTATGGCATAAATGCACAGGAGGAGAGCCTCTTTCAATTAAAAGTAAGCTCTGCTATGAGGGGACTTAGGATAAGGCTGGAAGGAGATAGAATCAGGAGTAATATGCAGTAATATTTCTTTACAGAAAGACTGGTAGATTTGTAGAATAGTCTCCCAGAGACAAGAACAGTATCTGAATTCAAGAAAGTATGGGACGAACACAGAAGATCTCTAAAGAAAAAAATGGGACTATGATAGTTGATATGGAAGGGTAGACTAGATAGAAACATAGAAACATAGAAATATGATGACAGAAAAAGACCACATGGCCTATCTAGTCTGTCCTTCCATATCAACAACTACAACAGATAGGCCAGATGGTCTTTTTCTGCTGTCTTGTTTCTATGTTTCTATGAACTAAAGACAATCCTTTCAGAAAAGAAATTCCTACCCGAAATGATACCCAGTTCCTGACAACCCAAACATCCTCTTCCTCTACCACTGTCTCATTGATGCATTGACAGTCTTGAACTCTGCTTACCTCTGGGTTCTGCACATGGAGCAGGGGACATTTCTGAGAATGTGTCTCTTGAGGTTCTGGATTACGCTTTCCACTTAAAATCCTAAATTTGCCTTCCATGATCTCCCTTCTTCATATTCTTGTGTCCTTGGTACCCACATGTACTATGTGTTTCTCTAGCACTGTCAAAAATCCTGTCCTCTTTATGCATGAGGTCTGCAATCTTTGCAACAGGTAGACAAGTTACCAAGTGATCCTCAGGTCAATCAGTTAAACATATGTCTGCTTTTGTAATGATTTAACTTCCAACTACTGTACAATGGCAGTTTAACTCTTCCTTCCTGTGCATATGCACTTAAAGAGATATCCTTGATATGAGAGGATACTGCATCAGCTTCAGAGCAGATCCTATTTACAGGACTACTTCCTGCTATACCAGGTGACCTTTTTCCTCCAGGTTAGCACAGAGACTGCATGGAGTGGAGGTGGGATTGCTCTACTATGATATTGCTATACTGTGACCCTGAAGGTCTCGTCTATATGCCTCTATCTATCTGATTCTTCCAGGTCTGTCACTTTAAACTCCATAAATCAAACAAGTTCTCTGAAAGCCAGGAGCTCCTTGCACCGAGTATACACATATTACCTCTTATAATCATACATGTGGTACTCATGTAAAAGATTGCATAACCCCCCTCACTGCTAGACTAGTCTCTGTATCTTGTAATTGCTCACCTATCTTAATTATAAACACTTGTTCAATTCCAGTTGGTGCAACTAAAACAAACAACATGATGATTGGGAACCTAAGATTATTGTGGCAGACTGAAACCTAATCTAATTTTCCATGTCTATCAAGTACTCTTGTAACATTGCAAACAATTGATTGTATTTATACAACTGGAAAATATATAGCTTGCCATGTTACGTTTTTTCCAGAGATGTTAGGATGTCAGCATCTCATGATATGATCCTACCACTGCATATCCAAGTGAAAATGGGGCTTGTAGAGATATCAGCCAACATCTGAACCACCTTAAAAACCTACTTATATGGCAAGACAGTATGATTTTCTTAATGGAAAGATATTATTATAGATTCAAGATAAAATCAGTACAAGTAGTAATGGTATATTTGAACATACTCTCAACAGTCAAACCCTACCACATCATTTTAGACCAGTGACAATATATTTGCTATTTTTCATTATTGCTAGTAACCAAAATCCAAATGTAATACTGAGATTTTTGATTGGTAAATACAAGAGATTTGAATGTCTAATGAATGTAGTTGTTAGCAGTAAATTATTCAGTAGCATTGCAGGAGTAGGGAAAAGTTATCATGGTGAAAAAGGTCCTCCAGTATAAATACTGGTAATGAATGATAGTAAAGGAGCAATATTGTCTGGTGCTGTTTATATGCCTGCTTCAAAGTTGTTTTCCTAAAAGATTGTCCTTGCAATCTCATCCTCTAGCTTGCTATAGCAGCTCAAGTGTAAATTCTGGAGCAAGGGTTGGAAAATTCTATGGAAAAGTTTCAGAATGGCAATAATGTGAAACATTTGCATGTTTATATATATATGTACTTGTGATTCTTGTGTGTCCAATGAATCTATTTGGTCCTTTCTTGGGGAAAGGGGATATTAGTAATTGAAGCGATGAAAATGAGTAGAGAGTCAGAGAACTGAAAGTGATCTGGAGAACAGAGGAGGGAAATGAAGACGGGATCTCAGGTAGGAGTGATGGAGGGATGAAGTTGAGGCACAGAAGGAGGATATCATTATATCAGGGAACATAGAGGGAAGGGAATGAGGATATGGAAGGAAAACTGTATCAGTAAGGGGGATGAGGAGATAGAGGAGCAGTTCACATCACACTCTATACTGTAGCTCTAATGATCTCCTCACTCCATCTCTCATCACATCCTCCCTCTGATCCCCTCAATAACATTCCACAGTCCCTCCAATCCCCCCATTCTCTCTTTGTACCCCAAGTAAAATACTCACAGTCACATCTCCTCCCTCACTTTCCTCCTTCACAACCTATAGTTCATTCAGTCTTCTAACTCACTTCCTGCCCCATTGTGCTATATTCTTAATCCCACCCACAATTTCACTAAGCCCTCTACTCTATTTCTTCCATTCCCTTATCCTCTCATTCATTTCCCATCTCCTTACACTCATGACCTTACTAATTCTTCTTTCCCTCCTTCCCCCTCCTTCTTTCCCTTTGATCCCTTTTATTTATTCCTTTGCTAATATACCTCTCCCATTCTATTTCTCATCTCCCTCTGACCCTCTTACTCATCCTTCTGTCCCACCTAGGGGCTAGAGAAGGAGGGAGGCAATGTAGCACTTTCTGCTGCATCCCATTTGTCTGGGGCTGGTGTTGAGCTTTGAACAGCATAGGACACTGTAGTGCTGCACCGATAAAAAGGCAACATCCCAAGCAGTAGAGAAAGAGAATGTGGCCCGAGTCACCACACTGTCACTGTCCTCTCCTAAGAAGCCACAATGGCAGGGCATAGAGAGGAACAATGGTGGGAGAGAAGGAAGGACCAGCTTTCCTACTGTACCTATACCTGCAAATGTGGACAATCCAATCTCCAGGCTCCTGTGGCAGTAGTTTGGGGATTGGGGTATTCTACAGACAGCGACAGATTTTGTGGATTATCCACAGCTGTGGAATCATAGGGACCTACAAGACTAGATTCTCTAAAATATCAATAGAGAATAGATTGAGGCATCCAATTTTATAGTCTCAGTACCCTACCAAAACCATCCTTAATGATAATACAACAAAATTACAACTACAATGCCTTAGTCTTAGGGACCTTTCTTTCCAACACTCCCTGACATCTCAGACCAAATGGTCATAGCATATTCATGTCATCCTGCTATGAGGACACAGGACTTTGTATTGTAAAAAGATAAGAACATAAGACCATAAGAAAATAAGATATGCCAAACTGGGTCTGACCAAGGTTCATCAAGTTCAGTATCTTGTTTCCAATAGTGGCCAATCCAGGTCACAAGTGCCTAGCAGTTTCCCAGAATAATACACTGATTCCACAATTCTTGGGGCAATGGGGCAAGGGGTGTATTTCAAGGTTCATCTTTAAAAATGGTTTATGGACCTTTCCTCCAGGAACTTTTACTATATCCTCCGGTAATGAATTCCAGAGATTGATTACACGTTGGGTGAAAAAATATTTTCTCTTACTAGTTTTAAATGGGTTACACTGTAAATTCAATGCATGTCCCCTAGTCTTTCTGCTTTTTTGATGGCATAAACAATCAATCTATGTTTTCCCATTCCACTCCATTCATTAATTTATAGACCTTTATCATACCCCCCCCCCCTCAGCCATCTCTTTTCCAGGTTGAAGAGCCTTAATTTATTTTATTTATTTATCTGGTTTTATATACCACTTTATCATTGCAATCAAAGCGGTTTACATTGAAACTTAAACTTGGTAATGTACATTAAACAGGGACATTGATAACTTGGATTTTTCTGAGGCAATGGAGGGTTAAATAACCTTCCCAAGGCCATAAGGAGTGCTTATGATTAATTTTTTAAGCCTCTCCTCATAGGGGTATCCTTCTATCCCCTTTACCATTTTGGTGGCTCTTCTCTGTACCTTTTCTATTTCCGCTATATCCTTTTTAAGATACAATGACCAGAATTACATACAATATTCAAGGTGCAGTCACATCATGGAATGATACAGAGGCATTATAATATCCTTTGTTTTATTCTCCATTCCTTTTCTTATGATTCTTATTATTCTATTGGCCTTCTTGGCCGTCACTGCACACTGGGAGGAGGGTTTCATTGTGTTATCCATGATGATGCCCATATCTTGTTCCTGGATGGTGGTTCCCAATGTGGAACCTTGAATTGCATAACCCTAGTTTGGGTTGTTCTTTCCTAAGTACTCTTACTTGTTCACATTAAATATCACCTGCCATTTTAACATCCAATGTTCCAGTTTATCAAGGTCCTCTTACAATTTTTCACAATCCTCTTGGGTTTTAACAACTTTGAATAATTTTGTGTCATCTGCAAATTTGATTACCTCATTCATTATTCCCATTTCTAGGTCATTTTCAAATATGTTAAAAAACATTGGACCCAGCACAGATCCATGGGGTTCTCCATTATTCACCTTTCTCCATTGAGAAAATTGGCCATTTAGCCCTATTGTCTGCTTTCTATCTTTTAACTAATTCTTGAACACAATAGTACACTGCCTCCTATCTCATGACTTTTTAATTACGCCAAGTGTCTCTCATGAGGGACCTTGTCAAAGGATTTCCTAAATCCAGATATTCTATATCGACTGACTTATCTTTGTCTACCTGTTTATTCACGCCTTCAAATAAATATAACAGATTAGTAAGACAAGACCTTCCTTGGCTAAAGCCAAATTGGCTTTCTCCCATTAAACCGTGACTATCTACATGTTCAGTAATTTTGTTCTTTATAATGGTTTTTACCATTTTACGCGGTACTGATGTTAGATTCACCGGTCTATAGTTTCCTGGATAACCTCTAGAAACCTTTCTAAAAATTTGTGTTACATTGACCATTTGCCAATCTTCAGGTATTACAGATGAATTTAATGATAGTTCACAGATTACTAATCATAAATCTGAAATCTCATATTTCAGTTCTTTCAATACCCTTGGATTTATACCATCCAGTTTAGATGATTTGCTACTCTTTAGTTTATCAAATAGTTGAAATACATCTTTCCGGTTTATCAATATTTTTTTCAATTCTTCCGATGCATCACTTTTAAATACCATTTCAGTCATAGGTAACGTCCCTACATCTTTTTCAGTAATGTCTGACAGAAAGATTTCATTCAGTCTCACCGCTATGGCCCTGTCCTCTCTTAGTGCCCCTTTTACCCCTCTGTCATCTAATGGTCCTACTGACTCTCTCACAGTTTTTTTCCTACGAATGTATTTGAAAAAGTTTTTATTATATATTTTTGCTTCCACGGCAAGTTTTTCTTCAAATTCTCTTTTTACCTGCCTTATCAATGACTTGTACTGAACTTTCCAGTTCTTAAGTTGTTTTCAGTTTTCATCATTTGGATCCTTTTTCCATTTTCTGAAAAATGTTTTTTTTGGCTACAACAGCATCTCTGACCTCACTGTTAAACCTTGCTAGCAGTTTTTTGGACTTCCTTCAACTTTTCTTAAAGCATGGAATATAGCTGTTTTGGGCTTCCATGATAGTATTTTTAAACACCCATGCTTGATGTAAATCTTTAACTTTTGCAGCTGTTCCTTTTAGCTTTTTCTTAACAATTTTCCTCATTTTATCATAGCTTCTCTTTTGAAAGTTAAAAGGTAGTACTGTGGGTTCCCTTGCCATCCTTCTTCCATTTATTAAATCAAACATGATCATGCTTTGATCACTATTGCTAAGTAGCCCAACACACTTATTTCTTGCACTAGATCTTGTGTTCCACTAAGGACTATGTCCAAAATGGCTTCCCCTCTTGTCAGTGGTATAAAGGAAGGATAACTTTATTAAACTTCAAACACCATGCTCCCCGACACAGGCCGTGTTTCGTAATAAACTTCTTCAGAGGAAACTCTGGTGTACTACATAAATAAACAAACGATAATAAATAATAATATCAGCTATTGTAAAAATATTGTGTGAACAGGCCATATGGACATATTATACAGTCAAATAAATAAATAATGTTATAAATCATAACCAACAACACATTAAAACATAATTAAAAACAGACATATTCACCAATTAGCAAATAATAAATAATAAATAAATGAATGCCAAAATGCCTAAAAACATTCAAACACGTGCACCTTATAAAAACTAGTAATAATGACTAAAAGACATTAAAAAACATCATTATTTATATACTTGAAAGGGTGAGTAACTGAAAATGGGTGAATGCAAACTATATCACTCTCATCCTACAGGGAAAACCAAAAAGGAGCACTATTTATTCCATATCCTATTGCACAGGTAACTATATGTCCATATGGCCTGTTCACACAATGTTTTTACAATAGCTGATATTATTATTGATTATTGTTTGTTTATTTATGTAGTACACCAGAGTTTCCCCTGAAGAAGTCTATTACAAAACATAGCCTGTGTCGGGCAGCATGGTGTTTGAAGTTTAATAAAGTTATCCTTCCTTTATACCACGGTTTGTGACTGGGTTTGTATCTTTATGTGGCTACTTGTTCTTCTTGGGTGTTCCCCTCTTGTCAGTTCATGAGCCAGCTGCTCCAAGAAGCAGTCATTTATTTCATCTAGAAACTTTATCTCCCTAGCATGTCCTGTCCTGCCATGACACTGACTCAGTCAATACCAGGGAAATTGAAATCACCCATTACTATTACTGTACTGTAACTTTTGTTAGCTTCACTGATTTCTTTGAGCATTTCATCATCCATTTGTTCATTCTGGCCATGCCATCGCCTTCCCCTTTTTTACATAGAATTTTGATCCATAGAGATTCTACACCATATTTCCTTTCATGCAAAACTTTAATCCTGTGTGACTCAATGCCCTCTCTAACATAGACCACAACCCATCTACCAATTTGATCTACTCTATCAATGTGACATAGTTTGTACTCAGGTATCACAGTGTCCCACTAGTTGTCCTCCTTCCACCATGTCTCTTTGATACCAATCATATCTAACCTTTCATTTAGTGCAATATATTCTAACTCTCCCATCTTATTTTTTAGACTTCTAGCATTTGCATACAAGCATTTTAGAAGTTGTATTTTATTCATATTAATCTGGTTATAGGTAGACAGGGATCAATTGGGATCTTTAAGCTCTGTACTTAATGGCATTTGGGTTACGTTTATCTTTATTAGAACTTCTCTCTCTATATGCTCTTACGTTAATCTTTTGCTAGTGTCCTTCAAGGATACATCTTTCCGAGCCATGTTCTCTTGGGCAACTATCGGCTTTCCCCTATTATCTAGTTTAAAAACTACTCATTCTGCGTTTTAAAGGTTAATGCCAGCAGCCTGGTTCCAGAACAAAGTAGTCTGAAAACAAATCATTGTCAAACCAGGGTTAAATGTTTCCATGCTTGTAATCAAGTGTTGATAGGTATTTATAAATACAGATAGATTGATAAGAATATATTTATAAATAGAACTATAGATATATGGATCAGTAAGTCAGTAGATAGCTAGATAGATAAAATCTCTTTTCAACTCTTTGAGCTTTGGACATCTTAACCTTTAATTCCTGTAAACTCTATTAGTATTTCCTTGCGCATTTTCCATGTTTCCAATTACAAGTGGAATCAAATCCAATGATCATATTTGTAATTCCTGGCATTACCTAAAGTAGAATTCTGGATTTTGCCTACGAATGCTGACATGATTTTAATTTAATCTCCCTTTAAACCTGCAACGTTTATAGGAATTAAGTTAAAGTAAACCATTGGCAGTATAAACACATTTCCTTGGGGCATGTTTACTAAACTGTGCTACAGTTTGGCACCTTAGCACACATTTAGAGGCAAAAATAAGCAAGGGAGGTGAAATAGGTCCATGCTAACTGGTGGCGGCATGCCCGGCAGTTAACCACAGAGAAAAGCACCTCGCTCTGCTAAAAAGGCAAGTACAATTAACGTGGGTGCATTAACTCCTCACAGTGAGGTGCTGCAAGTTCACCTGTGCTAGCTACATCGCAGCACAGAGGAGTAGCCTAGAGGCTAGAGCACTGGCTTGGGTAACAAGAGACCAGGGTTTCATTCCCACTAGCACTTCTTGTGGTCTGGGCAAGTCACTTAACCTTCCATTGTCTCAGAAGAATCCAAGATATCAATGTCCCTATTTAATGCACATTACCAAGCTTAAGTTACAATGTAAATGGCTTTGACTGAAGTGATAAAGTTTTATAAAAACCATGTAAAATAAATATTCACCCCACCCTAACTACCACGTGCTTCAATCCCTACTTGCCACTCAGGCCTCACCCCCTTGTATATTAAGTAGTTAGCGTAGGGGTTTTTACCACACCGGCTGCTTTAGCTCGTGGTAGCAGTTACTATGGTCTTGTGCTATCTGCTTAGCATATGCTTTAGCATGCAGTAAGTGTTAGCGCAGTTTGATAAACTTACGTCCCGGTGTTTTATCTTTCCTAATATCACATTTTAAGATTAAATGACTTTTAATAAAATAAACTCAAATTCACAATCCTATCACAGAGAAATTCATTTTCTTTGCAACTGTACCTGCCCAAAAGTTGGTTTTTCGAAGGAGCTGGTATCTGAATCCTGTGGAAGGATTTATAGTGTAGGGAGATACCTCTGGGACATGGTCTCTGGAATCCTCAGACCTCAGGGAGTGGGAATGTCAGAGGATAGACAATTATACTAATTGCATAAGATTTTCTTCTGTAGCACTGGCTTAATCATTAGGCAGTATACTGTAGGAGCTTGCTTAGGGTGGTAACTTCTTTTTTGTGGGGGAGGAGGGCAGCATAAAGCAGCTGTGGTCAAACTAAAACAATAGGTCTGGACAACTGCAGGAACTCAACCAACCATTAATGCCTACTTTTACCTACAAAAAGGGAGGACAATTTCTGAATAACCCACTTACCCAAATGACTTTTAGAAATTACTTTCTTATGTATGTAAATCTCCTGACTCAAAGTATCTCTGTCTTCTCTGTGTTTAGTTTTAGTCCAGTCCACTGCATCTGTGAACTGCTAACCGTGAAGCACTGGTCTAGCAGATGGAATTCCTTAATGCAAGAGTTTTTCAAATGTATCTTTTTAAACATCTTTGTTAGTGATATTGCGGAAGGGCTGTTGGATAAGATTTGCCTCTTTGCAGATGATACCAAAATCTGCAATAGAGTAGACACCAAGGAAGGAATAGATAACATGAGGAGGGATCTAGCTAAGCTTGAAGAATGGTCTAGAATTTGGCAGATGGGATTTATTGTTAACCTGGTTCAAAATGACAGAATAGAGTTTTCTCCCACAACTCTGAGGATTGCACAACTATCCCTTTCTCAAGGATTATTTTATTTATTTATTTATTTACATGCTCTTATATACCGCGCTATTCTGCATCAGGATATATACCCGTGGGTCTAAAAATTGCATCCATTCGCCGGAAATCATCTTATTTATTTATTTATTTATTTATTTATTTCAACTTCTTATATACTGCACTCTTTGACATCAGCGCGGTTTACAAATAACAGAAAGGAACCAGAACAACAGGCTGTTTGGTATTACATATAACAGGAGTATCAACTTGGATAACATGGGAGAACTATTTACATGGAGTATATAATCTATTAGCTAGATAGCATGCTCGAACTATTTACATAAAATTAGCAGTGATGCTTGGAACAAGAGGGATATTGTGGATTATACTAGGGTGAGGCTGTTATGTTACAGTTCATGTAGGGTAGTATTTGATGAAAAGGTGCAGTTTAAGGGCCTTTCTGAACTGGGTTAGGTCGGTTATGGCGCGGAGATCAGGTGGGAGAGCATTCCAGTATTTTGGTGCGCTAAACATGAAAGCTCTGTTTGATGTTGATAGGCTGCACGTTGTTATAGCCTTTGGGGTTGTTAGTGAGTTTAATGCTGCATGTCTCCTATTTCTATTTGATGGGACGGATTGGATGAGTTTGGTAAGTGATGTGGACGATAAACCATTTAAGGCCTTAAATGTGAGAAGGAGGGTTTTGAATGTAAGTCTTCCATGTATAGGGAGCCAATGGAGCTCTTTGAGGATAGGTGTGATGTGTTCACTTCTGGCCGCTCCTAGAAGAACCCTGGCAGCGGTGTTCATTGCGAGTTGCAAGGAGCTTATTGTGGATTGTGGGAGTCCTTGTAGAATGGAATTGGCGAAGTCGAAGTGCGGCAGTATCAGTGCTTGGTAGATGGTTCTGAAGTCTTCGTGGTCTAGTAGGGGACGCAGGTGTCTAAGAGTGCGTATTTTGAAGTATACAGATCTTAATCAACTTACCTCTTATAGACCAATTGCCAGCACCTCCTTTTTAGCTAAGATTATAGAGAAGATTGTCTTGATACAACTCCAAGATTATATTGACTGTCATTTCCCCTTGGATCATCATTAATACGGATTTTGACCCCATCATGGTAAAGAATCCTTAATGACTGTTCTAAAGGGACTCGATAAACCTAACGGGACCTTCATACTCATTTTCATTGATACAAAAGCTGCCTTCAGTTCCATTCCACATAATCGATAGACTTCATGATATACTGTAGGACTAAGATGTAACACACTTGACTGGTTTAAATCATATTTTCTGAATCGTCAACTTCATGTAAAAATAGGCAGTGATAGATCAGACCCTTATCTTCAGTTAGAAGGCATCCCCCAGGAATCAGCTTTATCTTCCCACTGTGTGCTATTATAAGGGTTCACAAAATCATGTTCCATATTTAAGCTGATGATATCATATTGTATGCTCCAATAGACATCACTAAGCCTTTGGTCAGCAACATTGAGAATTGTTTCATTGCTATCGCTCAGTGGTTGTCAGCTGATAGTCTTATAATTAACCACAGTAAAACAGATGTATTATACATCAGTACAAGCAACAACTTCATTCCTCTGGAGTCTATCACAATCAACTCTAAACTTCTTCAGGTTAAACATGAAGTCCATAATCTAGGTGTCATCATTGACCAATAGCTCTCCCTCTCATCTCACATTAGCAATATTACAAGAAAAATATAACACAAACTAAAATTAATATGGCAGCTGAAATCATGACAGGAATACGACTTCCGCACCGCTCTTCAAGCCCTTATTTTCCCTCACATTGACTACTGCAGCTTTACCCTTCAAGGCCTCCCAATTACTACTATTCACCCTCTACAAACAGCTCTAAATACAGTGGCATGCATTCTCACCAACACTTCAAAAGTGTAACATATCACGCCCATCCTTAAACAGTTGCATTGCTTACCGGTACTTCAGAAAATAAAGTACAAATGCTTATATATCATCTACAAAGTGTCTCATAACCTGTCCTCAATCTACCTTCATACACTGATTCAAGAAATTCCAAACAATAGGAATCACAGAACACACTCACTCAACACATTATGTATCCCTCATCTGAACACTGAAGCATCATGTATCGCTTCAAAGACGGCTTTCTCCCTCGTTGCCCCTGCACTATGGAATGTTAATCCTGATCACCTGCATGCCATTAACGACCTTATCACCTTCAGGAAAGGGCTAAAGACGCTACTCTTCACCGAATGTTTCTCTATCACTGCATCTACTTAAATTACTGTTCTTTATTTAAATTCCTCCATGTAAATCATTGTGCAATGTATTAATACTACTTTTGACTTTATCTTACTTCCATCTTATTATCTCTAATTTTGTTTCATGTTAAGTCCATTTGAGTCTGTTAGTTTTATGTAAACTGCTTTGACTTGTAGATACAACGGTATAGAAACTCAGCTAAATAAATAAATAAATAAATAATGCTAAAAAAATGCAGCATCGTGCCTTTGGACTGCAAAAATCCAAGGGAGTGGTACTGTGTAGGGGGCGAAGTACTTCAGTCCACGAAAAATGAGCGGGACCTGGGCATGATTGTTTCTGATGATCTTAAAGTGGTTAAACAGATAGAAAAGGTGACGGCTGTAGGACTGCTGTGGCCTGTTCAGACACCAAAGTCTGAACCAAGCTGACCCGTAAAAGATGGATGCCTTTTCTGCTGTATTCTGATCTCCAGACCTGCTGACCTCAAGCAATTGCCTGCCAAGTTTTATGTGTGCATACAGCAAAACTCTTGCTCCAGCTATGACTACGTGCAAGAGAACTCACTGCTTAGGCCGTTCCCATGCACAGACTGTTCTACTGGTCCTGCACATTTGCAGCAATGTATGAGACTGCATACCACCATCTTCTCTCACCATGGACCTTTGTCTCGAGAATGACCACCTGATAGTTACTATCTGATTCGCTGAAGATGTCTCACAGTATCTCATGCCAACCAATCACCATACTGTGGCAAGGTTTCACCAAAAGGAATTATACGGTATGCACAGAGGTACTTCAGGGGCCATTTTATGCTTTCTGCCTTCCTGTCTCCTCCTGAAAAGATAGACACACACTGTGTGTGTGTGTGTGTGTGTGTGTGTGTGTGTGGGTGGGTGTGCAAGGCCAAAAACCAACCTCGGCATATACCTCCATGGCATAAATGCAGAAGAGGAGAGCATCTTTTGATTGAAAGTAAATTCTGCAATGAGGGGGTATAGAATGAGGGTGAAAAGGGATAGAATCAGGAGTAATATGAGGAAATATTTCTTTACAGAAAGAGTAGTAGATGTGTGGATTTATTACTCAGTGGAGGTAGTAGAAACGAGGACAGTATATGAATTCAAGAAAGCAAATGACAAACACAGAGGATCTCTAAAGGAAAAAAGAGACTATAGTATTTGATATAGAAGGGTGGACTAGATAGGCCATATGGTCTTTTTCTGCTGACATTTCTATGTTTCTATGTATCGTGATCTGTATGTTAGGCAAGAACTCAATAACCATAAGTTCTGAGGGAGAGCTTATAGCAGAAGCTACCGCTGGTAATGAATGAGCAGGAATTTTGAATACTGTTTTGCTGAGAAATTGTGTGATTTAAACAAGGAAGGAAAATGTTTAATTCTTGCATGTGTGTGTTTTAGAAAACTTTAAAAAATGAAGAAAGTGCATTTTTGAAAGCTTTAAAAGAAATACGAAGATTGTGAATTAGTTTAATTCAGTATGAATAGAATAACAAAGTGATTGATGGGTACAATTTTGTTTGAAGGAAATAGTTTGCAAAAGGATATTATCTTGCTGTGAGAAAGTGAGAGAGAGCTGTAGTGTTTGATTTGATAAAGTGATCACTAAAGCATTGTGAGAAATAGGTAGGGAAAATAGTAGTGAGAATCATCAAAGGAGTTATTTTTAGAAGTAATTATCGTAAACTAGAAGCACAGATATGCACGTCATTAGTGGTGTCCCTCTTTGATAAATCATAACCACTCGTTTACTTTGCTTCCCTTCTTTATGGTGGTTCACATGAGGGGCAAAGGGAAGCCTCAGGTACGATGGCATCATTTTAATGACAGCTTTGGCATGGTAGCCTTCAGAAGGGATCGCTACTGTCCATTTCTGACCTGGAAGATCCTAGTGCATATGATGAGTTCAGGAAGATAAAGGACTTGAAGATGTAGCCAGCTTCGGGAGAGGGGGATTTTTGACTTTTCAGGAAGGGTGAGATTTTAAGGCCACATACCTTACAAGAGGAGTAAGATCCTAGTGGTTACAGCATTGGTTTGATAACCATGAGTCCACTATTCAATTCCCACTGGCACACCTTGGGCCTGGCAATCTAAGAACATAAGATATGCCATACTGGGTCAGACCAAGTTCCATCAAGCACAGTATCCTGTTTCCAACAGTGGCCAATCTAGGTCATAAATACCTAGCAGTCTCCCCAAAAGACACAGGTTCCTCAATGCTTGTATTGGGTCAAGCAATGATATCCTGGGTCCCTTTTAATAATGGTTTATGGACCTTTCTTCTAGGAACTTGTCCAAACCTTTTTTTAACCCAGCTACACTAACAGCTTTTACTACATCCTCCGGTAACAAATTCCAGAGTTTGATTACACGTTGAGTGAAAACATATTTTCTCTTATGAGTCTTAAATAGTTTACCCTGTAGCTTCATTGCATGTCCCCTAGTCTTTTTATATTCTGATGATGTAAACAATCGATCTACGTTTACCCGTTCCACTCCGCTCATTAATTTATAGACCTCTATCATATCTCCCCTCAGCCGTCTCTTTTCCAGGTTGAAGAGCCCTAACCTTTTTAGCCTCTCTTCATAGGAGTATCCTTCCATCCCTTTTACCCTTCTCTGGACCTTTTCTAATAACGCTATATCCTTCTTAAGATACGACGACCAGAATTGTACACAATATTCAAGGTGCAGTCTGTCATGCAGCAGGGGCTGATGAAAACAAAAATGCAGGAGAAGAAGCTGTTTTTCATGAAGAAAAAGATGTGCACAAGATGCAATATCCGCACAGAACAGCTAGAGGGAGCAGGCGTGCACTCACAGAGCCTGAGTGGACACACTTAGCTAATCGAGAGCACCTGACTGTCAGCCCGGGAAGCTCAAACACAGGAGAGCTTTATAAACGGAAGACTGGAGACTGGAGAGGGCAGAGCAGTATTTGCAGGTGTGGAGCTGGAGGTAAAGCTGAAGGCTTATGAGAGAGAAGCACCACAAGCAAGGACCAAGCAGAAAGAAGCACTTGGGAAACTAGTGCTGGGCAAAGGAACAATCACCTTTGGAGGCAAAGCAGAGTGAAAGAAAGAAGGCTGCTTGTACCAAAGGAACCTGGGGCTAAATCGAAAGGTAACAGAAGCTTTCAGAGAGGAGATTGGCACAGGGGTTGTGTTCCTGAAGAACTGCGGGAAGGAGGAAATCCCAGTTCTATATGCTGCTGGAAGCCAAGGCATGCTGATTCTGTTTCTATGAAGAAAACCTTACCTTATAAAAAGCCTTTTGAAAGTAATGCTAAACCTGTGAGAAAGGAAAGCAAAGCTACCTCTCATAAGCCAAGTAGCCAACGCCCGAGGGTAGGCCATGCTCATTGGCAAACACTAGAGGAACTCTTTAAACATCCAGAGAACAGGACTAGGGCCTGGCCAGAAATTATAGCCAGTGAAACCACTGATACAGACAGAGATAATTCTGAGCCGATGCAAGTGGAACTTGTAGAGCCTAGCCTTTTATCTCAGGAAGAGATGGACTGTTCTTTGTGTATTTCAGGCAGTGCAGAGTCACTGTTAAACCTGTGAATGATATATGCAATCTTCAGAATGTTATTCATTTGCTAAATGGAAGAAGAGTGCTGAAACATTTTGCTTTACTCTGGAAAGCTTAACTAAGCATTGTTACAACTGTGAAGCATAACAGTTTTCCCGTTAACCTGAGTTGATTTCATTCCTGAAATTAAGGACTTTTTCTTTAGGTTGTAACCCATCTGAATCTTATGCGTAAAGGAAAATAAATGCCTTGTTAACCCTCTACTCTGCATTCACAATTTTTCTTAGTTAGGAGCTGAACTGCTAAGACCAGGTTACACCTGGCTCTTAAAAGACCCTCTTCTCATAATAAAATAATTTTTGTGTACCACCTACCCTTACGACCACTGGCCACTAGGGCGGTGCACAACAGGTCGTATCATGGAACGATAAAAAGGCATTATAATATCCTTTGTTTTATTTTCCATTCCTTTCCTTATGATACCTAGCATTCTATTTGCTCTTTTGGCCGCAGCTGGAGGGTTTTAACATGTTATCCACAATGACGCCTAAATCTTTCTTCTGAGTGTTGGTTCCCAATGTGGAACCTTGCATCATGTAATCATAGTTTGGGTTGTTCTTTCCTACTTCCAATCGCACTGCCACAAAACCCACGATCTGCTGAGTCTCCAGGAGTCAGCATTGACTCAAAGGGATACATTGCATTTTGTCTTACACCTTGGAATACATCCTAACAGCGGTCCCTTTCAAAATAGGGCATTTGGTGCCTGCTAAGTATTCAGTGCAGTGAAAGTAGGAGATAATTTAGACCTGTAGTTTACTTTAAACAAATTGATAGGGGAGGCCTGGAATGCAAAATCATCAGCACCCCTGTTAATATCCATTTTTCCTCAGCTGCTAAGATTCACATGGCAGTGTCTGTAGGAAGGATTGCACATGGGATGTTCTGGGACTGTTGCAGGTCCAGGCAGGGCATGCAGCATTGACATTGTGGATGTCTGCAAAGATGCCTGTTCAGACTTTCCTGACTGTGGGACACTGATGGCCTGGACAAGTATCTCAGAGAGACATTGTGAGGGGTACACATGTCACTGGTGCATGTAGATGTGGTGTCCATCACATGGGATAAATTGGCCTGTTGGATAGTACACCAGATATGTTACTAGACGAACATAAACACACATCCAGCATCAACTCTAGGTGTCAACCTTTGATGGTGGGTCTTTGTCCAATACCTCTGCCTAAAGTTCATACTTTCATGCACTTCCATTCACACTTGCTACTGGTTCTTCACAGATTGATATCTTACAGTATATCCCTGTGAATATTTCTAATTTGCGGTGTATCTGGGATACCTGTGAACATAAGAAAATTAGAAATGCCATACCGGGTCAGACCAAGATTCATCAAGCCCAGTATCCTGTTTCCAACAGTGACCAATCCAGATCACAAGTACATGGCAGGTTCCCAGAAAGGCACACAGGTTCCACAATGCTTGACCCAGAATAAGCAGTGGATTTCTCTGCTCCTCTTTAATTTTTTTTTTTTTTAACATTTATATTTATTGAGTTTTTTCCTGACAATACAATCATCAGAATAAAGAACCATAGAAACAAAATATAACAACAATAATTAACAATACAAGAATCCCTGCAAAAAGTACTTTAGCCCACGTCTCGGGGTATCCAAACCACATTAATAACAAAGAAAACCTAACCAGACGGCCCACAAAGGCGAATCTGGCTAACACAATTCCCCAGCCCTATACCCTCCTATGCTCCCGGGAAGAAAAGAAAACAAACAAAAAAAAATCATCAACCATAACAAGGAACCACTCATGCCTCCTCCCTGGCAAGAAGCCATTTCTCCAAGTCTGAGGAAGACAAAAAGACAAATTTATCCTGCCCCAAAGAAATCAAACATTTACATGGATAACGTAAAAAAAAGGTAGCACCAAGGGCTAACACTCTAGGCCTATAAACTAGAAAAGATTTTCTACGGATTTGAGTCGAACGAGATACATCTGGAAAAATAGAAACCCTGTCTCCAAAGAACAGGGTTTCTTTTCTCCGGAAGTATGATTTAAGAATAATTATCTTATCGTTTTCAGAGGATAAAGTAACTAGCAAGGTGGCCCTAGAAGTAATAACGTCTTGCGTATCCTCCAAAAAGGCTGTCAAATCAAAAGGATGTTGATCTTCCAAAACCGCAAAATCTGCATCAGCATTAGGTAGAACAACTTTAGTAGGAACATAATAACATTTAATAAGTGGAAATGTATCAGCATCAGGTAAAAGCAAAATCTCCTTCAAAAATTTCCAGAAAAGGATTGAAGGGGACAACAATGATATACAAGGAAAATTAAGCAATCGAAGATTTTTACATCTAAACAAATTCTCCAAATTTTCTACCTTCTGATGCAAAGCTACGCTATCTTTAATTACAGTAGTATAAGATGAGGAAATCAATTGAACCTGAGTGTCAACATTTGAGAGACCTGAGGTTAAATTGGCTATTTGCGAATCTAAACCCTGAAACTTCACAAGCACATCACTGGTAAAATGGCACAGAGAGGGAACCGTTTCAGTAAGAATTTGCTCAGTCCGCTTAACAACCTGCCAAATATCAAGTAATAAGATCGGAGAAGTTTGAGAGTTATCTGCAAGAGGAACCGGCTCCTTCCAAGCAACAGCTTTAGGAAGGTCGCCAGTGTCTGCGTGACTAGGAGATGAGCAGGATACAGCAGGAAGTTCCAAAAATCCCAGAGGAAGAGGAGGGGTACGCTCCACTGAGCTAAGGCTAGCCCCCTCAATGGAGGGAGCAGGGAGAACAGTACCTGGTTTTGATGTCACTGGTGTGGAGATCACGTGTTTATCCATTGGGCCTGCTGCAGGCACCACAGTAGTAGAAGACTTCTTTTTTCTTTTCCCACCAGGCATATGGATTCACTCAAAAGCCTTCCGCTCCTAATCGGCTCCTAAGGGGCTCACAAGGGGCCAGTTGCTCCCCTTTCGATACGCCCCTTAGGAGACGCCCACAACAGACGCCGACGGCAGACGCCGTGCTATAGGAAGATCACTTTTATCAGGGCCTTGGATGACGTCAGGGTAGCTGCCCCGTGCAAGCCGGCAGACTCCAGGAAACCAGCTGCTCTCACCCCTCCGCGGGAGAATCAAGGTATCAGGTAAAATCCCAATGAGAAGGCACACTCCCGAAGCTTTTATCAGGGCCTTGGATGATGTCAGGGTAGCTGCCCCATGCAAGCCGGCAGACTCCAGGAAACCAGCTGCTCTCACCCCTCCGCGGGAGAATCAAGGTATCAGGTAAAATCCCCTCTGCTCCTCTTTAATAATGGCTATGGACCTTACCTCCAGGAACTTGTCCTAACCTTTTTTAAACCCAGCTACACAAACGGCTTTTACTATATCCTCCTGTAATGAATTCCAGAGTTTGATTATGTGTTGAGTGAAAAAATTTTTTCTCTTATTACTCTTAAATGGGTTATATTGTAGCTTCATTGCGTGTCCCCTAGTCTTCCTACTTTTTGATGGACTAAACAACCTATCTACATTTACCCATTTGACTCCATTCATTTATTTATAGACCTCTATCATATCTCCCCTCAGCCATCTCTTTTCCAAGTTGAAGAGCCCTAACCTTTTAAGTCTTTCCTCATAGGTGTATTCTTCTATCCCCTTTACCATTTTGGTGGCTCTTCTTTGTATCTTTGCTAATTCTACTACATCCCTTTTTAAGATATAGCAACCAGAATTGCACACAATATTTGAGGTGCAGTGGCATCACAGAATGATACAGAGGCAATATAATATCCATGGTTTTAGTCTAAATTCCTTTCCTTATAATTCCTAGCATTCTATTTACTTTCTTGGCCGTGGCTGCACACTGTGCAGAGGGTTTCAACGTATTACTGTTTCCATGACAACGCTTAGGTCCTTTTCCTGGGTGGTGACTCCTAATATGGAACCTTGCATCATGTAACTGTAGTTTGGGTTGTTCTTTCCTAGGAGGCCAATTCTGTTTGGGGCCCGTCTGGCTTGTCCAGACATCCAGAAACTGGACGGGCCAGATTTGCACCCGATTCTGATCCCTTGGAGGTTATATGTCCCTGTGCGATCAGAATCGGATGCAACCGTCCTCGATGGGAAGGACATGCCCTGATGCTGAGCTGCCAGATGCACAATGCATACCCTATCCAACCCAGCTGCAGCGCCTGCATAGAGACCCAGTGCCGTGACGTCCCATTGCCATGGCACCGAGATGCCATGCAGACTCCCCAATCCCCTACTAAATCCCAAAAGCTATTTCCCCACTGCCTGACCACCAAACGGGGCTGCTAAGGCTGAGGTTGGGTGGCAGAGAACCTCCTGGGCCTGCCTTACCATTCGGGATGTCAGCCACCGCCGATTGCCTCCCATGGGGTGATATTCCACCTCCGAGGTAGAATAAGTCCCTCGTCCTTTTTCTCCAGCCCAGACATTCAGGACCATGACCGGAATCAGCCCTGTACATCTGGGGTCAGGGTCTCACCTCTGGCCTGCCTTTACTTTTCCTCCAGCCCTCCCCTCCCGCGGCCATCCAGAGCTCCCCACACATCTCCTGTGTACGTGCAGGGAGCTCTCTCATCACCATCATGTCTAGGAGATCCCTCACTCATTATTCTCATTTCCAGGTCATTTATAAATATGTTAAAAAGCAGCAGGCCCAGCACAGATCCCTGGAGTGCTCCACTAATCACCTTTCTCCATTGAGAAAAATGTCTATTTAGCTGTACTCTCTGCTTTCTATCTTTTAAGCAGTTCCTGATCCACAATAGTACACTGCCTCCTATTTTATGACTTTTTAATTTTGCCAAGAATCTCTCATGAGGGACCTTGTCAAAGACTTTCTGAAAATCCAGATACGCTATATCGACCGACTCACCTTTGTCCACCTGTTTATTCACACTTTCAAAAAAAATAACATGGATGGGCATGAACCCAGCCTAGGCGTCTTCACTTCCAGGCTTGTAAAAGTGCTGTGCCCTTTCTACCCTCCCTGCATCCTGCACTTCGCTCTGCAATGTCTAGGGGGGTCTGCTGTCACCTTTCCCCTTACCCACCGAGCTGTTGTTGTGTTCATTCCTACTTTGTCTACCGTGTGACCGCTGCAACTCTGACTTTGTATGTCACTGTCTGTTCACTGTTGTTTGTGACTGATCCATGACGTGGCCTTATCATCTGCAAATGGTGCGAAAGCCATATAGCAAACTGCTGACATTTGAGCCTTGAACGGCTTCTTCCTCTCAAGGAAGACTGGAAGATCACATGCTGCAAAAAGAGTACAAAGAATTGTGGGTCAGAATCATGTCTCATTATCGATAACATCTATGAATTCTCAGGGCCCTACTTACTGAAGTACAAAATAACTTTGAAAAAAGCGCACTTTGAGCGAAAAATAGCACAAAATTCCTGGAAAGGTGCAAAACCATCAAAGTGCAGGTGTTTTGCACAATGTTTTGCAAAAGTACCCAATGGACACTTCACACAAAAGTTAAGGCACAGTTTGAATTAATGAAATGCTGCAATGCAAAATCTTGCAAAGCTGCTGATTAATGCAAAAAAACCCCAAAACAAAAAACAAGCGCATGAGAAAGGATTTCTAGGCCTGTTTCCGTAGAATAAATAAGTATATCTCAGCAGTTATTTTGTCCAACTTGGCTCAAAAAATGCCCCTGCTGTGCGAAAAAAATAAAGGGCTCTCTAGCCCGAAATGGAGGTCCCCCAGACCCCCTCCTGGGAGACCTCAACTCACTGACATCCCAGTGGACCTGATGTTCCCCCTTCCCAGCATCTAATTTGCTTTACTTCTGGCATGGTCAAGGAATGGGTGTGGACTACACCTCGCTTCCACTGATCTATGCTGCAGACATCACAAATATTTTTCCCTGCGTAGAAAATATGCAGCCTGGTCATAGGTCTGGGCTATCCGAAGAATGAGCAACGGTTTCATTTTGAAATCTATACAAGTTTTTGCCTGCTTTTTTCTGCATAATTTGCATCTGCAAACTATTTGGTGAAAAATTTCCCCACAGTAGAGGCCCGATAGCAGGTTTTGAAAAATAATTTTGCTAGGAGATTCTCTATATTCACAGAACCGCAAGTTAAGAATGAGGGCTGAAAATCATCAGCCACATATTTTCTCTTTGGAAACACACGTACAAATTACCATGCCAGCGACATTTCCTGAATCTGAATCTGCCAATGACAGGAAAGAGAGCTGACACTGGTTTTACCCCTTCTCTTTTTCACATTGTTTGCAGTGTATTAATACTCAATCTTGAATAGAACGGAAAAGTAGGAGAGAGTCATATGTGAAGAGGTGGATTTTATACAATTATCCTCTTAGTTTAGTGACTGGGCCTGTAAGAGGATAATCGTATAAAATCATTTTCACGTGTATGTGGCCACATATATGTGCAAATATCCTCTTCTCAAATAGCGACTGCAGTAAAAATCCAGGCGTTGAAATGAATGTGCTTACTTTGCCTGAAGACATAGGTAGGGACTGTGAGGCATAAATTATAAAATAGTTTAATCCGCGGGCATAAGTGTGTAAAACACATGCAAACATTTGCTCCTACTGTCAAGCAGGTATAAATGCTCATAGCTACATTCATGGTACATTTCTATGCCACTAAAGTACCTACTTCTTTTTATAAAAGAGGCTTAAAACAGGCATTTGAATGTTCCCTTTAACTAGGCACCCCCTTAAAGCACCCCGTTGCATCCTTTCAGTAAAAGCCACTCGTAGTAAAATCAGACATCCAAGATGTGATCAAAAAGTATCGAGATTTATGTAGCTATATAACAACACGTCGCACCGCGATGCTATTAAGAGTAAACGTAGATCGATTGTTTACGCCATCAAAATATAGAAAGATTAGGGGACATGCAATGAAGCTACAGTGTAACCCATTTAAGATTAATAAGAGAAAATATTTTTTCACTCAATGCATAATCAAACTCTGGAATTTGTTACTGGAGGATGTAGTAAAAGCTGTTAATGTAGCTGGATTTAAGGTTTGGACAAGTTCCTGGAGGAAAGGTCCATAAACCATTATTAAAGAGTACCCCTAATACAAACATTGTGGAACTTATGCATCTTTTGGGGAAACTGCTAGGTACTTGTGACCTAGATGGGCCACTGTTGGAAACGGGATATTGGGTTTGATGGACCTTGGTCTGACCCAATATGACATATCTTATGTTCTTATGCAGTGACCTCGTTACGTGCTCTGCATGTGCAGACTATAGAATTGGCTACAGCACACCTATACTTATTTAAATCACGTGATGTTTGGTATTGTGTAAAAGCAGTTTGTCAGATTTACAATGAGTGAAAAAATTGAACAGCAAATTTACATTAAGTTCTGACAGAAACTTGGAGATTTGTGCAAATAAACTTACGACAATTTACAGCAAATGTATGGTGATGAATGCATGAGTCATACTCGAGTTTATGACTGGTAGAAACATTTCCAAGAAGGCTACCAAGGTGTTGTCAGTGACAAACGTTCTAGAAGGCCATCCATGAGCAGGAATGAAGACAAAATAGAAATTGTGTGTGCCGCAATATGCTCAAATCATCGATTGACTATCAGGGAGCTTGTTGAAGACATGGCACCAGTTTCAGGTTGGTACAGTCCATTCTTAGTGTCGATTGGGGCTGAGATGTGTGTCTGCAAAAGTTTTGCCAAAACTCCTGTCCTATGACCGAAAAGAAAATTGGTTGTCTGCAGCCAGGGAGTTGTTGGAATACGTTGAAAATGACTCAGATTTCCATAAAAAAAAGTTCATTGAGTCAGTGCTGACTCCTAGTGACCCAGCTACCTCTGGGTTTTCTTGGCAATATATCAACAGAAGTAGATTGCCTTTTCTTCCAAGGCAGTGAAGGGTAAAAGTGACTTGCTCAAGGTCACAAGGGATGCCAGTGGGAATTGAACCCTTCATTTTCTGGGTAGTATACAGTTGCTGTAACCACTAGGCTACTCTTCCACTCTGAAAGGATTATTACTGGTGATGAATCATGGGTTTATGCTTATGACCTGGAGCCTAAGACTCAATACTTAAAATGGAAGACTCCAAACTCTCCCAGACCCAAGAAAGCCCGTCAGGTGAAAAGCAATGTCAAGGTCATGCTCACTGTTTGTTTGTTTTTTGATTACCAGGGTATTGTTCATCATTAGTATGCTCCAAAAGGCCAAACCATCAATAAGGAGTACTACATCCAAGTTCTGACTCGTTTTAAAGATGCAGTTCATCGTAAGAGGCCAGAGTTGCACAGGAATGATGAATGGTTGCTTCGTCATGATAATGCTCCAGCTCATGCATCACATCTTGTCCAACAGTTCTTGGCCAAATGCCAAATCGAGCAAGTCTGTCAGCCTCCATACTCACCTGACCCTGCAACCTGTGACTTGTTTTTGTTTCCAAAACTGAAATTAACGCTGAAAGGAAGGAGATTTGACGACTTGGAGACCATTAAGCAGAATTTGACACAGCAGCTTCACAGCATAATGAACAAAGCATTTCGAAATTGTTTCCAGCAGTGGCAGGAACGCTCGAGAAGTGTGTTCTATCAGAAGGGGACTACTTTGAACTAGACCAAGTGCAATAACTGTCAGTGTTTGACTTCTTGTGTCACTGTACAAGTCTTGATACTTTTTGATCACACCTCGTATTAGGTGAGGTGCTCACCATATGGAAGTATCTTTTTCTCTTTCTCTCCTTCCCTACTATATTCTCCTGTATGATTGTATACTGCAGGCATATCCAACAGGTAGATCGTGATCTACTTGTAGATCGCGGAGGGGTCAGAGGTAGATCACCAGACCCGCTTGGCTCCATCTCGACCCGTCGCTAGGAGAGAGCTCGTGCCCGCAGGTCTTCTGCCAAGGGCTTGCCGCCGCTGCTGATCCTTTGCCTGTCTTTTTTCCCTGCCTGCGGGAATCTTGCCTGCAGGTGTATTGGAAGCGCTTGTTGTTTTCATGCCAGTAGTTTGTGGGTACCCCAGGGAGCCACCACCCGCGCCCCGCGACAAGACACCACAGGCCTGGCATTATACCTGGTGTCCTGCCTCTCAAAATCACCCATTCCTGCCTCTGCCCCAACACCCCTTAGAAGTGTGTTATATACTGGGCGATATCCCTTCGCCTGGGATTTACCTGAATACACTTACCGTATTAGTTGTGTCATGTGCTGGTCATTGGTTGCTTTATAGTTCGCTTTCATTAAACGTTTTCGGGCAGACACAACAAAGCGTCAAGAATTTGGTGATTTTGGTGTTTTTTTCCAATTTTGTTCTAACTTGCCTATGCCTTGCCTTCGAATTGGTTCAAACCACTGCGACTTTTGCTTGCCTCTGCAATTTTATTTTGCCTAGCCTTTGTGTTGATTCTACACTGCAATTTTATTTCACCTTGCCTTTGCATTGATTCTACACTGTGTGCAGAATTTATTAAATCGCGTGTGGTGGTATTTGAACTTGTTTGGCGGTATTTGATTTTATCTGGTTTGCTGGACAGGTATTTGAGTTTTTTGATGATTGTTTGGTGGTATTTTAATTGGTGCCAGTATGATGAATTCTTATTTTTACTTTTAGAACTGCATGTGTGGTTTTGGCATCTCCAATCCTTGTATTGCACATCATCCAGAGGTCTTCAGTTCCTGTTGATCTTTAGTACTTTGGGACAGTGACAGTTTTGGACCAGATTCAGCCAGTGTTTATACTAACTTAGCAGATTTGGCCTTCTTACATCCAGCCACCCCAGTATAACAAAGATGAGTGTTCCAAAGAAGAGCAAAACCTACCACTTTCATGATGAATGGGAAATGGACTACTTCATCATGGTGAAAGATAATTGTTGTTGTCTAATTTGTAACGCCCCAGTATCCTTGCCCAAAAAGGGTAATCTGGAACATCATTATAAGGCTCTGCATAGCAATAAGATTGATGCTGATTTTCCACCCAAAAGTGAAATTCGTAAACTGAAGCTCAAAGGACTTAAATCGAAATTGGCTACTCAGCAACAGTTGATGGCGAAGCCAAGGTCACATTCAGTCAATGCAACCATAGCATTCTTCAAGGTCAGCAACCTGATCACAAAGAAATGCAAACCTTTCACTGAAGGGGAATTTGTAAAAGATTGTTTTCTTGAAGCAGCTGACAATCTTTTTGAAGGATTTAAAAATAAGAAAGAGATCATAGTTGCTATTCAAGATGTACAATTGTCAAGAAACACCGGCGTGCGGCGAATAGAAAAGATGTGTGGAGACACAACTGAACAATTGTTGGAGGATGTTTCAGATTGTGTTTCTTTCTCACTCCAACTGGATGAATCTACAGACATAAGAGACATAGCCCAGTTACTAGTCTTTATACAGATGGTTTTTGAAGACTTCAGCCTTAAAGAAGAACTACTTGGAAAGATTTCTTTAAAAGGAAGAACTACCGGTCAGGAAATATTCAGTTCTTTCCATTCTTTTGTGACAAAGTGTAATCTTCCATTGCATAGTGTGACCAGCAGGGGCTGGACTGAGGCAAAGCTAACAGCCAGACTGCTGGGCCTGACCTTTCTTATAGAAAGTTGTAGTTGTGAGTCAAAGTGGTCAGGTTTTTAAGAAGGATTTATTCCCCTCCCGGGGTTGGATTTTCAAAAGATTATAATACAAAAACTTAGGATACAACCATACATCTGGTAAGTAAGTGAAGGAAACATAAATCTAGCATCCTTCTCCTCAAAGAACTTATAATTCACAGCATGCAGTTCATCTGCTATACTAGCAGTCTCTTCTATGCTTTTCTCAGCACTCTCAAGACACACTCTTATCTTGGCTTCAGCATAAAGAAAACTTATCGGATAACAGCAGCGCACAATCCATGGCTTCCTCAAATGGAGTTTCAATGCTAGACTCTGTTATCATAGGCTCAGGCTGTGTTTTCTCATTACAAACATCTTCATTACAATAGAAAGTTTGTACCTGTCTCAATCCTGTTTCTTCATCGGGTTTCCCTAAACAGCCTTCTCCATAGCAGGGCAAATAGCTATCGTAATGCTTATAATAGCAGGAAGGAGAGAGACACTTCTCTTGATAAGTTTTACCCTTAAAACTTCTGTGCTTCCTGCCTTTCAAGTTTGCCTGAAAATCATAGAACTGCTCTTTTCTGTTATGTGAAGATTTCTCTCTAAGAAATCTTCTGCGGGGTTTAACTGGCACAAGCTCTTCAGGTTCAGACATACAAATATCTTCAACTGCGTTTCTTTCCCTCTATAGGGCTTGTAATTGCTTTAAGCTGCCACACTTCTCAGATACATACGGTTTTCCTTTCACTGCTTTCCATTCACTCTGCACGGCTTGGTGCCTTGGAAAATCAAGCTGCGTCACAGGTAACAAATCCTTACAGCTGACCTCTGTGAATTCCTCCGTGGTTTTCTGTGTGAACTCCTTTGCAGCTTCCTGCCTGAAGTTCCATGCAGTTCTGACTCTATGGGGCTTGTTTACAAAGCCGCGGTAGTGGTTCGCGATCGCGATTGCAACCGCGGCCCCATTGAAATCAATGGGGCCGCGGCTCCGATTACGATCGCAAACTGCTACCGCGGCTTTGTAAACAAGTCCCTATGTGTCCTCTGAATCTTGTGAGCTTCCTCCTGAGTCTCCTGACTCTGGCCAGTTCCTCTCTGACTCCCCTTCGCCATAGTTGTTCCTCTCTGTGTGTTCTAAGCATTTCTTATACTGCTTCCTGGGTGTTCCCTTACACAGGTGAAAGCCGTTTGAATCAAAAGCTGGTGAGTGCTTTCTAGCTGGGCGGGGCTGCAGACCTCGTGTCTGAGTCTGTTTACGTTGCCTATGGTAACTGGGGATCCTGTGGCTTGCCTGCCTGTCAGAATCTAAGCTGCAGCTAGCAAACTTTTGTGCTTCTGAAGCAAGGGACAGATCTTCCTTGTTACAATAGACTTGTTTCCATCACTACTGATGGAGCAAGAGCAACAACAGGTGAGGTTAACAGTTTAAATAGCCCTCTGTAGACAGCATGACGACTTCCCAGATTTCCTTTCTTACCACTGCATCATTCACCAGCAAGTTTTGGCAAGCAAGAGACTCAATACAAAGACTGTCATGGACATCGCTTTCAAAATTGTAAATCCAGTTCATGGAAGATCACTTCAAAGACGGCTTTTCAATCTTACTCTTGATGAAGGGGCAGCGGAAATCATTTTGCACATAGATGTAAGGTGGCTAAGTAGGCACAAATTTCTGCAAAGATTTTGTGATTTGCTGAATGAAATAAGACGTTTTTTGACGGAGAGGGAAAATGACCAAGCAGAGTTGGAAGATGAGGAGTGGTTATGTGATCTGGCATTTCTCGCTGACTTTACAGTACAGGCGAACTATATGATATGAACCTTGAACTACAAGGTAAAAACAAATGCATTGACGAGATGATGAGTACATTCTCATCCTACAAGAGCAAATTTGAGCTAATGATGACTGACCTTGCAAACAACACTTTTGATCATTTTCCTAATATGCAGGACCATCTGGGACAATATCCAAATTTTGTTTTTCAGAATGAGAAGTATGTGACAGAAATCTGTTCTGTTATCCAAGAATTCGAAAATAGATTCTTTGACTTCCAAAAAATTGGAACAGTTGTTGAGTACTTGTCATACCCATTCAAAGTAGATGTGGATATTAAAGAAACTGCAGCTGCTATCAATAAAAATTACTCATTGAGCAAGCCATCTCTTGAAAACAAAATATTAACCCTTAAAAATGACATTTTTCTCAAGACCTGTGCTGAGCAAGAATCGTTTTGGAAGCTAGTGCCTAGAAACAAATTTCTCAACTTTAGAATATGCAGTGAAGCTGTACATTCCTGTTTCGGTTCAACTTATTTGTGTGAATCTGTGTTTTCCCATCTGAAAATGACAAAGGGGCTTGTTTACAAAGCCGCGGTAGCAGCTTCCGCTCGATATCAGAGCCACGGTCCCATTGAATTCAATGGGGCTGCGGCTCCAATATCGAGCGGAAGCTGCTACCGCGGCTTTGTAAACAAGCCCCAAAGAGTGCACAATGTTCCAACATGACAGATGAACATCTCCAGGATTCCCTGAGACTGGCCCTCACATAATATTCACCCAACTTCAAAAAGCTGGTGGATGAAATGCAGGCTCAGACGTCTCACTAAAGAGCAAGAGCGAAATATTAAAGATTGTGCAAGATCAGCCTGGTTCAATACTCGACCTAAATTTAACACATATTACTCAATAAAAGTTAAAGAAAGTTATTAAGACAGTTAAAGAAAGTTATTACTCAATAAAAATGTACTTTCCATTTCCCCTCGCAGTTCTTACTGGATCTTCGTCTCTCTGTTTTGTTTTTGCTTAATTTGCTTAACAGCTGATCACATCCAAGTAAATGACAGAAGGTTCATTAAAAATGGGGGGGGGGGGGATTCTCCAACTTTATTAGGTTAAAATTTAATTTGAAACTAATTTGAAACTTAATTTTCATGGTGGTAGATCACCGGCACTTTTGGACGGAAAAAGTAGATCACGACCTGTTCGAAGATGGACATGCCTGGTATACTGTATGATTTTGGAGTTCTTTTAATGTTTCTATCTTTTGTTTTCTTGCTTTGCTGTCTCAATATGATGGTATAGCAAATATAAATAAACTAAACTAAAAGCAAAACATATGCACAAACTGATGCGTTTTCCTAATAAACATGGAATGAATCATTATTATGATCCCTATAAGGACCATTTCACTCTAAGGGGTATGTTTACTAAACTGCGGTAAACGTGAATAACGCACGTTGTATGATGTTAACGATCGTTAACGCGCTATAGCGCGCGTTATCACGCGCTAACGAGCATAATGCTCCGCGGCACGGTAAAAAACCGCAGAAGGTGGAGAGAGGGCGGAGAGAAGGGGTCAATGGGCAGAGAGTGGGCGGGGAGAGGCTAACGCGCTGATTTCCAGAGCTGAATTCCAACGCGAATGAAAACCTACCGGTAAAAGCACGTTAAAGGGGAGAGAAACCATTTATGTGTCAGCAATGTACAGCCAAGGCAGGGAAACCAAAAAAAAGGTGATAAGTGTGATACATGTGCACAGAACAAAAGGGCACAGAAACACCGAAAATGACCCCAACAAACTGGAAAAAAAAAACAACCAAGCTGGCCAATAGTGGTAGCAATGAGAAACATCAACCCACCCCCCAGAGTAAGCTCCATAGAACAGATATAATTCGTGGAAGGGTCCATACTCCGTCCCCATACAAGGTGCATGGGCCCACAGTGAAATAGTGCTGCTCAGGGTTTTCCCATTCTATCGGACAGGGTTCCTATGGCGTGCACATGTCCCGCAACATCAGGGCAGGCATGTCGGAATGGGAAACCGGGCAGATGCTGGAAAAGGGGATACAGAAGGCTGCAGGCGGCACATGCAGTGGCGCAGCTGGGCCACAGTAGGGACTAGGGTGATGCTCAGTTGGCCCTTAGGAATGCATAAACAGTAGAGCCAGACAGCAACTGATGAGGGCCCAACATGGGCACGAGTGTGTTTCGCAAAGTGTCACAGGGGAGAGTACCCGACAGCAACCCCCAAGGGCACGGAACACTGGCAGGCGGGGCTGGGGGGGAGCGTGGACGTCTATGCAGGCACCCCTACCCCAGAACACGCACCATAGGCAGCCGCCTACCTGCACACTGGATGGCCTGAGACCGCGCACCACCAGCTCCACCAGCAGAAGGGCATGTCAGCATGGTGGCTGAGGGATACTGGTGGTGGAGGGGGCAGTGGCAGCTGCCCGGAGCAGAACGTGGCCTAGCCCTGTGTAGGTGGGTGCCATGCACTGCAACAGACAGGCCCTGTCTGACCAACAGTCATGGTATCACCAGGGAATGCACCATCTCTGTGAGAACATGGTGGTGCAGTGCACAGAACCACTGTATTCAGAAGCAGAAGGTCACAGGTTCAAGTCCCAGCTGTGGTTTCTGCCAACCCAGTCCTCATATTTTACCCACTACTATAACGAGCTAATACAGGCAGAACCGTTCTTGCAGATGATGTAAACATGCCCAAAACACCATCATTTTACCCTACAGAGCACAGACACCATAAACATGCACATTACCTAGAGCAGAGCCTCCCAAATGCAGTCCTGGAGGGCCAAACACCATTCCAGTTCCATGCTGCCTCTGATAAAGATGCCTGTGCTGCATTTCTATGCGCCACCCCATGGTATGCAGATGTATCTCATGCATATTCATGAGGGACAGCAGGAAAACCCGAACAGTGTTTGGCACCGCAGGACTGGAGTTGGGAACCTCTGCCGTAAAGCAGCAGCCAACAGGGGCAGACACACCCGCACCCACAGGCCCCATTATCCCAAGCCTCCTGGAGAGGCAGGACTTTGGGCTCTGCGTGCATCTCCCAATACTAGCACTTGCATACCTTAGTAATGCCACCCTAAACCTGGGAATATGGTACACAGCTATCAAAAGGTTGCTATGAGTACTGGCAGATAGCAATTCCTAGGTTAAAGTGCAATGTTCGGAGTGAGCTGCATCATAGCAACCTTTCTGATGTCTGTGGTGTGTGCTTCAGGTCTTGTCTCTGGCAGTGTTTATCACACTCGGGAGTGACCCCCACCAGTATTGCGTACAATATCCATGCCTGCACTGTGCCCAGGACTGGTGTGGTGGCCAGGGCTGCTAAACACCTCTATAGTAGCACAATGCTGGCCTAGGTGTGGGAGTGTGTGTCTGTCTATCCAGTGTGTGGTGGCTGCAAACACCCTCCACAGCCCACACTACTAGCACTGTTGCCAGTATTGGCCTGCCAATGTGCATAATGAGGAGCAAGGTACCGTGGGAATAGCCTGGATAGGGTGGCCTGGCCTTGCCGCACCTGCACAGGGCATAGGGCAATGGCCGGACATTGTAGTGCCCGGTACCACCTGCATGGACAGGGTGGCCATAGCATGTCCTGCTGGGAGGTCACTATCACCCTGACTGAGCAGTGACCATGGCATGGCTAGGTTCCCCCATAGTGCTATATAGTATTTCTTTTATGTGATATTTATGGGTTTCTTTTTGGGGCCCAATCACTGACTTATCTGCTTGGTGTGTATGCTGATATCCCCGTTCTGTGTACATGCATCTCCTCCAGACCATGCACTATGGACTAGCTGGCAGACTATCTGCAGCTAGTATGTGTCTTGCTGGAACACCGTGCAGGGTGCAGCGGCTGTAGGCTTGCTGCTGGAGAATGTCAAATAATGGTGGGGGGCAGCTGCGCATTTCCAGACCTGCCGTCTGTCTGCTATTGCCTTATGGATGTGTAGTGCTCTGCATTGCCTGCCCTGTAGGGTGTTTGATCCCGAGTAGGACTGGGGTGATGGTCCTCTCTACTGCCACCATTGCAGGGGGTTGAAAGTGGATCTGTGGGCGGGAGATCCTGTCCCCCAACCTGAGCCCTAGAGGGTGCGTTGGGTGGTGGTATGTAATCTCCCTGGTAGCCACAGCAGAATGTGTGTGTGGTACCGTGCAGTCCTCCTGTAGCCAGCCATGTGTTTATTTGCAGCTCTAGCCCACTGGTTACTTCACTGCCCATGGAGCCAGAGGTCATAGGTTCACAACCCACAGTGGGGTTCATTGATAGGGCTGCAGTTTAGTAAACATACCCCTAAGCCTCTGTTTCATCGTATTCCTTAGAGCTCCTTTGACCTCCTGGTTCCTCAAGCTGTAGATTAGGGGGTTTAGCATGGGGATCACCATTGTGCAAAACGAAGATGCTGCTTTATTGTGGATGGAATACCTTGAGTCGGGCCGTAAATATATAAATACAATTATCCCATACAGTACTGCCACTGTGGTGAGGTGCGAGGAACAAGTAGAGGCAGCTTTGTGTCTCCCCTTTATGGAATCAATCCTTAGGATGTTAGTTACAACATAAGCATAAGAGATCAGGATGGCCAGAAGAGATATCATGCCACTAAACCCAACAACAATAAAAACAGTGAGTTCATTAATAAAAGTATCTGAGCAAGAGAGCTCAAGAAGTGGAGAGACATCACAGTAAAAATTATTAATAACATTTGGTCCACAGAAGGATATGTGAAATGTACAAATCGTATGTATCAAGGCATTACAAAAGCTAACTGTATAAGCACTAGTGACTAGCTGGACACATAACAGTTTATTCATTATTAGTATATATTGGAGCAGCTTACATACTGCTACATAACGGTCATACGCCATCACTCCAAGGAGGAGGCACTCTGCGCTTCCAAAAAAACAGAACAGACACACTTGTCCTACACAGCCATTAATAGAGATAACTTTCCTCTCTGTGAACAAGTTGGACAATGTGTTTGGTGTTATAGTTGAGGAGTAACAGAAATCTATGAAGGACAAATGACTAAGGAAAAAATACATCGGGGTGTGGAGTCGGGGAGCCACTCTGATTAGCAAAATGATGCCAGTGTTGCCTAATAGAGTCATCAGATATACATGTAGAAAGGATGAAGAGCACAATTTGCAGTGATGAGTCATCTGTGAGTCCAACAAAAAAAAACTCGCTCACTGAGGTTTGGTTCCTCCATTCTCTTGAGATAGACAATGACATCATCTGGTCAAAAACAATAACAATAACATGAGTATGTTATAAGCAAACCTGTTCTGTACATGAGTAGAAATTTCAGTCTTGTACAGCATTGCCATTTGAATGCTCAGACTTAAGAGTCACAAAAGTAGGAGAACATCACACAAATATAGGACACTCTTAATGATAGTTTCTAGCTTCCCTAAACTCCATGGCTCAGTCAAATAAAAATCAATAATTCCACTTACCTTCCACTATAGGCATGATTCAAAATATATCTTTTGCCCATAGAGAAAGACTGGAAAAAAAGCCTTGGTGAATTAGACAGAAGATACCAGAATCTACAACAGTGTAAAAAGCCCAAAAGTGTTGAAAACATAAGGAGGGATTTAGCAAAGCTTGAGGAGTGGTCTAGAGTTTGGTAGCTAAGATTTAATGTTAAAAAAATGCATGGTCACACATGTGAAGGCACAATTTAGATAGGCCATTTAGGTGACCTCAGGGACATACAAATCAAAACATCCAAAATTCCATAGGCAGGACAGAAGAGAAGATGGACATATGTAAATACATTAAAAAAAATCAATCTACGGGAGGCGGAGCCAGCTTGACTCCAATATGGCTGCTTGAGATTTTTCTCCTCCGGACCCCACCTACCATTTGTTTACATCTCCAGGAATATCCCTCGATTTAAAGGGTGCACCTTGATTCGGTGTGTCTAAATATGGCAGGGAGCAAGCAAACACGGCTGGAGTTTAGTAATCCACCTACTTCTGGCTCAAAACGGTCCAAAACGGACCCCCTCTCTCCTCAGAAGCAGGCCTCGTCACAAGATAAACAGGACGGTTTGCTGGAGCTATTACAAGAAGTTCGGGCGATTCGAACGCGGGTGGACCTGAACGGGGACACTCTGACTGAGATGCAGGCCGATATGAAAGAGATGCGGTCTCAAATGCAAACGCTCTCTTGCCGGCTGGAAAAGGCCGAAACGGCGATCACTAAGTGTGAGGAAGGGGCCTTACAGTTTACAAAATCGTCCCGGAAGGTGGATCACTTGGAGAGATCTATAGAGGATATGAACAATAGAGCTAGACGCAATAATCTCCGTCTAGTTGGGCTCCCGGAGGGTCTGGAAGGGACGGACCCGATCCGGTACTTGGAATCTTGGTTACCGGGGTTTCTACATCTCGATTTTGCCCGGCCGCTGGAGATAGAGCGCGTGCGCATCGAATACCGACCTTTGCCAATGTACAAAGCAGTAGACCGCGACCGCTGATCTTTTGTCTTCTGCGCCATCAGCATGCAGTGCAAATTCTGGCGGCGGCAAGAGGGAAACAACTCACGCTATCCGAAGGTCAAAAAATATTTTTCTTCCCAGACTACAGCAAGCCCACGGTGGAGAAGAGGAAGGCCTTCCTCGCGCTCAGACCCCGTCTACAGCATCTACAGGCCCGCTATGGCCTTGTGAACCCAGCGAAATTTAAAGTTACCTTGCATAATGTGTCTAGGACATTTGAAGACCCGCAGGCTCTTAAGCGATTCGTAGAAGAGCAGGAAACTCTCATGATGCATCAGAATTAGCCGTGTGTGGGACTTGTTTTGTAAAGGCGCAGCTGGCGGAGTGGAGTGGCACTTTGGACGTTAGCTGCTATCTTGCCCTATCTTAGGCCTCATCGCAGGGTAGATGGCCAGGACTGCCCTCTGAGTGTAAACTGGGCTTTGGCCGCCTGTACCTGTTGATCGTTGTTTCTTTGGGCTCCCAGCCCTCTTTGAGGGATAACAGGATTATTGTGTGCTGTGAGTGTGTTTTCATAGGGATGTTCTGTTTCAATGTTTTTATAATTAATCTGTTGATTAGGTAGGGGGGTGGGTTCCGAGTCAGCCATGTTTTCCTGTCAAGCTGACTTACCTATATATTTGGGAATGGGTGTGTGTATTGTATGTAGGTTCTCTGAGATCAATGGGGCTGATGTGTTGGGGATATATGTTCAACAGGTCTCTGTATATGTTGGGAGTTGTATTACTTTTTGTTTTAAGATGCAATGGCTACTAGTCTAAAATTGCTATCCCTTAACGTCAAGGGTCTCAAGTCCCCGGCCAAACGGCAGAAAATCCTGTCTTATTGTGGGAGACAAAAGGCTGATATATGTCTTTTGCAGGAAACTCACCTCACCCCCGTGGAAGTGAGCAAATTAGAAAATAAGCAATTTATTGTCTTAGGCTCCTCTCCTGCTACTCATAAGAAAAATGGGGTGGTCACACTAATGAGGAAAACGCTGGGGGCCAAGGTTGTCAATTCATCCCATGATGAGGGGGGAAGATGGGCAAACTCCCTCATTCAGGTTGGAAATCAGTCTCTCCTAATTTCTAATGTTTACGGTCCGAATTGCGATGATCCTCTCTTTTTCCGCTCTCTTTCGGGTAGCCTACAGACGGAAGCACTGGCTCCTATTATCGTAGGGGGCGACTTTAACATAGTGGGGAACTCGCTTGTAGATCGTCTTCCTGGGAGAGTTGAAAAACCTTCTAAAGCATCTTTAGCTCTTCAGGCTCTCTGCGAGTCCTCTGGCTTGGTGGATGTATGGAGAATACTCCACCCAACGGGTAGAGATTTTACTTATTTTTCCCCTTTCCATAAGTCTTCCTCGCGTATCGACTATTTCTTGGTTTCAAAATCTTTGGTATCTTCGGGTTGTGCTGCTGGCATTGAAAGTATTTGTATCTCTGACCATGCCGCAGTCTCTTTGCAATTTGATTTACAAGGATTAGAGCGACCTCCGCCGACCTGGTCATTTAACAGGGCTTGGCTAGCTGTACCTTCCTTCCAGACAGAAATCCGGGAGGCTATAAGACTCTATTTTGATACCAACAAGGTGGGAGACACTGCGATCTGGGCTTGGTGGGAGGCGTTTAAGGCTACCCTTCGGGCTGCAATTACCAGCTATGCGATTCGGGAGCGTAAAAAAATAAAGCTCACTTACTGGCCCTTGAAAATCAGATTAAGGCGGGGGAAAGACTATGGGTTAAACATCCTGATCCTAGTATCCTGCTTAGACTCCAAAGGTTAAGGTATCAATATAATGAGGTAGTATCTTCAGAGGTAGAACAAACTCTATTACAGCAATCAGCCAGATTTCATATTGAGCGAAACAGAGCAAGTAAAGCTCTGGCTACGACACTGAGAGGGAAGCACGAAAAGAAAAGAATTGCGTCCCTGCTGGATGACAACTCAGTACTGCAAACGGCGAGTGAGCGCATATTAGACGAATTCTCTAAGTATTATGGGAAGCTATACTCCTCAGATATTAGCCTAGACCTAAATGCTTTCACGTCTTTCTTGGGAGACCTTACTCACCCCTCTGCGTCTACACGGCAAATGGGGGATCTGGGTGCCGCCTTTTCTTGTAAAGAATTACGTGCAGCTATCAAAAGAATGCCCAGGGGCAAAGCCACCGGTCCTGATGGAATCCCCGCTGATTTTTACCAGATATTTTGTGAAGATTTACTCCCTTATCTCCTGATTTATTTTACAGAGTTAATCAGGGGGCAGGGCTCTACTGGGAATTTCGCTGAGGCTACTATTGTGGTCTTGGAGAAACCCAGGAAGGATCCCGAGCTTGTGACGAATTACCGGCCTATTTCCCTACTAAATTCAGACTATAAGATTTATGCAAGTGTCTTGGCACAGAGGCTCACCAAGGTCATTGGTGATCTCATTCATCCGGATCAATGTGGCTTTGTTCCTGGGAGAGCTACGTCGGACAATGCTCGGTTGTTGTGTAACTTATTAGAGAGGGCCTCTAGTAGTCCTTTGCCTTATATTGGTCTCTCACTCGACGCGGAGAAGGCATTTGATAGGCTGGAATGGGCCTTTCTTTTCCAGGTATTACAGTGGTTTGGTCTTGGGTCCGAGTTTATTAAGATGGTTAAAGTCTTATATGCGAATACCAGCGCCCGTATCTTTGCCAATGGCATTCTTTCTAATACGTTTTCGCTTTATAGAGGAACTAGGCAGGGATGTCCCCTCTCTCCCCTTCTGTTTAACCTCGCATTGGAACCGCTAGCTATAGCTCTCAGGCAGCACAAGGAGATCACAGGTTTCAGAATAGGGGACTTGCAGGTGAAACTCTCTGCTTACGCGGACGATCTCCTGCTTTTCACTCAGCCGGCAGAGGTCCCCGCTATTTTATCATTAATCGAGAGCTACTCCGCGATTTCTGGGTATAAAATAAACTGGTCTAAATCTGTTGCTTTTCCACTGAATAAAGCCTCTCATTCGAGTTTAATGGCGGAGTTCCCTTTTCGGTGGGTCGCAGACAAAATTACTTATTTGGGTACCCAGTATTGTGCCTCCCGGGAAGATACTATTTCCTTTAACTTGACGGATCTTCTCTTACTGATCCGTAAACGATCTCTCTCTTGGTCCCCCTTACACCTTTCCTGGTGGGGTAGATTGGAGACCATTAAAATGACTCTTACTCCCAAAATAAATTATCTGTTAGGCATGTTGCCCTTCACTCTCCCCCGTGGCGTCTATGGTGAGCTAGAGCGTTCGTTGTTGGCCTTCCTATGGAATGGGAAACGCCCAAGAATAGCTACTAAGAAGCTTAAGGCATCCAGGGAGGAGGGGGGCGTTCTTTTTCCTGATTTTTCAAGGTATCATCAAGCCCTTTTGTTAAGGCAAGGGGCCATGTGGTTAGAGGCTGAGGACCTTGAGCATAGACCTATCTGGCTGGCAGTAGAAGAACAGCTGGCGGCCCCTTATCCCCTGCGGTATTTGTTAGGTATGCAATTTCCAAGGGACTCGGTGTCAGGGGGGGTCATTTTGGCCACACAGGAAGCTTTCCTACAGCTTGTTCGCCTTAAGGGTGCCCAAGATGTCCTATCCAAGCAAACACCTCTGTGGTGGAATCCATGTTTAAGATCCGGAACCGAGTCTTCGCATGGCGCAGGTGGATGAGCCGTGGAATTTGGGTGTTAGGTCAGATGTACGATGAACAGGGATGGAAAGACTTTTCGGCTTTACAGAGGGAGTTTGCCCTTCCCTCCTCTTGCCATTTCCAGTGGTTACAACTTAAGCACTGTTTAAATGCTAAGGGTGTGCGGGGCGGGGATTTGGCCTCTGTTGGGTTTCCTTATCCTATTCTTCAGGGGTCGCTTGGTCTAAGGGGTGCCATGTCTTTCCTTTATAGATCAATTAGAGAGTGTACCCCAATAATCAACCGGGGACTAGTTAAGACTTGGGAGTCGGATATGGTAGCTGGGACCACCTCTGCTACTTGGAAGTCCCTGTGGGGTCCTGTCACAAGGGTGTCGCGCTCAGCGGCACTTACTCAATCCATGTTTTTCTTCTTGCACAGGGCTTATATTACCCCCGTTAAATTATCTAAATGGGACAAGTTGTCGGCTGGCAGATGTTGGTCCTGCCAATTCGAGTTAGGCACTTATAGGCATATGTTTTTGACTGTCCCTTGCTCCAAGGTTTTTGGCAAAAGGTGTGGGCTCGGATACAGAGTATTTTAGATATCTCCTACCCTTTTTCAAACACCATGGTGCTGTTGAGATCTGCTGAGCCCTCCTTGGACCTTTCCAAGGATCAGGCGTTTCTGCTTAATTTTATGTTAGCCATTGCACTTAAACTTATTCTTACCCATTGGAAGCATTTTCGTTTATTGCATTTTGACTGTTGGTGGAATCTAGTCTGTTATTATGCTAACCTTGAAAAATTGTATAGTAAGTTGCACTGTCCGGGTTTAAAGCGATGTTAACTTTACATAGATGGACATGTCTGGATCAATACTGTGCCCGTTCTTCCGTCTCTTGAGGCGGGGCACTCTCCAGTTGGCTCTCACGATGTCATTCTTATTTTCCTCTTACTGTTCTATAGTTGTCAATTTCTAATGTCGCTTAATTGGCAGTGGACGTCCCGCATTGTTTCTCAGAGAACCTGGGGGGTGGGGGGGGGGGTTTGCTTTTGCTTTTGCTTTTGCTTTTTTGTCTTTGTTCAGTAGGTTTTGATTTAGCTATTTTGTTTGTGTGATTTGATGTGTATATGATTCTCTCACAATTGTAACTTTGTATTGTTTTTGGTTTTCTTGTCCTGGTGTCTTTAAAAAATTTAAATAAACGCATTTAAAAAAAAAAAAAAATCAATCTACTACACTTGAAAGATGAACAATTTTGTCAACATAGCAGGAAATGAGCATGTGTAATAAAGGTCTGGACACATGCAAGGAGATGGAAAATTTCAGAAACATGCACGTGTAAAACATGGATGTGGAAGGACCTGGCAACATAGATAAGACCCAAGCATTCTGGAATCTGCATGTAGATATGTGATCAAATCCACGTATAGCCTGACCATTTTGCAAAGGGAAATGTAGCATCATGGTACTAAATAAAGAGGCTTTGATATTTACTTGCTATCCCTTATTATCTGTACTGCTAATAGTTGATGGAAATGAGCACATCTGAAATGCCTGTTCATGCCCCAGTGGGGTGGGTCTAAATATGGATATATTCACTAGCAGGTTTAAACGTGCAACACCATTGTGAATTCCAAGATGCACATTGTCAGACACTTGCTATCCTTGTCCTTATTAGGCGGTCGCCTAGGGCGTGTGGTGCAAGCTGCCTTTGTAAAGAAAACTCTGTAGCTGTGTTTAAGGCAAAATTATAATGATGAGGATTTATTCCCTTTCCTGTATGGGTTTCTGGTTTCCTCATACAGCAAACAAAGGATTAAACAAACTGTTTCTTCACATCAAAATAACCAAAAATGCACCGTCTTTCAAAAACAGGTACAACAATGCTCTTGTTTCCTTGATTTATTTATTTATTTATTTACAGTTCTTATATACAGCGCTCTTTGGTATCAGCGCGATTAACATAAAGAAGTAATCTCATCCGATATACAGAGCATGCAATCCATTGGGCTATAATCAATGTCCTGATTAGTGCTCTCCCATTGCATCTGCTCAGTGTCTAAACCTGTAAGTGGGTAACACTTTCCACATCTATCATTCACAGCACCCTCTCGAGATGCAGCAGCTCTGGGGGCAAGGAACTGTTCTGTATAAGGGAAGTCCTGGGGACCGGTACTGGAGCCTATTTCTCTAAGGCTTCCCCTTTCCTTCCACCAAGGGTTTTCCTTCCACCAATTAGCCTTTGCTTTTCTTGCCGAGCCCACCTCTTGCCCTCTGGAGAAATTAGTGTACTTAGCTTTGTTTCTTAGATAACCAGCTTCCACGCCTTCCTCTCTTAACCAGACACCTTTACTTGGGCTGTAGCCTGCTTGGCCATGAGAGTTCCTCTCAGCACTTGTCTGGTCTGGGCTGTGGTACCCTCCAGGAATGGCTTCCCTTCTGCTGTTCCTCACTGCCGGGACACACCCGATGCTTCCTGGTCCCAGCAAGCTCTTCTGCTTGTGACCTATGCCCTCCAGCTGCTTACTCACTCTCCTTGGGACGATGCCCCCTCTGGCTTGGGAGACCTGTGCACGAGCACCTCTCAATGCACCTCCATTCACTGCTCCTCCCTTGCCTTCCAATGCACCTCCAGCTGCACCTCCCCCTACTGGGATTTCCCAGCCACTTTTATCCTCCTGGCCCCTGCACGTTGTACGTGCTTCCTGGCCCAGGTGGACGTGATTAGTTTCCTGGCTTTCTGCTGCGTCACAGCCAGTATAGGGAAAGTTGGTTCTGCTATTTTCTGGAACCTTACAACCTGAATGTGCTTTCTGCCTAGGTGACTGCAAGGTAAGCTCTTCCTTTTTTCCTATATCCAGGGGTTCTGTGCTGGCCACTGTATCACAACATGGATCATTTTCAGTGCACTCTGGACATGCATCTGCCATGGCCCCCGTGTTACATCAATGTGATCATGGTGTACATGTTTAAATTTAGGCCTTTATATAATTGCTGTTCAGATGTGGATTTGATTTATACATCTGACTAGGTATTTTCACATGTGCAAATCACAAACAGAGCTTCTAAAATAACCAGCATAGGTTGTAAAAGTCCGAAATAGCTGCACAATATGAAGAGTGAAGTTCTTCTGTGCACAAAAGAAGAGCAGGACCTGGGGGTGACAATATCTGATGTCAAACAGGTATATAGGGCAATAGCCAAAGCAAAAAGGATGCTTAAGTGCATAGGAAGATAAATGACCAGCAGAGAAGAGGAGGCGATAGCGGTGTAAGACTCTGGTGGGATCTCAATTGGAGTATTGTGTGCAATTCCGAGGACCGCCAAAAGGAGATAAACCATATGGAGACAGTCTAGAGGCAAGATCAGAGAGCAGATCCCAGAGAGCAGGGGAGAGGGGTGCTTGTTTGGCCAAAGACTGGAGAGGCAAGGCGAGCAGAGGAAAGCCATGATGCCACAGTGGCACCCTTTTGAAACAGCATGCACCTGGTCTCTCTTTGCCTTAGGTATTTGGTACCTTCTAAATTTGGTGCCCTACATAGTTGCCTATTCCTAAATCTAAGCCTGGTCATAAAACATATGGGGAAGACTTATGGATTTAAATGTGAATATTCTAGCGGAAAGGTGGAATGGGACTATGTAATAGAGACATTTAAAGCTATCAATGCACAGAAGGTGGGAGTGTTCGATGGAAAGGAGACTCTGGAATTAGGAGTGATAGGATGATGGCAAAATGGGGCGACTCATGAGTAGTATGATAAACAAGTAATAGTAGTATAAGGAAATAGTTCTTTATAAACCGAATGGTGAATGCATGGAACAGCCTCCCAATGGAGATGATTAAGAGAAAGATGGCATGTGAATTCATGAAAGCATGGGACAAGCACAGAGAAAGGGACAGTAATGCCAAACAGCAACTGCGAAGGTTCATACTAGATGGGCCATATTATCTTCTTCTGTTGTCATTTTCTGGGTTTCTGTGTTAACTGTTTGACTCACAGATGGTCATTAGGGATGTTCACAGAAAAAAAAAATGTTGGTTGTTTTGGGGTCCTTAGGCTAATATTCAGATATTTTTCAGTTCATTTCAAAAACATCAATTCATGTAAAATTTGATTGAAGCATTAATTTTGAGTTTTATTGCATGCAAAGTAAATGTAATGGTCATTCTTTTTTTTATTGATGCAGTTTTACAAATTGCAATGCTCATAAGTTAAAGAAACAAGTAGTCAGGGTACAATGCACAAATGAACAAAAGAAAGCGAAAAATCACATCAGCGGTACAAAAAACTAACCCTGCATACTATAATCCACCAACAAGGAACCCAGGAGGGGGAATCCCAAGAAATCAAAACAAAATCAAAGTGACAGAATCACAGGGTTTAGAAGTTAAGGAGGAGGCATTGTGGGTTAATCTGGTAAAAGGGAATGGAACATTTAGTTATATTGGTGTAATATAGAAACATAGAAATATGGTGGCAGAAAAAAGACCATATGGTCTATCTAGTCTGCCCTTCCGTATCAATTACAATAGTCCCCTTTTTAACTTTAGAGATCTTCTTCAATTGTCCCATGCTTTCTACTACCTCCATTTGGAGAATATTTCATGCCTCTACCACTCTTTCTGCAAATAAATATTTCCCCATATTCCTCCTGAGTTTATCCCCTTTCACCCTCATCCTATGTCCCCTCATAGCAGGGCTTGCTTTCAATTGAAAGAGGTTCTCCTCCTGGGCATTTATGCCTTGGAGGTATGTAAACATCTCTATCATATCTCCTCTACCCCACCTTTACTGTAACAAATACAGATTAAGATCTTTAATTCTGTCCCCTTATGGTTCATAATGAAGACCGCTAACCATTTTACTAGCCACCATCTGCACCGACTACATCCTATTTATATACTTTTCAAGGTGTGGTCTCCAGAATTGCACACAATGCTCCAAATGAGGTTGCACCATAAGAATCCAAGTTGTCTATGTTCCTGTTAAATACATTTACAAAGAAGCACTATCACCTCATTTTTTCTTCTAACCATTCCTCTCCCTATGCACCAAAGCATCCCTCTGGCTTTCACCGTCACCTTTTTTATGCCCAGGACACGCTTTTCTTTCATGGACAGAAGTACTTTTCCCCCTACACTGTACTGCTCCCTTGGATTTTTGCAGCCCAGGCGCATGACCCTTCATTTTTTAGCATTAAATCTCAGTTGCCAAATTCTTGACCAATCTCCAAGCTTAGCTAGATCCCTCCTTATGTTATCTACTCCTTCTTGGGTGTCTACTTTGTTGCAGATTTTGGAATCATCCACAAACAGGCAAACCTTACCGGCCAGCTCTTCTGCAATATCACTAAGAAAAATGTTTAAAAGAATCAGACCAAGGACATATCCCTGTGGCATACCACTGGTTATATCCTTTTCCTCAGAGTGAGCTCCATTTACCTGTACCCTTTGTTGCCTCCCACTCAACCAATTTCTAACCTAGTCAGTGACTTTAGGGTCCATCCCTAGGGTGCTCAGTTTGTTTATAAGTGTGGAATGATGTCAAAGACGTTTTTGAAATCTAAATATACCACATCTAGGGATCTCCCTCGGTCCAACTATCTGGTCACCCAGTCAAAGAAATCAATTAGATTTGTCTGACAAAACCTGCCTCTAGTAAAACCATACTGCCTCGGATCCTGTTATCCATTGGACTCCAGAAACCTCACTATCCTCTCTTTTAGCAGCGTTTCCGAAAATTTACTTACCACAGAGGTTAGACTAACTGGCCTATAGTTTAAAATATGTAGTTCCTTCAAAGGCCTTGGGGACCCAGATAGCCACCACCTTACACTTTCGCAGCTTATATGCCTTTTTGTGCAAATAGCGCAGCCATGTGGTATCTGCTGGGAGTGCAGGGAATGCGGTCTGACAGCAGCCTGGATGCAGCTAATGCCACCCACTGAGATAGCGTTAGTTGCACCCATGCGGTCTGCAGATCTGATGGTTACTTCATGCTGTTCAGGCCTGCGGTAACTGGACATTGCAGATATGAACGTTCTGCATCCTAATTTTGCCCATTCATGCAGATAATGCACTTTCTGCAGATGGTACAGAAAAATGCTGCGTCATCTGCTTTTGGCATGCATTATCTGTTAATGTAATAGCATCTATGGGTACCAGTCTGTCAACAATGAGCCACCTGATTAAACACCAAATGCAATTTAGGACAACTATCCAGAGGATCACCATGAGTCGACACCGACTCAATGGCACTTAACAACAAAAAATCTGTTAACGTGGCCAGAGAGCATTAGCACAGCTTAGTAAACATCCCCCAAAGTAAAAATCCAAGACTTCAAGAAAACTAATTTTGTCAAGACAGGGGAATACATGACAGAATCGTCAGCTGGCTGGGCCAATCTGGGAGAAGCAGAAAAGCAGTGGGCACAATCAAAAGGAGATATTATAAGGGCAGCAAATGTCGTTGTTAGAAAAGTAAATATAAGTCAGATGTAAAAGAAGCCACTGTGGTTTTTGAAAGAAGTAGCATAAAGAAAAAGAGGCTAGTGTTCATACTACTGATCTGCTGCTACTGATCATCTTTATAGCACTACAAAGCATACACAGTGCTGTACAGAAACATGTAAGAGACAGTCCTTGCACATCAAAGCTTACAATCCAGTCAAGACAGACAACACAACAGCTAGGGACTAGGATATGTCTAGGGGAACGGCAAGGAAACATATAGTTGAAAAGCAGGAGACTACGCAGAACAGAATCCAAAAGCAGCCTTGAAGAAGAGAATTTTTGACCTGGATTTGAAAAGGGCCAGAGATGGAAACTGATAAACCAATGAGGGTAGTTTTTTCCAGGCATAAGGAGCAGCAAGGTAGAAAAATCAAAGTCTGAAGTTGGCAGTGGAAGAGGACACAGATAAAAGGGATCTATCAGAGGAGCAGAACTCCCAAGGAGGGATGTAGAGTGAGATAACAGAGGAAAGGTACTGAGGAGTCACAGAATGAATGTACTTGTTGGGCAGTAGGAGGAGTTTGAACTGGATATGGAAATGGATACGGAGCCAGTGAAGAGGGGTTTCATGGGCATAGTGAGACTGGTGGAAGATGAGCTGCACAGCTGAATTTTGAACAGATTGAAGGGGAGAGAGATTATTCAGAGAAAGACCAAAAAGTAAGAGGTTGCAATAATCTAGATGGGAGGTGACTAAAGGGTGAATAAGTGTCTTAGTAGTATGGAAAGGAAAGGGTGATTTTTGCTGATGTTATAGAGAAGCACAGGATAGGTTTTAGCTATCAGTTGGATGTGTGTGGATAAGGAGAGGGAGGATTCAAAGATAACCCCAAGTCTGCAAGCTGAGGAAACAGACAGGAGTAGAGCTTTCTTCATAGAAGTAGAGAAAGAAGGAAGGGGAGGTGGGTTTAGGGGAAAGATAAGAAGCTCAGTTTTGGCCATGTTCAATTTCAAATGGCAGTGAGACATCCAGGCAGCAATGTAAGATAGGGAGGCAGAGATATGGGCCTAGATTCCCAGAGAGATTTCAAGTGTAGAGAGGTAGATCTAAGCGTCATCAGCATAAAGATGGTACCGAAAATCATGGGAGGAGGAGTGCACCAAGGGACTGTGTATACAGTGAGAAAAGGAGTGGTCTCAAGACAGACCCCTCGGGTACACCAACTGAGAGCAGGATATCAGTAGAGGAGGATCCATCAGAACAAACACTAAAAATGTGATGGGAGAGATAGGAAGAGAACCAGGCTAGAATAGATGTCTTAAAACCAATCAGGGACAAGGTATCAAGGAGAAGGTTATGGTCAACAGTGTCAAAAGCAGCAGAAAGATCAAAAAGGATGAGGATAGAATAAAGGCCCTTGGATTTAGCAAGGAACAAGCCACTAGAGACTTTGTCAAGAGCTGTTACAGTAGAATGCAGAGGACAAAAGCCAGATTGCAAAGGCTTGAGAGGAGAGAAAGTCAACAACAATAGTGAACCACACATTCAAGAGGTTTAGAAATAAAGGAGAGGATGGAGATGGCTTGATAATTAGAAGGAAGGGTAGGGTCTAATGAGTTTTCTTGAGCATGCTTGAAGACTGCAGGAACAGTTGCAGTATAAAGTGATAGGTTGAGGATTTGACAAATGGAAGGGATGACAGTGGAGAAAATGGAGCTTAGGAGATAGGTGAAAAGAGTCTGAGGAGCACCATCTTAGGGTGTTGAAAGAACTGAAATATGAGATTGCAGACCTACTATTAGTAATCTGTAAACTGTCATTAAAATCATTTGTAGTAAGTGAAGATTGGCGAATAGCCAATTGGCGAATAGCCAATGGCGAATAGCCAATTGGCGAATAGCCAATCTTCGCCAATGTTTAAAAAAGGTTCCAGGAGCAATCCGGGAAACTACATACCGGCGAGTCTCATCAGAAGCAATGAAAATGGTAGAAATCATTATTAAGGACAAAATTAATGAACATGTAGACCGTCATGGTTTAATGGGAGAAAACCAACGTGACTTTAGCCAAGGAAGGTCTTGTCTTACTAATCTGTTATATTTTTTGAAGGTGTGAATAAACAGGTAGACAAAGATGAGTGGGTTGATATAGGTAACTGGATTTTCAGAAAGCCTTTGACAAAATCCCTCATGAGAGAGTCTTGGCAAAATTAAAAAGTCATGGGATAGGAGGCAGCGTACTATTGTGGATCATGAACTAGTTAAAAGAAGATAGAAAGCAGAGGATAGGGCTGAATAACCAATTTTCTCAATGGAGAAAGGTGAACAGTAGAGCGTACCAGGGATCTGTGCTGGGATCTCTTCTTTTTAACATAATCATAAATGACCTGGAAAAGGGAATAATGAGTGAGGTAAACAAATTTTCAGATGACACAAAATTATTCAAAGTTGCTAAACGCAAGAGGATTATGAAAAATTGCAAGAGGACCTTGGTAAATTGGAAGAGTGGGCGTTCAAATGGTAGATTAAATTTAAAGTGGACAAGTGCAAAGTTATGCGCCTAGGGAAGAACAACCCAAACTATGGTTACATGATGTAAGGTTCCACATTAGGAACCACCACCCAGGAAAAAGATTTAGGCATCATCGTTTAATTGTTTAATATGTCATATTTTAACTTTAATTTGATGTTTTTGTCTTATGTTATCTTGGGATTTAAATATGTTATATTTAATATTACTTTTATTTTTAAGAATATGTATGTGCTTTCGTAATCTTCCACGTTAGTGTGCGGAGTATACATTTTTTAAATAAATAAATAACATGTTGAAACTCTCCACCCAGCATTATGTGGCTGCCAAGAAAGCAAATAGAATGCTAGGAATCATAAGGAAAGGAATGGAGAATAAAACAAAGGATATTCTAATGCCTCTGTATCGTTCCATGGTGCGACTACACCTTGAATATTGTGTGCAATTTTGGTCCCTGTATCTTAAAAGGACAAAGCAGAATATAAAAAGGTACAGAGAAGAGCCCCAAAATGGTAAAGGGGATGGAAGGATACCCCTATGAAGAAAGGCTTAAAAGGTTAGGGCTCTTCAACCTAGAAAAGAGATGGCTGAGGGGAGATATGATAGGTCTATAAATTAGTGAACGGAGTGGAACTGGTAAACGTAGATCGGTTGTTTCCGCGATCAAAAAGTAGAAAGACTAGAAAACACGCAATGAAGTTACAATGTAAGCCATTTAAGACTAATCAGAGAAAATATTTTTTCACTCAATGAGTAATCAAACTCTGGAATTCATTACAGGAGGATATAGAAAAAGCTGTTAGTGTAGCTGAGTTTAAAAACGGTTTGGACAAGATCCTGGAGGAAAGCTCCATAAATCATTATTAAAGAGGACCCAGGAAATCCATTGTTTGCTCTGGGGCAAGCATTGTGGAACCTGTGTCTTTTGGGGAAACTGCTAGGTACTTATGACTGGGATTGGCCACTGTTGGAAACAGGATACTGGGCTTGATGGACCTTAGTCTGACCCAGTATGCCATATCTTATGCTCTTACCTTAAAGATTAGGGAGAATTCACAGTAAGACGATAAAGTGATGTGAAACCATAGGAAAGAGATGGAGAGAGAAGTAAAGTCAGAGGAAATATATGAAGGACAGGCAGGAGAGAGATCCCAGGGGATTAGGGTGCATCTATGAGGAGCAGGAGCCAGCTATACGAGAATGTTAGCCAGGAGTTGGGTGGACTGTACAGTGGAAGGGAAGGATGATAAAGAAGGCAGAGGAGCAAGAAACAGCCCATAGAAGATAATAGGGAGCTGAACAATATTACATGAAGGCATAGATGATAGAAAAATAACAAAAAAGATAAATATATATATATTTGCTTGTTTGTCTATACAAATATACCATGTTTCATGTAACTCTTGTTCTGTTAGATGTAAACCGCCTTGATACCACTGAAAGGTGGAATATAAGAAATGTTAAATAAATAAATAAATATAAATATATATACACAGAAGACAGACAGCCTTAGAACTCACACGCATGCAGTAAAATGTCTGACCCAAGCCAGGAGCTAAGAGCAAAGGCTTGCAGTGAAGTTGCACTTTCCAAGGCAGAGACAGCAGAGGGCTGAGCACATGTGTGCAGGGAGGAAAGGACGTAACAATGCTTCCTAGGGGTAGGGGCTGGTCATTACACTCTCAGATAGACTAGAAAACAGGCACTGGAGGAACAGGGAATTTAAAACAGCAGAGATCAGAGAGAATCTGAACTTGGCCAAGAGATCACAGAAAGAGATCATAAGCAAAAATATCTAAAGAAGCTGATAGAAACTGATAAAGTAGTCAGGAAAGCAAAGATCCAAATGGAAGAAAAACAGTCTAAACAGTAAAATAGCAGAGACAAGTCCTTTTTTTAGCTATATTATAAGGAAGACAAGATATTTTTAGCTATATTAGTAAAAGGGGCAGATGCAAAAGTGCTTTACCAAACTCAAGATTGAAAGGGAGGTTTATGTAGAATCTAATGAGGATAAAGTGAAATTGATTAACAAATATCTCTGTTCTATGTTCACAGATGAAGGGCCGAGAGTTGGATCTCAGAATACAGTCACAAACAGGAAAGCAAGTGAGGCAGATCTAAAATGGTTTTCAGAAGACTATATGAAGAGCTAGCTAAACTAAAAGTAAATAAAGTGATGGAATTGGATGGGATATATCCGAAGATATTGAAGAAACTCAGGGGAAGTTCTTGTGATCCTCTTTTTTCAATGCTTCTTTAGAGTTGGGGGTAGTCCCGAAGAGCTAGAGACAGGCATATGTGGTTCCTCTCCACAAAAGCAAATGCACGGAACAGGCTAGGAACTACAGGCCAATTATTCGGACCTTGGTGGTGAGAAAATTAATGGAAATAGTACTAAAACAGAGGATAATGATTTTCCTGGAATCCAGTGAACTACAGAATTCAAAGCAGCAGGTCTTTACTACAAGTTGGTCTTGTCAAGCAAAGCTGATTAATTTATTTGAATAGGTGACCGGAAAGTTAAGTCAGCAAAAACACAAGAAGTGGTTTACATAGATTTCAGCAAGAAATTTGATGCAATTCCACATGGGTGTCTCAACAAACTGAGCACTAAATTCCACACTTTTGTAAACAGGCCCCTACATTGGTAACCCACCCATGAAGGGGCCATACTGGACTTGGTGCTAACAAATGGGGAGAGTGTTTCTGATATTCTAGTGGATGATCATCCCATGTCCAGTGATCATCAGGTGGTGTGGTTTAGTCAAAAGTGAGGATCCTAGACTTTAGGAAAGCAAACATTTCCAAGATGGGACAATACCTCAAGGAGTTTTTAGTGGGATGGGAACAGCTGGGAGAAATAGAAAAGCAGTGAAGCAAACTGAAAGGGGATATTTTAAGAGCAACAAACTGTTTTATTAGCAAAGTAAGTAAATGTAAAAGGAAAAGGAGGCCACTACGGTTCTCAAAAAAGTTAGCTGAAAAAGTGAATAAAAAGAGGATAGTCTTCATAAAATACAAGATATTACCGAAAGAAGAAGACAAGTGTCAATATTCAGAAGAGCTTAGAGAAGGTAGGAAAGCAGTCAGGAAAGCAAAGATACCAATGGAAGAAAAAATAGCCAACACAGTAAAATGGGGGACAAAACATTTTTTAGATATGTTAGTGAGAGGAGAAAGTGCAATACTAGTATTGTCAGATTGATGGGTGAATGGGAGGGATATGTAGAAGCTGATGAGGATAAAGCAGGATTATTAAATAAATATTTTTGTTCTGTGTTCACAGATGAAGGACCAGTAATAGGACCTCAGAAAACACTGACAAATAGGAACAGAAGTGAGTCAGATTTTAAATGTTTTTCAGAAGACTGCGTTTGTGAGGACCTAGCTAAAGTAAAAAGAAGACAAAGCAATGGGGCCAGAGGGGATACATCCCAGGGAATTTAAGAAACTTGGGGACATTCAAGCAGCTCCACTGTCTGACCTTTTCAATGTTTCTTTAGAGTCTGGTGTGGTCCCAGAGGACTGGAGAAAGACGCATATGGTCCCATTATATAAAAGCAGAACTAAAGATGAGATTTGGAATTATAGGCTGGTTAATCTGACCTTTGTGGTGAGTAAACTAATGGGAAAGCTGCTAAAGCAGAGGATAGTGAGGTTTCTGGAGTCCAATGGATAGATCTGATTAGTATCTTTGACTGGGTGACCAGAGAGTTGGACTGAGGGAGAGCTCTAGATTTATTTATTTAACAGGGCTCATATACTGCTTTTCTACCAGTTAAACTGTTGTACATTCAGGTACTCTATATATACAGTTTTTCCTTGTCCCAGAAGGGCTCACAAGCTATGTTTTTATACCTGAGGCAATGGAGGTTTGAGTGGTTTGCCCAAGGACACAAGGAGCACCTGTGAGACTAGAAACCCCAGCCCTTGTGGCCCAACGTTGCTGTCCTCTAGTGGGATTTGAATCCCTGGTCCTCTGGTCTGAGGTAACTTGCCACAACCACAAGGCCACTCCTCCCTCTTTAGATGTGGTGTATTTAGATTTCAGTAAAGCCTTTGACACTGTTCCACACAGACGATTTGTAAATAAATTGAGTGCTCTAGGGAGGGACCCAAACTGACTGACTGGGTTAGAAATTGGTTGAGTGGGAGGCAACAAAGGGTATGGATAAATGGCACTCACTCTGAGGAGAAGGACCTGTTGTTTGTTACAGGGATCTGTCCTAGGTCTGATTTTTTTAAACATTTTCGTAAATGATATTGTGAAAGGGCTATTGGGTAAGGTTTGCCTTTTTGCAGATAATATCAAAATCTGCAAACGAATAAACACCCAAGAAGGTATAGATAGCATGAGGAGGGAATGGTCCAGAATTTGTGGCTGAGATTTAACGTTAAAAAATGCTGGGTCATGCATTTGGGCTGCAGAACTCCAAGTGAGAGGTACGGTGTAGGAGACGAAGTGCTTCTATCCATGAAAGAAGAGAGAGGCACTGGGGAGATTGTTTCTGACAATATTAAGATGGCTAAACAGGTAGAAAAGGTGACAGCAAAAACCAGAAGGTTGCTTGGGTGCATAGGGAGAGGAATGGCCAGCAGAAGAAAGGAGGTGATAGTGCCTCTGTATAAGTCTTTGGTGAGACCTAATTTAGAGTATTGTGTGCAATTCTGGAGACCACACCTTCAAAAGGATATACTACTACTACTACTACTGAGCATTTGTATAGCGCTACCAGTAGTACGCAGCACTGCACAGACATGTACGAGACAGTCCCTGCTTATCAGAGCTTACAATCTAGTCAAGATAAAACACAGAAGGTGTAGGCAGGGGTAAAACAAAGGGAAGGAAAAGGAGATCAGGTGAGTCAAGATCCAAAAGCAGCAGCGAAGAGGTGAGTTTTCAACCTGGATTTGAAGAGGGTCAGAGAAGGTGCCTGGTGTACAGAATCAGGTGGTTTGTTCCAGGCGTAAGGCGCAGCAAGGTGAAAGGAGCGAAGTCTGGAGTTAGCAGTAGAGGAGAAGGGGACAGTTAGAAGCAGATGGCTAGAAGTACAGAGATCCCGAGGGGGGTTGTAGGGAGAGACGAGGGAAGAAAGGTAGTGAGGAGCCACAGAGTGAATGCATTTATAGGTCAGTAGGAGAAGTTTGAACTGGATGCGGAAATGGATAGGGAGCCAATGAAGTGACTTGAGAAGAGGAGTAATATGGGCATGAAGAGGCTGGCGGAAGATTAGCCGTGCAGCAGATTGTTGAACAGATTGAAGGGGAGAGAGATGATTCAAAGGGAGACCAGCAAGGAGTAGGTTGCAGTAGTCAAGACGGGAGGTGATTAAGGAGTGGATAAGCGTTTTAGTAGTGTGTTCAGAAAGGAAAGGGCGGATTTTGCTAATGTTATAGAGAAAGAAACGGCAAGTCTTAGCTACGAGATGGATATGTGTGGAGAAAGAGAGAGAGGAGTCAAAGACCACCCCCAGATTGCGGGCCGAGGAAACAGGGAGGAGTACAGAGCTATCCACAGAGACTGAGAAAGGAAAAAGAGGAGGGGAGGTTTTATGGGGAAAGAGAAGAAGTTCAGTCTTGACCATGTTCAATTTCAAGTGGCGGTGAGACATCCAGGCAGCAATTTCAGAAAGGCAGGCAGAGATCCGGGTCTAGATTGCCGGAGATAGTTCAGGCGTAGAGAGGTAGATCTGGGAGTCATCAGCATACAGATGGTACTGAAAGACATGGGAAGAGATAAGCGCGCCAAGGGACTGGGTATAGAGAGATAAAAGGAGTGGACCCAAGACAGATCCTTGGGGTACACCAACTGGGAGCGGGGTAGCAGAGGAGGGGGAGGAGCCACCAGAACACACACTGAAAGAGCGATGGGAGAGATAGGAGGAGAACCAGGATAGTACAGAGCCCTTAAAACCAAGCGAGGACAGGGTGTTGAGGAGAAGGTTGTGGTCAACAGTATCAAAAGCAAGATATAAACAGAATGGAGTCAGCACAGAGGGTGGCTACCAAAATGATCATTGGGTTTTGCCATAAGGCATATGGAGACAGACTTAAAGACGTCAATATGTATACTTTGGAGGAAAGAAGGGAAGGAGTAGATATGATTGAGATGTTTAAATCTCTCTGTGGCATAAAAGCACAGGAGGAGAGCCTCTTTCAATTGAAAGAAAGCTCTGCAACGATAGGCATAGGATAAAAATGAAAGGAGATAGGAGTAATTTGCGGAAATATTTCTTTATAGGAAGAATGATAGATGCATGGAATAGTTTCCTAGTGGAGGTAGTAGAGGCAAAAACTGTATCTGAATTCAAGAAAGCATGGGACATACACCAAAGATCTCTAAAGGAAAAAAGGGACTGTAGGTTTAGTGGTTGTTGCAAAAGGGCACACTGGATAGGCCATCTGGTCTTTTCTGTTGTCATCTTTCTATTTTTTAAGACATGCTAACAAATCACATATGTGATAACAGATGCACATCCCTAATATATCTAGCCCTCTATGTATAAACTCAGACATCTACAAAACATTTGTTATCCAAGAAATTTACACCTCCATCTTCAACCAAGCACTCTCCTTATTCTCTTCCACAGGATCACACTCTCTCTCCTCTTTCCCTTTACCCCAGGATTTTGTCTTTCTCTCACCTTCGCTTTCCTTCCCTAGAATTATCTCTATTCTCCTTTCTTTCGCCTACACAATCTATCTCCCGTTCCTTTCTCCTCTCCCTCAATCCTTTCCTCTCATTTCCTCTACCCCTCTATTCTCTCTGCCTGTTCTTCACTTTTCCTTTTGTCCTTCTCTTTCTCCTCTAATTACTCTCTCTCTCTCTCTCTCTCTCTCTCTCTCTCCCTCCCTCTTCCCTTTGGCCCTTTCCTTTCACCCCTTCCTCTAATCTTCCCCATTCTCTCCCTTCCTGCACCTTGTCCCTCTCATTTTCTCTCCTTCACTCCCCCTCCCTAGTGATCTCTCTCTCGATCTCTCTCTCTCTCTTCATCCACCTTCTGTCCCCTAACTATTGTCTCTTTCTCCCCTTTCCTCCTCTCCTTCTGCGGCTCATGCACACTCTATCCAAAAGTCACAGACAAACATCATATCTTGTCTCCTGATTCATTAGATGGAGAGAATAGCAAACATCTGCAAAACATTTGTGGCCCCTGCATTACACACCCTCAAACTTAGCTAAATGATTCTAACCATCCTCCTCTCTCTCTCTCCATGTCCACGTCTACCCTCCTCTGCCTTCTCTCCCACAGCATTGCCTTGATCCCTTTCCCTTTCTCCCCTATCCAGAATCTTTCTCATCCCATTTGCCCTCCCCTACACTCTCTATCCTATCCTCCGGCTCTGTTTATGACTCCATTCCCCCCAGTACTCTCACTCTCTCCAACTCCCCTTAGTACTCGGCACTCTATCCCCGACATTCTAGCTTTCTCACCCCTTTTCTTTCCTTGATTCTCTCTTTTTTTCTCATCCCCCCCCCCACCCCACTGGCAAGGCATTTTCTCATTCTTGTGTTCTCTCTCTCTTTTCCCTCCTTGCCAATGTCTCTTTCTCTAAAACCCCAACTCTGCTTTAGTAGAATATATGTGCGACGTAGAAGCCCACACAGAACCTATGCAAATCTGCGCAGCATGGGCTTCTTTCTGGGCTGTAGTCCCCTGTGTGCTGGCTGCCTTGGGAATCCCTTCTGTGGCTGTCTCTGGAATCCCTCTCTCTTTCAGTTTCCCTGAAGGATCCTTTTCCTTCCGTGTGCCTCATGAGCTCTCCTCTTTCGTTTTCCTTGGTAGGCTCCTCTCTTTCTGTTTCCTGGAGCTTAAATGTGTGTAGCTGCCCTACCGATCCCAACTCCTCCCCCAGGTGCTTCCTATTACCTCCCTGGGTTGCCTTGGAGATTGGGTGTGGTCTGGACTCAGCAGCTCTGTGTGTGTGTGTGTTTTTTTTCTTTGGCTGCAGTTTGAAACTCACTGCTGTCTGAGCTAACCCTCTGCTTACAAGTAAAAGTTTGTTTTTCACCTATTTCCATGGGCTCTGATGCACCTTCATCACCACACATCTCCCCCCCCCCCTTAAGATATTACGGGCTGGCGTACCAACCCCCACGCAGCCTGTAATTCTAGACAGGGCATCTGCGTTTCTGTGTAATTTCCCTGCCCGATGTTCTATATGGAAATCAAAAGCCTGTAAGGCCATATACCAGCGTGTTAGGCGGGAGTTGTGGTCCTTCATTTTATTTAACCATTTTAATGGTGCATGGTCAGTGACCAATAAGAACCTAAGACCCGTCAAGTAAAATCTTAGTGCCTCCACCGCCCACTTTATGGCCAGACACTCCCTCTCTACTGTAGAATATTTTTGCTCCGGGGGTGCTAATTTCCTGCTCAGAAACATAATGGGGTGTTCCATGCCCTCATGCTTCTGTGAAAATACAGCGACTAAGCCGGTTTCCGACGCATCAGTCTGTATAATAAATGGTTGGTTAAAATCCACACCTCGCAATACCGGCGCACAGCAGAGTTTATTCTTTAACAACATAAAGGCTTGCTCCTCTACCACCGACCACTTTAGCTGGTTCGGTGCGTTCTTTTTCAGCATTTCTGTTAGCGCGGCACTCTCCGTCGCAAAATGTGGAATAAAGCGGCGGTAGTAGCCTATTAACTTCCATACCCCCAAACATGCCCCTCGATCCTTTCATCTCAACCGCCTCACTCTCCCCTCTCCTTCTCTTGCCCATCTTCAATCCACCCGCTCCTCAGCTTTCTTTTTCATAGGTCCTGCTCTGTGGAATTCCTTTCCCACTACTCTCCGCTTAGAATCTAATCATTCAACCTTCAAAGCCGAGTTAAAGACCCACCTCTTTTCCCTGGCCTTTAACCTTCCCGCCCTCTCTCCCTAACCTTCTCCTTGTCTCTCCTCTTCTAGCTTATCTTTTTCTCTCCTATCAAGATGTTGTAATTTCCTTTCAACTTTCTGGCCCTGTGCCTTACTGTGTGATACTTTTATATATTGTAAACCGCTCTGACTGTTATTGAAGGGCGGTCAAGCAAATCTAATAAACATAAACATAAACATAAACATAATCCAAGAAAGCTGCGTAACTGTTTCTTAGTCAAGGGTCTTGGAAATGTCTTCACACTCTCCACCTTGTCTATTAAAGGCTTAACTGTACCATGCCCCACCAAATGCCCTAGATATTTTATTTCCTTCCCCCCTAACATGCACTTTGCAGGATTCAATGTTATGCCCGCACGTCGCATTGCCCTTAAAACTGCTTCAAGGCGGACCAAGTGTTGGTCCCAGCTAGAACTGTGGATTACAATATCATCCATATATGCGGTTGCGTATTGTTGGTGAGGGCGTAAGACCAGATCGACCAACCTTTGGCAGGTCGCGGCTGCCCCATGCAAGCCAAAGGGCATTCTGCGAAATTGAAATAGACCTATGGGGGTGCTAAATGCGATCTTAGGGTGAGATTCCCGGGTGAGGGGAATCTGCCAATACCCTTTGGTCATATCAAGAGTGGTGAGGTATGTTGCCTGGCCTAAATGATCTAGAAGTTCCTCTATTCTTGGCATAGGGTACGTGTCAAACCGGGAGATGGCATTGACCTTTTGGAAATCAATGCAAAACCGCATTGTTCCATCCGGCTTTGCGACTAGCACTATGGGGTTATTCCAGGGACTTCTAGACTCCTCTATTATTTCCATCTTAAGCATTTCCTGCACTTGACTCACGACCTCCCGCTGTTTTTCCTCGGGTAACCTGTAAGTCTCTGCCGTACTATTTCCCCCTGTGGGGTCACCACTTCATGGGCAACAAGCCTAGTATCGCCTGGTACGGGTGTTAAGACATCAGGAAACCTCTGTAACAGCTTTAACAACTCCTGTCGTTGCGACCATGAAAGCTCCTCCCCTATCCTTGGCACCAGATCTGCCTTACACTCTGCCAGCTGTGGGCCCAGATCCTCGTCCTCCTTCTCCTCACAGCTTGCGGTTAAACCCTTTATCTCAGACCGGCCGGTAGAACCAAATCCTCCCCAGCCTCATACGGTAGTGGTCATTTCAGTTACTTCCTCCAGGGGTGGAAACCCTACCCTTTCACGTATAAGCTGGGCTATTCGGTCTCCTATATTTATCCTGAAATCTTCCTGTGCAAAATTAAATAATAACACCTTAACTGCCCCTCGATAATCAGGATCTATGACCCCCACACCCACATCGATGAAATTTCTCAGCGCCAGGCCCGAGCGTGGAGCAATGCATCCATAACAGCCTGGCGGAATCTCCAACTGGAGGCCCGTCTCAACTAAAGCCCTTCCCTGTCGAGGAATAACGATTTCTACTGCGCTACATAAATCAAAGCCAGCAGCTTGTTCTGAAGCGCGCTTAGGGACCTTGGCATTAGGGGTGGTGCGGCAAAATCTGAGGACAAATTTTGGCTTATTGTTGGTTTCCTCCTTCCGGGGTACTCTCCTGTGTCCCTGTTTCTGCGCAGCCCCAAACAAAGGAAGTTCCAATCAAAAAGGATTATGACAGTGATAAACGTTACAGTTGCTTCATGCAGCTTGTTACACCAGAAGGTGTTTCTTCCAAAGTTCAGCAGTTAGAAATACAGCCTAAATGGTTCCAGCTAACTTCTAGCAAACATATCAGCTTTGCAATTCTTTAAGTAAAGCTTCTTTTGCTTCTGGCTGTTTTACATTCAAATGGCTGTTTCTCTTAAACATTCAAATCAAGCTTTGAATCATTTCCTCTCAGCTTTAAACACCAGCAATTCCCCTTTTAAAACATTTCCAGCATTCAAGACACAAGACATTCAGGTAAAATGGCTTCTGAGGTTTTCTAGCTTTTAAAACCCTATAGCCTCTTTACTCTGTCTTCATAAAAAGAGAACAATTCATCAAGGACTCTGAGTTATCTTGTTCAACTTCACAAGGCTCTGTCTGCATGTCCTCATAATCTGACTCTGTTGTCTCTTGACTTAAATCAGGCTGTGGGAACGTAGGCTTAATCTCCTCTAAAAGTTTTAAGACCTTTTTCCAACGTGACTTCTCTCCATGCTCAGGGGTTTTGGAATAGCTATAGAGACTCTTATCTCTCAACATACTGTTCAAGGCTTTTAACTGGCTCACCTCGTTCTTAGTGACACTTCTCTTCACAGATCTTTCCAGAGGGAAAACTTCTCCCGTGGACTCTTGCAGGGCTGCTCCCGTACCTGGGCTATGGTCAGCAACTCTCTCAGGACAAACCCTCCTATCTCCAGACCGAGCTGCAATTCTTTTACTGCATGGGCTTTCCCTTGGTAGGCTCCTCTCTTTCTGTTTCCTGGAGCTTAAATGTGTGTAGCTGCCCTACCGATCCCAACTCCTCCCCCAGAATTACCTCCCTGGGTTGCCTTGGAGATTGGGCCTGGTCTGGACTCAGCAGCTCTGTGTGTGTGTTTTTTTTCTTTGGCTGCAGTTTGAAACTCACTGCTCTCTGAGCTAACCCTCTGCTTACAGGTAAAAGTTTGTTTTTCACCTATTTCCATGGGCTCTGATGCACTTTCATCACCACACAAGACAGCAGACTCCTCCCCAGGAAAAATACTCAAGGTTCGGTCGCACCATGGAACGATACAGAGGCATTATAATATCCTTTGTTTTATTTTCCATTCCTTTCCTTATGATACCTAGCATTCAATTTGCTCTCTTGGCCGCTTCTGCACACTGGGCAGAGGGATTTAACATGTTATCCACGATGACGTCTAAATCTTTTTCCTGGGTGGTGGTTCCCAATGTGGAACCTTGCATCGTGTAAACATAGTTTTGGTTGTTCTTTCTTAGATGCATAACTTTGCACTTGTCCACAATAAATTTCATCTGCCATTTGTATGCCCAGTCTTCCAATATATCAAGATCCTCTTGCAATTTTCCACAATCCTTTTGGGTTTTAACAACTTTAAATAGTTTTGTGTCATCTGCAAATTTTTATAATCTCACTCGTTATTCCCTTTTCCAGGTTATTTATGAATATGTTAAAAAGCAGCTGACCCAGAACAGATCTCTGGGATACTCCACTAGTCACCTTTTTCCATTGGGAAAATTGGCCATTTAGCCCTACCCTCTGCTTTCTATCTTTTAACCAGTTCCTGATCCACAATAGTACACTTCCTCCTATCCCATGACTCTTAGTTTTGCCAAACGTCTCTGATGAGGGACCTTGTCAAAGGCTTTCTGAAAGTCCAGATACACTATATCAACCAACTCACCTTTATCTACCTGTTTATTAATACCTTCAAAAAAACATAACAGATTAGTAAGACAAGATCTTGTTGAAAGCCATATTGGCTGTCTCCCATTAAGCCATGACTATTGTGATAAGGCAGAAGCCACTGAAAGCAGAAACTTAGGAAAAAAAGCTGTTTCTTACAAAACAAATAACTTGCAGAAGATGCAGTTCCCTTGCAAGGCAGCTAGAGGGAGCGTGCATGAACCTACAGAGGCCGAGCTAACACACCCGGGGACTGATTGTGCAGGAGCTAATCAGCTCCACCTGAAGAGTAGCTCGAGAAACTCAGAAGTAAAACGGCTTTATAAGCAGAGAGGCAGCTCAGCAGAGGGGAGCCCGAGCCCGGCCTGGAGGGAGGAAGGAACCTCAGAAGAGAGCCCGGCCTGGAGGGAGGAAGGATCCTCAGAGGAGAGCCCGGCCTGGAGAGAGGAAGGAACCTCGGAAGAGAGCTCAGAGGAGAGCTCAGAAGGAGAGAGAGAAAGATACAGACCAAGAAGTGCTGGAGTGAGACCTGGGAGAGCCATACTGGAAAGAGACCCGGTAAGAAAAAATCCCAGAGGCAGTGAGCTCAGAAGCAGAGAGCCTAGCCTGGAGAGAGGTCTATGCTCACCAGAAAGGTCTGTAACAAGAGTTAAAAGTACTGGAAGAGAAAATCCTGATAGGAGGATTACTTGTGCTAGAAAGCCAAGAAGCCTGGAGGCTTTATCTGGTCTTCCCAATCTGCAGAGAAGACAAGCACTTTCCAGGAGGAGTCTACAAAAGAGACCGTGTCCAGAGAGAGGTGCCTGGTTGCGCAAGTATCGTTCACATGGACGCTACAAAGCCAAGGTACAGTGACTCTTTTTGTCTAAAGAGAAACCCAGCTCATAGAACGTCTGTGAGAGCAGATAAGCAGTTTGTGAGAAAAGAATGCAGGCAGGAGTTTTACAAGCCATTGCCCAGAGGTGTGGGGACAAGCCCTGCTGTTTACTGGAAAGCCCTAGAACAGCCCAGCTGGAGGCTAGGGAGAAGGAATATTAACTTTTAAACCACTGCAGCCAGGGAAAGGTCAATTGCTGAGGGAAGCACAAATGACCCAGAGCCCATGCAGGTGGAATATGGGGATTCAGTTATATCGTCCCAGGAAGATTTAATGGATTGCTCTATGTGTATGGCAGGAAGCCTTGAGTCACTCCCTGAGCTGTAATTGTATATGGACAAGCTCTAATGTTGTTTTGTTTGTGCTGAGCGAAAGAGAAAAGCTCACCAAGTTATTTTTGCTCCAACGTTGGAAAGCCTGTGTTGTTTTTATAAAGAAGCTGTGAAAGAATATAACAGTTTATTTGTTCACCTTATGCTTTGGTAGAAGAACCTGACAAGAAGGAAATACTTTCATTTCTTTGTTACCTAGCGAACCTCGGTGCATAAAAGGGAAATAAAAGCCTTATTTACCCTCCATTTTGGCTCACACAACTCATTCTTATAAGGAGGAGGACTACAATACCCAGGATGCATCTGGCTTAAAGAGTCTTTTACCTCCGTCAATAATAAAATGCTCAACCTGCCCTTGCAGCCACAGGCCACCGGGGGGGGGGGGGGGGGGATGATGACACTATCTATATTCTGAGTAATTTTTTTCTTTTTGATGCTTTCTACCATTTTTCCCAGTACTGATGTCAGGCTCAACGGTCTGTAGTTTCCCAGATCACCCCCGGAAACCTTTTTAAAATTTGGCATTACATTGGCGATCCTTCAATCTTCAGGTATTACAGATGATTTTAATGAAAATTCACAGATTACTAATGCAGGTCTGCAATCTCATATTTCAGTTCTTTCAACACCCTTGGATGTATACCATCTGGTCCAGATGATATGCTACTCTTCAGTTTATCAAATAGTTGTAATATATCTTCCAGGTGTAGCAATATTTCTTTCAATTCTTCTGCAGTATCACCTTTAAATACCACTTCAGCCATGGGTAGCATCCCTATATTTTCCTCAGTAAAGACCGAAGGAAAGAATTCATTCAGTCTATCCGCTACAGCCTTGTCCCCTTTTACTGCCCCTTTTACCACTCTATCGTCTAATGGTGCAACTCACTCTCTCACAGGTGTTTTGCTACAAATGGACTTGAAAAAGTCTTTATTATGTGTTTTTGCTTACACAGCAAGTTTCTTCTCAAATTCTTTCTTTGCCTGCTTTTTTTTTATTTTTTATAAATTTATTTATTTATTTACATTCTCTTGTATACCGCGCTATTCTGCATCAGTGCGGTTTACATTGAATGAACTGAAATTACATTGAACAGGGTATTATAACTTGGAGATAACTATTTTACAGGGAACATGGGCTATGGAGGGTTAAGTGGCTTGCCCAAGACCACAAGGAGCAACTGTGGGACTAGAAACCCCAGTCCTTCCGGCCCAAGGTTGCTGTCCTCTAGTGGGATTTGAACCCCCGACCTTCTGGCCTGAAGTACCTTGCCCCAACCACTAGGCTACTCCTCCACTCCTTTATCAATGTCTTGCATTTTACTTGCTATTGTTTGTGCTGTTTCCAGTTTTCGTCATTTGGCTCTTTTTTTCCATTTCCTGAAAGATGCTTTTTTGTCAACAACAGCCTCTCTGACCTCACCTTTAAACCCTGCTGGCAGATTTTTGGACTTCCTTCCACTTTTCTTAAAGCATGGAATGCAGCTGATCTGTGCTTACAAGATCGTATTTTTAAACAACACCCAAACTTGATGTAAGTCTTTAACCTTTGCAATTGTTCCTTTTACTTTTTTCTTAACTATTCTCCTCATTTTATCATAATCTCCCTTTCGAAAGTTAAAAGGTAGTACTGTGGACTTCCTTACCATCCCTTCTCCACTAATTAAATGAAATGCAATCATGCTATGATCACTATTGCCAAGTGGCCCCAATACCCTTATCTCTTGCACCAGGTCTGGTGTTCCACTAAGGACTAAGTCCAAAATGGCTTCCCCTCTGGTTGGTTCATGAAAAAGCTGCTCCGAGAAGCAGTCATTTATTTTGTCTAGAAACTTTATCTCCCTAGCATGTCCTGCCGTGACACTGACCCAGTCAATACCGGGGTAATTGAAATCACCCATTATTATTACCATTCTGTAACTTTTGTTAGCTTCCTTGATTTCTTTGAGCATTTCATCATCCATTTGTTCATTGTGGCCAGGCGGTCGATAATATACCCCCACTGCCATCGCATTCCCCTTTACACATGGAATTTCAATCCATAGAGATTCTACAGAAAATTTTGTTTCCTGTAGAACTTTAATCCTTTGTGGCTCACTGCCCTCTCTAGCATAGAGTGCTACCCCTCCACCAATTTGATTAGCTCTATCATTACGATATAGTTTGTACCCAGCTATCACAGTGTCCCACTTGTCCTCCTTCCACCATGTCTGTGAAATTCCAATCATATCTAACCTCTCATTTAGTGCTATATATTCTAACTCTTCCATCTTATTTTTTAGACTTTTATCATTTGCATACAAGCATTTTAGCGACTGTATTTTATTCATATTAATCTGCCTATTGGTAGGCAGGGGTAATTTGGAATCTTTAAGCTCTGTCTGCTCTATACTCAAGGACATTTGGGCCACCTTTGTCTTTATTAGAACCTCTCTGCTGATGTGCCCTAACTTCATTTTTTTGGTAGTATCCTTCAAGGATATATTGTTCTGAACCATGCGCTCTTGTGTGACTGTCAGCTTTCCCCTATTATATAGTGTAAAAGCTGATCTATCTCCTTTTTAAAGGTTATCAGAATATAGAAAGACTAGGGGACATGCAATGAAGCTACAGGGTAAACTATTTAAGACTAATAAAAGAAAATATTTTTTCACTCAACGTGTAATCAAACTCTGGAATTTGTTACCAGAGGATGTAGTAAAGGCTGTTAGTGTAGCTGGGTTTAAAAAAGGTTTGGACAAGTTCCTGGAGGAAAGGTCCATAAACCATTATTAAGAAGTGACCGAAGATATCAATGCTTGACCCAGTACAAGCATTGTGGAACTTGTGTCTCTTGGGAAACTGCTAGGTACATATGACTTAGATTGGCCACTGTTGGAAACAGAATACTGGGCTTAATGAACCTTGCTCTGACCCAGTATGGCATATCTTATGTTCTTATGTTCTTAAGGTTAATGCCAGCAGCCTGGTTCCATCCCGGTTAAGGTGAAGCCTATCCCTTCGTAAGAGCCCCTCCTTTCCCCAGAATGTTCCCCAGTTCCTAACAAATCCAAAACCTTCATCCTTGTACCATTTTCTCATCCACGCATTGAAACTCTGGAGCTCTGCCTGCCTTTTGGGTCCTGCGTGTTGGATGGGAAGCATTTCGGAGAACGCTACCCTGGAAGTTCTGGATTTCAACTTCCTACTTAAAAGCCTAAATTTAGCCTCCAGAACCTCCCTACCACATTTTCCTATGTCATTGGTACCGATATGTACCAAGACAGAAAACTCCTCCCTAGCACTATCTAAGACCTTATCTAGGTGGCGCGTGAGGTCCGCTACCTTCGCACCACACAGGCATGTTACCAAGCAATCCTCACATCCACCAGCCATCGAGCTATCTGCATGCATAATGATTGAATCACCAACTATAATGGCTGTCCTAACTCTTCCCTCATGGGCACATGGCCCTGGAGAAACCTCCTCAGTGTGAGAGGGTTTTACATCACCTGGAGGACAGGTCCTAGCTATAGGATCACTTCCTGCCACACCAGGGTGATGCTCTCCTGTCACAAGACCTCTCTCCTCCATGGCAACAGGGATGCTGCCAGACTGGAGGTGAGACTTCAGGACTATATCCCTTTAGGTCTCGTCTATGTACCTCTCTGTCTTCCTTATGTATTCCAAGTCTGCTACTCTTGCCTCCAGAGATCAGACTCATTCCCTAAGAGCAAATAACCCCTTGCACCTTGTGCACAAGTAAGACCTCTCACCAACTGGGAGAAAATCATACATGTGACACTCAGTGCAAAAGACTGGAAAGCCCCCATCTCGCTGCTGGACTGCTGTCTGCATCTTCGTTTTAAGGTTGTGTTTAGATATTTAAGTTTTTTACTTACTAGGAGTTGCTGGGGATACTTATACTAATAAAGCTTGTCAGACGGCTGCCTAGGGTGAGAACTTACACAATCTTGACGATGCATATATTCATATGATTCTTGCAAGGTATTGTGGGTATTGTAGTTCATTCACTCCCAAACACAGCTGATGACAATAATTTGAGTTGTGAAACCAAGTGGTAAGATCAATAAAATACTTCTTTTATTGATGGGGTTTAATTCACCAAGCACATGTATGCTTGATAGCACTATAAACGAGGTTACTTGCTTGCAGTGTTTAAAATGGATAACAAAAAGTCACAAAGTAAACCAGAAAACAACCTTCAGCTTGTCAGGCAATTAGCTAATGTTTTCTTAGCAAATAATTACCAAATACAAAGGCACAAAGAAAAGAATAAACTTTGCTGGTTAGGTTAACTTCTGCTTATTTTCCACGCAGATCTCAGCAGTGATTCTCCCTTGCTCACACACACAATCAGGTGCAGCTTCAATTACTATCAATTAACCAGCTGTAAGCCTTTAGCTGGCTGGCTGCTACTGTGTGAACCCAAATCCTGCTTTAAGAGCTGTTTGCAGTGGAAATAAAGAACAAAGTTAGGTTTCTTTGTGATGGCTGATGTGTTTGCTCATAGAAAACTAGCAATAGCATTTAGATAAAGAACAGTCCATGTAAATAGTTTCATCTGCTGTATTTCCCCCTGCATCAACAATCATAGGGTCAATATCATACATTGGCACAGATGAGTCTTTCATTAAGGCACTATCATGAGAATGCTTATTCCCTTGCTGCCATTCTCTATTATAGATAGGGTCTGGATCAGTGTTCATACCTGAGCCTCTCCTGCCATCATAATTCCTCTCTGTAAAGCCTGGCCAATATGTAATCCAATTCTGATGTCCAGCCTTCCAATCTTGATCCCTGGACACTGGATCTCCTCTCACATACCTTCTGGCCTTGGTCTGAAAGTCCCTTCCACGTGCAGTCTTTTCTCTTCCAGGTAGCCACTGGTGATTCCTATCTCTGCCACTCCATTCCTCTGGCTGAATCCAGTCCAATGGACTCTGCTGGCTTTTGGAATACCTCCCAGTATGAGTACTGCCTTGGAATCTCCCAGACCTTCCAATGGCCTTTCTTCTCTTCCTTCCAGAGAGTTTCCTTCTCTCTCTATCTGCTTGGCTTGGCTTCTGTTTCTCCAGGTGATACTGGTGCTTGTAGCCGTTGCTGTCTCTGTATCTCTTCCTCCCTCTGTAGCTGTTATCTGAAGAATAAGCTCTATTCTTATCCTGTTCTAATGTGTGCTGCTCCCTAACACAGCGCAGCTGTGTTGAATCAGGCCCTGCCCTTTGAGATGAGTGCTTAGGGATTACCTCATAGCTCTCTTGATTGCACACACATTTCCTCACTTCAGCCCCTCTCATGGCTGCTGGAAACCTGGTGCATTCTGGGACTGGTAGTCTTTTATGTGAAAACTCTGTTTTCTTGCTTCTACCAGAACTGACAGGTTGCTTGTTCAGAGTCACATCATCTTTTTTATAGCTCCTACCTGAGCTATGATAAGCTTCCTTATCACATACCCCCCTGCTTAAGTTATTACGGACTGGTTTTACTGGTGAAACTGCTTCTCTACAGTCCGTAATACCTACGAGAGTGTTATCTTCTTGAAGCTCACTTACTTCCTGACTGGGTTCAAGGTCATTATCTACAGGCCTCTCCCTCCAAGACTTAAGTACATTAATATGGTAGGTCTGCCTACGCCCTCTGGCATTTTCTACCCTATAAGACACTGGGCTTACTTGTTTAACAACCTCCCATGGCCCCTTCCACTGTACCTCAAATTTTGGAGCAGTTCCTGCTACTTGAACCAAAACCTTTTCACCAATGCTTAATTGGCGGCTTTTGGCCTTTCTATCATACCACCCTTTCTGGCGAACTTGACTGTCCTGCAGGTTCCTCTCAGCAACCTGCGACGTCCTTTTCAAACGTGCTCTCAAGTCACGTAGAAACAGTGGCACCTCCTGACTTCCCGGTTCAGGATCAATCCATTGTTCCCTCAAAATATCCAACAAACCCCGTGGAGCCCTACCATACATCAACTCATATGGAGTTACACCTAGGGACACTTGAATTCTTTCCCTGCAGGCATATAAGGCAAAGGGTAATAACATATCCCATTCTTTTACCTCTCCTGCTAACCCCCTTCTCAACATTTGTTTGAGAGTTTGGTTGAATCTCTCCACCAAACCATTTGATTGTGGATGGTAGGCTGAGGTTTTCACGTGACGAATGCCAAAGGCATCCCAGACCTGGGCCAAATATTTGGATACAAAATTGGACCCTCGGTCAGTCAACACCTCTCTTGGGAATCCCACTTCACAAAACAATTTTACTAGCTCTAAAGCTATTGTTTTTGCAGAAACATTCATCAATGGTATGGCCCAGGGAAACCTTGTTGCCTGATCTACCATAACTAGGATGTATTGGAAACCTCGGGGCGTTTTAACTAATGGGCCTACAATATCCATGGCAATGCGACCAATTGGGTCTGTGATGATTGGCATGGGGATCAATGGCACCACCGGTGGGTGAGCCGCTGTAACTCGCTGACATGCTGGACATGCAGCACAAAACTGGGCAGTTTCTTTGAAGATCCCTGGCCAGTAAAAACGCACAAGAATTTGATCCAGCGTTCCTTGCATACCTTTATGACCTCCCACTGGATGATCATGTGCTAGCCTAAGTACTAGCCCTTTGAAAGTTGTGGGTACCACCAATTGTTTACGTATGGCACCATTTCTGGGGTCCTGACTCTCTCTATATAATATGTCATTATCTAGTCTGAATCTGGGCAATTCCTCCCTGACCTCCTGAGCATACTTAAAAGCTCGGGTGAGAGCTTGATCAGCTCGCTGTTCTTGTGGAAAGTTAGGAAACTTTGCCACCAACTCAGCTGGCACCCAGGGTAAACTTTGACCAGCTAACATCTCAGCCCTACCCTGTGCTCTGCAAAGTCTCTCACGCCTCTTTTGTGCTTTCAACTTTCTTATTTTACCAGATGATGGGGTTATTAAATCATCATGAGAGGGTAAGTCTCCTAATAACTCTGCCTGCTCCCCCTCCTCCTTCTGCTGGCTCTCTAACTTAGCCTGCGAGCGGGTGGATACAAGGCCCCTCTTATTACCCATAGTTTGGCTTTCTGGAAGCTTAACCATCTTTTTAGCTAGGGACTGAGGACTTCCAAAGAAAGGCCCGGGAGCTACTTCCATTATTAAACCCTCTCCCTCCTTCTTTCCTAGCCCTTTCACTAGTTCCTGCTTAAATCTTGGCCAGTCCTTCCCTAGAACCAAATCAAAGGGTAGCCTAGGCACCACTGCTAATAGGACTTCCTCTTGTTTCCCTAGGCACTTAACCTTTAGCCTATAGGTGGGATATGATGATGCAGCACCATGAATGCATCTGATGTGAACTTGGCTTTCAGGGGTTCTAGGCACAAATCTTTCTTGGGCCTCTATCCTCTTCCAAAGCCTTTTTGACATCATACTCTGGTCTGCCCCAGAGTCTAATAATGCATTTGTGGTAATTCCTTGCACATCAACCATCAAAAGAAATCCTTCCTTGGGCTGTTTTAAATCCAGACCCATTAAACTAGTGTGTGTCTGGCATCTCTTCTCTAAGTGTCCCACTTTTCCACACTTGAAACATTTCTTTCTATTCCACTGTATCATCTGGTTTGATATAGTACATTCATTTTCAGAAACATTCTTAATTATTCCTTTTTCTGATACAGCACATCTAGCCTCAGCATCCATCTTTAGAGGGCCACCCATTCTATGGCAAGCCCACGTGGCTTCCAAGAATCTCTCTGCTAGCATGGTTGCCTCTCCAAGATTTTGGCAATTTTGCTGTATAAGAAAAACATTCAAATCTTTAGGTACCCCAAGCATAAATTGTTCCAGCATTATACTATCTAATAACATTTCTACTGTCTTTTGCTCAGGCTCCAACCATTTTACAGCTAGACTTCTGATTCTCTGACTCAGAGCCCTGGGTGTCTCACCCACTTTCAATGTAACAGCTCTAAACATTCGCCTATACTCTGAAATAGACAACCCTAGGCGATCTCTAATAGCTGCCTTTACATCCTTATAAATCAAAGCCTGGGCTGCTGGCATTGCTCTGTAAGCTGCTAGTTACATTGAAAGTGGGTGAGACACCCAGGGCTCTGAGTCAGAGAATCAGAAGTTTAGCTGTAAAATGGTTGGAGCCTGAGCAAAAGACAGTAGAAATGTTATTAGATATTATAATGCTGGAACAATTTATGCTTGGGGTACCTAAAGATTTGAATGTTTTTCTTATACAGCAAAATTGCCAAAATCTTGGAGAGGCAACCATGCTAGCAGAGAGATTCTTGGAAGCCACGCAGGCTTGCCATAGAATGGGTGGCCCTCTAAAGATGGATGCTGAGGCTAAATGTGCTGTATCAGAAAAGAGAATAATTAAGAATGTTTCTGAAAATGAATGTACTGTATCAAACCAGATGACACAGTGGAATAGAAAGAAATGTTTCAAGTGTGGGAAATTGGGACATTTAGAGAAGAGATGCCAGACACACACTAGTTTAATGGGCCTGGATTTAAAACAGCCCAAGGAAGGATTTCTTTTGATGGTTGATGTGCAGGGAATTACCACAAATGCATTATTAGACTCTGGGGCAGACCAGAGTATGATGTCAAAAAGGCTTTGGAAGAGGATAGAGGCCCAAGAAAGATTTGTGCCTAGAACCCCTGAAAGCCAAGTTCAAATCAGATGCATTCATGGTGCTGCATCATCATATCCCACCTATAGGCTAAAGGTTAAGTGCCTAGGGAAACAAGAGGAAGTCCTGTTAGCAGTGGTGCCTAGGCTACCCTTTGATTTGGTTCTAGGAAGAGACTGGCCAAGATTTAAGCAGGGTCTAGTGGAAGGACTAGGAAAGAAGGAGGGAGAAGGTTTAATGGTAGTAGCTCCTGGGCCTTTATTTGGAAGTCCTCAGACCCCAGCTAAAAAGATGGTTAAGCGTCCAGAAGACCAAGCTACCCCAAAGCAGATATTCGTCCTAAAGTACCATAAGGTCTCCGAGAAGGCCCAAGCTCCTAAGCGGGCAACCCCTCAGTCTGCTGGGTTTGACCTATGCAGCATAGAAAATGTGACTGTACCTAGCCAAGGGAGAGCCCTGGTTGACACCGGTCTCCAAGTGGAAATACCAATTGGTTGTTATGGGAGAGTAGCCCCAAGGTCCGGATTAGCCCTTAAATATTTCATCGATGTGGGTGCGGGGGTAATTGATCCCGATTACAGGGGCAATATAAAACTTCTGTTGTTTAACTTTGGACAGAATGAGTATCACGTGAAGACAGGAGACAAAATTGCCCAATTAATCTGTGAGAGGCTGGGTTTTCCACCTGTGGAGGAGGTCACATCCCTAGAGAATTCTGAACGTGGAGCCAAAGGCTTTGGTTCTACTGATGTCAAAGGGGTTAAAAGCTTAGCTGCCACCTGTGCCCGAGAGAGGGAGGTGAGTGAAGAGGAAGATTTGGGACCCCAGATATCTGATTGTAAAGACAAATCAGAGCCCCAAATAGGTGAGGACCTGACAATGGTACAACAGGAAGAAATTAGGAAGATGCTTAAGGAATTCCCAGATGTGTTGACACCCATACCTGGGGAGACCCATTTGGTGGCCCATGAAATAATAACTCCACCTGGGAAATTGGTTCGTCAAAGGCCATACCGCTTGCCTGAAGCCAAAAGACAGGAGGTAGTGGCACAAGTCCAGGAGATGTTGGACATGGGGGTAATAGAGGAGTCAAAGAGTCCCTGGAATAGCCCTATAGTCCTGGTGCCGAAGCCTGATGGATCCTTAAGATTTTGTATTGACTTCCGGCAGGTAAACGCCATATCAGTTTTTGATGCATATCCAATGCCAAGAATTGAGGAGCTGTTGGACCAGCTGGGACAGGCTCAATACTTAACCACCCTTGATATGACAAAAGGATATTGGCAAATCCCTCTCACCAGGGAGTCGAAGCCGAAGACTGCGTTCAGCACCCCCGTTGGCCTTTTCCAGTTCAAGAGGATGCCTTTCGGACTGCATGGAGCAGCGGCTACCTGCCAAAGGTTAGTGGATCAGGTACTTCGACCCCACCAAAGTTATGCTTTTGCATACATGGATGACGTCATAATCCATAGTAACACCTGGGCGGAGCATTTGAAGAGGATCAGGGCAGTCTTGTGCTCTATGAAGCAAGCGGGAATCACTTTAAACCCGAAGAAAAGTGTGCCTTTGCAAATAGGGAGGTAAAATACCTAGGCCACCTAGTGGGAAGAGGAAAAATTAAACCTCTATTAAGCAAAATAGATAGCATCAGGAATTTTCCTCCTCCAACAACAAAGAAACAACTAAGAAGTTTCTTAGGACTTATTGGATACTACCGCCGGTTTATACCGCAATTCGCAGAGAAAAGTGCCATTTTCACGGATATGCTGCGAAAGAATTGTCCAAACCAGATAAAGTGGACACCAGAAGCTGAAAAAGCGTTTTCAGTATTAAAAGAAAAATTGTGTACAGGACCGGTACTGAAAGGAGTAGACTTCAAGAAACCCTTTCTGGTTCAAACCGATGCATCGGATGTAGGGCTAGGAGCGGTCCTATCCCAGTGCCATGATGGGGAGGAGCATCCTGTGATGTACCTGAGCAGGAAGTTGTAACTGGCTGAACAAAAGTATTCCACGATAGAAAAAGAGTGTTTGGCTATCAAGTGGTCAGTGGAGGCGTTAAGGTTTTACCTTACAGGGAGAAAGTTCCAGTTGGTCACGGACCATGCCCCACTTAAGTGGTTGCAGCAAATGAAGAACCACAATGCCAGGTTGACACGCTGGTACATGGCCTCACAGGCGTTTGATTTCCAAGTTGAACATCGTGCCGGGAAGTTACACAAGAATGCGGATGCACTTTCCCGTATTACGGACTGTAGAGAAGAAGTTTCACCAGTAGAACCAGTCCGTAATAACTTAAGCAGGGGGGTATGTGATAAGGAAGCTTATCATAGCTCAGGTAGGAGCTATAGAAAAGATGATGGGGGGCGGAGCCCGATGTCCAGCGGGATGGTCGCATAACGCTGAGGCTCCCGAGAGGCCTACTCAGAATCCTGAATTAACACCGGACATACTTGAATTTCTGCTCTGATCTTACCGGGGCACATTGGTGAGATGGCGGGGACCAAACCTACGCGCCTGGAATTTGGATCTCCAGCGGCTTCTCACGGCAAACGCTCCAAAACTGAACCCCCGTCCCCGCAGAAGGGGCAGGCTCTGCGCGAGGGCCCCGAAATGCAGCAGGAAATCCTCGCAGAGATCAGAGGGGTTAAGGACCTCGTGCAGTCAAACGGGGAAGCACTCCGAGCGCTGCGGGAAGACCTTGGTGTATTGCAAGGCAGGCTAGAGGGGCTCTCCTCGCGTCAGGACAAAATGGAGAGCTTATTAGACTCCCATGTGGTCCGGCTGTCCAAACTCGACAAAGTTGAACGTCAGGTGCGGGCCTTGCAGAAAGAAGTGGAAGATGGCAATAATAGAGCGCGCCGTAACAACCTGCGACTAGTGGGCATACCGGAGGGAGCGGAATCGGGAGACATGAAGGAGTTTTTATATAAAATCCTCCCTTCCCTGCTCCAAATCACCTTTACCAAAGAATTGGAGATCGATCGCGCTCATCGTGTACCCATCAACATAACGCTCAACAGGAAGACCCCGCGGCCTATCATCTTTCGACTTTTGAGATATCAACATGTGGAGCAAATTCTCAGCGCCTCTCGGGCAAAGGGCCATATGGAGTTTGAGAGCCACAAGATCTCCTTCTATCCTGACTTGGCTAAACCCACGGTTGATCGCCGAAAGCGCTTTCTGGAATTCCGGCCGAGGCTTCAACAACTACAAGCACGCTATGGCCTGATGTACCCGGCCAAGCTCCGAGTCACGCTTCACAATCAGACAAGAACATTTGAGGACCCTGATCTACTAGCGGAGTTTTTGGATGCTAAAGAAGCCGACTTGATGCGCTGACTTCCAGAATATTCCTGCCAGTGTTCTCATATCCGCTGTACCTGCCATCTTGGATTTGCCACGGTTCAGCAAAGAGTCTGTCGAGGGCGGTTTGTTGCCTTATTTTGATGATATTTGTGACCCGACTCCATCTACCTAGAGTAGCCTCGATGAATATCAGAGACAGTGTTAATTATGGACTCTGGTGTTTCTTTTCCTTTTTTCATGTTTTCTATCTTCCTCTCTAGGGCCTCCTCCCGCAGACATATGGTCGCCATATTCATTGGGGGTTTTGCTTCTTCTCTAAGTTACTTTGGTACATGCTTTTCAATATGGGGTGTATTAGCCAGCATATTCGGTGATTATGTCATTGTTGTACAGATTCTACTTCTGTTGTATGTTTTCAAGCGCCCTTACCTAAAATGTCTATTACCGATTGATGGCACCATGTAAGATTTTATCATTGAACGTAAAAGGCATCAATAATCCGATAAAACGGAAGAAAATCCTGAGCTATCTAAGTCATGAAGCTGCGGACCTGATTTTCCTCCAAGAAACGCATTTAAATTCGAAGGAAACTCTTAAACTCAATATTAAACCTTACATGGTGGCCGCCTATTCCCCAGCGGTTTCTAAGAAATGTGGGGTTGCCATACTGGTTAGGAAATCTCTGCATGCTACTATTATTGCGACTAGCTCAGATACAGCAGGTAGATGGTCCAGGGCTCACCTCAAGATAGGTAACCTTGAAGTTACATGTATATGCCTTTATGCTCCTAATGTAGATGACCCTGCCTTTTTTGCTACCATTGCTCAGGTTGCGCAGGCCTCTGCTAACACTTCATTGATAATTGGGGGGGATTTCAATTTAGTTCTTGATCCCCTGATTGACAAACAGCCGCCTAGGACAAGTGGTCTCCCTAAGAGTCACACCACGCTTACCTCTGTGATCAAAGATCTTGCTTTAGTCGATCTATGGAGGTTACTACACCCCAATGAGCTTGACTTTACCTTCTTCTCTTCCCCTCATAAATCCCAGTCTCGCATAGATTTCTTTCTAATATCAAAACTGTTAGTTCCTCAGGTGGACACTGCAAAGATTCACTCCCAACATATCTCAGATCACGCTGCTATTTCTTTTCAATTACACACCACTGCGCCCCAAGGGAATTCGGGGGCCTGGTTCTTTGATAGAGCCCTATTAACTCAACCAGAGTTCCAGTTAGAAATTCGAGCAGCCATACAAGATTACTTCCACTTTAATTTACCCCAGGATACTGCAAATTGGGCTTGGTGGGAGGGTTTTAAAGCGGCCATTCGTGCTACGATCACTAGTTATCAAATTCGCCTGCGGAAACAACGCAAACAGCAGCTCCTTATACTAGACCAACAAATCAAAGCAGGCGAACGAGTTCTAACTTCACGTACGGATCCATGCGTCTTAGTTCGCTTACAGCGTCTCCGTTTTCAATATAATGCAATCCTCTCAACTGCAGCTTCTCAGAGTATTGCACTTCAGCAAGGGACATACTACCGTGAAAGCAACCGAGCCGGTCGACTTTTAGCCAACGCCTTGAAAGGTCAAAAAGAAGCCAAACGCGTAGCGGCCCTTCGAGCCCCACAGGGAGGGGGCATACTGACTACAGACTCCGATATCGTAGAACTCTTTCGGGATTTCTATACCCGTCTATATCAATCTGAATGTGAGTTCTCATCAGAGACCTTCGAGCGCTTGTTTTCTGGTATTCAGCGGCCGACCCTTTCTGAAGCTGATAGGGATGCGCTGGATGAACCCTTCTCTACTTCAGAGATCCAATCTGCCCTAAAACGAACAGCCTCGGGTCGAGCCGCCGGACCTGATGGTCTCCCGACAGAATTCTACAGAACGTTCAGTGCAGATTTAGTTCCCTACTTAAAACTTTATTTTACTGCCCTTGCGGTAGATACATCCTCTTTGGGATCCTTTTCTGCAGCTAATGTGGTAGTTTTTGAGAAAGAAGGCAGAGACCCGCTGCTAACCGCCAACTACCGTCCAATCTCCCTACTTAATGCCGATTATAAGATCTTCGCAACGATCTTGGCCACCCGGCTATCTGACAGGATGGCCACCTTAGTCCATCCCGACCAATGCGGTTTTATACCCGGCCGCTCCACCGCTGACAATGCTCGGACCTTGTGCCATGTGCTATTCAGTGCTGCCAATTTAGACCACCGATGGGTGGGTCTTTCCCTAGATGCTGAAAAAGCCTTTGATCATCTAGAATGGCCCTTCTTATTTGCAGTTCTTCGATGGTATGGCTTTGGGGAGGGCTTCCTCCGATACCTCCAAGTCATGTATTCCCAACCCGTTGCCAGTATTTGTGTAAATGCCATTAAGTCTCGGCCTTTTCATCTCCAAAGAGGCACGCGTCAAGGTTGCCCCCTATCACCAATGCTCTTTGATCTAGCTCTTGAACCCCTCACCCTCCTTATTAGACAGTCCGCACGTATTCGAGGTGTCCCCTTCAGTCACAGAGAGATTAAACTCTCTGCGTATGCAGATGACCTTATGCTCTTCGTATCCCTTGATTCGGTCCCAGCTGTCTTGGACCTGATTGATGGATACTCGCAATTATCGGGCTATAAAATAAACTGGACCAAATCCGTTGCATTCCCACTGAACCGCTGGGTACATGAGGCTGACATGCAGGCCTTTCCTTTCCTTTGGCAATCCCGCATGGTGAAATATCTTGGGGTCCACTACTGTTCTCCTTTAGAAGCCACTCTTAGTTTTAATGCCAAGGAGGTAGTCTCCAAAGTCCGTGAGCTCACAAATCGTTGGTCTCCCTTATCCCTTACATGGTGGGGCCGCCTAGAAACCGTGAAAATGATGATAGTCCCCAAAGTGAACTATATTTTAGAAATGCTGCCCTTCTTACTCCCGCTACACACCTACAAAGACATTGAGGGCCTTCTCGTCCGTTATCTCTGGCAGGGCAAACCACCAAGGGTAGCTAAACAAAAACTACAGTCTGCGAAGGAACTGGGGGGTACCCGCTTTCCTGATTTTCTTAGATATCATCAAGCCTTCCTACTTAAACAAGGTGCCCGATGGCTAGCTGCCTCAACAGACAACAGACCAGTTTGGCTTGACATAGAAGAGGAGCTTAGTAGCCCAATTCCGTTGATCCATCTCCCCGGTATGTCCCATCAAGTAGACACCCGCCATCCCCCAATGATTGTCGATACTCTTGCGGCCTTTAACACTCTCATTCTGTCACTGGGCCCAAACGTATGTCCTCAGGACGGACTCCCGCTGTGGAATAACCCCAGAATTCAGGTCCTAAATAAAACGATTGCATGGAAACCCTGGTACTCTAGGGGGATCTGGACACCCCAACAGCTCTTCTCTGCAGCTCGTTGGAAGACCTTTTCTGATTTACAAAAGGAATTTGCGTTACCAGCGAAACATTACTTTCAATTGATGCAGCTTCAACACTGCCTCAAAAGTGCTCAAATCCTGCCGCCCTCTGCCCCTACTGAGGACGGGCTATTAGAACTCATTCACTCTGTTAGTAGTACACATGGGGTAGCCTCTAACTTTTATAAACTATTATGTCAGGGTATCGATACTGCTACTTGTAGAGCTCAACAAGCCTGGGAACGCGAACTGCAAACCACTTTAACCCCTGTGCAATGGAGCGTTTTCTGGAGCAAAGTAGTGCGGGTTTCCCGATCTGCCTCTGTTACCCAAACTCTCTTCTTTTTTGCACATAGATGCTTTTATACTCCAGAAAAAATAGCCAAATGGAACACAACTGCTAGGGACCAGTGTTGGTCTTGCCATACTGCTGTGGGAACCCTCGCTCATGTTATTTATGAATGTCCTCAACTTCAGGTTTACTGGGGGCGGGTCTGGGGTCGTATTCAATCCATCTTACACCTCCACGAGCCTCTTTCTTGGAAGATTGTGGGACTCCGCTCAGTGGCGGAGGTCCCCTCTCTTCCTAAGAAGGGTCGCTTTCTCCTTGATTTCATGCTGGGTATAGCCATATGTTTAATCACGAGGAATTGGAAGGATAGCTCTCGAATTACTGCCAATGAATGGTGGAACCTCGTCTGCTTATATAGTAAATATGAGCAGATCTCTCGGAGAGCTATTCCCCATATCCAAACTCACTCTCATTTGTCTAAATGGCAGATGCTCAATGATTATGTACAATCTGCTCATTGCTCTGACATGTCTGTTTAATGTATACTGTGGTGAACAGCGCCCTCCTGAGCCTATGGAGATAGTAGAAAATCCTGAGGGTCAGCAGGATTTATACCAAAATGACAGGGCAAGGAAAAAAGAGAGACTCTATTCCTCAGAGCGGAGTAGGGAGACCAGCCCAGGGGAGGAGCCCTGCAGTTCTGATTGGGCACACCCAGCCCTAGGAAGGGGCGTGTCCAAAAGAGAATGTACATTTAAAGCAGAGCATGGCTCTGAAGAGGGAGGACGGATAAGAGACCCGAGTAGAGGACGGATAAGAGACCCGAGTAGAGGACGGATAAGAGACCCGAGTGGAGGACGGATAAGAGACCCGAGTAAGGGAAGGACGAGAGACCCGAGTGGAGGAAGCACGAGTGGAGGTGGTACAAGGAGTACAAGAAGTACAAGGAATACAGCAGGTAAAGGAAGGAAGGAATATTGGAAGAAGAAACAAGGGGATGGTTGGAAAGCCAGTGGAGTGATTAATGATACTTTGGAACCTGGCATAAGAAGAAAACCTGCACAATCCTATTCCAGGGAAATAAGCAGAAGTCCCACGCAGAGAGGATTTAACCTTGAAGTGGATAGCCCTTGGAAGGCATCGCCTTGGGGGAGAAAGACTTCAGGACAAGCACAGGTGAAAGAGCAATCATTCTCTGAAACGTCGTTTGTGCCGGAGAGCAACAAACAGATCAGCTGGAGAGCCTGGGAGCCGTCTGCAGGCAGAAGTGCTGCACAAACAGTGAGTAATTGGCCACCCGGCTGCCAAGCTGAATATAGAGATAATTCTTCCTCCTATGAGTCAATTGCTAAAGAAACTAGCAATTATCCTAATACCTTTATCTTAAAGGAAGAGAAGACAAACAGCCTTGAGCAGAAGGGAAAAGCTATAGCAGATAGTAGTGCCCTCTCTCATAAGGAACAGGCTGAATTGCTACTTCAGAGCTTCCAACAGTTTTTAGACTTGCAGGCTAGAAAACAGCTAGTATCACAAGAGGCAAATAATTCAGCACAGCTTGAAGGAGTAACCCAGGGAAATACAAGCATACCTGAGTGTGAACAAATGGACTGTACATTTTGTTGTATAGGAAAGCCAAGCTGAAGGGAACTGCCTTTATCGTGTGTGAGCTGAGTTCTGTAAAGCTGTTGTATTGCCGTGAAAATGGAAGTTCTAATTACCTCCACCTGATTCTCAGCATAGTGAAAGTAACTGTGGCTGTAAGAGGTGCAGTGAAGCCAACTGACCTCTGGAGGCAAAAGAGAGCAATTTGCTGGAAAGTGAAAAAGCAGCATTTGTATTTTGAGTTGCATTTAACCTGAAGTTTCTGTTTGCCTTTTGAAGCACCCTTGTTTGCATTATTATATGCCATGTGATGGAACATTTACCTTTTGCTTTAATAAAATACTTATTATAAAGAAACCACAACTACAGTTTCTTTAATTCGGAGTGAGAAGAACTGGAACTACAACTCCCAGCATTCCTGGGGGCAAAGGTTTCCTCCTTCCCTCACGAAGTACAGCGGCTGCTCATGTCCTTAACCCCTTGAGCCGGGCAGGGTCGCCGCAAGTTGGCGTAGTTGGCAGGAAATCTTCCACGCATGCGCAAGGTGCCGCGCAGAGAAAGAAACTTCAAAGGAGCAACTATAAGAAGGAACCGATTGCAGACCATCCTGAGAGGAAGGAGACAGTCCCAGCATTGGTGTGCCAGCTGCAACGAAGGCTGTGAAAGCGTGACGCAACACCTGAGCCAGGTAATAGGTATCCACCTGGGAAAGGGAAAGGATACAGGGCTGAGGGTGTTGGCCAGCTAGTGAAAAAAAAAAAAAAAAAAAAAGGAAAAGTGTTTTGTTTTTTTTTTGGTGTGTGTGAGGAATCGCACTTGGTTTTTTTTTCTCTCTGTTTGCATTTACAGATAGCAAAGATGTCGCTGGAAGCAGCGGAGATATTCAAGTGGATGGCAACCCAACTTGAAAGACAGCGAGACCTGAGTCTAGAGTTTCAAGAGCAGACTGCCGCTGCCATACAGGCTCAGCAGCAACCCCTCCTGGACATGCTGAAAAACTGGGTAGCAGAGCAGAAGATGCCAAAGGAGAAACCGACCGTACCTCCAGGTTTAGCTCCTATAGTTGCGCATGGTTTAGGCGCAGAGACTATGTTTAACTTTGGTCAGTTAAAGGACAATGATGACATTGACAATTTTATTGAAAGTTTTGAAAGGGTAGCACAGTTGAGTGCATGGCCAGAGGAATATTGGGCCATCAGGTTCGCAGCTTCCCTCACAGGAGAAGCAATGGCGGCCTACAGGAGCATGCCACCTGACCTTGCCGGAAATTATGGGGAGGTGAAGAAAGCGGTCCGGGAAAGGCTAGGCCTTACGCCGCTAGCCTACCATAATCTCTTGCGAGCGGTGAGGTTAGAACAGGGTGAGTCACCAAAAGCCCTAGTGTATAGGATAAGCACATTGTTGAATAAATGGCTTAATCCGGAGCATAGGACTAAAGAGTCCATACTAGAAAGCTTAGTGCTAGAGCAATATATGAACGCTATACCAGATGAAATAAAGACCTTCCTGATTCTGCAAAGCTGCAAAACCCCACATGAGGCAGTGGACCTCACGGAATGCTTCTTGCAGGCCAAAGCAATGCCTCTTGAAAGCAATAGTGAGTTAAAGGGGGCAGCAATCACGGAATCAGAAAGGAAGGGGAAATTTCAATATGGTGCAAGCAGAATGTGTATGCCGACTGTAAAGGCTAGGTTTCAGCCTGGCAAATGTTTTAAGTGTGGCCGAGAAGGGCATATACAGAGAAATTGCTTTAAGACTGCCTTAGTAGCAGAGAGAGCGCATAAAGCTCGTGAAGGGTTTCTTATAGAAGTCGAGGTGCAGGGGATTGCCACCACTGCGATACTTGATTCTGGCGCAGAGCAAACGATGCTCTCCAAGGCGCTGTGGCGGCAAATCCAGGCAACAGGGATAGCGATTCAGCCTGTTCGAAATGTGAAGATACGCTGTGTACATGGTGGTACGTCGCTATACCCTGTATACAGTCTGCAGGTGAAAGCACTAGGTGCGCTGAAGAAAATCCCCATGGCAGTAGTCCCCAAGCTACCTCATAACCTAGTTTTGGGTAAAGACTGGCCACACTTCCATAAAGGAGTGGAACAAGGCTTAATTTTGAAAGAGCAAGAAGCTACCAGAGAATCCCCGGTAGAAGCTCCAACCCAAGCCACTAGGAAAAGCATAGTGCCTAGTCCTTTGTTTGCTCACCTAAAAAGGCAAAAAGGGAAAATACCGCCTCCAAGGGAAGAAATGGTGAAGAAACCGGTATTTGTGCTGAGATTCTGCAAACTGAACCCTAATGCGCAACCCCCTAAGAGAGCTTCAAGTAACTCAGCAGGTTATGACCTCTGTAGTGCTGAGGAGGTCATAGTTCCTAAGCAAGGGAAGGCATTGATAGATACTGCTCTACAAATGGAAATGCCACTAGGATGCTACGGCCGAATAGCCCCACGATCGGGACTCGCCGTGAAACATTTTCTGGACATAGGAGCCGGAGTGATAGACCCGGATTATAGGGGGTCTATTAAAATTCTTATGTTCAACTTCGGCAAGGAGGACTTTAAAATCCAGGTTGGAGACCGAGTAGCTCAACTAATCTGCGAGCGTGTAGGTCTGCCTCCGCTGGAAGAAGTATCCAGCTTATCTACAACGGCTCGAGGAGCAGGTGGATTCGGGTCAACGGGGGGTACCAGCTTCCAAGCTCTAGCTGCGGTGGTAGAAGAAAAGGAAGAGGAAGACCTAGGGCTGCAAATCGCAGTCTGTAAAAGCCACCCTGAGCCTAGAATGGATGAAGGCTTGTCGTGGGCCCAGAAACAAGAGTTGGTCCAGCTACTGACAAGGTACCAGGATGTCCTCACACCCATGCCAGGCAAGACAGACCTGATCACCCATGGGATTATAACGCCGCCGGGCGAGATAGTACGCCAACGTCCATATAGGCTGCCAGAAGCCAAGAAGGCGGAGGTCGTGCGGCAGGTACAGGAAATGTTGCAGATGGGCGTTATAGAAGAGTCGCGGAGCCCGTGGAACAGCCCAATTGTTCTAGTTCCCAAGCCCGACGGCTCCATAAGATTTTGTATCGACTTTCGGAAGGTCAATTTAATATCTCGGTTCGATACATACCCTATGCCCAGAATAGAAGAGCTCCTGGATCGCCTGGGCCGTGCAAAATACCTCACTACATTGGACATGTCGAAAGGATACTGGCAGGTCCCACTGACCAGGGATGCCAGGCAAAAGACGGCGTTCAGCACCCCGGTGGGCCTGTACCAGTTTAAACGAATGCCTTTCGGCCTCCACGGAGCTGCTGCTACCTGTCAGCGATTAATGGATTTGGTTCTGAGACCACATCAAACGTACGCTGTGGCTTATTTGGATGATGTGGTCATCCACAGCGACAGTTGGACACAACATCTTCCACGAGTTGAGGCCGTTCTTAGGGCACTTAGAGATGCTGGCCTTACTTTAAACCCGGCCAAATGTTTGTTTGGAGGCCGGGAAGTTAAGTATTTAGGTCACCTGGTGGGTAATGGAGTGGTGAAGCCCCTCACGGATAAGATAGCCGCTGTTCAAACGTTCCCCAAGCCACTCAACAAGAAGCAATTAAGGAGCTTCCTAGGATTAGTGGGGTATTACAGACGGTTCGTTCCAGGATTTGCGGAGAAGAGTGCCCCCCTAACTGAAATGTTAAAAAAGAACGCGCCTAACCAACTGAGATGGCGAGAAGAGGCGGAAGAAGCATTCCACCTGTTGAAAAATAAGCTGTGTGCAGCACCGGTTCTTAAAGGTGTGGATTTTTCCCGACCATTTTTTGTCCAGACTGATGCATCAGAGACGGGCCTTGGCGCAGTACTGTCCCAGCGCCACGATGGTACCGAACACCCCGTGTTATACCTGAGCAGAAAGCTGGCCCCAGCAGAACAGCGCTATTCCACAATTGAACGTGAGTGCCTGGCTATTAAGTGGGCCATAGACGCGCTGCGCTTCTACCTTACGGGGAGACGTTTTACCCTGATTACTGATCACGCACCGCTCAAATGGCTCAACCAGATGCATAACCACAACGCGAGGTTAACCCATTGGTTCCTAGCCCTCCAAGCATTCGACTTTCAAGTGGAACATAGAGCCGGACGGCTCCACCAGAACGCAGATGCCCTGAGTCGAATCCCGTGCTGTGCCTCTGGTCAGAAGCCAGCCCGTGATATCTTAAGGGGGGGGATCTGTGGTGAACAGCGCCCTCCTGAGCCTATGGAGATAGTAGAAAATCCTGAGGGTCAGCAGGATTTATACCAAAATGACAGGGCAAGGAAAAAAGAGAGACTCTATTCCTCAGAGCGGAGTAGGGAGACCAGCCCAGGGGAGGAGCCCTGCAGTTCTGATTGGGCACACCCAGCCCTAGGAAGGGGCGTGTCCAAAAGAGAATGTACATTTAAAGCAGAGCATGGCTCTGAAGAGGGAGGACGGATAAGAGACCCGAGTAGAGGACGGATAAGAGACCCGAGTAGAGGACGGATAAGAGACCCGAGTGGAGGACGGATAAGAGACCCGAGTAAGGGAAGGACGAGAGACCCGAGTGGAGGAAGCACGAGTGGAGGTGGTACAAGGAGTACAAGAAGTACAAGGAATACAGCAGGTAAAGGAAGGAAGGAATATTGGAAGAAGAAACAAGGGGATGGTTGGAAAGCCAGTGGAGTGATTAATGATACTTTGGAACCTGGCATAAGAAGAAAACCTGCACAATCCTATTCCAGGGAAATAAGCAGAAGTCCCACGCAGAGAGGATTTAACCTTGAAGTGGATAGCCCTTGGAAGGCATCACCTTGGGGGAGAAAGACTTCAGGACAAGCACAGGTGAAAGAGCAATCATTCTCTGAAACGTCGTTTGTGCCGGAGAGCAACAAACAGATCAGCTGGAGAGCCTGGGAGCCGTCTGCAGGCAGAAGTGCTGCACAAACAGTGAGTAATTGGCCACCCGGCTGCCAAGCTGAATATAGAGATAATTCTTCCTCCTATGAGTCAATTGCTAAAGAAACTAGCAATTATCCTAATACCTTTATCTTAAAGGAAGAGAAGACAAACAGCCTTGAGCAGAAGGGAAAAGCTATAGCAGATAGTAGTGCCCTCTCTCATAAGGAACAGGCTGAATTGCTACTTCAGAGCTTCCAACAGTTTTTAGACTTGCAGGCTAGAAAACAGCTAGTATCACAAGAGGCAAATAATTCAGCACAGCTTGAAGGAGTAACCCAGGGAAATACAAGCATACCTGAGTGTGAACAAATGGACTGTACATTTTGTTGTATAGGAAAGCCAAGCTGAAGGGAACTGCCTTTATCGTGTGTGAGCTGAGTTCTGTAAAGCTGTTGTATTGCCGTGAAAATGGAAGTTCTAATTACCTCCACCTGATTCTCAGCATAGTGAAAGTAACTGTGGCTGTAAGAGGTGCAGTGAAGCCAACTGACCTCTGGAGGCAAAAGAGAGCAATTTGCTGGAAAGTGAAAAAGCAGCATTTGTATTTTGAGTTGCATTTAACCTGAAGTTTCTGTTTGCCTTTTGAAGCACCCTTGTTTGCATTATTATATGCCATGTGATGGAACATTTACCTTTTGCTTTAATAAAATACTTATTATAAAGAAACCACAACTACAGTTTCTTTAATTCAGAGTGAGAAGAACTGGAACTACAACTCCCAGCATTCCTGGGGGCAAAGGTTTCCTCCTTCCCTCACGAAGTACAGCGGCTGCTCATGTCCTTAACCCCTTGAGCCGGGCAGGGTCGCCGCAATACTCATCATGTTTCAGATCACCGTTAGGTTTTGTACCACAATAATGTCAGTACACGCCCGTTTTCGGGAATGATTAGTTTCTAGAGAAGAAGCAGGGGGGAGGGGGGTGGCAGGGGTTTACTTTGGTGTATGTATCACATTCTATGTATGTATCTGTCTTTTGCTGTATGTCTTCCTTTCCTTTGTTGTTATAAAATGAAAATAAAGAATTAAAAAAAAAAAAAAAGATGATGTGACTCTGAACAAGCAACCTGTCAGTTTTGGTAGAAGTAAGAAAACAGAGTTTTCACATAAAAGACTACCAGTCCCAGAATGCACCAGGTTTCCAGCAGCCATGAGAGGGGCTGAAGTGAGAAAATGTGTGTGCAATCAAAAGAGCTATGAGGTAATCCCTAAGCACTCATCTCAAAGGGCAGGACCTGATTCAACACAGCTGCGCTGTGTTAGGGAGGAGCACACATTAGAACAGAATAAGAATAGAGCTTATTCTTCAGATAACAGCTACAGAAAGAGCTTCAGACACAGATACAGCAACGGCTACAAGCACCAACATCACTTGGAGAAACAGAAGCCAAGCCAAGCGGATAGAGAGAGAAGGAAACTCTCTGGAAGGAAAAGAAGGAAGGCTATTGGAAGGTCTGGGAGATTCCAAGGCAGTACCTATACTGGGAGGTATTCCAAGTGCCAGCAGAGTCCATTGGACTGGACTCAGCCAGAGGAATGGATTGGCAGAGATAGGAATCACCAGTGGCTACCTGGAAGAGAGAAGACTTCACGTGGAAAGGACTTTCAGACCTATGCCAGAAGGTATGGTAGAGAGGATCCAGTGTCCAGGGATCAAGATTGGAAGGCTGGACATCAGAATTGGATTACATACTGGCCAGGCTATACAGAGAGGAATTATGATAGCAGGAGAGGCTCAGGTATGAACACTGATCCAGACCCTATCTATAATAGAGAATGGCAGCAAGGGAATAAGCATTCTCATGATAGTGCCTTAATGAAAGACTCGTCTTTGCCAATGTATGATAGTGACCCTATGCTGATTGATGAAGGGGGAGATACAGCAGATGAAACTATTTACATGGACTGTTCTCTATCTAAATGCTATTGCTAGCTTTCTGTGAGCAAACACATCAGCCATCACAAAGAAACCTAACTTTGTTCTTTATTTCCACTGCAAACAGCTCTTAAAGCAGGATTTGGGTTCACACAGTATCAGCCAGCCAGCTAAAGGCTTTCAGCTGGTCAATTGATAGTAATTAAAGCTGCACCTGATTGTGTGTGTGAGCAAGGGAGAATCACTGCTGGGATCTGCGTGGAAAATAAGCAGACGTTAACCTAACAAGCAAAGTTTATTTATTTCTTTGTGCCTTTTTATTTGGTAATTATTTGCTAAGAAAACATTAGCTAATTGCCTGACAAGCTGAAGGTTGTTTTCTGATTTGCTTTATGACTTTATGTTATCCATTTAAACACTGCAAGCAAGTAACCTCATTTATATTGCTACCAAGCATATTTGTGCTGGGTGAATTAAACCCCATCAATAAAAGAAGTATTTTATTGGCCTTACCACCGGTATCACAACTCAATTATTGTCTTCAGCTGTGTTTGGGAGTGAAAGAACTACATTACCCACAATACCTTGCAAGAATCATATGAATATATGCATCGTCAAGATTGTGTAAGTTCTCACCCTAGGCAGCCGTCTGACAGTACTCTGTTGCAATTTGTGTTTTCTTGCTTTGGGTTTCTTTTGGTCCTCTGCGGGGGCACTTCCAACATTATGTCATTCCAGCCCAGAGTAAGGGTCGTTGGACCATTCCAATGTGCAATCGAAAAACGGACAGCTTAGTATGTTTTGGCTTCTTATCTCTGTGAATAACCTGTAGATTTTGCCCCATTAGCACTGTCCTGTTCTATAATACGGAAATTTCACTAATATAGCATAATATCATTTTGCTCTTTGTGAGTACAACATCAGCTTGAGCACTGTCTATGGAGTTTCTGTTCCCCTGGTCTCCCCTTTTCTATTCTGCCTGGCTTGAGGTTGTTAGGTTTTTCCTGACTTCTGACCAAGTAAGATTTGCCATTTGGCTTTCCTGTTCCTTGAGCATAAAGAACACTAGGAATGGAGTTATTATCTTTCGTCCTGCCTAAGCCTGTTTGTGTTGGGTTTTGAAGGGCCCAGCAGTGCACTGGCCTAGTTTGTAAGAAAATTGAATTTATTTATTTATTTTATTTATTTAATATTTCTTATATACCGCACTATTGTCATCAGCGCGGTTCACATGGAACAAAAACATATACATACAGGATAACTGTAGTGCATTTTACAAGTAACAGGGATTTGAAAACTTGGAAGAAACAAGGTAGTCTATATAAATCATATACAATAAACTATATACATTAAACGCAGTCAAAATTCACTAGAACTGAACATGGTGTGACTATTTCTCTTGGGAAGGTTTATACTGGAAAATAACTTAGGAATAGGTAGTGCTTAAGACTTTTCCTGAATTGTGTTAGACTGGTTTTTGTACTATTGTTCTATGTTTTCAGAAAAAAATCCCCACTATGGCCGGCATTCTGAACAACAAATAGCAAGGTTGGACGTCCAGGGTGGACGTTCAACCCATGCTCAGCCACGGAACACTATTCCGGTCCTATCACTCCCCACACGTACAGAGTGTTTGTGCGGGGAGCACTGGACAGGGGCAGGATGGAGACAGAACAAGAGTGGAGCCATGAGCCGGGACATACAGAGGCCATTCAGCTCACGCTTCTATACATTCTCCAGCACCTGGATGGAGTCCCGTCTTATTCCATCCCGATGGTGGAATAAATGCCAGGAGGCAAGGGGATCGCGGCCTGCAGCCCCCCTTCCACATTGTGACACCATGGGAGACCTCCTGCCACGCGATCCTGGCCTTTGCTGTTCCTGCCAAGGGTTGGATGATGGGGAAACGGGCCCGCTCTCTGACCTGGCATTGGGTGCCTCTAGCTGGACATGCTGATGCCATGGTGACAGGACGCCATTGCACTGGCACACCAGCAGGAGCATTTTGTGAGCTGGGTGAGCAGATTCCTGGACAGCTCCCATCACTGAATCGTGTGCACACCGGGCCATCTAAGTTCCAAATTCTCCAATTGCGAGAACGTACAGCTCCCTCGGTTGAGGAATCGGGTGCAAGTTGGGCCCGTCTGTGTTTTGGGCATCCCAACGGCCCATCCGTGCACCTTTAGTAATGTGCCTCCACTGACGTATTTTCACCTTTTCAGTAGTAGTTAAAGATACAGTAGGTATGTTTCTCTTTCAGCCAACGGGTCACAATAGGAGCTGATTCATTTACTTTCATTGTGCTACTCATGTTCATTAAGCCTTAATCTGACTTTATATTTTTTATGTTCAATATATATCTTCAAACATAGACATGTAATGATATATATAAAATACCCAGGAAGTGACATAACTATGTTATTTATATAATTTATTATTCAAGGAATTTCTCCACTCAGCTCCTTCAAGGGTAGACAAGCACTAACAGCAATGCCCGCTACCAAAATTACCTTTCTCTTCTGTCAGAGAATTCACTTTCTGTTACTGATTCACCAATATTATTATCCCTCCATCTTGATTATCTTAGAATGCTTATGTTTAAAGACCCTTAGGAGCACAACCCTGATGCATGTTTTTAAGAAACATGTCTTCCTGTCGGGACTATGGATTGAAGTTATGATATCATCACTGCGGATAATTTTTCTTTTTTCAGGAAATTTGAGACCATAAATGAATTCTTGGAATTTTTTGGATGAGGTTTGAAGGGATTGTGGATTGAAATTTGGCATCAGTACTACACATAGGTTTTGCACATTATGAACATTTTGGATTGAGTTTCGATATGGGCTTATGAATTTCGAGCAACCATGTTTCTGCACTTTAGTAGAATGATTTATTTATGTATTTATTTATTTATTTACAGTCTCTTTTATACCGCGCTATTCAACATCAGTGCGGTTTACATAACAACAGAAAACTTATATGGTGAAGGAATCTGCTCTGTATTTACAATGAACAGGTGCTTAAACTCGGGTAAAACCGGGATAACTATTTACATATAGGCATCACATCAAATCGTATCACAGAGTAATCATAGTGTGTTGGTGTGGCGGTACTGGTAGGGGGGAGCGGTTGATGGAGCGCAATCGTCCGGGGAGTGTTTGAGGAAGAGGTGGTGCTTCAAAGCCTTCCTAAATTGTGTTAGGTCAGGGATTGCCCGGATGCTAGGTGGTAGGGCGTTCCAGCATCTAGGGGCGCAGAACCTAAATGCCCTGCTTACTGTTACCTGGATGCATTGTGTTACTGCCTTCGGGATTGCTAGTGTGTTGATTGCTACAGATCTTCTGGCTCTGTTGGGGGAGTAGTGTGGATAAGCTCTGAGAGTGAGGCGGAGGAGAGCCCATTGATGGACTTGAAGGTCAGCAGTAGGGTCTTGAAAGAAATTCTTCCGTGGATAGGGAGCCAGCGGAGCTGTTTCAGGATGGGTGTCACATGGTCACGCCTGGAGGCACCATATAGAACTCTAGCTGTGGTATTCATTGCGAGCTGGAGTGGCCCCAGGATGGATTGTGGGAGCCCTTATAGGATTGCATTGGCATAATCGAAATGTGGAATAATCAGTGCTTGAAAGATTGTCCGGAAGTCATCTGGTTCTAGCAGGGAGCATAAGTGTCTGAGTGTCCGGATCTTATGGTAGACTTCTCTTACCATGTTGCTTATGTGCGCCTTCATGTCCAGGCATTGGTCTAATGTGACTCCAAGGTATCGGATTGTGGACTTGGTTTGCAGCTCCGCTTTCTTGACCTTTAGGTAGGTTGGAGGGGAGAAGTTCTGCTTCCTTGTGATGAAGAGGACTTCTGTTTTCTTGTGCCGTATTCGGAGGTTTTGAGTTTGGAGCCAGTTGGCCACTGCGTCAAAGCAGTCTGTCAGTGGAGAGAGGTCAAGCTGGTCATTTGAGAATGGCATATAGAGTAGGATGTCATCGACATATATCAAGCAGTCAACATTGAATGAACGGATAAGGTTACAGATGGGCTGCATGTATATGTTGAACATCAGGGCGGAGAGGGAGGAACCCTGTGGAACGCCATGCTTCTGGTGGAACGGTTTCAGTGTTGAGGTCCCAGATCATACGTGCTGCCATCTGTCGGACAGGTATGATTTGCACCAGTTTAGTGCTGTGTCACAAATACCCTTCTCTTCGAGTCGCCTCAGGAGAAGCTCATGGCTTACTGAGTCAAATGCAGCGGCTAGATCCAAGAAGACGAGGACAAACCCACGACGGGTGCTATCGATTCCAGCAATTATGTTGCTGAAGAGGGTGATGAGGAGTGTTTCCACACCATGGGATTCCCTGAATCCATGCTGGCAGGGGTCCAGCGGGGCGGTGTCGTTGATGTGGTGTTGTATTTGGCGTTGGACTTCTTTTTCGATTATCTTGGCTAGTAGCAGTATGATAGATATAGGTCTGTATGAGTCAACTTTATGGGGGTTGAGTTTGTTGTTTTTCAGCAGTGGTCTGATGGACATGTGTTTGAGGCTTTGGGGGAATGAGCCTGTTGCGAAAGACAGGTCCATGAGTCTGGCTATGAACGGACTAAATTCGGTACGCAGCTCCTTTATCCAGAAGGCAGGACAGGGGTCAGTTTGTGCCGTAGTGGTGTTGATCGTGGCAATGGTGTCTTCAATGTGCTTTTGGACGGGGTAGAGAAGGTGGTTAGTAGTGTTGGGTGGGTTGGCTCCTGTGTGGTGGTGGGTGCTGTGGCCTTATTGGTCTGGCATAGTTTTGATTGCAGGAAGTCTGCAAATTCTTGAGGGTGGATCCCATTTGTTTGATTAGGGCCCGGTTCTTTTGTTAGTCTCTTGACTAGATTGAACAAGTCATGTAGTTTGTTTAGCAAACGTTTTAGGGTATCAGTGTGGGATTGCCTCATTTTCTCTGTTATTGCTTCGTGGTGTTTTGCCAGGTGGAGTTTATATGCTCTCTGGTCTTCCGGAGATCGTGATCGCCGCCATCATCTTTCCAGCTTCCTTAGGTAGAGGAGTGATGTACGCAGCTCAGTGGAGTACCAGGATGTGGGGTGGCTCATTTCTTTGGTGGTTTGTTTGATGGTGGGCGTTGTGCAATGGTACTGAGACTGTTATTCCAGCTGGAGATCAGCTCATCGAGGCTGGGTGTTGTCAAGGCGAGGAGCGGTCGGGTTTTACTCAGGATAATTTCCCTGTCGAAAGGTTGGAAACTTCGTGGAGGTGTCTTGGTGATACTGCTCAAACTTCCGGGGCTCCTCTGGCATAGATCAAACACGGGAATTTGGAATTTGATTAGTTTGTGGTCGGACCAGGGTACTGCGGTGATGGACAGCATAGGGATGTAGGTAGTGTCAAATGCAGTTAATGGAGTGAATACCAGGTCCAATATGTTTCCCTTCACATGAGTGGGTTCATTGACTAGTTGCTTGTATCCAAGTTCCTTTAGGGCTTCGAGGAAGGCTGAGGCTTGAGTGTCCTGCAAGGCTGGTAGATTGAAGTCACTTATATACCCAGCTTGGGGTGCCTGAGTTCAGGGCATTGCAGGCGAGGTCGATTACTGTTGATAGGTCCTTAAAGGAGGTTGATGGGGCTCTGTACAGTAGGTCGATGGAGCAGTGCTTGTTTGCTATGGTGACTGTATTGAGGTGGATTGTGCTAGTGGTGCTGATCAAGTGGAATTGGAGGTCTGTTTTAGTGAGGATGAGTACTCCGTCACCCCTTCTGCTATCTCTATGGCAGGTGTGTATTGAGAAGCCGGTAGGTAAGAGTTGGTTGAGGAGGACAGAGTCGTCACTGGATAGCCATGTCTCTGTGATCAAGAGTATGTCAAGGTCGTGGAGGGATATCATGTCTGAGATAACCGGCCATTTCTTGCAGATCAAGCGCGCATTTATGAGGGCACATTTTAGATTTTGGAGATGTGGCCTTTTCTCCTGTTTGGCTTTCTTGGTGTGTTGAAATGCGATGTGTAGTAAGTGGGGGTGGGGTGTATGAGTATCTTACGTTGTCTTGTGATGGGGGCACTTGACCATCTCCTCCCATGTCTTTGTAGGATTGGTATGTGGTTGTGGGTAGGAGCTAAGGCCATCGTGTTATTGAGCCATCCCGAGAGGAGGTAACAGCCAACTATGGCAAATGAGGGTAGAAGCCATTCTCGGTATCTACCCTGTTGTATGTGGACGAGGGATTCTTATGGGTTGGCAGGTGAGTAGGCAGTTAATGTTGCACTATCACAGGCTGTTATACAGGTATGCAGCTACAAAAGCAAATCCCTTTGTATCACGGCAGGTGACACCAGTACGCAGCTACTAAGGCACGGTATCACAGGCAGATACAGTATTATAGGCAGGCACAATAGCCTCAGTGGCAGGTATGCAACTACTAAAGCACAGTTTCACCAGCGGCACAAAATCACAGGGAGGCACAGTATCATTGCAGGCAAGCACAATAACCTTATGGGCATAGTATCACAGACAGGTAACATAGGCATGCATAGGCACCACTTGTATAATCATATGTAGGTATCATGTATGGTTGAGGCAGTTACGGTCTGTATTAGTTCTCTTGATTATGGTCAGTGTCTAGTTTTTGTGCTTTATATAGTGTTCTAGAGTACCTACTTTGCTGCGGGAGGTTGTGCTCCGTTGAGGCTTGGCTTTGTCTGGATGTGGTGGCAACGCCTTGGGTTACTCGTGTCTCTGGGGCTCCTTCTGATTGCAGGCCTGATTTCCAGCGGTTCTTAGTGGCAGTCTTTCTGGGAGGTCCCCGCCTAAGGGCCACGCCAAAGGGCCCTCTGGTGAGGCCCTCAGGTGCGGGCCTGCTGGCGCGGGCGCACCCAATGGCGCTTCTTTTTAAAACAGCATTGTCTGCCATGATTGGGCAGATCGGCAGAGGGTGGATGACCGGTTGAGGCTGGCTGGAGCTGGCTTGCGCCGGCTCAGTCCCCTGCAGGAGAGGAGCGTCAGGTCTGGTGCTGCAGGGCGTCTGGTCGTGTGCCCGATGGCGCTTCTTTTTAAAACAACATTGTCTGCCCCAATTGAGCAAATCAGCAGCGGATGGATGGCCGGTTGAGGCTGGCTGGAGCTGGCTTGCGCCGGCTCAGTCCCCTGCAGAAGAGGAGCGTCAGGTCCGGTGCTGCAGGGCGTCTGGGGGCCAATATTCAGTGCGATGATGGGGCCAATATTCAGTACGAAAAGAAAGTGTTTCAAATACAGCATTAAAACATCAACCAAGATACACATAAGACACTGAAAACAAATAATGATTGTCCTCTGCACAATTAATAAAATTGGGAAACCACCTAAATGGTGTAAGGGGACCTCAGTAGGGGTAACCTGCTGCATACATTTGTATGACTGAAAAAGCAAGTACAAACACCCTCTATATTCAGTCATAGGTTCCCACTCAACAACCATGTTTCTAGTTTCAATTCTTCTATGCATATAAAAATCTAAAACTCGAAATACTTATCGGTATGCGAGACACCAAAGATATATCAACGCCCAGGACTATGCTGAACACAAGTTTCGCTGTATCAGGAGAGCCCCGGCATGGCAGAAGGAAACCATCATGGAATAAACCTCAGCAGTGGATCAAAAGGGTTTAAATAAGAAAGGAGTCAGGGATATGCAAATGATGTCATGATTGAATTGATCTCAGTGAGACGCACGAAACATCAAACCGCTGAGAACCATTCAATGGATTCCTTCAGTCCCATAGGCTGACTGCAATCCAGGTGAAAAATCCACTGTTGCTCTAGTCGAGTCAAGCGTTGCAGGGATTTCCTGATGCAACTTTGTTAAATTTGAACGAAACTCAATTTTTTAATCCAATATTCAGTGACAGTGGCCAGTCCAAGTAAAGCGGCTGGCTGTCACCACTTCAAATTTGATCCCGATATACCTCCGAATTTATGCACGTAATATTGGTATATGCACACATAAGCAATTTGCATGCACACATAAATTTTAGGCATGCAAATGAATGGCCAAATGCACAGACCTAGTATGCGCATAGATTATAAAATATGATGATGTCCACACATACTTAAATACTCTAGCACGGGCATTTACACCTGCTCTCAAGAAGGCATAAACATCTAGTCTTTCAATGAAGACATGATTTCTGCCTCTTATAAAGAAACATAGGCGTGTATCTTTCTTTAGAAAGTATCACCTAAGAAGGTGCCTTCTTCCCTCTTAAACCTGGCGCCTTTTATAAAATCACCATCCACATCTATTAGGTATTGGACTCTGCTGAGATTGATATTGTTTAGATCATTCAGCATAGAAATGATAAAAAATAAACAAATGTGGAAAATAAGAGCCATTTTCCACATATAAAACGTGCTTTACAAGTACAAATACTTTATAAAAATTAGCCCCTAAAAAATACTGAAGTGACACACTGCTGGAATGATGTTTAAAAACAGAATACAGAATTAGTCTTAAATAAAAGACAGGTACGTATTTAGGTGAATGAATGTTTTTGAGCACATCTGTATGCAGAATATAGGGGCTAACAGAGCATCTATAGACTCTCCTGTTTGCTCCAAATGTTTTTTTTTTGAGCCATGATAAATATCTTGTCTTTCAGTTGAATATTTCCTCTGCAAGTCCTATGTGTACTGAACCGTAACCGGCAGTCTTTCATATGGAAAAGTTCAGTCGCAACACTTTCCTCAGTGCTGTTTTCATCTCTTTGTTCTTCAGACTGTAGATCAAGGGATTTAGTACAGGGATGACTTTTGTATAAAACACTGAGGTCACTTTATCCTGCTCCATTGAATAACTCGAAGATGGTCGTAAATTCATGAAAATAATTGTGCCAAAGAATATCAGGACAGCAGTGAAGTGTGAGGCGCAGGTGGAGAATGTTTTGCGCCTCCCTTCTGCAGAGCGGATCCTCAGGATGGTGGAGATAATGCAGGTGTAAGAAATTAGGATGGTCAGGAAGGAGATGATGCAGTTGAACCCAACAACAATAAAAATCACAATTTCATTTACAGAGGTGTCTGAGCAAGAGAGCACCAAGAGGGGAGGCATATCACAGAAAAAATGATTAATCACATTGGAGCTGCAAAATGATAATAGGAAGATTGGAATTGTTTGTATGAGGGAAAGAGCAAAGCTGACCAAATACACTGCAGTGAGGAGCTGAATACAGAGTCTCCTGTTCATAATGACGGAATACAGTAATGGGTTACATATCGCCACATAACGGTCGTACGCCATCACCACCAGCAGGAAACCTTCCGATGCAGCAAAAGCGATACAAAAGTACAGCTGTAGAGCACAACCAAGGAAGGAGATGGTTTTCCGCTCTGTCAAGAGATTATGAAGGTTTCTGGGGGTGATGACTGAAGAAAAACAGATATCTACAAAAGATAAGTGACGGAGCAGAATGTACATCGGGGTCTGCAGGTGCACATCCAGCCTAGTTAAAATAATGACACCAATATTTCCCAGCAGGGTGATAATATAGATGAACAGAAACAGTGTAAAGAGTAAAAGCTGAAGCATTGGATCATCGGTGAGTCCGAGGAGAATGAACTCATTCACTGTGGTCTGATTTTTGCTTTCCATTTATTCCTCGTACTGTACCTACTGGTGCAAGAAATGAGATTTGGGAAAACTAAGGACTTTTATATCTTAAGATTCTAATAGCTATAAAACTGAAGGTAGTTCAAATGAATCTTCATCTTCCTTATCTCACCTGGGCTAAAGACAGAATGAGGTTTTCCTCTATTACCTCATTCATGTTATTGGCACTGCAGCAAGTTCTAGGGTATCGGTGCAGACTGTCAACACCTTGTATGGTACTGCAAAAGAGGAAAAAAAAAAGCTTATTGTATCGCATGACCAATCAACATGTCTGTGATTTAAAGGAAAAGGCCATCATTTACTGGATAATGACCAATACATTTATCATGATATCTGTCCTGGAGAAGAGTATATAATTGTAGCTTATTCCATGATAGAGCCAGTGCGTTCTCGTATACTAAAGTATAGGGGACCAATATTTGACAGAGCTTATCCGATTGCAGCACCTGATAACAGATAAGACCCACCCACTGTGATGCTGAGCCCACAATCCAGGTAGTACCATTGAATATCAATAGGCTGCCTTGTCATTATGCGGATTGTGCCAGGGGAATCAAGAGGGGGGGGGGGGTGGAGTGAGGGCAAAGCTGGAACTTATCTAGATAGAGACAATTTTCAGAGCCACAATCCAGTTAATTACTTAGGACAGCAAAAAAGCTGCAGTATATGGTATGAGGTTAGCTATCTGGATAGTGTTTAGCGGCTAGTGCTGAATAGTGCAGATATTCAAGACCAGTCACTATCCAGATAACGCTGATGAATAACTGATTTCTGTTTAAATGCCCTGGCTGGTGCTTAAAATAAACACAGACTGCAGAGTTTAAATATCAGACAGTTACTAGGGATGCCCATACTAACATTTTTCATGTTGGTTAGACTTCATCTCTGGCTGCTCAGACTTCATACACCGAATCATTCAATCATTCATCTCCTATGTCTCTATTCAAATCTATGGGACAAACTATTTCTTTGCCATGCATCTGCAATTAAACCTGCTTTAAACTTGCTGGAAGGCATCTGTAAAAGTGGCAAGAGGACTACACGCCATTAAGAGTGCCACAGACATCCTACGGCACCAGAAAAGACCACTTATTATGGCAGAACAATTACAAGTCACTATTCAGTATGGAAAAGTGGCATGGAGAGTGTAATAAACATGCCGAGAGAGTGGAAGAGGGCAAATCAGCACCAAAAGAGGCAGAAGAAAGCCAAGGCACTTTGAGAGTAGTTGTTGTTGTTGTTAAGTGCCGTCGAGTCGGAGTCGACTCATGGCGACCCTCTGGATAGCTATCCTAAATTGTGTTCGGTCTTCAGTCAGGTGGCTCATTGTTGACAGACTGGTACCCATAGCTGCTGTTATTGATTGAGAGTAGTAAAAGACCACAAATATTGGCAGGAAAACTCCAAGGCAATGGCAGAATGGTAAAGCAGCAGCGACACCATACAGACGACCTCAAGGCAGAGTGAGTTATTAAAGAAGCAATAATCTTGGATGGAAGGTGCGAAAACACCTGAAAGTGCCGTCACAGTATCAAGAAGGCCCTAAAATACATGTGGACAGTAATTTTATAAAATCCTGCATATTAACATGCATTTTTCTGTGTATATTTCATACCTACTTCATAAAGTCAAGTATGTGCATAATTGGCTTTATAAAATAGGACTGTATGAGATAGATAGTCAAAAATATGATTAAATGAAGGTGCGATCACTTAATACCTGCCCGGTAATAGATCTAAATGCCTGCTTTTAGATTTGTCAAGAATGCATGGAAATTATAGTATTTTATAATTTACACACATACTTACGTGCCCTGCCTGATGTTCCACCTAAATTACACCCATTTCTTTGTCCACAGTGAAAGTATGCGTCATTGGCCCTATATGCATAAGTATAAAATAGCAACCGGTTAAAATACACTTGTAAAGGCTCACTCATGCACCTACATCATTAAAAAGCATGGGGTCGATAGTCTGCATCCTGATGTTCAGCAGCACTAACCGATTAGTGCCGCTGGCTATCCCCATGGAGCACTCTGAAAACATCTAGTTAGTTTTGAAGCAGTCAGTAGGCTGAGCTGAGGCGGTCCTGGTGACTATCCTCTTAGCAGCGATATTCAGCAGCTCACCAGATAGCCAAACCACGTTGAGTTAAGACAGGTCAATGGCTGTCCTAACTTTATGCAGTTTTTGCTGTCTTGTTAGTGGTTGAGTATCACTGCTAACTGATAGCAAATGCTCTCAGAGGAAAACACCAGCTATTCAATGCCAATCTTAACTTTAAACACCGCAGTCTACATTTATTTATTTATTTATTTATTTATTTATTATTTTTCTTATGTACCGCACTCTTAAAAATCAGCGCGGTTTACATAAAACAGTGTTGTGCGATAAGAGCACTTACAATGAACAGGGAGGAATAACTTGGATTAAACTGGTGGTAACTATATACAACAATTTACATCTATTTACATTCTGTAGTATGTACGGCATTGGTAAGGGTTTACGTGTTCATGGATGGTGGCATGTTTGGGGGTGCCATGTTGGAGGACTGTGAATAGTGTAAAAGAAAGAGGTGGTGCTTAAGCGCTCTTCTGAATTGAGCTAGATCTTTGATGGCTCTAATGGGTACAGGGAGTGCATTCCAGCAGCTAGGGGCATAAAACTTAAATGCTCTATTCCTGGTTGTTTTGGTACATTTTGTTATTTTGCTGGGAATCGATAGTGTGTTGGCAGAACATGTTCTTCTTTCTCTGTTTGCTGGTATGGGGTGGATTTATTTATTTAGCTGTATTTATATTCCGCTTTTCACCGGGTCAAAGCGGTCAAGGTCCAGTAAAACTGAGGGGGCCATCTTGTTGATAATTTTTAAAGTGATGATGGTTACTTTATATGATAGTCGACAGTAAATTGGTAGCCAATGTAGCTTTTGAGGACCGGGGTGATGTGGTCTGTTCTGGATACTCCGCTCAGGAATCTTGCGGCCGTATTGATCGCTAATTGTAAGGGGCTAAGGGTGTTTTTGGGAAGGCCCTGTAGGATTACATTAGCGTAATCAAAGTGGGGGATCACCAGTGCTTGGAAGACTGTTCTGAACTCTTCTGGGTGTAGTAAAGGTCGAAGAAGTCGTAGGGTTCGTATCTTATGGTTTATTTGTTTGATTATGTTGTTGATGTGTGTTTTGAAATTGAGCTGTTGGTCCATAGTCACACCTAGATAGCGGATGTAGGGTCGGCTTGTAAGTTCTGCATCTCTTGTCCTTATGGTTGTTGGAGGTATGAAGGACTGGTTCCTTGTCACAAATAGAACTTCTGTTTTCTTAAAGTTGATTTTGAGACTTTGGGAGAAGAGCCAATCTGTTATGGCATTGAAGCTGTTTATCAATTGGGTGAAATCTGGGGTTTTGATTGTGAATGGAGTAAAGAGTAATACATCGTCTGCATATAGTAGATGTTGTTATTGTTAAGTGCCGTCGAGTCGGAGTCGACTCATGGCGACCCTCTGGATAGCTATCCTAAATTGTGTTCGGTCTTCAGTCAGGCGGCTCATTGATGACAGACTGGTACCCGTAGCTGCTGTTATTGTAGCGATCCATCTCATTGCTGGCCTTCCTCTTTTGCGTTGACCTTCTATCTTGCCAAGCATGATGTCTTTCTCTAATGATCTCTCTCTTCGCATGATGTGTCCGAAGTATGAAAGTCGAAGTCTTGTCATCTGAGCTTCTAAAGAAAGCTTAGGTTTGATCTCCTCTAGTACCGACTGGTTTGTTCTTCGGGCAGTCCATGGTATACACAGTATTCGCCGCCAGCACCATAATTCAAAGGCATCAATTTTCTTCCTGTCTGTCTTTTTCACTGTCCAGCTTTCACATCCATATGATGTTATTGAAAATACCATGGCTTGAACAAGTCGAATCTTTGTATGGAGAGACACATCTCTGCTCTTGAGAATCTTATCTAGGTCTTTCATAGCCATTCTGCCAAGAGCAATGCGTCGTCTGATTTCTTGACTGCTTGTTGCTTCTTTATTGATAGTTGATCCAAGTAGGTTAAAGTTGTTCACAATTTCAATTTCTTCTCCTTCAACGATGAACCTGTTGATTATGCCAGTTGTCATGATCTTTGTCTTCTTTACATTAAGGTGCAGGCCCATTTTGAGACTATGTTCTTTGATTGTGAGAAGCAAATGTTTCAGATCATCTTCGCTTTCAGCCAGTAATGTGGTATCATCAGCATAGCGAAGGTTGTTGATGAGTCTTCCACCAATCTTCACACCTCTGTTGTCTTCATACAGTCCTGCTTCTCTGATGATTTGTTCTGCATATAAATTAAACAGGTAGGGGGAAAGTATGCAGCCTTGTCTTACACCTTTGCTTATTTTAAACCATTCTGTTTCTCCTTGTTCCGTTCGAACTGTTGCTTCTTGATCAATGTACAGATTACGCAAGAGAACGATCAGGTGTTCTGGTATACCCATGCTTCTTAATGTGGCCCAGAGTTTCTCATGGTTTACACAGTCAAAAGCCTTGCTATAGTCGATAAAGCACAAATAGATATCCTTTTGGTATTCTTTAGTCTTTTCAAGGATCCATCTCACATCCGCAATGATGTCTCTCGTTCCTCGCCCTTTCCTGAACCCTGCTTGCACTTCAGGTAGTTCTTGTTCTAGGTATGGCTGTAGTCTCTTTTGAATAATCTTCAGTAGAATCTTGCTGGCATGTGGGATCAGAGCGATTGTGCGATAATTTCCACAGTCAGTTGGATCACCTTTCTTTAGTATTGGTATAAACACAGATCTTTTCCAGTCAGTTGGCCATGATGTTGTCTTCCATATTTCTTGGCAGAGCCTTGTAAGTACGGTAACAGCTGCATCAGATTGCTGCAATACTTCTATGGGAATGCTATCAATGCCTGGTGCTTTGTTCTTTGATAAGGCTTTCAATGCTGCTTCAACTTCTTCTTTCATCACCAATGGTTCCTGATCATAAGGTATAGGTTGAAACGGCTGTTGGTCCACTTGATCTTTATCATATAAAAGCTCTGTATATTCCTTCCACCTTTTCTTGATCTTCTCAGCATCATTCAACATAGAACCTTGAGCATCTTGTAACATTCCAATTCGAGGCTGGAACTTTTTCTTTAACTCTCGCAGCTTTAGGAAAGCCGATCTTGTTCTTCCTCTAATAGTTTCTGCTTCTATTTCCTTGTAAGTGTCATTGTAGTACTTTTTCCTTGTCCTGTCTTGCTGCACGTTGGAAATCTCTGTTGAGTTCTGCGATTGTCTTTCTTTCTCCTTTGGCTTTAGCTTCTCTGCGTTTCTGGGCAATTTTCAGAGTTTCTTCCGTCATCCATTTTGGCCGTTTTTGCTTTTTAACCTTTTGTAGAGACTTCTCGCTTTCTTCCAGCACAACCTTCTTGATGTCATTCCATAACTCTTCCGGAGCTCTGTCATTTGTATCTAAAGCAGCAAATCGATTTTGCAGGCAGTCTTTAAATTCCAGTGGTATATTCTCAAGGTCATATTTTGGTGCATTCATGAGTGGTTTGCTCTTTTTCAACTTTAGCTTGAGTTTGCATACTAGTAGTTGATGATCTGTACCACAGTCAGCTCCAGGTTTTGTCTTTGTTGATGTTACAGAGCTTTTCCATCGTTGACTTCCACAGATGTAGTCAATTTGATTTTTATACAATCCATTGGGTGAAGTCCATGTGTACAGTCGTCGCTTGTGTTGCTGGAAGAAGGTGTTTGAGATGAATAGATCATTGGTCTTGCAGAATTCTATCAATCTTTCTCCAGCTTCATTTCTGTTGCCAAGTCCATATTTTCCAACTACTTTGCCTTCTTCTTTGTTGCCAACTTTTGCGTTCCAGTCACCCATGACTATCAGGATATCCTGTTTGCATGTTCTGTCAATTTCAGCTTGTACTTGTTCATAGAACTCTTCAATTTCATTCTCTTCTGCAGCTGTTGTTGGGGCATATACTTGAATTATAGTTGTGTTGATAGGCAATCCTCGTAGACGAATAGAGATTAAGCGTTCGCTGACTGCATTGTATTTCATTACAGTTCTTGCAAGTTTCTTCTTTATTATAAATGCAACACCATTTCTTCTTTGTCTTTCATTTCCAGCATAGTAGACCATGTGATCATCTGATGCAAAGTGCCCGATGCCAGTCCATTTCAGTTCGTAGATAGGAGATGTTAAATGATCGAATTATATCACATATTGGTTGCATGTAAATATTGAATAGGAGTGCTGAGAGGGAGGAGCCCTGGGGTACTCCATAGTGTTGTTTGAATGGCATGGAGGTCATAGATCCTGTTCTTATCTGCTGCCATCTGTCGGTTAAGTAAGATTTGCACCAGTGCCATGCTAAGTTGCTTATCCCTTTATCATGCAGCCGAATCAGGAGCTGTTCATGGTTTACAGAGTCAAATGCTGCGGCAATGTCAAGGAAAATTAGTGCGTCTCCTTGTTTGATGGAGTCGATCCCATTAATGAGTGTATTGATGAGTGTGGTGAGGAGTGTCTCGACGCCATGAGATTCTCTAAAACCATGTTGGCTTGTGTCGAGGGGGGCATTCGTGTCGATATGATCCTGTAGCTGTTGTTGTACCACCTTCTCAATTATCTTTGCTAGTAATGGGATGCTGGATATGGGTCGGTATGATTCAACCTTCAGGGCATCGAGTTTGGAGTTCTTTAGGAGGGGCCTGATGGATGTCTGCTTAAGGCTTGTTGGGAACTGTCCAGAGGAGAAAGAGAGGTTGATGATTTTGGCTATTATGGGACTGATTTCATGGTGTAGTGCCTTTATCCAGAGCGCTGGACAAGGGTCATTAGGGGCCATGGTGGCGTTGATGCTTGCAATGATGCTTTCAATGCTTTTTTGTGATGGTGTTGAGAAGGTGGATTCATGGTAGGGGGGGATAGGGTGGCTTTACTGATGTTATTGGTTTTGGCTATCAGGTGGTCGGCATAGTCTTGAGGTAGTATCAGCATTGGTTGTGAGGCTGATGGTTCCTTCGTTAGGGACTTAACTATGTTGAACAAATCATGAGGCTTGTTCAGTGATCGATACAGCAGATCAGAGTGGTATTCTTTAATTTTAGATGATATAAGGGTTTCGATAGGCTTGTAAGTGGGAGTTGTACAGTGTCAGGTCTGGTGTGGCTCGGGTGCGTCGCCATTTTCTTTCCAATTTCCTGAGGGCACGTAGGGAGGTTTTTAATTCAGCAGTATACCAGTGTGCAGATCTATTTTTATCTGGTTGCTTCTCTATGACGCGTGTTTTTGTTCAGGTAGGTATGTCTGCGAATGTACTCAAGTTGTTAGTCCATGATGCCTATACTTCTTCGAGAATTGGTGAACTAGTGTTGATATTGGGAAGGATGTTTTTGATGATCTCCTCACCATCAAAGGGTCTGAAGCGTCTAGGGTAAGCTATTGTATTCTTAGATGGTTCAGGGGTGTTTTCTCTCTCTTGGCATAATGGTATTTGGAAGCAGATTAGGTTACGATCAGACCATGGTACTGGTGAGATGGTTATATTGAACTTGTGGTCGGGGTTTACCTCCGGTCGGGGGCTGAAGATAAGGTCTAACGTGTTCCCTTTTTGGTGTGTGGGGGCATCAACTATCTGCTCATAGTGTAAGTTACTGAGTGCTTCAAGTAGGGCTTTGGAGTGGATATCCTGTAGAGCTGGGAGATTGAAATCACTCAGTAGCCAGTTAGGTTTACGTGTGTTTTGGGGATTAACTGCTAGTTCCATTATAGTTGCGAGATCATCAGTAGATGGGGATGGAGACCTATATATTAGGTTAATTGTGTTGTATTTGTTTGCAATGGAGATGGTATCGAGGTGGGTGGAGCTGTTGGCATAGATTGTTTGATAGTGTAGGTTGGTTTTAGCTAGAATGAATGCACCACCACCTCTGCGGTCAGTTCTATGACATGCATGGAATGTGAAGTTAGGGGGGGTGAGAAGGTTGATGAGGATTGAGTCAGAGCTGTTGAGCCACGATTCAGTTACCAGTAGCATGTCCAGGTTGAGGTGTGATATAATGGCCGGGATGACTGGCCATTTTTTGCGGACAGATCATGCATTTATGAGAGCACATTTAAGGATGCGTGGATCTTGGTGTTGCTTGGTATTAGTGTGGTGTAGAAGTGGTATGTGAATTAGGTGGGGGTGTGAGTTCTGGGGGTACTCTGGAGGTGGATGGTGTGAGTTGCTGTGATCTCTTCTTCCGTGTCTTCTTAGGATCGAGATTGGATTGTGGCTGGTTGTCTCAGCGAGGGAGCTCGTTAGTGTATAGCTGAATAGGTAAAGTATACCTATGAGTAGGCTGGGAGGGGTCATTTTTGCTGTGTGTAACAGTAGAAATTCTTGTGTGGATGCCTGGTCGTGTGGGGTGTAGCAGATAAAGCAACAATGTATTATTATCTTAAATACAGCAGCTAACAATACGCAATGTTTCTGTAAATCCACCCTAAGTTCTCTACAACTTGCCATGAATACTGCTGCAAGGGTTCTACAAGGAGCGTCCAGGAGTGATCATGTAACACCAATCCTCAAGCAGCTTCACTGGCTCCCGATACAAGGCAGGCTCATATTCAAAACCTTGATTCTCACATACAAGGCCATCCATGGTTTGTCAGCCAACTCACTAACTGATCTCACACAAACAGTACCACCAACTAGATCCAGAAGACAAATAGCGCTAAACACCCTAATAATGCCAAAGGCCATAACAACATGTAGCCGATCAACAGCGAACAGAGCCTTCATGTTTTGCGCCCCAAAACACTGGAACTCCCTACCACCCGAAATACGTGCCATAACCAACCTAGCCCAATTTAGAAAGGTCCTCAAATATAACCTATTCATCAAATACTACCCTATATAAAGTACAAAATATTAGCTTCACCACAAACTTAACCACATTCCCTCCTGACCCTAGCACTACTGCTAATTTTACGTAAATATTTCTCTCATGTTATCGAATTAACAGATCAATATTCTATGTATATAGTTCCCCCATATTATCCAAGTTTATCTTATCCAAGTTTATCTTCCTGTTATATGTAATACCGAACAGCCTGTTGTTCTGGTCTTTGGTTCTCTGTAAACTGCGCTGATTGTAAATAGTGCGGTATATAAAAAATTGAAATAAATAAATAAATAAATAAATTACTAGCAGTGCATATATACAATGTTATTATATGCCTGGTTGTGTGGGGTGTAGCAGATAAAGAGACAATGTAATATTATTATCTTAAATACAGCAGCTAACAATATGCCATGTTTCTGTACATTACTAGCAGAGCATATATACAATGTTATTATAAGTTGTTAGCAGTGCAGATTATGCTGAGTGTTAATAATACATTGTTACTCTATTGACTGCATTATCTTAAATGCAGCAGCTAACTGAATACAATGTTTCTATAAATTGCTAGTGGTGCATTTATACAATGTTATTATAAGTTGTTAGCAGTGCCGGGTTATGCAGACTGGTAATGCAGCAATGTAACAGCTAGCAATATGCAATGTTTCAATAAGTTACTGGTGGTGCATATGTCCAATATTATTATTATAAGTTGTTAGCGGTGCAGATTATGCAGCGTGGTAGGATGTAATATTCACCAGTGCTAACAGTCTCTGTACTGCTTGAAATATCAATGACTTTTTAATGTCCAATTGAAAGATAGAGACCTAATAAATGTTAGGCAGTTTTAGATCCGATCGGTAGTTTGTACTCACGGAGTTGGTAAGCCAGTGTATTCAGGGCAGTTCGGTCTTGATGCAGCTGAACTGTGGTTGCTGTTGTCAATAGCACAGTGTGAAAATTTAGGCCTCGTGTACATTTACAATATCATGCAGGTCTTTGGGAGTGGTGTATCCGGTGGTGTGAAGAGCGTGAATAATTTGTGGGATTGGTTTAGCCCTGGCTTTTCGTGCCCCACCTAAGGGCCACACAAAAGGGCCCTCTGGCACGGCCCTCAGGCACGGGCCTGCCGGCGTGGGCACGCCTGTAGGCGCGTTCTTTTAAAGCACCAGGGACCGCCCCGATTGGGCAGCCGCTTCAGCTGGAGGCGATCCGGTGATTTATAAAAAAACGCTGGCCATTGAGTTTGAATATCTATCCTCACGATTTACCTATGTAGATGACATGTAACTTTACATGACTCCTTACAAAATTACCCACAAAAAAGGCCAACACAGCACCAAGAAGGACCAGAACAGCAATTGGATTGACTGGCACCTGAAGAGTACCAGCACAGCAGCCAGAGGAGGCCAATATAGCACTAATAAGTTGGAAGAGCAACGCCGGTGAGAGTGGGGATGAGGTCAGCTAAACTATGTGTCTTCAAGTTAGAGATTTGACACTGAGGACCTTTGTCCCAGCATAGGAACCTGAATTACAGAATACCCTGTACATCCTGTACATCCTGAGGCATTAAGATAAAGATCAGGAAATGCGCTGGTATAAAGGTTCCAAGAGCATGGGGGGATTGATTGAAGAAGTGGCAGCACTAGATGTGAGAGCAAAGAACACTGGAGGAAGGGCCAAAAGTAACAAGACAGGCTAGAAGACCCTAAAACACTCAAGTGAGTCAACACAGTTGGAAGATAGGCTGAAGGACATTACCTCCGAATAGATACTTCTGAAGGCACCATGGAATGGACTTCGATCAATGAGAAAAGTCATATATCTCTTCCTAAGGGCTAGGAAACTAATGTTCTTGGGGTAGGGTAAAGTCAACAAGTATGGTAATGGAAATTTAGAAAGAACTTCGAAGATAGAGTTCAAGGCTCATTGATGATGTTAGGCCAGTAATGTCCCACCACCACATCAGGTTCATGCTTTCTTAGAGTCTTAGGTCTGTTTTGAACTTCAGCACAAAGCCAATGGTAGAACACTCAAAGAGGACCAGCACAGCACCTCGATCAGCTACAAGGCTCTGAAACAGCTAAAGGATGCCAAAAGAGCAGCAAGACAGGCTACAAGGCTACAAAACATGTGAAGACGGTCAACTCAGTGGCATGTCAGGCTGGAAAGCTCTACTACCAAAACAGCAACATCTCAAGGCACTGAGGACTTCACTCATGCAAAAAAAGTCCCTGCTTTCTCTTTGTAAGGTACTTTTAAGCAATGATGAAAACTACTATTCAAAGAGTGGGGAAATCTGGAGTAATGATTAGAGGAACAATCTAGCCAGGGCAAAAGGGTTAAAGCAGCAATAGCAACAATGTGATTAAGACTTTAAGGACTAAGAAAGTTGCAAAACAGGAAATGGAGGAAGACTGCATTGACCTGCTAAGACATCAGTGGCAGAACACACTGAATGTGTGAACAAAAAAACTCCTTCGGGCCATTCATTTGATCAATTGTGATGACGAGTATTGGACCATGTGCCTGTGGATCTGCAAGAAGGGAATCATACATACAAGCTTCAGAAAAGTGAACAACATTGGATTTTTAAGTTGCAGACTGTGACACCTCTAGGACTTAATGCGGAATTGGAGTGGTCTAGTTTGCTGTGACTCTGATCAATCATAACATTGTGAATTCCCTTATGGAGATCTTGTTGGCTGTGACCCTCACCAATAATAACACAGAGGATTTTCCTTGTTTCCCTAGTGGGATTGGTCAATCTCTTCTCCTCATTAATATGATGTCATATGTCATGAAGCCTATTCCATTGTGTACGTCTCAGGCCTCTGTGCATCCAGTAGGAACCAGACACACAAAGGTAGATATGATTCTGATCCTGCGGGGCACATCTAGCCCCCATGGGATCAGAATCACATCTAGGCCTGTATGTGCAGGCCAGGACCTGACTCCCATTGGCCTGCACATACAGGCCACTGCCCGGCTAACTCAGTCAGGCTCCTGAATGAAGCCATGGCACCAATATGTCTGGTTACCATGGTACTGCCGCTCCATTCAGGAGTTGCAATACCCGGCTGCCAACTAGAAGTTCTTTTCCCTGCAGGCCGACCCCTGATCTGGACTTCCATGGCCAGGGTTGGGCTGCAGGGAATCTCCTGCACCCCTTTTGGCACTGGCCGACCCTCCCATCCTCTGATGTCTAGGGGGACTTATTCCACCTCCGGGGTGGAATAAGTCCCCCGTCTAGTCTGCCGGCCCTGTACATTTAGGGCTGACTTCAGAATCAGCCCTATATGTCCTGGGCCATGGACCGCCCACTGCCCACCATAACTCCACCACTGCACCACCCCTTCTTACCCCAATCTAAGTCTCCCCATACAAACTCCTTGTTCATATGGGAAGGTTTTCATTGGGGATGGCAAGGAGGGGCGAATAGTGGGGACATCCCAATTGGACATCCATCACCACTATTCATGGGACAGAATAGACCCTTATGCATTTAAATGCTTATGGGTTGGCTTCAGTTATTTAGTGCAAAATGTTGTGACTTCTGCTAGAATCCTGTGAGCGTGACTAAGTTTATGGGTCCAAAGTGTTTCACGTCATGTTTGGCGGATTCCTTGAATTTTTGGCACTTTATGATGAAGATAAGTTCATTTAAATATACATTTTTAAATAAAATGAACAAAAGATCCTCCACTGCGAGGGGTGAGTTGATTTCCTCTCCTCTTCTGATGGTGTCTCTGATATATATATAAGTAAGGCTTTCACCTGTTGCTTATGAGTTGGGACCCTATTGTTGAAGTATTGTGTGACTTGGTTGCCAATTACTTTGGGCTATCATTAGTGAAATATAAAAGTAAACATCCAGAATCTGTCTCCATCATCAAACTTGGACAAGTGTTCCAACGACTAGAAGGAAAGAGTGAGAATACACAAGCACACACAGGAAAGAAAGCAACAGAATTTGCAAAACAAAAGAAAAAAATCTTTAAAGAATTAGATCAGCAAACAAGGAAAAACAAGTTGCAAATGCAAAATACTGTGGAAATACAAAGTGTTACTCCAGGAACCCTTTGTCATTCAAGAACAGACACATGAATGGTTAAGGAGAGGTGAATTGAAACCAAAAGATGAGAGATTGATAGTTGCAGCACAGGACAGCGGATTACAACCAAGATAGTTTACAGAGAGCATTGAAACAACTGGCAACACAGACATATGCCAATTCTGTAAGAAAGACCTAGAAACAGTGACTCACCACCTCATAGCTGACTGTGAAGTTCTGATGGCAGAAAATTTCTGTACAGAAAGGCACAACAAAGTAGCACGCCTCATCCATTGGAAACTCTGTAAACACTACATCACTGTACCTGAAAAGCACTGGTTCCATGATCCTAAGAAAATTATACAGAGAATGAGGAGGTTATGGTCAAGTGGAACATTCCCATTCCAATGGATAAGAAACTGGATGTGAGGAAACCTAACATAGTGGTAAAGGAGAAAAACACCAGTATGGCATTGATAATAGAGGTGTCAGTTCCAAGTTATTATTCTGTGAATTGCATGGAGAGTCAGAAGATCCCGAAGTACCAAGAAATGCAGACAGAGACCACAAAAATGTGGCAGAAAGATACAGAAATATTTTTCATTGTATTGGGAGCCCCAGAATTTCAAAGCATATCTGGACAAATTACCCATTCCTGTTACATCTTACCAACTCCATGATGCAAGTATTATGCCGAGCATTAGCAGTAAATTTGAGAGACTGAGATCATGCTCCACATACCCTGTCATGGTATGTACAAAACTAACCCGTTTGGAGAAACTGCCGCATTAAGAGTGGCAACGCATGCTCAAGGCATAAAGAAAAGGTGAAATGAAAGATGAAGACATTCCGGCATCAAGAAGCAGAAGGAATTGAAAGATTGGAAAACCCCAAAAACAACGGATACAGGTCAGAGAACAGCACAGAAAGAAGGGTGGCATGAACCCCGGAGTCAGTAGCAGAGGGGCAAAGGACAGAGGAGTAATGGCATGAATATCAGAAGTCATTGAGAGAAGAGAAAAGCAACACCTAATAGTGGTGTAACAGAAGTCAGCATCACTAGCACAGGCAGTAGTGGCAGATAGACACAAGGGGATCTGTTTACTAACTGGCGGTAGCGGACTCCGTGCGATATCGGAGCCGCGGCCCCAATGAAATCATGGGGCTGCGGCTCCGATATTGAACGGAGTCCGCTACCACCAGTTAGTAAACAGACCCCAAGGAGAACTGAAATATGCCCTTCTTTTCCACAGAGGGGAAACTAAAAGAAAAATCAAAAAAAGGGCAGAGCATCTCCCTGCCAACTCAGGTATACATAGATTGTGAGCCCTTTGGGGACGAGGGAATATATCCAGTACCTGTTTGTAGTAGCTGCATAATGTAAACCGCTTTGATCGAAGGATAAGGTGATATAGAAAACTGGTTAAATAAATAAATAAAATAAAATTTATAACGCTCACTCCAACCATTGACAAGCACCCTGCCTACCACCCTGACCCGTAGCATTTAGGAAAAATCTCAGATCACACCGCCACCTGAATCACCCTCTTACTTCCTGGACAGATGTTACTTCTCTCCCTCTCCAAAGATATTTAAATACCTTTTGTTTTCCCTTCTATCTTCTCCCCCTTTCTTTTCTTCTCTTCATTTTATTGCTATTGTAAACTACCATGATGACCTTCTGAGCTCCTTAGTGATAAGGAATAAATAAATAAATCCATGAATTTGTTTAATAGATCTTTTCAGATGGAAGAGGCTCCTTGTGTTTGGAGAAGGCCTAGTGTGGTCTCTCTTCACCAGAGTGGCAACAGAGAAGACATGGGAAACTACAGGCTGATAAGTCCCATCTTAGGAATGAGAAAAGTCTGCTGAAAGAAAGGGTAGTATCTTTCTACAATCCAATGCATTGCACGATGTAAGGCAAAGCGGCTTTACCAAAGGCAGATCATGTCTAACAAATCTGATTGATTTTTTAAACTGTGTGATGAAAGATATTAATTGAATTGATATTAATTAACTGGATGTGATTCATTTAGATTTCAACAAAACCTTTGATACCAAACAAATATTACTGTTCTGTATTCACAGATGAAGGGCCAAGAGCAGGACCTCAGAAAAACACCGAGAAATAGAAACAGAATTGAGGGAGACCTTGAATGATTTTCAGAAGACTGTGTTTGTGAAGAGCTAGCTAAACTTAAAGTAGACAAAGCGATGGAACCAGATGGAATACATATGAGGGTACTGAAGGAACTTAGGGAAGTTCTAGTGACTCCACAGGGTGACCTTTCAATGATTCTTTAGAGGTGGGAGTGGTCCAAAAGGATTAGAGAAGGGTGCATGTGGTCTCTTTACATAAAAGCGGAAGTAAGAAAGAGGTTGGGAACTACAGGCCAGTTATTTTGACCTCTGTGGTGAGTAAGCTAATGTAAGCAATGCTAAAACAGAAGATAGTGAAATTTTTGGATTGCAGGATCAGAGGCAGAATGGTCTTACTAGAGGCAGGTCTTGTCAGATAAATCTAATTAATTTCTTTGACTGGGTGACCAGAGAGTTGGACCGAGGGAGAGCTCTAGATGTAGTGTACTTAGATTTCAGTAAAGCCTTTGTTCCACACAGGTGACTTATAAATAAACTGAGTGCCCTAGGGATGGACCCTAAAGTGACAGACTGGATTAGAAATTGGCTAAATGTGAGACAATAAAGGGTACAGGTAAATGGAGCTCACTCTGAGGAGAAGGGTGTTACCAGTGGTGTGCTGCAGGGATCTATCCTTGGTCAGATTATTTTTAACAGTTTTGTAAGTAATATTGTGAAAGGGATGTTGGGTAAGGTTTACTTCTTTGTGGATGATACCAAAATCTGCAATAGAGTAGACATCCAGGAAGGTGGGATCTAGCAAAGCTTGAAGTATAATTTAGATTTTGGCAGCTGAGATTTAATGCTAAAAAATGTAGGGTCATGTATTTGGGCTGCAAAAAATCCAAGGGAGGAGTACAGTATAGGAGGGTGAAGTACTTCTGTCCATGAAAGAAGAGTTGGATTTAGGGGTGATTGTTCCTGATCTTAAGGTGGCTAAACAGGTAGAAAAGGCAATAGTGAAAACCAGAAGGATACTTGGGTGCATTGGGAGAGGAATGACCAGCAGAAAGAAGGGAGTGATAGTGTCTCTGTATAAGTCTTTGATGAGACCTAATTTGTGAGCAATTCTGGAGACCACATCTTCAAAATGATATAAACAGGATGGAGTCAGTGCAGAGAGTGTCTACCAAAATGGTCAGTGGGTTTTGTCATAAGGCATATGGGGCAGACAAAGATCTCAATATGTATACTTTGGAAGAAAGACCAGGGAGGGGAGACATGATAGAGACATTTAAAAACCTCCATGGTGTAAATGCACAGGAAGAGAGCCTCTTTCAAATGAAAGAAAACTCTGCAAGGAGGGAACATAGGATGAAGGTAAAGGAGATAGACTCAGGAGTAATTTGCAGAAATATTTCTTTATAGAAAAGTGGTAAATGCATGAAAAAGTCTTCCATGGAGGTAGTATACATAAAGACTGTGTCTGAATTCAGGAGTACATAGGACAAACTCAGAAGTTCTCTAAAAGAAAAAAAAAAGGGAATGTAGAGCTTAGTAGTTGTTACGGAAGGACGGACTGGATAGGTCATATGATGTTTCATTTCTCATAGGAAGCATGCAAATAAACTGAGCAGCCTGAGGATAATTAACTGAGAGAAGACAGAGGGTGATAGTAAATGAAACTCACTTGTAAGAAAGGAAAATGATTAGTGGAGTGCCTTGGGGATTAGCCTTGGACCAATTCTCTGCAATATCATTGTGAGCTATGTCACTGAAAAACTAGAAGGGAAACATTGCTTTTTTGCAGATGTCATGAAGATTGTCAATAAAGTAGACACCCCTTAGGGAATGGACAACATGAGAAGTGATATACAAAAATTAGAAGAATGGGCTAATACTTTCCAGTTATGCTTTAATGTGAAGAAATATAGAATGATGTATTTGGGGTACAGAAATCTGAAAAAAGCTGTATGCGATTAGTGGTGGACTAGGAGAGAGATCTTGGGATGACAGTCTCTGCAAAACCTCAAAAACAATGTGATAAAGTACTATGGGCAAAACCAGAAGGATGCTAGGATGCATAAAAGGGGGCATAGCCTGCAGAAAGAAGGAGGTGATAATGCTCTTGTTCAAGTGAGTGTTGAGGAATCAGTTGAAGTACTGTATTCAGTTTTGGAGGCCATATCACACTAAGGATGTAAAAAAGACTTGACTCGATTCAGAGGAAGGTGAACAAAATGGTATGGGGTTTGCACCAGAAACCATATGAAAAGGGACCTGAAGACCTGAAGATGTATACCTAGAGGAAGAGGAGGAATGGGAAGGAATGATACAAATGTTTGCATTCGTGAAAGATATTAATCAACAAATGAACCTTTTCCAAAGATGGGGAAGATATAGCACTAGAGGACATGCAATTTAGCTGCAAGGAGGTAAATATAAAAGCAACAGGAAGTTTTTGTTTTTTTTTCACAGAAAGGGTGATGAATGCCTGAAATGTCCTCCCGCTGGAGGTGATGGGGACAGAAACAGTGACAGAATTCAGAAAGGAATGGGATAAACATAAAGGATCCTAATCTAGCAAAAGAATGGAATCAAAAGAATAGCAAATTTAAAGCAATTTCACGCTTTAAAAAAATACAAGGGGGTAATCTGCATGAAGTAGCAAGTATAATCCTGATCACCCTACAGAACAAATTAGAAGGATCATGCTGTTCTTTATGTGTCATCTTTTATTATGGGCCAGATATTTGAAAGGCATTTATACGGTTTACAGACCAGTAAACTGTGTAAATCCCTTTAATCTGGATATTCAATGGCACTTACATGGTTAGTGCCATTAAATAACCCCTTCTAACCCCACTACATGCCCCGATGCTATGCAGTTAGCACTGGGGCATGTTGGGGGCAGGGCGGGGCAGAGCGGAGGCAGAGACTGTTGCTAACTGGGCAGCGGCAGTATTGCATGCTGCCTGGTTAGCGACCTGGTCCTAAAAGATAGGCAAGTAAAACCCTCAGCTATATTTAAGGCGCAGAAGCTAATTGGGCAGCATGCAATATCGCTGTTGCCGGTTTAGCTACTGAGGCATCCGGCATGTGTGTCGATCCCTGGATATTCAGGGCCGGGGCCACATATGATCCGGGCATTGAGTATCCAGAGTTAAGGGTCAATGGGCAGGGCTATGCGCTGTAATGGCGCATAGCCTGCCAAAATCAATATTGAGCCCTATGTTACTATGCTATGTGCTTATTGGCCACCATAAACTAGACATGGTGTTTCTACATCCCAAGCTATTGAAATCCAAACCGCAAATAACACAAGTACCATGGTCAGACCATCATCAAATTGAACTCTCCATACTTCTCCCCTCAAGACCTGACCAGTCTCGACCTGATCATGCAGCGCAACAACGAAGATGCTTCCAAAAATACAACAAAGAAGCTCTCCTTGAATCCGTAACAAACTACATGAATACTGACCTCTCGGACCTCGAGCTTCTGGCAAAACTCTGGAACACAGGAATCGAGGCTACCTCAAAACCCACCTGGAGTCACCCAAGGAACCATGTCGGAACCATGGTACACCACAACCCTACGAGAACTTTAGCAGAACCTGAGAAAACAAGAGCGAAAATGGAGAAAGCTTAAAACTGAGGAACTCAGGAAGGATTACCTCAGCCTCCTGGCAACATATAAGAACGCAGTCAACCAGGCAAAGAAAACGCACCACACAAACACACTCAATAAAGCTCTCAACAGATCCAGGGAGCTTTTTGCCCTCGTCAAATCGCTCACTAAGACTTCGCAGGACAACGATCCCAGCAGTTCCATAACTGCCCAATGGCTAGCAGATCATTATGCCAGCAAACTCAGCCCCACGGCACCTGCACTCCTCACTCCAAACCTGGACTCAGCTAACTCCCTGCAAAAATCCAACACACAGGGAAAACCTGCCCGGGGCGGAATATGGTCAACTTTCCTGAGAGTGGATGACCAGCAGATAAAAGACATCATCACCAACCTAAAATCCACGACCTCCCCCCTTGACCCCTGTCCAGCCCTTGGATCAAGGCAACCAAGCAAGACTTGGCACAGCACATCTCCCACATAGTGAACCTCTCACTACTGCAAGGACTCATGCCATCCCTTCTCAAGAAGTCTCTCATATGTCCCATTTTGAAAAACAAGACACTCAACAAGGACGACCCAACCTCATACTGCCCAATCTCAAGCATATCCTTCCTCGCCAAGATTATTGAAAAGGCAGTACAGCAGCAACTACAGGACCACATCGATGACACAAATGCCCTTGATGTGCATCAATACGGGTTTCGGCAACATCACGGCGTAGAAACACTCCTGTTAGCTCTACTGGACAACCTACTCAAAGGCCTGGAAAACAAGAGCAAGATGTATATGCTCATATTCATAGATTTATCGGCAGCTTTCGACTCAGTACATCACCTCACATTACTAGAGCGACTCGAGTCCATAGGCATTTAAGGAACCCCACTAAAATGGTTCTCCTCATACATAACAAACAGAATGCAGCAGGTCCAATTCAACAATGATAAAGCAACCCCTTTCCCAGAAACGCAAGGCATTCCACAAGGCTCCGCCCTCTCCTCCCTCCTTTTCAACCTATACCTACAACCTGCATGCAAAGTTTTCCAGGACCACAACATCAACTATCATATCTACGCGGATGACCTAATGCTGTACACACAACTAGACGTAAATAGCCCAAACCTCAGCAACCTTGAAAAATGTCTACTCGAACTGCAAATCTGGCTTCAACACAATAATATGGCCATTAACCACAAGAAAACAGAAGCAATGTGTATCTCCAGGAAACCGGGATTCATGCCCCCGACAACGGTCACCATGAACAATAACAGCTACAACATCAAAGCAGAGATAAAATATCTAGGAGTAATGCTGGACAGCAACCTAAATATGGACAAGCATCTGCGGATTACCAACCGCGCTATATTCCACAAATTAAGAGTCCTGCAGCCCTTACGTAGCATACTTGATCATGCCGACTTCAGATCTGTCGCTCAAGCCCTCATCATACCACACCTGGACTATTGCAATCCCATACTGCAAGGCCTACCAAGAAAAACTATAAATATTCTGCAAATGGCTCAAAACGTTGCGGCCAGAATCATTATGCAAAAAAGGCTCTCCGACCACATTACACCTGTCCTAATTGAACTACATTGGCTCCCCATCACGGCCCGCATACAATACAAATTATTAGTCACTTCTTTCAAACTCATCCAGAATGTAGCGCCCTCACATCTCAATAGCCTACTATCCAACCTACCCAACAACAGAAGCAGAAGAACAGCAAACCTCAACACCCTCTGTCTCCCGAAGTGCTTCAGAAAGGTTAATGCCTGCACCAGTAACAGGGCTTTCTCATTTATAGCTCCAACACTCTGGAACCGGTTGCCAAGTGAACTGCGTGCAATCTGTGATCTAAAAGACTTCAGAAAAAAACTTAAAACGCACCTCTTCCAATCACATTTCAATTTAACCCCTTGAAATGCTTTCAGGCATGTGCATAATGTATATAACGATCCTATGTGAAGTCTTAATAGTCAGGCTTGTGTAAATATGTATATTTTGTACTTTGTGTAAAATCTAACATCAATCAACTGTAAATCTGTAATCCTGCTTGCTGTGTGCTACCCCCCCTCCCTAATCGCACTGTACATACCCCTAATCACTGGCCTGTACAACCAACCTTTCCATGTATAGCAACCGCTGCTGATCGCTGGAAGCAGCGGGATACAAATTGTACACAAATAAATAAATAAATAAATCCACCTTATACAGAGCATGGCGGTGAAGCTGCTGTTTTGCAGTAAAATATTGAACCACACTACCCCACTTCTAAAAGAACAGTACTGTCTTCATATCTTGTAAGCTTCTGTTTTCACTTGGAAATGACTCTAAAGCTTCCCATAAGAAAGGGCACTTTCACTGAGGGAGAGCTAATCCTCGTGTTTCAGGAGATCTTTGCTCACCTGGACATTCTGATAGGTAATGAGGGCACACAAGTGGGTGCCATGTACCGCAAGCTCCATGCCATATATCACAATACCAGAGACATTGAGGACCTGAAGGGTAAATGGAGGAAGGTACACCAGAAATGTGCACTGTTTTTGTTTTATTTATTTAAAAGGTTTTTATACCACTTTACTCAAAGGAGTTTATACTGCAACTTAAACTTGGCAATGTACATTAAACAGGGAAATTGACAATCTGGATTTTTCTGAGGCAATGGAGAGTTAGGTGACTTACCCAAGGCCAAAAAGAGGGTTAGTGGGAATTGAACCCTGATAGTTTAGTTTTTAAGCCAGTGCTCTAACCATTAGGCTACTCCTCCACACCCAGCAGCTCCCTTACATGTGGTTGTGCCATTCCCATATAATGTCCGCTTGCTGTCATGGCTTATTTTGGTCTGTACACATCTGCTGTCTATGAGACAACCCTGCCTGCTTCTCAAATCTGCTTTGCAGCAATGCTCTCCTGGTCAGTCCTGTATGCACCCGTGTTCATCCCTAGTAGCCAGCCATCGGAGATGTCACCACTCTCAAAGCTTGCTTAGATCCTGACTGGGTAAGGATATATACATCGTGGCATGTTCCGGGGAATCTTGCAACAACATCAATAATTTCTCCGAGTGCATTGCCCACTATGTGTACATTGAGAGAATGGAATGCTGTTTGGTTGCGGAATGTGGCCTCCCTCCAGGCCTCGGGACATGTGTACAATCAATCAACCCTAGCGCAGAAGGAAATTTCTCTGAGTGCATTGCCCACTCCTTTTACATTGAGAGAATGGAATGCTGTTCAGTTATGGAATGTGGCCTCGGTCTGTCGAGGAGGCCTCAGGACCACATGCGTACAATCAATCAACCCTAGCATAGAAGGGAACCCAGCCACCTCATGACATTGAAGCATTGTCTGTTGCCTCTGCTGCACTGTGTGAAGGAATGCAATATAACCCGAGGCACATACCAGGAAAACACTCAGAAATTGGGGGATGCACTTAAACACTGCCATTTGTCTCAGACCTGCAGTGGCTGCAACACAGAGTGAAAGGTGCCTGTTGCTAAGAAGGCGAGTGCCTTTGTCACCTTTAGATGCACAGGAAGGGCTCCAGCTCCTGGCACGGCTGATGTATGGCTGCCCTATCAAAGCAGAACCTGGCGACACTCTGTGAGGTCCATGTACTGGCTTCTTAGCCTAGGTACCTTCTGCTCGGGTAGCCTCCTTGCTGCCCTCCTCTTTACTCCATCTGGGGATAGATCCTAAGGTGGTGATCTGGATCAGAAAGTGGTTGACTGACAGATGACAGAAGGTGGTGGTAAATGGAACTCGGAAGAAAGGAAGGTGCATAGCAGCATGCCATAGGGATCAGTCCTAGGCCCGATATTGTTCAATGTGGGCGTGAGTGATATTGTGGAAAGGTTGAATGGAAAAGTCTGCCTGTCTGCAGATGACACAAACATTTGCGACAGAGTGGACACTTCTGAAGGAGTGGACAACAGGAGGAAAGATCTACAAACATTGGCAGATCCATCAAAATGAGCAGTGGCCAGTGTCTCACATTCCCAACATTGCTGATAAACCAGCATCCAGGTTTCCATGAATTCTATGTTAATTGGGAAATTCCACAGAAAGGGACAGATTTTGTGATCTTCCTGGAGCTATGTTAACAGTAACACCAATAAATCCTATCACAGAGGAACTACAAGGCTAGACACTCAAAAATATCAATAAAGACTATGGATTTATTCATCCTGGTATACAATCTTTATTCCCTACAGAGTTCTTTATTAAGGAAAATAGGCCAAAATTACAGGTAGCCTACCTTAATCGTAGGGACTTCCTTTCCAACTGAGCAGTCACAACATATTAATATCATGAAGAAAAGATGTATAACTTCAAATTGCATAAATAGGAAAAATTAAAATGCGAAACACAATTAATCTGAGAGGTTGCCAGTGTCAGACTAGAAGTAAATGATTCTGCCCTTGTAATCAAGTGTCAATATTCAGCTACTGATAAGAACTGATAAAAAGATAAAGGTATATCAACAGACAGACAGACAGACAGACATAATCTCACTTAAATTATTTGATGTTTGGACTTGTCAATCTTTAATTCCACTGTTCCTATTTCTTTACGTATTTGCTCATTTTTTCCACCAATTACAATTGGAATCAAATCCAAGGATCATATATTTAATCCCTGGTGCTGCCTAGAGTAGAATTTTGGACTTTATCTGCCAGTACTAAAGTGTTACTAATTTAATTTTTCCTTTAAATCTCTGCAACGTTTATATGGACTAATTTAAAATAAATCATTGCCAGAATAAACAAATTCCCTGGTGTTTTTTCCCAAAATCATATTTCCAGATTAAATTCATTTTAATCATTTAACAAACAATTCACAGTTTCATAACAGGAAATAAATCCATTGTTTTCACAATTGTACCTGCACAGATTTTGCTGCTTCCAATGATCTGGTACATGAATCCAGTAAAAGGCTTTATATTGTAGGCAGACACCTCAGGGACTCTCTGAAGCCCTCAGCCCTCAGGGAGTCAGGTTACCAGTATGAAGCAATTATACTAGTTATATAAGATTCTCTTCATTAAGGCAGGATTCACTATTAGGCAGCCTAGGTGCTAGCTTCTTGAAGGGGGGCAGCATAAATCAGCAGCAGTCAAAGTAAAGCAATAGGTCCTGAGAGCTACGGAAACGTATGTATATGTATTTGCTTTACTTTTACTGTAGCTGAGCCATGCTGCTGCTTTCACCACCCCTAACAAACATACTGTCAGCACCATATCTGTGACCCTTTAGAGCTGTGCCTCATGGGACTGCAGGTTTTTTGTGTCATGTATCACCATGGTCTAGGGAAACATAAAGCATCTCTCTCTTTCTCTCTCTATCTCATATGCCACCACATCCTGCCCTTACCCAATCTCGCTTTCTCTCTCATATGTTTATGATTATGTATATGCCAAACTTGATGTGCCGCCTATAACTATACGTATCAAAGTGGTTTTCACCAAAATCCACATTAAAAAAAATACAGCAATAAAATAAAACAAAAATAAAAACAAATAAAACAAAGATTCCAACAACAAACAAGCACAGAGGGAAAAGCGGTACAGGTAAAAAAAAATAGCTCCGGAGACCACAACCCTACGGGTCCCCAAAGGCTTGTTCATAAAAATATGTCTTCAAAAGCTTCTTTAATGATTTCAATAAATCAGCTTGCCATGAGTAAAGAAGGATCAAATTCCACAACAATGGGGCCACAAAGTAAAATGCTAATCACATGGTAGACTCCAGTCATACACGTAGAACCGAGGGGACCACCAGATGACTCTGAGATTCTGACCACAAAGAACAAGACGGCACATAGAGAGGCAAAACATCAGCAAGATAACAAGGAAGGGTAAAATAATATGCCTTAAAAACCAACCAAAGAATCTTAAATTTAATCTCCCTCATCTCACACTCACATCGTCTTTCCCTCCCCAGCAGTACTTACCCCCTACATCCCTTACAAGCCAGGCACTCTTCTGCCTTACTCCACCTCCTAGGCACCCACTTAGCAAGGCACCCCTTCATTTGACCTGCCATTCCTCACCCCATACCATTAGAACATAAGAACAAAAGATATGCCATACTGGCTGAAGACAATTTTCGTGAAGCCAGTTGGCAACCATAGTGAGGCAAGAGTTCATAAGATGTCCATTTAAGCAACAAGCATGTGACTGGGAGGAGAAACGAGTGTAGAACTATACTGAGGAACAGTCACTCACTTTCTCTGCCTTCAGTGTGTCTACTGGCTATTTTTCAGACAGTTTGCATTGCAATCTCTCCAGGACGGTCCCCACTTCAAATGGCTACCTTCCTGCCCCCATGCTAAATTTAAAAGAAAAATAAACAAGAAATAAAGCAAAGAATTTAATTTAATTTAGAAATGTATACCAGCTTATAGTTATACTCCTAAGTGGTTTACTCCATGTTATATATTCCCTTGTTCTCTGTAAACTCGATGTTACCTGTACACATTGCAGTATATTTTGTTCAATGTACACCGCACTGATTTTAATAGCGCGGTATATAAGAGATGTTAAATAAATAAATAAATAAATAACAATACATACATAATAAAGTTTACAAAGAAACTATTAAAACATTATGAGCCCGATTCTAAAAGGGGCACATCTGGGCCAACTTGACAGCCAAGCACTGGGTTGGCCGGACTGTACTCAATTCTGCACGCAGGAGCTAGACATTCCTATGGTTGCAGGATCGGGCACCGAGACAGCCAGGCGTGCCCCTGCAACAGCTGCAGGAGATATCCAGGCAGCAAGATGGCCAGGACTCCCTTTGCTTCCGCTGGTGTGCTGGTGCCATGGCATCCTGTTGCCATGGCACCAGGATGACCAACAGGAGCACTGGAGGCCAGACACCCCACCGGACCAGGTTTCCCACCTCCAGACCCTCAGCAAGGGCTCAGGGCCATGATCAGGCAGCGGGACCTCACCTTCTGTGGCTCCGTTGCCCCTGGAGGGGCTATGGGCCAGAACAAATGGGCAACCCACGCTTAGGTGGGCATCTTCCTGGTGCTCCCCCGACATACAGGGCCGTGACTTGAATCAGCCCTGTACATCCAGGTGCCTGGCCCGCCCATTCTCCGCTCCCTTGCTGCCCCCATCCAACCCTCCCCGCACAGAAACTTTGTGTATGTGGGGAGAGAATGTTTCTGTATTCCGGCCAGATGGCTAGCGGGGCAGGTCGCACCGAGACATACAGCCCAGCTATTTGCTTTACAGAATCGGGGCCTAAGTGTCATGCTTACTAATGTGCCCTAAGATTTGGTACCATTCCATTCATTATGGGACAAAACTTAGCGGGGAGGTAATATGCACCTATGCTAACTGTTGGGGCATGCCTGACATGTCTACATGTAGTTATCACAGCGAGAATCACCTCACTGTGCTAAAACTGCAATCACAACACAGGTGCTCTTAATGACATCCATTGAAGTGGTGGTAAGTGCATCCGTGCTAACTGCAACCCTGACGATTACCATATAACAACACACCTGCTAGCCACAATATGTAGCCTACACCCACTCTCTGCCCCTAACTCAACCAGACCCTGCCCCATCGCTTCTTAACCCTGGGAGTACCAAAAGTGACCCCATTGCAAGTTTCACAACGCGTATCTCGGAAACTAGTTGTTCAAGAATGCAATCTTTTTATGACTTTTCACATGTCAATATTCTCTTCATATTGCACCATGAGAGGAATAATTTTCATCTGCTAAGTGATGCTAGTGATGAATTGCAGCACAGAGTACCAGTGGGGTCATTTTTGACCCCAGTTGCTTACATCCGGTTTGCAGTTTTGTGAATTTTTTGATCTGACAAAGGTATTTATCATTAATTATGTATCATTTATTTTTTGTACTCTTATTTTATGAAAATTACACATTTTCTGTAATTGATATCATACGTTCTCTCATTATTTCTGATGAAATCTAAAGGCTTTCAGCTCGTTCATCACAATTATTGTACACCTATAGTAAAGCTGCTTTGCGTTTTATTCAGCTTTATCTTTGTTTATTTATTTTAGGTTATTGTTTATGATATCAAAACAAAAGTATTCAGCTGCCCAAGTAAGAGAAATATTGCAACGAGATGCTGACAGTGACGGCTCTGAGTCGTCTGATGATGCAGCATATTCAGCAAGCAAAGAAGCATATCAGCCAAATTCGGGCGATAAATCTGTGGAGGACAGTCATGACAGGCAATGTTACCAGCTCAAAATCAGTCTCACATTCACTTGGCAATCAACTGCTGTCGCCATCTGAATCATAAGAACATAAGATATGCCATACTGGGTCAGACCAAGGTCCATCAAGCCCAGTATCCTGTTTCCAACAGTGGCCAATCTAGGTCATACGTACCTAGCAGTTTCCCCAAAAGACACAGGTTCCACAATGCTTGTACTGGGTCAAGCATTGATATCCTGGGTCCCTTCTTAATAATGGTTTGAGGAAAGGTCCATAAACCATTATTAAGAAGGGACCCAGGGGCTCTGTCTTTGACCCCGAAACGTGACACGTCGTTCCTGAGGCTGTCGGACTAGTCTTTATTGGCCTGTTTTCCACGAATAATTTTGGTGCTGGATATCACCATTATAATCAGATAAGTGTAATTTTTAAACACTTCTCATAAGCTATTTTACATTTGATTAAAATGGACTGGCTGCAGCGGTTTGGGGTGGTTCCTTTCCCCTCTCTGTGGTAGCTGCTCCGACAAAAAAGATTGCTTCACTTTATGGTTTCATTTTTCAAAATATGAAAGTCACAGTCTTGTCATCTGAGCTTCTAAAGAAAGCGTAGGTTTGATCTCCTCTAGTGCTGACTGGTTTGTTTTTCTAGCAGTCCATGGTATACATAATATTCGTCGCCAGCACCATATTTCAAAAGCATCAATTTTATTATTGTCTATCTTTTTCACTGTCCAACTTTCACATCCATATGATGTTATTGAAAATACTTTGGCTTGAAGTATATTCCCAATGGAGAAATAGTGGTGTACCCCAGGGATCGGTGCTGGGTTTGCTGCTTTTTGAGATATTCATAAATGACCTGGAAAAGGGAATAACGAGTGAGGTTATCAAATTTGCAGATGACACAAAACTATTTAAAGTTGTTAAAACCCAAGAGGATTGTGGAAACTTGCAACAGGATCTTGATAAATTGGAAGACTGGGCATCAAAATGGCAGATGACATTTAATGTGGACAAGTGCAAAGTTATGCACCTAGGGAAGAACACCCCAAACTATGGTTACACGATGCAAGATTCCACATTAGGAATCACCACCCAGGAAAACAATTTAGGTATCATTGTGGATAACATGTTAAAACCCTCGGCCCAATGTGCAGCGGCGGCCAAGAGAGCAAATAGAATGATAGGTATCATAAAGAAAGGAATGGAAAATAAAACAAAAGATATTATAATGCCTCTATATCGTTCCATGGTGAGACCGCACCTTGAATACTGTGTGCAATTCTGGTCGCTGTATCTTAAAAAGGATATAGCATTATTAGAAAAGGTTCAGAGAAGAGCTACCAAAATGGTAAAGGGAATGGAAGGATACCCCTATGAAGAAAGGCTAAAAAAGTTAGGACTCTTTAACCTGTAAAAGAGATGGCTGAGGGAGATATGATAGAAGTCTATAAATTAATGAACGGAGTGGAACGGGTAAACTTAGATCGATTGTTTACGTTATCAGAATATAGAAAGACTTGGGGACATGCAATGAAGCTACAGGGTAAACTATTTAAGACTAATAAAAGAAAATATTTTTTCACTCAATGTGTAATCAAACTCTGGAATTTGTTACCAGAGGATGTAGTAAAGGCTGTTAGTGTAGCTGGGTTTAAAAAAGGGTTTGACAAGTTCCTGGAGGAAAGGTCCATAAACCATTATTAAGAAGGGACCCAGGATATCTATACTTGACCCAATGCAAGCATTGTGGAACCTGTGTCGTTTGGGGAAACTGCTAGGTACGTATGACCTAGATTGGCCACTGTTGGAAACAGAATACTGGGCTTGATGGACCTTGGTCTGATCCAGTATGGCATATATTATGTTCTTAGGTGCATGATCAAATTGTTCATCATTTTCATTATATACAAACCACATTTTTTAAAATCATGATTGCACACCTACTGTGCGCGAAAATTGCTTGTGCGCACGTATTCCTCCAAATTAACACACAGACTATTCATGTACGTATGTCGTTTGTTTCATTATTGGCCCATGTTAACTTATACATGTGGAGACCAATTCTGTAGGTCCATGTTTGGGCTAAATGGACATCCAGAAATCTAGAAGGCCCGGAGATGCACCCAATTTTGCTCCCACGGGGGCTAGACGGCCTCGCAGAAGCAGAATCATGTCATTGGGCATGGATTTTAGAGACTGTATTTTATTCATATTAATCTGGCTATTGGTAAGCATGTGTAATTTGGAATCTTTAAGCCCTGTCTGCTCCATACCCAAGGGCATTTAGGCTACTTTACTCTTTTTTTAGAACCTCTCTGCTTTTGGTAGTATCCTTCAAGGATACATTGTTCTGAACAATGCGCTCTTGGGCGACTGTCGGCTTTCCCCTATTGTTGTTGTTAAGTGCCGTCGAGTCAGAGTCGACTCATGGCGACCCTCTGGATAGCTATCCTAAATTGTGTTCGGTCTTCAGTCAGGCGGCTCATTGTTGACAGACTGGTACCCGTAGCTGCTGTTATTGTATCGATCCATCTCATTGCTGGTCTTCCTCTTTTGCGTTGACCTTCTATCTTGCCAAACATGATGTTTTTCTCTAATGATCTCTCTCTACGCATGATGTGTCCAAAGTATGAAAGTCGAAGTCTTGTCATCTGAGCTTCTAAAGAAAGTTTAGGTTTGATCTCCTCTAGTACCGACTGGTTTGTTCTTCGGGCAGTCCATGGTATACACAGTATTCGCCGCCAGCACCATAATTCAAAGGCATCAATTTTCTTCCTGTCTGTCTTTTTCACTGTCCAGCTTTCACATCCATATGATGTTATTGAAAATACCATGGCTTGAACAAGTTGAATCTTTGTATGGAGAGAGACATCTCTGCTCTTGAGAATCTTATCTAGGTCTTTCATGGCCATTCTGCCAAGAGCAATGCGTCGTCTGATTTCTTGACTGCTTGTTGCTTCTTTATTGATAGTTGATCCAAGTAGGTTAAAGTTGTTCACGATTTCAATTTCTTCTCCTTCAATGATGAACCTGTTGATTATGCCAGTTGTCATGATCTTTGTCTTCTTTACATTAAGGTGCAGGCCCATTTTGAGACTATGTTCTTTGATTGTGAGAAGCAAATGTTTCAGATCATCTTCACTTTCAGCCAGTAATGTGGTATCATCAGAATAGTGAAGGTTGTTGATGAGTCTTCCACCAATCTTCACACCTCTGTTGTCTTCATACAATCCTGCTTCTCTGATGATTTGTTCTGCATATAAATTAAACAGGTAGGGGGGAAGTATGCAGCCTTGTCTTACACCTTTGCTTATTTTAAACCATTCTGTTTCTCCTTGTTCCGTTCTAACTGTTGCTTCTTGATCAATGTACAGATTGTGCAAGAGTACGATCAGGTGTTCTGGTATACCCATGCTTCTTAATGTGGCCCAGAGTTTCTCATGGTTTACACAGTCAAAAGCTTTGCCATAGTCGATAAAGCACAAATAGATATCCTTTTGGTATTCTTTAGTCTTTTCAAGGATCCATCTCACATCCACAATGATGTCTCTCATTCTTTGCCCTTTCCTGAACCCTGCTTGCACTTCAGGTAGTTCTTGTTCCAGGTATGGTTGTAGTCTCTTTTGAATAATCTTCAGTAGAATCTTGCTGGCATGTGGGATCAGAGCGATTGTGCGATAATTTCCACAGTCAGTTGGATCACCTTTCTTTAGTATTGGTATAAACACAGATCATTTCCAGTCAGTTGGCCATGATGCTGTCTTCCATATTTCTTGGCAGAGCCTTGTAAGTACGGTAACAGCTGCATCAGATTGCTGTAATACTTCTATGGGAATGCTATCAATGCCTGGTGCTTGTTCTTTGATAAGGCTTTCAATGCTGCTTCAACTTCTTTCATCACCAATGGTTCCCGATCATAAGGTACAGGTTGAAATGGCTGTTGGTGCACTTGATCTTTATCATATAAAAACTCTGTATATTCCTTTTTTTAAAAAAATTTCATTTATGAAATTTTTGAAAAAAAAAAAGTCAAGAAAGGTCACATCCGACCAGTCTTGAAGCAATAGACAAGGAAATTCAGAAACATTCACAGGCCATACAAAAATAAAACCCAGGATACAATAACAGGAAATTTTTAACATACATAAATGCAGAAAACCTTGTCTCTCCAGCCCACAAAAAGGAGAGTTAACTTAAGTAATACAAACACAACATATGAAGAAAATGCAAACAGTCATATTTCGGACCCAAAAACCTATGAGTCAACAGTGGCCTCAGAACGTCTGGCGCTAATGAAAGCTGACAATTGGGAGGGCTCCAAAAAAATATAAGAAAACGACTGGTATTTCACCAGGCACTTACATGGGTGCTTAAGAAAAAAAAGCCCTCCCAATTGCAAGACCCGAGGCCGAAGCAGCAGAAACTCTCTACGCCGCTTCTGAGTTTCTCTAGATAGATCAGGATAAATACGTACTGAAAGCCCACGAAACAAAATTTTTCGCTTCTGAAAAAACAGCTTCAGTAACCATTCTTTATCAGATAAGAAAGCGAAGGTAATCAACAACGTAGACGGTACCTCTGATTCAAAACCAGAATTTTCTAATATGTCAGAAACATTAAGAACATCCTCCTGAGTTTGATTAACTCCCACAACACTTTGAGCCAAAACACGTTTGGCTACAGGTAAATAATAAACTTTTACCAACGGGGGCATCAACTCAGGGGACACTCCTAATATCTCCTCCAAATATTTCTTAAACATATCCCTAGGAGAAATTGATGGAACTTTTGGAAAATTAATAAGTCTCAAATTATTAGCACGAGATAAATTATCCAAATGTTCAATTTTCATCTGTAAGGACTGAAAGTTCTTTCTGTGTCCCTCCGAATGTTCAAGGCACTCCACCTTATTACGAACATCAACACATTCTGCCTGAAGCGTGGAAACCTTCCTCTCCAATTCACTCACCAATACTGTAGAAGCATCCACCCTTTTAGCCAACGAAGATACTTGCGGTAAAAGAGCCTCACCCAAGGTGACAATCACATTCCAAATGGCTTCCAGCGTAAAATTCTGTGGTCTCTGCAGCGAAAAAAACACTTCTGATTCAGCGAGGGGTACCACTGGCTCCATACACGCCAAGGGTCGATCACCACCGTTGGAGAGCAACTCCCTCTCCACTCGTGCCTCTCCTGGCGCCACCGAAGATCTCCATGAGCACAGATCTCCAAGCAGCTCACACTCTGACCCGATTAAAGCAGCCCAACGTGACCCTCATGAGGATTTGCCCCCCACCTCAAAGGATGGAGACACCAACTCCAAGGAAGCCCTCTGGCTAGGGCTGGCTTCGAGTGAGCTTAGGCGCCATACTCAATACGGGGGATGAAGATGATAGCGACACAGACGCTGGGCACTCCGACTCCAGCGAAACTGCAAGCCGCATAGTTCCTCCCGCTCCTTCCGAAGTCCGCATTGTGCGCAAAAGAAAAGGATCCAAAGGACCCAATACAGAAACAGCACTCGGCGTAGAGGAGGCAGCAGGCTGTGAGGGCAACAGCCCGGACCTCCCCTTACGCTTCCTTCCCATAGCGGCACACTCACGCGGAGCCGACTGTTGCCACGGCCATCTTGGTAACGCCCCCAAAACTCTGTATATTCCTTCCATCTTTTCTTGATCTTCTCAGCATCATTCAACATAGAACCTTGAGCATCTTGTAACATTCCAATTCGAGGCTGGAATTTTTTCTTTAACTCTCGTAGCTTTAGGAAAGCCGATCTTGTTCTTCCTCTAATAGTTTCTGCTTCTATTTCCTTGCATGCATCATTCTAGTACTTTTCCTTGTCCTATCTTGCTGCACGTTGGAAATCTCTGTTGAGTTCTGTGATTGTCTTTCTTTCTCCTCTGGCTTTAGCTTCTCTGCGTTGCTGGGCAATTTTCAGAGTTTCTTCCGTCATCCATTTTGGCCGTTTTTTCTTTTTCAACTTTTGTAGAGACTTTTCGCTTTCTTCCAACACCACCTTCTTGATGTCATTCCATAACTCTTCTGGAGCTCTATCATTTGTATCTAAAGCAGCAAATCGATTTTGCAGGTAGTCTTTAAATTCCAGTGGTATATTCTCAAGGTCATATTTTGCTGCATTCATGAGTGGTTTGCTCTTTTTCAACTTTAGCTTGAGTTTGCATACTAGTAGTTGATGATCTGTACCACAGTCAGCTCCAGGTTTTGTCTTTGTTGATGTTATAGAGCTTTTCCATCGTTGACTTCCACAGATATAGTCAATTTGATTTTTATACAATCCATTGGGTGAAGTCCATGTGTATAGTCGCCGCTTGTGTTGCTGGAAGAAGGTGTTTGAGATGAATAGATCGTTGGTCTTGCAGAATTCTATCAGTCTTTCTCCAGCTTCATTTCTGTTGCCAAGTCCATATTTTCCAACTACTTTGCCTTCTTCTTTGTTTCCAACTTTTGCGTTCCAGTCACCCATGACTATCAGGATATCCTGTTTGCATGTTCTGTCAATTTCAGCTTGTACTTGTTCATAGAACTCTTCAATTTCATTCTCATCTGCAGCTGTTGTTGGGGCATATACTTGAATTATAGTTGTGTTGATAGGCATTCCTTGTAGACGAATAGAGATTAAGCGTTTGCTGACTGCATTGTATTTCATTACAGTTCTTGCAAGTTTCTTCTTTATTATAAATACAACACCATTTCTTCTTTGTCTTTCATTTCCAGCATAGTAGACCATGTGATCATCTGATGCAAAGTGCCCGATGCCAGTCCATTTCAGTTCGCTGACACCCAACAGATCAAGTTGTACACGTTCCATTTCATTCTTGACCACCTCCAACTTCCCTTGGTTCATGCTTCGTACATTCCAATGTTCCAATGTGTAAGACATCTTTACAGCTTCTGACTCTCATTTCATGTGCAGCTACATCAGCAGTCAGACGTCCCGAGGGCTTTGATCCAACCACATCATAAATGCTGGCTTTACTCTGAAAAGTCTTCAGCTCTTCCCCAGTAGCTAGTTGAGTGCCTTCCGACCTGGGGGTCTCATCTTCCAGCACTATAGCACAATTTGTTTTGTTGTAACTATCCATTGGGTTTTCATGGCAAGATACAGAAGTAGATTGCTGAGCCTTCCTTCCGCGCAGTTTAAGTTTGGTGTTGTTGCCGTTGTCACAGAAATGTGATCCTCCTCCGTCAACACTATCCCATTCTGCTGCTGCCCAGATGGGTGGTTTGTCTTGGTCTGGCACCTCAGCTGAGACCTGTCCATCTTGGGAGACCCTGCCAGTAGTTAACTACCAATAGTTTAGCTCTCAGCATCAGTGATGCACACAAGCCCTCACAGCACGACAAGCTGCAAACCAAGTGAGGGTTTCCCCTATTATCTAGTTTAAAAGCTGCTCAATCTCCTTTTTAATGGTTAATGCCAGCAGCCTGGTTCCATCCCAGTTAAGGTGAAGCCCATCCCTTCAGAAGAGCCCCTCCTTTCCCCCAGAATGTTCCCCAGTTCCTAACAAATCCAAAACCCTCATCCTTGCACCATCGTCTCATCCACGCATTGAGACTCCGGAGCTCTGCCTGCCTTTTGCGTCCTGTGCGTGGAATGAGAAGCATTTCGGAGAATGCTACCCTGGAAGTTCTGGATTTCAGCTTCCTACCAAAAAGCCTAAATTTAGCCTCCAGAACCACCCTACCACATTTTCCTATGTCATTGGTACTGGCATGTACCAAGACAGCAGAGTCCTCCCCAGCACTATCTAAGACCTTATCTAGGTGGCGCGTGAGGTCCGATACCTTCGCACCAGGCAGGGATGTTACAAGGCGATCCTCACGTCCACCAGCCACCCAGCTATCTACATGCCTAATGATCGAATCACCAACTAACTTGTCTGCTCCATTGGTAGAGCATTTATTTACTGCTAATAAATCCTTTGAAGACTTACGGTGGAGAGCTATTGAGCAAATCAAATGGAATTGGCCTGGATGAGATCTTGACAGTCTTTAAAATTACAAAGCGCAGGCTTGGATACCTTTCCTTGGAACTATTGCTCTGAATGGGTTGAATCTGGAAATTGTCTGGATGACTTTAATGTAAAAAAATTATCAATTTATTTTTTGATACTTTTTTTAGGTTTGTTTACCATCAGTGCTATATCATTTAATTTATGATAAATATTTCTCTGTACTTAAAGCGACTTACTCCTTTTTCAGGAAATGGGGGAAGTTAAATCCTGAATGACGTGCCGAAAATAGACGGATGACTTACAAGAACTTCCTTGACACCTTAGCAAGCAATGATGCTCAAGCGCAGCGTTAGTACTGCAAAAGAGTTTTATTAAAGATACTGAGTTATGAAGAAAAATTGCCAGAGCAAGACTTTAATAAGTGTTTGAACATGAGAACTCCTTGAGCCAGCTGGGATTACTGAAATGCAGTGGCATGCTGAGGACTATTTTGGGAGCATTGGCGGTATCGTGGTAATATTTGAGCCATTAAGACCTCTATAACCAATATTTACTAATCTTTGCTGGGTTATTTGAACAACACGTTTTTATGGGCATTATATCATCAAGACAAAAGATTTATATATTCTATTGACACTGTGGGGTTTATCTATTTCCCTGTAAGTAAAAGGACATAAGAACATAAGATATGCCATACTGGGTCAGACCAAGGACCATCAAGCCCAGTATCCTGTTTCCAACAGTGGCCAGTCTAGGTCATACGTACCTAGCAGTTTCCCCAGAAGACACAGGTTCCACAATGCTTGTTTTGGGGCAAGCAGTGGATATTCTGGATCCACTTTAATAATGGTTTATGGATCTTTCCTCCAGGAACTTGTCAAAACCTTTTTTAAACTCGGCTACACTAATAGCTTTTACTACATCCTCCAGTAACAAATTCCAGAGTTTGATTACACGTTGAGTGAAAAAAAAATTCTCTTATTAGTCTTAAATATGTTACCCTGTAGCTTCATTGCATGCCCCCTAGTCTTTCTATATTTTGATGGCGTAAATCGATCTATGTTTACCCGTTCTACTCCATTTCATTAATTTATAGACCTCTATCATATCTCCCCTCAGCCGTCTCTTTTCAAATTGAAGAGCCCTAACCTTTTTAGCCTCTCTTCATAGGGCTATCCTTCCATCCCCTTTACTTTTTTGGTGGCTCCTCTCTGTATCTTTTCTAATAACGCTATATCCTTTTTAAGATATGGCGACCAGAACTGCACACAATATTAAAGGAACAGTCTTACCATGGAATGATACAGAGGCATTATAATATCCTTGGTTTTATTTTCCATTCCTTTCCTTATGATACCTAGATTTCTATTTGCTCTCTTGGCCGCCGCTGCACACTGGGCCGAGGGTTTTAACATGTTATCCACAATGACGCCTAAATCTTTTTCCTGGGTGGTGGTTCCTAATGTGGAACCTTGCATTGTGACAACTGATAGAGGTGAATGATAATCTATAGTATGCACCTAGATTCAAGCTTGTCCAGCTGTAGCAGGTGTTCTCTGTGGACAGCAGGAATAAGTCCTTATGCATGGGTGATGACCCTGTCTTTTGAAAGCCTTTGGGAGGCTCCACCTTTTCTGTGTGCCTCCTTCCCGCCTGCTGCCGCAGCACCATCTTCTTCATTCTGATAACATTGCTGTAGCATAATACAATTTCTCAGTGAGGTGGGCGGACTGTGAGGACTTATTCCTGCGGTCCACAGATGCAGGTGAGTAACTAACTTTTCTCTGTGGAAAAGCAGGAAGTAAATCCTCACACATGGGACTTCCAAAACTAAGGAAGCCGCTGAGAAGCCCAACAGGGGCAACATTATACAACAGAAACAAAAACCCAACTATTTACAGTGAGGGCAATTCTTCCCCCTTTCTGTTATGCATTTTTTGATAGCCTGGATGGACAGAAGGGCATTGGGGGGAATAGATTTGGATGCCAAACCCCAAACAGATGTTGAAGTACAGATTGGCCCCATTCAAGCAGTAGTGAGATGTAAATTTGTGGACAGAAGACCACATTGCAGCCCTGTAGATCTCTTCCATGAAGACCGAGCACAAGCTGGCCGCCAACATAACCATGGCTCAGATATTGTGAGCCGTGACAGGACCATCAAGGCTCAGGTCTGCTTGGACATAAGCGAAGGAAATGCAGTCTGCTAAACAAATGGAAAGAGAGCCTTTGGAAATGGCAGCCCCCCAGCTTGATGGGGTCAAAATAAACAAAAAGCTGAGCGGACTGTCTTTTGTCCTTTGTCAGCTTCAAATAAAAGGCCAAGGATCGCTTGCAGTCCAACAGGTGCAATGCTATCTTCCTCCCGTGGGCGTGAGGCTGAGGAAAAAAATGTTGGCAGCACTATGGACTGATTAAGATGGAAATCCGAAACCACCTTCAGAAGGAAATGAGTATGAGTATGAAGAACCACTCTATTATGATGGAATCTGGGGTAGACAGATGAACTACTAAGGCTTGTAGCTCACTTTCTTAGCATGCTGAAGTGACGGCAATAAGAAACAAGACCTTCTTGATCAAGAACATCTGTGAACAGGAACTGAGTGGCTCAAAGGGAAATTTCAAAAGTTGTTTCAGTACCACATTAAGATCCCAAGCCACAGTGGGGCTAGAATGGAGGTTTCAAGAGGAGCTGCCCTCACATGCAATGGACAACCAAAGGCTATACTGAAATGGACTCAGAGAGCTGTAGCAGAGGGAGGAGTAGCCTTGTGATTAGGGCAGGTTACTTTGTGCCAGAAGGCCAGAGTTTTGAATCCTGCTAGTGAACAACAACTTTGGGCCAGAGGGACTGGGGTTTTTAGTGCCACAAGTGCTCCTTGTGGCCTTTGGCAAGTGACAGCCCTCCATTGCCTCAGATACAAAAAACATAGATTGTGAGTCATTTGGGGACAAGGGAAAGATCTATATATACAGTACCTGAATGTACACTGCTAGAAAAGCAGTATATAAGCCTAGTTTAAATAAATAAGATACTCAGTCTCCATGAGGGAGAGATAGCAAACTTCCACTATTTACAGGCATAAGACCTCCTCATTGAGGCTAGCAGGCCATCAGAGATGATGAAAGGCAGATTAAGATCTGATAGGACAAGCCTCTCAACTGAAGGTTGGGATGTAGCATCTGCTTGTCATCCTGTCATATGAGATCTGGAACATGGCCAAACTGGAGGGGTTCCTGAGTGAATAGTTGCATCAGGAGAGAGAACCAAGGCTGTCTGGGCCAAGATGGTACAGTGAGTATTATTGTACCTCCATCTTCTCTATGAGAGTTATTGGAGGATAGGCATACAGGAGCCCCTTCCCCAAGTGAAGGAGGAATCATCAGATGCCAGCCTGCTGTGAGAATCCACTCTGGAACAGAAGTGATCTACTTGGGTGTTTTGCAGAGTGGCGAACAGATTTATCAAGAGAGTACCCAACTTCTGAAAGATACGGGCTGCCACCACCCTGTTCTGCATTCATTTGTATGCTGAAGGACATGATTCAGTCTGCCAGAGTGGTTTGGTCTCCTGGCAGATATGTGGCTCTCAGCTCCATCTCATTAGTGATGGTGAACTTCCATAACCTGATTATCTCCAGCACAGTTTATATGAGCCTGTGCTCCCCTGCTTATTGTTATAGAACTTGATTGACGGTCTGTATGAGGACAATTTGGTTTATAAGCCAAACTCAGAAGGCCTGAAGAGCATTTGCTATGGTTTTAAACTCCAAGAAGTTGATCTGGTGAAGACTTTGCTGAATGGACCAATCACCCTGGTGCGGAAGCCATCGAGATGAGCTCCCCATCCTAATTTCGATGCACCTGTCACCAAGACCTTCTGGAGCAAAGCCTTCTGAAAGGGGAGACCTTTGAGCAGGTTCCAAGGAACTGTCTATCAATGCAATGATTGGACCAGGGGATTGGTGACATATACCAGATCCTGCAAACAACCCATTGTCTGGGTGCACTGTGTCCACAGAGTCCATTGAGTCTGCCACATTTGAAGATGTGGCAAGGGTGTAACATATACTGTGGAGGCCATGTGGCCTAGGATGGTTAACATCTTGTGAGACATCAGTCACTGAGTCATTTGAGTGTCCCATATCAAGACTGTCAGCCTCTGGAGTCAGTTTTGCAGAAGGAAAGATTTCACCTGGGTTATATCAAGCAGGGAAACTATGAATTCTAGCTTCTGGGTGGGCTGAAGGTGGGACTCACAAATCCCAACAGCTCCAACACTTGGATGGTAGAGTGTGCCAACTCTTGAACTCCCCCTGGGGTTTTACCCAGTCATCCTGGTAAGAAACCCCCTAGTGTTCTGAGGTAGGTTGCTACTGCAGCCAGACTTTTTATGAAAACTCGAGGTGACAAGGCCAGGCCGAAAGGCAGCACTTGGTACTGAAAGTATTGTCCTCCCAGGACAAATCTCAGATACTTCCTGTGAGTGGGATGAATCAGTATGTGGGTGCACACATCCTTTAGATCCAGCCAATCTCCTTTTTACAGAGTGCCCAGAGAAATCATCTTGAACTTTTCTCTGAACAAGTGAGCGCTGAGATCTCTGAGGTCCAGGATGGGACGGAATCCCCCTGTTTTCTTGGGGATCAAAAAGTACCTGCAGTAAAACTCCTGACCCATTTGCTTCTGTGGTATAAGCTCAATAACGATATCAGCCAGGAGGATGGAGACTTCTCTCTGAAGCAGCTCCTGAAGAAAAGGGTAAAGGTGATGTGCCTATGGGGGCCAATCTGGAAGCAGCTCAAAGAAATGCAATCTTTAGCCACTTTAGATTATCTATAACACTCATGAGTCCGAGGTTATGAGAGGCCACCTCAGAGCAAAATGCATGAGACTTCCCCCCACTGGAGAGTTTCTCACAGGGATCACTAGTATATTGGCTGTGCTCTGAAGGAATCAGTCAAAAATCTATGCCAGGCTTTAGCTGTGGGACTGGCTGGGTATTTTGAGGCTTCTCTATGCACTGTTGTGAGCGAGGAGCCTGCTGCTTCTGTTGGGAAGTCTGGGGACCAGGGAAGTACCGATGCCTATGGGGGTAGTAGGTCTTTCTCTGGCCTCCATCTTGGTACCTCTTACAATAGGACAGTTCAGATGTGCACCTTGAGTGCCTAGTAAAAGTGACATGCTGCTTTTCTATGATGCCAGTCTCCTCCTCTACCTGTTCAGTGAACAGATTCTTTCTACAGCACAGCATGGCTGTCAACTTATTATGAACTAATTGTTCCAGATTTAAGGACTTGAGCTAGATGAGCCTCCGGATCCCAATACCTATGTCGGAAGTTCTTGATGCCATTTCAAAGGCATCATAGGTCACCTGGGCAATGAACTTTGAGCAGTCTTTGCCATGCTGACCAGGTTACAATACTTCTCCAACTTCTCAGAATGAAGAAATGTGGTCCCACATGTTGTCCTTGAAGAACATGCTCATATAAAGCTGGTAAGAGGCAATGCAGGCCACGAGCATGGAGCTCTGAAAACACCATCTCCTGAAAGAGTCCAACGCTTGAGCTTCCCTTTCTGAGGGTGCCGAGGAATGAGTCTTGGTACTCTTGATCCTCTTAAGGCAGATTCAACCACCAAGAAGTGGTGTGAGAGTTGAGGTTTCTCAAAATCCATAGCCTTGTGGACCCTGTACATTGAGTCAAGTCTTCTGTTGACTGGCAGCACCATGAGGGGCTCATCCCACATCTTAATCTGCACCCTCTGCAAGATGTGATGCACAGGCATGGTCACTGCCTCTTTAGATGCCGAGGAGTACTGCAGGATATCCAACTCCTCCACCCTGAGTTCATCCTTGGTCTCCAATGAGAATGGTATGGCTTTGGCCATATCCCTCATAAAATCCTAGAAGGTCACATCCTCAGGAGGGGACTTTTGCCACTCATGAGGGGGAGAAGGGTCCAATGGGAGGTCTGGAGACCTGCCTTCTGAGAAGTCCTCCAGTTCAATATCGGTTACCCAACCATGGCAGTCTGATTCCAAGAGAAAGTAAAAAAATCTCTGAGTCTCTACCCCTTAGGTTTTCAACCCAGTCCTCGGGGAACCCTAGGCCAGTCGGGTTTTCGGGATTCCCACAATGAATATGCATAAGATAGATTTGCATACAATGAAGGCAGAACATGCAAATCTTTCTCAAGCATATTCATTCTGGGAATCCTGAAAACCTGATTGGCCTAAGGTTCCCCGAGGACTGGGTTGAAAACCCCTGCTCTACCTGAATCTCCCTCCTGCTTTGAGTGGAATGAATGTTTCTCCAAGAATGATGATGCACCAATGCCCATCTGGATTCCTAGAGTGCATCGGATCCCGACACTGGAGAGGTAAATTAGCTTGGCAGGAACTGACGTCGGGGTCCTTCTGTGCCCCAATGTTGAAACCTCTGCCAGAGGCAGGGCATGCATTTCCAGATTCAGCTGCACGATGGCTGATGCCGATGCCGACACATGGCCCTGACCTGCTGCAGTGTGAGGAAAGTGGAGAAGTGATCCTCAAGCACTTGCAGGAGCCATTTCTATATGGCTGACAATTCTGAAGGTAGAGGGGCCTGAGCAACTTCAACTGATGTACCCCACATCTGTATGGGGTTGGCCTTGGCTGTCTGTGCCCCCTGTGATATCAAAGAGGCTGAGCAGTCCTCCCCTCAGGGCACCTTTAGTAGGCACTCCTGTTGACCCTCATTGCTCTCGATGTCCTGTCTCGATGGGTTCCGGTGCCAATGCACATGGCCCTTCATCTGGTGCTCGGCATGATCCCCCTCAAATTCATTGATGAAGAGGCCGGATCCCTCCTTACTAGGAGGCTGATCGAAGGCTGATGGTCCAGGGCAAGACAGATGCTTCACTCCGTGTGAGCTCGAGAGCTCCTCAATGTCGATGCACCGCCCTCCTGAACAACCTTCGAAGCCATGGAGAACAGATGCCGTCGATGTCAAAGGCGTTTGATCAGACTTTGGAGCACCAAAGAGGGACTCTCAATTTTTGAGGGCTGGTGATTGGTTCCTAGGCATTGGAGGCACTAATTGTGCTTGTCCATAGCCGAAATGGTCCGGGCACACTTGGTATATTTTTAAATACCTTTGGCTGGTATTGGGACATGTTGGAAAAATTGATGTGGCAAAATCAAACAGCTCAATAGTGAAGGTAGGCCCTACTGGGACATTGCCAGTGTCAGAAAAACTGTTTATTTGAACATGAAGAAAAGCAGCCATGAAGAGGAACCTCAATGGCATGCAATAGCAAATATGGATATGTTTAAATCAGGACCCCTGCAAGGGAGAAAGAAGTTTACCAACAGAGATTGACTTGGAGCATGTCCATGGGGCTCCATGGAAAAAAAAGACTGAAGAAGGGAGAGAGGTGTGCAGGCACGGTGGAGCCTCCCAAAAGCTGGGGTGAGTTTCTGTGTGGGATTCCATCGGGGGACATCACTCATGCGTGAGAACTTACTTCCTGCTTGTACATGGAGAAGAAATATTTTCTTAATTGCTAAAAGTATGGAGTATGGGTTTTGACAGTCCATTTTAATGGTACCCTGTATTTGGTGGTTTGTGGATTGGTAGGTATTGTAGAAAAAAACATAAGCACATGTTTCTTTATAAAGTTTTGCCTGTTGCCCTCTTAAATCAGGCGCCTTTTATAAAACCACTCTCCACATCTATTAGGTATTGTACCCTACTGAGATTGATATTGGTATTTTAAAACTGTCTCCCTTATTTTCAAGTCTGTGTTTCCTTTTTTCTCCTCTGCCCTCCCCCCTTCTCCCCCCCTTCTAACTTTTAACCTCTCTTTTGGCGCGATTTTGAAGGCTGTTTGTACATGAAAACTCCAGCACGTCAGTATAGAGCCTGTCACTGTCAGAGGTTCGCTCTTCCTGAAAGAAGTAAACAACGCACTGCTCACAAGGTCTGATCTAACATCTTCTTTACTCCCTCTTGAGAATAATTAATTTGATGTGTTTGTATTATACCTTTTATTATTCTCTTTAAATAAAATGTTCATAGTTGGTGTTTTGCATTTCCCGTCAATACATTCTAAAACTCTCTCCGCTTTTCACTTATATCTTACTTAATTAATTTAGTCCATGGCTCCATAGGTTAAATATGATTATTTTACTTTTTTAAATATTATTTCACAGTGAGTGGTCCAATGCACAAGACATACGTTTTTTGCCGATTTGTGTGTCGAGTCATGTTAGCTATAGCTCAGTGCTGGCTATATTTCTATACTTTTCGGCTTGTGTCAAAGTAATTTTTGTTATGTGAAAGTTCCATGGAAAGATGACGGGATTCCAGTCTACATAGAAAAGCTTGACGTAACACAATCCAACGTCTCACTGACATGATTTGTTTTTTTAATACAAAAAATGTTCACAGCTGATATCAGCGTTTCCCGTAATACAGCCTGGACCTCTCTCCGTCCCTCATTTATATGTTATTTACTCATTTGAGTTCATGATTTTTTATATTAATGATTTAGTATTTTTTATTTCTTTTTTAGACATTTACTTTTAAATACGATTGCTTTATTATTTATTTAAAAAAATAATTTAAAACTAGCCCAAAGTTGTATTTCTCTCCTCTGCTTATTGTTTTAGTTTGTGACTTATAACTACCTTTTACAGCTCACTTTCCAAAAACTTTATATAAATATATTTTTCCACATGCTTATTTGTAATACTTTTGTAACATGTAAGTTCTGGTGCGGGAGGCGGCGATCCCAGCCGATACAACTGAGCCTGACAAAATGCAACTCAGCATTTCATTTACACGATTCAGATTTTATTTTATTTTTACTTTTATCTTCTTACTTGATTTTACCCTCTTTTTATTTATGCTACATTGTAAAGAGCTTAGTTTAGACAGGATTGGATGATTCTTGGCTTTTATATGCTTTTCACTGTTTACAATTAATCATATGATCATAATCCGATATTTAAATTTATACTATGTTTTCTACTTTTAAATTATTTTTATTTTAATTTTTACAATGTTTCTATATATTATTCAATTATTCATGATTTTATTAATTATTAATTATTATTTTTATTTTAATTATATAATTTTGTCTTTATATTTTGTTTTATTTTAAGCTGCATACCCCCTGAAGAAGGCAACTGCTGAAACGCTAGGGGACTATTTATAATAAAGGCACCTGTGACCTCCACACGCCACTAGCTTCCTGTGTTTGGTTTTTCTACTGCGAGGGCTCCGTGCTCTCTCTTGTGGTTCTGAGATCGATATTGTTTACATCATTCAGCATACAAATGATAAACAATAAACAAATATGTAAAGCAACAGCCATTTTCTACACATAAAACATGCTTTACAAATAGAAATACTTTATAAAATTAGCTCCTAAAAATTACTGAAATGACACACTGCTGGAATGATACGAGTATTCACAAACAGAATACAGAATTAGTCTTAAATAAAAGGCAGGTATGTATTTACTTGAATGAATGTTTTTGAGCACATCTGTATGTAGAATATAAGGGTTAACAGAGCATCTATAATTTATCTTCTTATTAACTAAATATAGTTTTTGAGCCATGATAAATTGTTTTTGTTGACTATCTCCTCTACTGCAGCTGCTACTTAGGGGTTTGTTTTATACAATGGGGCTGCGGCTCCAATTACACACAAAAGACTCTAGCGCCACTTAATAAGCAGACCGCTTAGTGCCTAGAGGAATCAAGTCTTATGTGTGCTGTCTTGTAACTTGGTTTATCACATGGCAAAGTTCAGTCGCAAGACTTTCCTCAGAGCTGTTTTCACCTCTTTGTTCTGCAGACTGTAAATCAGAGGGTTTAACATGGGAATCACTGTTGTATAAAACATTGAAGTCACCGTATCCTGCTCCATTGAATAACTAGAAGATGGTTGTAAACTCTTGAAAATAATTGTGCCAAAAAATATCAGGATGGTGGTGAAGTGGGAGGCACAGGTGGAGAATGTTTTGCGCCTTCCTTGTGCAGAGCGGATCCTCAGGATGGTGGAGATAATGCAGGAGTAAGAAATTAGGATGGTCAGGAAGGAGATTAGGCAAGTGATCCCAGCTATTACAATAGTCACAATGTCATTTACAGAGGTGTCTGAGCAAGAGAGTGCCAAGAGTGGAGGCATATCACAGAAAAAATGATTAATCACATTGGATCCACAAAAAGATAATCGGAAGGTACAAGCTGTATGTATGAGGGAAATAGAAAAGCTAACCAAATACACTGCAGTGAGGAGCTGAATACAGAGTCTCGAGTTCATAATGACGGAATACAGTAATGGGTTACATATCGCCACATAACGGTCGTACGCCATCACCACCAGCAGGAAACCTTCCGATGCAGCAAAAGCAATATAAAAGTACAGCTGTAGAACACAACCAAGGAAGGAGATGGTTTTCTGCTCTGTCAAGAGATTATGAAGGTTTCTGGGGGTGATAGCTGAAGAAAAACAGATATCTACAAAAGATAAGTGACTGAGGAAAATGTACATTGGTTTCTGAAGGTGCACATCCAGCCTAGTTAAAATAATGATAACAATATTACCCAGCAGAGTGATAATATAAATCAACAAAAACAGTGTGAAGAGCAAAAGCTGAAGCACTGGGTCATCGGTGAGTCCGAGGAGAATGAACTCGCTCACTGACGTCTGGTTTTGGCTTTCCATTTACTCTGTTATCTGTAACCATTCTTACAGCTGTAAAACTGGAAGCACTCCAAATTAATCCCTATTTTTATATCACCAATGCTAAAGACAGAATCAGGTTTTCTTCTATTATGGCATTCATGTTATTGGATCTGCAGCAAGTTCTAGGGCATCAATGCAGACTGCCACGTGAGAAATCGGCATATCAGTGATCATATCTGTGATGTAAAAAAATAATCCATCATTTACCAACACATTTGTCATGTTTTCTTTCCCGGACAAATGAATAGAATGGTAGAAAGAGAGAAACATACAGGCATGATAGCAAATAAAGACCATATGCCCAACCAGTCTGCCTTTTCATACCAACTAGTGGGCTTTACAGTCTGCTTTTTTCTTTAGAGATCCTCTGTGTTTCCCCCATGTTTTCTTGAATTCAGATACAGACCTTGTCTCTAGTAACTCCACTAAGGGGTATGTTTACTAAACCGTCTTAATGTTACCGGCGTTAGTTGTAGTCTTACTGTGACGAATGCCATATAAGGTAGTGGGCGTTCCGGTCTTAAGGTAGCATTTCAGTTTATCGCTCGATAAAGTCCATTATCGTGCGATAGAGGGAGCCGTGGCATATTAACGTGTGTTTGCCTTAATTAGGCACGCTGACCTAAAAGCACAGCAACAGAGGTGTAGCACAATGGTTAATACATTGACTGATGAAACAGAGGTCATGAGTTTAATCCCCCAGTGGGCTTAATAAGTAAGCCTGTCTGAAGCATTACCCTTTACATCAGTGCTGTCTGAGGCATTTTCTTTTTTAATTTAAATTAGTCCTGCCAGCAAAACACCCTCACAGTGCCGTAACCTAAGGTGCCACATAAGGTGCCCTATAAGGCACTCCAGAGGGCAAATTATAAAGTGCACTGTCTGCCAAGGCACCTTATAATGTTCCCTATAGGGCGCTTTATAGGGCGCCTTATGAGGCACCTTAAGATTACAGCACTGTGACGGTGTTTTGCTGGCAGGACTAATTTAAATTAAAAAAGAAAATGCCTCAAACAGCCCTATCAAATAACACCACCATGGGATCAAACCCATGACCTCTACCTCCACAGTCAGTGAAGTAACCAGTGAGCTACATCTCTATAGCTACTAACAAACCCCTGGCTGGCTACAGAAGGAGTGCTGGTCACCACACCAACTGTCTGCTGTGGTTACTAGGATAGGGTTAACCCACCCATACCCATGATGCACTGCACATGCAGATCAGCAGTCTACAGATGATCACAAGATGGGGTATGCACCCCCACAGCACCTCGGCCTGGTAGGGGGAACTGACCGTGTCTGTTACTGGCACAGAGTAGCTACAGACCATCACATTGTGGGGGTACTGTGCTCACCCTGAGAGTGAGGTGGGGCGCCCAGCACCAGGTCCGCAGCACCTGGCTTAGCTGAGATAGGCTATGCTGCAGGTTGCCATCAGTGCCAGTTTGTGATAGGTAGTCCTTGCAGCCACATCCTGGATACACCTGTGTTTCCCAGTCACATCTAGCCCTTGTGGACTGTGATGCACCCAGAGTAGTGCACATCCTGTGTGGGTGTCATCGTCACATGATTTAAGTGAAGGGGGGTCTTTGGACCCGTAAGTGGATTATGTACCACCACCCAACCCACACTCTGGGGCTCAGGGTGGGGGACAGGATCTCCCACCAACAGATCCACATTCTACATCCCTGTTATGGTGGCAATAGAGGGGACCATCAACCCCAGTCCTGCTGGGGAACAGGCACCCCTACAGGGCAGTCAATGCAGATCTCTACGCATCCATAAGGCAATGGCAGGCAGACAGAGAGTAGGCCTGGAAATGCTCAGCTGCCCCCCCTCCCCCATCTGATCTTCTCCAGCAACAAGCACAGTGAGTCTCCAACCGCTGCACGGTGCTGCAGCCATACACATGCTAATTGCAGACAGTCTGCTAGTTAGTCCATAGTGCATGTTCCTGGAGGAGATGTGAGCACACACACCAAGCAGATAAGTCACTGATTGGGGCCCAGAAAAGAGAACCCATAAATATCACTTGAGAGAAATACTATACAGCACTATGGGGGAACCTAGCCATGCCGTGGTCACTGCTCAGTCAGGGTGAGAGTGACCTCCCAGAAAGACATGCTGTGGCCACCCTGTCTATGCAACGGTGGCCAGGCACTACAATGTCCCAGCCATTGCCCTATGCCCTGTGCAGATGCATCCTGCCCAGGCCATCCTGTCCGGGCTATAACCACAGTACTTCGCTCCTCATTATGCACATTGGCTGGCTAACACTGGAAACAGTGCAAGCAGTGTGGGCTGAGTAAGGTGTAGGCAGTCACAACACACTGGATAGACAGACATAGACTCCCACACCTATGCCAGCATTGTGCAAATATAGAGGCTTTTGGCAGCCCTGGCCACCAAACCAGTCCTGGGCACAGTGCAGGCATGGCTATGGTACGCAATACTATTGGGGTCACTCCCCAGGGTGGTAAACCAAAACTGAAACACACTCCACAGATATCAGAAAAGTTGCTATGATGCAGCTCTATCAGCAAATTGTGCTTAACTTAGGAATTACTATCTGCCATTAATCATAGCAACCTTTTGATATATGTGTAACGTATTCCCAGTAGGGTGGCATTGCTAAGGTATGCAAGGGCTAGTATTGGGAGATGCTGCTGCACGCAGGGCCCAGCAGCCTGACTCTTCATGAGGCTTTGGATAGTGGAGCCTGTGGGTGTGGGTGTTTATGCCCCTGTTGGCCTCTGCTCTAGGGCAGAGGTTCCCAACTCCGGTCCTGGTGGGCCAAACACTGTTCGGGTTTTCATGCTGTCCCTAATGAATATGCATGAGATACATTTGCATACCCTGGGGCGGCGCATACAAATGCAGCAGAGGCATATTTATTAGAGACAGCATGAAACCTGAATGGTGTTTGGCCCTCCAGGACTGCAGTTGGGAAACTCTGCTCTAGGTATTGCACATGTTTATAGTGTCTGTGCTCTGTAGGGTAAAATATAGGCGTTTCAGGCATGTTTATTTTATCTGCAATAAAGGTTCTGTCTTTATTACCATGGTTTAGTACTGGGTAACATATGGAGACAGGGTTGGCAGGGGCCACAGCTGGGACTTGAACTTGTGACCTTCTGCTCCTAAACATGCTGGCTGTGTGTACTGCATCACACTGTTGCCACAGGGGCTGCTCATTCCCTGGGGATACCATGACTGTTTGTCAGACAGACCCTGTCTGTTGCAGTGCACGGCACCCATCTAAATGGGGCTAGGCCATGGTCTGCTGAGGGCAGATGCCACTGCCCCTTCTGCCACCAGCACCCCTCTGCCACCATGCTGCCATGCCATTATGCTGGTGGTACGCAGTCCCAGGCCATCCAGTATGCCAGTAGGCAGCTGCCTATGGTGTGGGTTCTCGGGTAGGGGTGCCTACATGGACATGCGTGCTTCCCCCCCCCCCCCACACCGCCTGCCAGTGTTATGCTCCCTTGGGGGTACCTGCTGGGTAATATCCCCTGTGACACTGTGGGATACACACTCTTGCCCATGTTGGACCCTCGTCAGTTGCTGTCCTGCTGCTTTACAGTTTCGGCATTCCTATATGCCACCTAGGCATCTGCCTAACCTGCACTGTGCCCCAGCTGGACCACAGCATGTGCTGCCTGCAGCCCCCTGTATCCCATTTACAGCATCAGTACAGTTGCCATTTCCTACGTGCCCACTCTGCTGTTGCTGCACATGTGGCCGCCTGCAGCCCCCTGTATCCCATTTACAGCATCAGTACAGTTGCCGTTTCCTACGTGCCCACTCTGCTGTTGTGGCACATGTGCACGCCATAACAAACCTGCCCAGTCTAAACAACAGAAACCCTGATCAACGCTGTTTCAATGTGGGATCATTCACTTTGTAGGGGGATAGAGCATAGACCCTTCCAAACATGATATCTTAATTTATACGCTTTCTCAGTAGTGTAGTTCTATTGGCCAGCTTGGTTATTGGGATTTTAGATGTGGTTCTGGTCCTTTTATATGTTTATTTGCCTTTTTGGTGCCTGCACATGTATCACAATTATTACTTCTCTGGGTTTTCCTGCCTTTGCTGCACATTGCTGCCTGAAATGGTTTCTCTCTCCTGCAAATGTGGTTTTGACTGGCGCTAATTTTCAGACCTTGATTTCACGGCGTTAGTGTGCATGGAGCCTCTCCCCGCCCACTCTCCGCCCATTGACCCCTTCTCTCCGCCATCTGGGAAGTCTTACTTCACCCTTCAGGCCTGGATTTCACAGCATTAGTGTGCCTTAACGCTGCTGCTGCATTATCGCGCGATAAGTGACGTTAGCGCGCGATAATGTTACATTATCGCTCGATAACATCACTTATCGCACGTTAATACCACCGCTGTGACATTAAGATGGTTTAGTAAACATACCCTCAAGAGAGTCTTTTACTAAAGGGTGCTAGCTGTCAGCATGTGTTCTGGGATGCGCTGTAGGCATGTTGGAACACACATTGGCAGCTAGAGCAGAGTTACAAATATTTAATGTGGGCTTATTTCTGCTCTGTGAATAACTCATTGGGGTGGTAAGGGGGAGGGTTAGAGTTGGACAGTGGGAATGGTGAACAATGCATAGTAAGAGAGGACTAAACATTGCACGCTGTGACTCTTCCTACTACTGCAATTTCATCTAATGCCACCTCAATAGATAAAGCTAAGTGCACCCACACTGTTTGTATGGTGAATTAGAGGAAAGGGCTCTGTGTTAACTTTGGGAACATGCTTTCTACACCCTCGACAGTTAGCACGGTGGTGTTGAATTTAATGCTCCATGGCGTTAGGTGCCACACTTTAGTGCCCTTTAGTAAAAGACCCCCTAAGAGACCAATCTACCACTCTTTTTGTAAAGAAATATTTCAGAAAATTACTCCTGAGTCTATTCCCTTTCACTTTAATTCTATACTCCCTTGTTGCAGAGCTTTCATTCAATGAATGACAGAGATGTTTAAATACCTACTGTATGTAGCACATCTCCCCTCCCCTGCATTTCTTCCAAAGTATACATACTGAAATATCTAAGTCTGTCCCCATATGCCTTATGACCAAGACCACTGACTATTTTGATAACCACCCTCAGCACTGACTCCATCCTATTTATATGCTTTTGAAGGTGTAGTCTCCATAATTGCACACAATATTCCAAATGAGGTCTCACCAAAGACTTATACAGAGGCAATATCACCACCTTCTTCCTACTGGCTGTTCCTCTCCTTATGCACCCAAGCATCTTTCATCATCACCTTTTATACCTGTTTAGCCATCTTAAGATCATCAGAAAAAATCACACCCAAGTCTCATTCTTCTTTTGTGGACAGAAGTACTTCACCCTCTATATCTGTGAAATAAGATCCCAGATGTTGAAGCTTTGGTGGGAGGGGCTGACTTGTATTTAGTGGCAGTTACAGAAACATGGTTCACAGAAAACCATGACTGGGATGTAACAATACTAGGCTATACATTATTCAGAATGGACAGCCTAGGAAGAAGGGGAGGAGGAGTGGCACTATATGTAAAAAATAATATTAAAGCTTTGGAAGTACAGAGCTTAAAAGGGAGAGAGGAGGCACTGTGCCTTACATAACAACATAAGATATGCCATACTGGGTCAGACCAAGGTCCATCAAACCCAGTATCCTGTTTCCATAGGTGGCCAATCTAGGTCATACGTACCTAGCAGTTTCCCCAAAAGACACAGGTTCCACAATGCTTGTATTGGGTCAAGCATTGATATCCTTGGTCCCTTCTTAATAATGGTTTATGGACCTTTCCTCCAAGAACTTCTCTAAACCTTTTTTAAACCCAGCTACACTAACAGCCTTTACTACATCCTCCGGTAACAAATTCCAGAGTTTGATTACACATTGAGTGAAAAAATATTTTCTTTTATTAGTCTTAAATAGTTTACCCTTTAGCTTCATTGCATGTCCCCTAGTCTTTCTATATTCTGATAACGTAAACAATTGATCTACGTTTACCTGTTCCACTCCATTCATTAATTTATAGACTTCTATCATATCTCCCCTCAGCTGTCTCTTTTCCAGGTTAAAGAGCCCTAACCTTTTTAGCCTTTCTTCATAGGAGTATCCTTCCATCCCCTTTACCATTTTGGTGGCTCTTCTCTGAAACTTTTCTAATAATGCTATATCCTTTTTAAGATACGGCAACCAGAATTGCACACAATATTCAAGGTGCGGTCTCACCATGGAGCGATATAGAGGCATTATAATATCCTTTGTTTTATTTTCCATTCCTTTCCTTATGATACCTAGCATTCTATTTGCTCTCTTGGCCACCGCTGTGCACTGGGTCGAGGGTTTTAACATGTTATCCACAATGACACCTACATCTTTTTCCTGGGTGGTGGTTCCTAATGTGGAACCTTGAAAGAGTGAAAGAAAAATCTATTTGCATTGATGTGATATTCAGACCTCCCTCACAGGAGGAAGAGGTGGACAGAGAGTTAATTGAAGACATAGGCAGAATTGCTAGGAAAGGGGAAGTGCTACTGATAGGGGATTTCAATATGCCAGATGTTGATTAGTACATTCCTGCTACAGTATCATTTAGAAGTAAGGAGATCTAGGATTCTCTAGAGGGAGAACTATTCAGGCAATTGGTAAGAGAACTCACATGTGAAGGGGCCATAATGGTCTTGCTGCTTACCAATGGTGAAAGTGTTTCTGATGATACAATGGGAGATCATTTTGCATCCAATGATCACCAGATGGTGTGCTTCAGTATTAGGACTAGGGCTGTTAGAATCTATTCAAAAGTGAGGGTCTTAAACTTTAGGAAAACCAACTTTGCCAAGATGGGTCAATACCTCAGGGAGTCGTAAGCGGGATGAGAACAGCTGGGGAATATATAAAAACAGTAGGCAAAAATAAAAGGGAATATTTTAAGAGCAACCAACCTTTTTGTTAAAATAGTAAATAAAGGTAAAAGGAAAAGGAGACCACTATGGTTTTCGCAAGAAGTAGCTGAAAAGGTGAAGAAAAAGAGGGAGGCCTTCATGAAATACAAGCAATCACAGAGAGAGGAAGACAGGCATCTATATTTTGGAAAAACTTAGAGAAGCTAGCAAAGTAGTCAGGAAAGCAAAGTTTCAAAAAGAGGAGGAAATAGCCAATGTAATAAAATGGGGGGGGGGGGGGGGATAAGACATTTTTCAGATATGTTAGTGAGAAGACGAAGGGCAAATGTTGTATTGTCAAACTCAAGGGTGAAGGGGAGGAATATGTAGAAGCTGGTGAGGATAAAGAGGAATTGCTTAACAAATATTTCTGTTCTGTGTTCACAGATGAAGAACCAGGAACAGGACCTCAGAAAGCACCCTCAAACAGAAACAGAAGTGAGGGACATCTTGCAGAATTTTCAGAAGACTGTGTTCATGAGAAACTAAACTTAAAGTAGACAAAGTGATGGGACTGGATGGGATACACCCTAGAATACTGAGGGAACTTGGAGACATTCTAGCAGCTCCACTGACTGACCTTTTCAAGGCCTCGTTGGAGTCGGGAGTGGTGCCAAAGGACTGGAGAGAAGCTCATGTGGTGCCTTTACACAAAAGCGGAATGTGGTTGAAACTACAGGCCGGTTAGTTTAACTTCGGTGGTGAGTAAATTATTGGAAACGCTGCTGAAAGAGAAAATAGTGATGTTTCTGGAGTCCAGCGGATTACAGGATCCAAGGCAGCATGGATTCACCAGAGACAGGTCTTGTTAGACAAACCTGATTGATTTTTTGACTGGGTGACCAGGGAGTTGGACCAACGGAGAGCCCTGATTTCAGTAAAGCCTTTGACACTGTTCCTCACAGGCGACTTGAGTTAGAAATTGGTTGAGTGGTACGCGACAATGGGTACAGGTAAATGGAGCTCACTCTAAGGAGAAGGAAGTTATCAGTGGTGTACACCAGGGCTCTGTCCTTGGTCCAATTCTTTTTAACATCTTTTTTAGTGATATAGCGGAAGAGCTGTCGGGTAAGGTTTGCCTCTTTGTGAGTAAGACCAAAATCTGCAATAGAGTAGATACACTTGAAGATGTAGATAATATGAGGAGGGATCTAGCTAAGCTTGGAGAATGGTCTAGAATTTGACAGCTGGGATTTAATGTAAAAAATGCAAGGTCATGCATTTGGGCTGCAGCAATCCAAGGGAGCAATATAGTATAGGGGGTAAAGTACTTTTATCCACTAAAGAAGAGCGGGACATAGGCGTGGTTGTGTCTGATGATCATAAAGTAGCTAAACAAGTAGAAAAGGTGACAGCAAAAGCTTGAAGGATGCTTTGGTGCATAGGGAGAGGAATGTGTGCAATCCTGGAGACCGCACCTTCAAAAGGATATAAACAGGATGGAGTTAGTCCAAATGCCCCTTAGCCTGTTTAGCATGATGGGGTGAGACACTGAGTCAAAGGCTGTACTTATGTCGAGAAATAGTAACACAAATCTCTGTCTGGATTTATCCAGGCAAATAATGAGTCTGTTAAAGAGATCTGTTAGTAGAGTGTCAATGCGGTGTTGTAGGCGGAAACCATGTTGGTGTTGGTCTAGGGGTGCATCAGCATCTATATGGTCTTGCAGTTGATGTTGTATGGTTTTCTCAATGATTTTGACCAGGAATGGAATGCTTGGAATTGGGCAATATACGTTTGGGAGGGTCTTATCCATCGCAGTCTTTTTTAAGATAGGGCATACGGTGGCCTGTTTGAGCGCAGGTGGTAGGTATCCTAGTGCCAGGGAAGAGTGAACAATATGTAAGATGATTTTGGCAAAATAGTAACATAGTAACATAGTAAATGACGGCAGATAAAGACCAGCATGGTCCATCCAGTCTGCCCAGCAATACGGCAAGAGTAGGTGCACCTGACGTTCTGTGCAGGTCACCCCTCCCCATGTGTTTGTTTAGGGGTGGACCCACCACTCCATGTAGGACAACCCTATTTGTTGAGAAGTTAGATGGTTCAGTTTATTTTGTTTTTATCCTGTTGCTGTAAAGGGATCCGCTGTGCTTGTCCCATACTGTTTTGAATTCCGTCACCGTTTTTGCCCCCACCACTTCCATCGGGAGAGCATTCCAAGCATCCACCACCCTTTCAGTGAAAAAATATTTCCTGACATATTTGTTGTGCCGGTTGTGTTGGGGTCGTTGGTCATTTGGGTTACAATCGAGAAACGTTCTCTTGGGCGGTTGAGTGATTTCATTAGTGGGTTTGTGATATATTCCTTTTGTGTCTTGTTACATAGGTCATTGTATTTCTTTTGTAGGATGTGCAGTTATGTCTTGATTGTGTTTTCTCTTGTTCTTTTCCATTTTCTTTCAAGGTGCCTGAGGTCTTTCCGAGTTTGCTCCAGTGTTTTGGAGAACCATGGACGTCTTGAGGATTTTTGGTGTTTTGTGGTGAGGTTTTTTTGGAAGGTTGCAGCATTGTTTATTGTTTGATTCCACAAATTTATAAATTCATCTAGGTTTGTTATGTCTGCATCTATAAGAGTTGAGCTCTGATCAAGGAAGTATTGTGCATTGAATGCCTTGAAACGACGTTGGGATTGTTGCTGTTGGGGGTGTTTCGTTGGGGTGGTATTGGCTGGTATATTGATGGTTATCATGGTATGTACTGACCATGATACTGAATAAATTTGTAAATTTAGATTTTCTTTGTGAAGTTTGTTTGATAGAAAGATGAGGTCTAGAGCTGATCCTTTACAGTGGGTTGGTGAATCAATTATTTGAGTTAACTGTAGGGATTCCATGGCATCCAGGAATATGTTGGCTTCCTTGTTGGGGATTGAGGAGAGGTTAAAGTCACCCATAAGTGTAAAGTGATTTGCTGTGGCAGTATGTGTACATGCCTCATTTATGATTGCAGTGAGGTCTTCAGAGTTGAGGGTAGGCTTTCTGTAAGTTACAGATATAGTGTACCCGGAGTTAGATATGGTTAGGAACTCTAATGTTTGTAGGGACTGCGAGTTTGTAATTGTGAAGTTCAGATGCTTCTTTGTGAGTATGAACACTCCTCCACCTCTCTGGTGTGCTCTGGGGCAGCTAAATAGTGTATATTGTGGGGTAACTATTTGGTTCAGTAGGACATTGTCATAGTCGTTAATCCAGCTTTCCGTGATACACATTATGTCTGTGTCCATGTTATGCAAATGGTCTGAAATAATCTGGATTTTGTTGCGGATTGACTGAGTGTTAATGAGAAAGCACTTGATTGGATGTTGCTAATGTTTAGTGATCACTGTGTTTGTCGTTAATTGCTGTGCTGTGCTGATTTGTATAAGTCTCCGAGTTTGTTTGGGAGGTGGTATTTTTTGGTGGGTTGTGAGGTGGAGGAGGTTTGCTCTATGTAGAACTTGCATAGTTTTGTTCCAGTTGTTATTTATGTGGGTGGATGATATGAGGTGAAATGTAGCCAGGAGGATGATCACGTGGTATGTCAGGTTATGTGGTGTCATAATTGGATATGTGTTCATGGGGTAGTGTGGATGGTTGTTCTTGTGAGGTTTAGTGGTTATGGTTATAGTTATAGTTATAGTTGCTGATTGGATCATTAGGCATGTAGACAGCTGGATGGCTGGTGGACGTGAGAATCGTCTGGTAACATGCCTGCCTGGTGCAAAGATAGCGGACCTCACGCACCACCTAGAGAAGGTCTTAGATAGTGCTGGGGAGGAGTCTACTATCTTGGTACATGTCAGTACCAATGACATAGGAAAATGTGGTAGGGAAATTCTGGAGGCTAAATTTAGGCTGTTAGATAGGAAGCTGAAATCCAGAACTTTCAGGGTAGCATTCTCCAAAATGCTTCCCGTTCCATGTGCAGGACCCAAAAGGCAGGAAGAGCTCGGAGTCTCAATGCGTGGATGAGACGATGGTGCAAGGATGAGGGTTTTGAATTTGTTAGGAACTGGGGAACATTCTAGGGAAAGGAGGGGCTCTTCCAAAGGGATGGGCTTCACCTTAAGTGAGATGGAACCAGGCTGCTGGCATTAACATTTAAAAGAAGATAGAACAGCTTTTAAAGTAGATAATAGGGAAGAGCCGACAGTCACCCAAGAGTGCATGGTTTGGAACAATGTATCCTTGAAGGATACTACCAAAAAAATGAAGTTAGGGCATATCAGGAGAGAGGTTCCAATAAAGACAAAGGTAGCCCAAATACCCTTGAGTACAGAGCCGAGAGAGCTTAAAAATTCCAAATTACCCCTACCTACCAATAATCAGATTAATATGAATAAAATGCAGTCTCTAAAATGCTTATATGTAAATGCTAGAATTCTAAAAAATAAGATAGGAGAGTTAGAATATATAGCACTAAATGAGAAGTTAGATATGATTGGTATCTCAGAGACATGGTGGAAGGAGGACAACCAGTGGGACACTGTGATACCTGGGTACAAACTATATCATAATGATTGAGCAGATCAAATTGGTGGAGGGGTTGTGCTCTATGTCAGAGAGGGCATAGAGTGACAAAGGATTAAAGTTTTGGAGGAACCAAAATTTGCTGTAGAATTTCTATGGATTGAAATTCCATGTAAAAAGGGGAAGGCAATGACAGTGGGGTTGTACTATCGACCACCTGGCCAGAATAAACAAATGGATGATGAAATGCTCAAATAAGTCAGGGAAGCTAACAAAAGTTACAGAACAGTAATAATAATGGGTGATTTCAATTACCCCGGTATTGTCTGGGTCAGTGTCACGGCAGGACATGCTAGGGAGATAAAGATTCTAGAAGAAATAAATGACTGCTTCTTGGAGCAGCTGGTTCATGAACCGACCAAAGGGGAAGCCATTTTGGACTTAGTCCTTAATGGAACACCAGATCTGGTGCAAGAGATAAGGGTGTTGGGGCCACTTGACAATAGTGATCATAGCATGATCGCGTTTGATTTCATTAATGGAGGAGGGATGGTAAGGAAATCCATAGTACTATCTTTTAACTTTCAAAAGGGAGACTATGATAAAATGAGGAAAATAGTTAAGAAAAAACTAAAAGGAGCAGTTGCAAAGGTCAAAGACTTAGATCAAGCTTGGGTGTTGTTTAAAACTACTATCTTGGAAGACCAGACCAGCTGTATTCCACACTTTAAGAAAAGTAGAAGGAAGTCCAAAAAACTGCCAGCATGGTTTAAAGGTGAGTTCAGAGAGGCTGTTGTTGCCAAAAAAGCATCTTTCAGGAAATGGAAAAAAGAGGCAAATGATGAAAACTGGAAACAGCACAAGCACAGGCAAGTAAAATGCAAGGCATTGATAAGGCAAAAACATGTAATACAGACTTTTTCAAGTACATTCATAGCAAAAAACCTGTGAGAGAGTCAATTGGACAATTAGATGATAGAGGGGTAAAAGGGGCAGTAAGAGGGGACAAGGCTATAGGGGAGAGACTGAATGAATTCTTTGCTTTGGTCTTTACTGAGAAAGAAGTAGGGATGTTACCCATAACTGAAGTGGTATTTAAAAGTGATACTGCAGAGGAATAGAAAGAAATATTGATACACCAGGAAGATGTATTACAACTATTTGATAAACTGAAGAATACTTCCTGTTGCTTTTATATTTAACTCCTTGCAGCTAAATTGCATGTCCTATGGTGCTATATCTTCCCCATTTTTGGAAAAGGTTTGTTGATTAATATCTTTCACAAATGCAAACATTTGTATCATTCCTTCCCATTCCTCCTCTTCCTCTAGGTATACATCTTCAGGTCTTCAGGTCCCTTTTCATATGGTTTCTGGTGCAAACCCCATACCATTTTGATCACCTTCCTCTGAATCGAGTCAAGTCTTTTTTACATCCTTAGTGTGATATGGCCTCCAAAACTGAATACAGTACTTCAACTAATTCCTCAACACTAACTTGATCAAGAGCATTATCACCTCCTTCTTTCTGCAGGCTATGCCCCCTTTTATGCATCCTAGCATCCTTCGGGGTTTGCCCATAGTACTTTATCACATTGTTTTTGAGGTTTTGCAGAGACTGTCATCCCAAGATCTCTCTCCTAGTCCACCACTAATCACATACAGCTTTTTCAGATTTCTGTACCCCAAATACATCCTTCTATATTTCTTCACATTAAAGCATAACTGGAAAGTATTAGCCCATTCTTCTAATTTTTGTATATCACTTCTCATGTTGTCCATTCCCTAAGGGGTGTCTACTTTATTGACAATCTTCATGACATCTGCAATAAAGCAATGTTTCCCTTCTAGTTTTTCAGTGACATAGCTCAAAATGATACTGCAGAGAATTGGTCCATGGCTAATCCCCAAGGCACTCCACTAATCAGTCTCCTTTCTTACAAGTGAATTTCATTTACCACCACCCTTTGTCTTCTCTCAGTTAATTATCCTCAGGCTGCTCAATTTATTTGTATGCCTCCTATAAGAAATGAAACATAGAAACAGAGAAAAATGATGGCAGATAAAGAACATAATGGCCTATGCAGTCTGTCCTTCCGTAAAAACTACTAAGCTCTACATTCCTTTTTTTTTTCTTTTAGAGAACCTCTCCTATGTAGTCCTGAATTCAGACACAGTCTTTGTGTCTACTATCTCCATGGGAGACTAATTCATGCATTTACCACTTTTTATGTAAAGAAATATTTCTGCAAATTACTACTGATTCTATCTTCTTTACCTTCATCCTCTGTCCCCTCCTTGCAGAGTTTTCTGTCAATTGAAAGAGGGTCTCCTCCTGTGCATTTACGCCATGGAGGTTTTTAAATGTTTCTATCATGTCTACCCTCCCTGGTCTTTCTTCCAAAGTATACATATTGAAATCTTTAAATCTGCCCCATATGCCTTATGACAAAGCCCACTGACCATTTTGGTAGACACCCTCTGCATAGACCCCATCCTCTTTATATCATTTTGAAGGTGTGGTCTCCAGAATTGGTTACAAATTAGGTCTCTCTAAAGAAGAAACTTGTTGTGGAATCAAAAATAAGTAATAAAGACTTTTTCAAGTACATTATTAGCAAAAAACCTGTAAGAGAGTTAGTTGGACCAATAGATGATAGAGGGGTAAAAGGGTCAGTAAGAGGAGACAAAGCTATAGTGGAGAGACTGAATGAATTATTTGCTTCAGTCTTTACTGAGGAAGATGTAGGGATGTTACCCATGACTGAAGTGGTATTTAAAGGTGATACTGCAGAAGAATTGAAAAAAATATTGATATGCTGGGAAGATGTATTACAACTATTGATAAACTAAAGAGTAGCAAATCACCTGGATTGGATGGTATACATCCAAGGGTGTTGAAAGAACTAAAATATTAAATTGCAGACCTGCTATTAGTAATCAGTGAACTATCATTAAAATCATCTGTAATACCTGAAGATTGGAGAATCGCCAATGTAACGCCAATTATTAAAAAGAGTTTCAGGGGTGATCCGGAAAGCTACAGAACAGTGAGACTGACATCAGTACCGGGAAAAATGGTAGAAACCATCATAAAGAACAAAATTACTCAACATGTAGATAGTCATGCTTCAATGGGAGACAGCCAACATGGATTTAGACAAGGAAGATCTTGTCTTACTAATCTGTTATGTTTTTTTAAGTTATGAATAAACAGGTAGACAAAGGTGAGTCGGTTGATATAGTGTATTTGGACTTTCAGAAAGCCTTTGACAAGGTCCCTCATCAGAGACATTTGGCAAAACTAAAAAGTCATGGGATAGGAGACAGTGTACAATTGTGGATCAGGAACTGGTTAAAAGATAGAAAGCAGAGGGTAGGGCTAAATGGCCAATTTTCACAATGGAAAAAGGTGAATAGTGGAGTACCCCAGGGATCTGTGCTGGGTCCGCTGCTTTTTGACATATTCATAAATGACCTGGAAAAGGGAATAACAAGTGAGGTTATCAAATTTGCAGATGACAGAAAACTATTTAAAGTTGTTAAAACCCAAGAGGATTGCGGAAAATTGCAAGAGTATCTTGATAAATTGGAAGACTGGGCATCCAAATGGCAGATGAAATTTAATGTGGACAAGTGCAAAGTTATGCACCTAGGAAAGAACAACCTAAACTATGGTTACATGATGCAAGGTTCCACATTGGAAACCACCACCCAGGAAAAAGATTTAGGCGTGATTGTGGATAACATGTTGAAACACTCCACCCAGTATGCAGAGGCGGCAAAGAGAGCAAATAAAATGCTAGATATCATAAGGAAAGTAATGGAAAATAAAACAAAGGATATTATAATGCCTCTGTATCGATCCATGGTATGACCGCACCTTGAATATTGTGTGCAATTCTGGTCACTGTATCTTAAAAATGATATAGCGTTATTAGAAAAGGTGTAGAGAAGAGCCACCAAAATGGTAAAGGGGATGGAAGAGAGGCTAAGAAGGTTGGGGCTCTTCAACCTGGAAAAGCGACGTTTGAGGAGAGATATTATAGAGGTCTATAAATTAATGAATGGAGTGGAACAGGTAAAAGTAGATTGATTATTTTTGTTGTCAGAATATAAACAGACTAGGGGAAATTCAATGAAGCTACAGGGTAACCTATTTAAGACTAATAAGAGAAATTTTTTTTTCACTCAACGTGTAATCAAACTCTGGAATTTGTTACCGGAGGATGCAGTAAAAGCCGCTAGTGTAGTTGGGTTTAAAAAAGATTTGGACAAGTTCCTGGAGGAAAGGTTCATAAACCATTATTAAAAGGGACCCAGGATATTACTGCTTGACCCAATACAAGCATTGAAGAGCCTGTGTTTTTTGGGGAGACTGTTAGGTACTTATGACCTAGTTTGGCCACTGTTGGAAACAGGATACTGGGCTTGATGGACATTGGCATATCTTATGTTCTTATGTATAGCAAAGAAAGGTTACCAGTGAGTATCTTCATTAGCTTTAACTTGACAAAAAATACATGTGGAATATCACAAACAACCAAGCACCTTAAAATAACAGCTAAAATGACTCAAAGGCATCTATAACAAGACATATATAGTAAAACATATATAATAATAAAACAAACATGTCCAGTAAAAAGACATTAAGAAACCAATTGGCATTATTAAAAACAAATTGTAAAAAGAAAAATGAAAACAACAGTAAAAAAGTAAAAATAAAAACAGAATGATAAAAAGATGCCATATGACAAAAACTGCTAGTGAGATAATGCTGGAGAGCCTACAGCTGGAATAAGAATAAAACAAAAAATAAACATGTATATCAAAAGATCTAAGCTGTACATGTGGCAGAGTAGCCTAATGGTTAGAGCAACTGCCTAGTACCCAGAAAATAAAGGGTTCAACTCCCACTGGCAGCCCTTGTGACCTTAGGCAAGTCACTTTACCCTCCATTGCCTTGGAAGAAAACACTGGCAATCTACTTCCAGTGATGCATTACCCAGAGGTAGCTGGGTCACTATGAGTCAACACTGACTTGATGGCACAAAAAAAAAAAAGCTGTATATGAAGCAGAGTGGGTGCACTTATCAAAACCACACAAGGGCACATCAGGACTATGTTCAAGGAGTCACTGGGAAACAATAAGGGACATATGAATGTGTCTAAAACCTTCCAAGAACCAATTAAAGGCACATTAAAAAATGTATGAAGGAACCACAAAAGTATTAAAAAAGCAAATAAAAGGGGGGAGGGAACCATAAGTGCCCTGCCCTAGAAAAGAAATAACAAAAAAGTAGTCATCAAGTTTACTTCAAAAATGGGTATCATTCTTTTACATTGAAAAACATGTGCATAGAAGCATGTAAACAAATGTATGACAAAAACATATTCCCACAACGTGGGGGGGGGGGGTGAGGGAGGGCAAAGGGGAAAGGGAAGGAAGGGGAGGAGGGAAGGGGGAGGGCAAGGGAGGAAGAAAAAACATCTTAAGATGTTAGATTGGGAGGATAAAGATCAGCAAGAGGGCCATGTCAGTCGGAGCTACTTATAATAGGAAACATTGGGGAATGCACAGATTGAAAGAAGAACAGAACAAACAGGGAGGACACTGAAACTTATGGCCAACATCCTGTAAACAAACAGGTAGAGGCCCATTCTGAAAGGGACACGTCCAAAAGATGTATGAGGACAAAATGTACCCGATTCCACAACCATGGGAGTTGTATGTTCCTGTGGATGCAGAATCTGGGCACTTAGATGGCTCATTGTGCCTCCCCACTAGCCCTCTCAACACTCCGGCTGGTGTGCCTGTGCAGCAGCATCCCACTGCTATGGCACCGGCACATCCAGTCAGAGGTTTGCATTGGCAGGACACCATTCAGCCCCTTTGCCCTGCCTTCCAGTTCTCAAGGAAGGGGGCAAAGGCAGGGGTTAGGCGGTGAATTCACCCCCACATCGGTGCAATGGGGCAGGTAGGCTGTAACCCCCCATCATCAGGCCATACAATGCTTATTCTACCTTCAAGATGGAATAAGTCGGGCGTACAAGTAGATGCCTGTAGACATACAGAGGCTTGACCTTAATGGCCTCTGTGCATCCAGGCACTTAGGACCACCCCTGTTGTACCCCCACTTCACCTCCATGCTGCCCCCTCTTGCCCCCATCCAGTGTTCCCCACACAAACATAAGATATGCTATACTAGGTCAGACCAAGATCCATCATGCCCAGTATCCTATTTCCAACAGTTGCCAATTCAGGTCACAAGTACCTATCAATTTCCCAAAAAGGTACATAGATTCCATGTTGCTTATCCCAGGGTAAGCAATGGACTTCCTTGGCCTATGAAGCAGTAATGACTTTGGTGGCTTATGGATACTCTCAAGCATTCCTGCTGCTGTGGAGGGCTCTTCTGCAATGTTGAGAGCCGCCAGGGTCTGAGAAATGAGAGTTGCCAACTTATCCCTACGGAAGATCTTCACCACCATGGGATCCTGCCCTGGAAGGATCTCACCTTATTTGTGTTCCTCTCCTGGGATTTCTATCCCAGTAGTCTGATGGCCCTTTCAGAGGTCTTCAGAATCCACTTGACACAATATCAAAATAAACGCAACTATCTAAATTCTCAACAAACAGGGGTGTCCTACACGGAGCAGTGGGTTCACCTTTAAACAAAGAGATGGGGAGGGGTGACCTGCACAGAGCTGCAGGTGTACCTACTCTTGCCATCTTACTGGGCATACTAGATGGACCATACTGGTCTTTATCTGCTATGTTACTATGACACAGCTGAGTGGTGATCCTTCCCATCTTCGCCCTGTTCATCCAAACTCTCTTTAATACGAGCATGGGAATATCAAGCAGGACAAACATAGCAGACACAACAGACTGAGAGCCCTGCACTAGGCCCTGCTTCATGCAGGTGGTCTGGTATGACAACAAAAATTCTGTGAAGAAGGGAACTCCTTGACCGTGGGGATCTCATGGGCAGCTGACCACAAACCCTATGCTGCTGTCACTACTGAGGACAAATTCTGGGCCTTCACAAGCTCCCTAAGTAGCAGCCATAGCTCTTGATAATATAGCTGTGTTACCTGCAAAACACGGGCTGTGCTGCAGCTGTGTAGAGGCTGGCACTGTGCTGTTTGCAGTTCTTATGCTCCTCTGATCCCATTCCCACCCATCTACTAAGTTCTATCTCTTCCACTGCTATTAAATCCATCTTAAACTATCTCTTTCTACTGCAGCTATTCAAGCAGCCTTCAAACATGCTGTGGTTATACTTCTCCTCAAAAAACCTCCATTAGACCTTACCTGCACTTCCAGCTATTGGCCTAGCTCTGTCCTCCCCTTTGCTTCAAAACTACCCAAACATGCAATTCACCACCGTGTTTTTGACTTTCTTTTTTCTCACACCCTTCTGGATCCCTTATAATCTGGCTTTTGTACTACACATTCTACAGAAATTGCTCCTACGAAAGTCTCCAGTAACTTGTTTCTCACCAAATTGAAAGGCCTTTACTCAATTCTCACCCTTCTTGAGCTTTTTGTTGCATTTGAAACTGTTGATCATTACCTTCTTCTTGTTATCATGTCCACGCTTGGATTTCAATGCTCTGCTCTGTCCTGGTTTTCTTCTTCTCTCCCATCATAATTTTATTAACATGATCAGGACCCATTGTTGAAGAAATTAAAAGTTGAAGCAGCACTACAAATGTTATCAAAGAACAAAGAACTGGGCATCCAATTGAAGAATTAAAGCAATCAGATCTACTGTATGCTGATACCAATACTGAAGAAAGGTAATCCGACTTACTATGGAAATTAATCGCACAATTGCTCTGATCCTACATATTTTATTTATTTATTTATTTACATCTCTTATATACCGCACTCTTTGGCATCAGCGCGGTTTACATCGAACAAAAAATTCAGCACCATAAGCAAGCGTCTGAGTTACAGTAAACAGGGGAATAAAACTTGGATAACAGGGTAAAATCAGTAAATGGGGTCATACAACCTGGTTAGCAATGTGATTAAGAATAACGGAAATATAACAGTGAACTATTAACATCTTAAAAGATAGCGCAGATGAGATAGAAGACAGGCCACGTAGAACCTTCTACCAAAGGTCTGTGGAACCTTTCTATGTGGGGAATTCTGGTTCAATAGGTGAATCGGTGTGTCCATGATTCACAGAGAGGGGTCGTGCCTCTGCACTCACTGAGAAGTATTTAAGGAATAAGTAGTGTTTGAGGGCTTTTCTAAATTGCAGTAGGCTGTTGATTGCTCTAATATCTGGCGGTAGTGCATTCCAGAGTTTGGGGGCACGAAGGCTGAAAGCCCGGTTTGCTGTTGCTGAGGTGCTTCTAGTTAGTTCGCGGGGAACCATTAGCGAATTTACTGCAGTAGATCTCCTCGATCTATTCGGGGCTATGGGTTTGATGAGTTCAGTTAATGATGTGGGGGAGAGACTATTTACTGCTTTGAATGTAAGTAGTAATGTTTTGAATATGATCCTGGCATGTATAGGAAGCCAGTGTAACTGCATTAGCAGGGGTGATACATGCTCACATCTAGATGCCCCATAGAGAATCCTCGCAGCGCTATTCATTGCGAGCTGTAGGGGGTTCAGGGTGGATTGAGGGAGGCCTAGTAAAATGACATTAGCATAGTCAAAGTGGGGCATGATCAGAGCCTGGTAGATGGTGCGAAAATCCTCAGGTTCGAGCAGGGGGCGAAGATGTCTTATGTGATGCAGCAAGGGGTACACAGCCTATGGAAATTCAGGTAAAAGAAAGACTTACCTCAGAGTCAGCTTTAGAAAGCAGCACTAGGCACTCTGATTCACCGGAGCAAGGGAAATTCTTGCTACGTAGCAAACAAAAATCCCATCAGGAACACCTGAGTGAAAATCCCCAGGTCACGTGCAGAGCTAGGGATTACTTAAAGCAAGGTTCCAGTCAGTGGAGTAGATTGGGAGTGGCAAGAGGAGGAGCAAGAACACGAACACCAAAGGGAACTACAGAGAGTAGGACTGCAGGTCGGGTTGCAGAGGATAGCAGGAGGTGTGGCTCTCATCAGCTGAGCAGAAACCCCAGGGGATTGCTGGGAGGAAACTCTTCTCACGGAGAACCAGGAAGTGAGTCTGACTCCAGCTCTCGAGAAGAGAGGTTCAAGGCAAGCTGTTCCAAGAGTAAACCTGCTACCAGAAATAACCTGAAAGAGAAGCTAGGAGGATCCCACTACACTAGAGACCGGTATGCGCCAGCTCAAGGCAGAGGTCACTGTGAGAGGAAAGTGTTGGGGGATGGGAACTCCAAGCACGTCTGCAGCCTAAGAAGTAGGTGTAAAACTAAGTCTAATTGTACTCCTGCACAACCAGCCTGGAAGGCAAAAGCCATAAGGTATAGGGTGCCACGTATTAAGGCAGTCCCTGCAGATAGAAGGAATCCTCCATATGATTATAGGGAGAAGTTTAAAACCCCTAAGTGCCAAGGGCGTGGTCCTGAATATAACTACAAGCAGCAAGGTGGTTCAGAACTGTTATTCTGGGAGGAGAGCCCAGGCAGAAGATACCACAGGCCAGAGAGGTATAGCCCTGAAGGGAGAAGAGCCTCTTTTGATTATTACAGTGATTTATCACAGGACACTGTGTCTGAACGCGATTTGTATGAGGAGTCTGACACAGGGAGTTTGGGCACTGCTGAGGAGAATATGATATGGGAAGACGCTAGCAATCTTCCGGAGCCCATTCCCATGGAATGCAGCATGTGTTACAAACGCAGCCTTGCTATGTGAATGATTGCAAAGAGAACTTTGTACAGGAAATAAGGATTATTTGTTTGCCATTAATTTGTTGCTCTGTTCATCTTTAAGTTCTGTTTTCTTGACAAGTCCGAGCGGGACGGGGAATAAAACCCACTTTAAGTTTCATTCAAAAAGTTGCTCTGAAAGACTCTTTTATTTAACAAGCCAGAGCAATTACTTGTTCATAGGCCCTAGGCAACCGCCTATACAGGGCAATAAGGGCTCTAACCACGGGCCCCATCACACTTAGTGACCGGATTTTGTAGTATATGATTCTTACAGTGTTGGCTATATGTGCTTTCATGTCGAGGTTCTGGTCGAGTGTAACGCCCAGATATCTTATGTTGGGTTTTGATTGTAGCTCAGCATCCTTCACCTTCAGGAACTGTGGGGGGCTGAAGCTCGGGTTCCTTGACATGAAGAGCACTTCTGTCTTCTTGTGTTGAATCTTTAGGTTTTGTGACAAGAGCCATTGCGATATGGCATCAAAGCAGTTACTTAGTGGGGATAGGTCCATTTTGTCTATGTTGAAAGGCATATGAAGCAGGACATCGTCCGCATATATCATGCAACTCACATTGAAGGACCTGATGATCTTGCAAATAGGTTGCATATAAATATTGAACAGTAAGGCAGAAAGGGAGGAACCTTGTGGGACTCCCTGTCCTTGGTGAAATGGATCAGACATCATTCCACCAGACCGAACGTGTTGCCATCTTTCAGACAAGTACGATCTGCACCATTCAAGGGCAGTTCCGCCAACACCTTTCTCTTTTAGACGTATTAGAAGGAGGTCATGGCTCACCGAGTCAAAGGCCGCGGCTATGTCCAGGAACACAAGTGCGAAACCTTGTCGGACGTTGTTGATACCGGAGATTATGTTGCTGAGGAGAGATGTAAGGAGTGTTTCTACTCCGTGTGACTCTCTGAAGCCATGTTGGCAAGGGTCCAGAGGAGCCGTGGTATCAATATGGTCTTGCAATTGGCATTGGACCTCCTTTTCTATTAATTTCGCAAGAAAAGGAATACTAGAAATGGGTCTGTAGGATTCTGCCTTTTGAGGATCTAACTTACAGTTTTTTAACAGTGGTCTGATGGACGTTTGTTTGAGGGCAGAGGGGAACGTACCAGACTTGAAGGACAGGTTTATGATTTTAGTTATTATTGGGCTGAATTCGCAACGAAGTTCCTTTATCCAAAAAGCTGGACAGGGGTCCGTCTGAGCAGTGGTGGAGTTGAGAGACATGATCAGATCTTCAATTCGCTTCTTATCCGGCGTAGTGAAAATGCTTAGAGCTGTTGGGCAGTTATGGACAGTGGGGGTAAATTCTGAGGGGGGTTTACTTGTTTGTGTAAGTTTGGACTGTAGGTAGACCGCAAAATCTTGGGGATGGATCTCACATTGCTTTTCAGGGCTTGGTTCCTTTGATAGAGTCTTGACTATGTTAAACAAATCGTGGGGCTTATTTAAGGCCCGCTTCAGGGTGTCCGTGTGGTACTGCTTCATTTTATCAGAGATGGCTTTGCGGTGGATGGATAGCTGGTTGAGGTAGGCTGCCCGGTCTACGGAGGAGTGTGACCGACGCCAGCGCTTCTCGAGGCTCCGTAATTGGGATAGTGATAGTCTCAGATCATCAGTGTACCATGGTGCAGAAGCTCTTTTCCTAGTCGGTCTATTGAGAGGTGGTCGCAGTGCAATTGTATTAAGACTGTTGTTCCAGCATGCGATTAGGTCTTCTATCTCTAGAGGGGTCTCGTTACGAAGTGAGCAGGTTGCAGCAAGGATGCGCTCTCTGTTGAATGGAAGAAAGCTCCTGGTCAGCGATTTAAAGTTGTTATTTGGAGCAATGTTGGTCTTTGAGTGTCTGAGATGAGTAGGGATCTGGAATGTAATGAGTTTATGATCTGACCACGGTACATCAGATATCGATATCACCAAATTGTGTGATTGGTCATGTAAAATCTGTGGTGCGAATATAAGGTCAAGGGTGTTCCCCTTCACATGTGTAGGTTCCCGAACTAATTGTTGGTATCCTAGGGATTCGAGGGCTTCGAGGAATGCAGTTGAATGGCTGTCTTGGAGGGCTGGCAAGTTGAAATCACCAACAATCCAAACTGGAGTATTAGGATTCTGTGTGTTGGAGGCTAGGTCTATAATGTCTGGAAGGGCATCTGGGGCGGCTGAGGGTGCTCGGTATAGGAGGTTTATAGCGCATATCTTGTTGGAGATAGAGACTAACTCTAGGTGGTCCGTGCTTGGGGCATTTATCAGTTGGAACTGAAGGTCTGATCTGGAGAGTATGAGCACACCTCCTCCGCGCTTGTTCTGTCTGTGACTAGTAAACACTGAAAAATTCGGTGGAAGGAGCTGGTTGAGTAGTACATTGTCTTCTGTGGACAACCATGTTTCGGTAATCATAAGGATGTCAAGGTTGTGGAGGGATATTATGTCAGCGATCACTGGCCATTTCTTACGAATTGAGCGGGCGTTGATAAGGGCGCATTTTAAACTATGTGCATGTGCATGGAGGCTTTCATCCAGTTTGGCTCTCATCGTATGTTGGAGTGGAATGTGAATTAGATGCTTGTGATGTGGATGTGGGTTCCAATTGTAACTGAATTTGGGTATATCTGACCATCTCTTCCCTTGGCCGTATAAAATAGGTATCCTGTTAGCTTCAAGGGATAGAGCTTGGGAGAATGAGAGGCAGACAGAGAGGAGTAGGTAGCAACCAGTTAAGGTGGTGGGGGGACCCATTTTACCCTCTCTGAAAGCAATCACAGAGATTGTAAGATGTTAACAGTGATTGAGGGAGATTTGTAAGAATTCGATCAGGGCTGGTTCCCACTGGCTTTGAGACTTGCAATTCCTATCAATCTAGGTATAGACAGGGTATGGGATGTAGATCTATTGTCCCTGATAACAAAGCATAGACAAGCAATTTATAAATTCACAGACTAGCAAGATAGTGGCAATAGTAAACTTCGTCAGAGTAACATACTACTAAGATTACTGGCAGTAGTGTAGTAACAATGTAGCAATGAAGTTGTGGGTTATACTTGCAAGGCAGCAGGAGGGAAAAGTCGTTTGGAGAACTCTGTTGCTTCAGGTCTTTGTGGCTTGGTGAGCAAGCTCGATCAACGGGGAGCTCAGGCTGCTGGCAAGATGAGAGAGTTCAGTATTTTGTCTGCCGTAGGATTGTAGAGGCCACTGCCTAAGGGCCACGCCAAAGGGCCCTCTAGCGAGGCCCGCAAGGCGCGGGCGCGCCCGGTGGCGGTTACTTTTATTCCCGCAGCGCTACCCCGATTGGGTAAGATTGGGCAAGATTGGGCAAGATTCTACTCAAAATCACTCAATGGAGACTGCAACCATACCTGGACCAAGAATTGCCTGAAGTGCAAGCAGGATTTGGAAAAGGGTGAAGGACAAAAGATATCATTGCAGAAATGAGATAGTTCCTTGAAAGACAAAAGAACATTAAAATAATATCTACATATATTTCATTGTCTACAGCAAGACCTTTGATAGCAAAAATCATGAAAAACTCTGGACCACATAAAGAAGCATGGGTATACCAGAACACCTGATAGTTCTAATGTACATTTATCAAGAAGCAGCAGTTCAAATGGAACAAGGAGAAGCAGAATGGTTTAAAACTGGGAAAGGTGTACAAAAGGCTGGCTACTTTCCCCATACCTGTTCAGTTTATATGCAGTAGAAAACAAAAGCGGAATGTGACCTCCACATTTGTTGTTATGGAAGGACAGACTAGATAGGCCATGTGGTCTTTTTCTGTCGTCATGTTTCTATGTTTCTATGTTTCTAAGAACAGCAAAGGAAAGGGCGGCGTGAGACTACAACCACACGAGATGGTCTTCTATGAAATACTTTATTGAAGACCCAACTTGGCCAAGTTTGGCAACTATGCCTGCATCAGGAGTCAACAAATAGTTCAGCTGATTGCAATATAAAGCAATAAAACATCATTATGAACTATTTATTGACCCATGATGCAGGGAGAGCTGTTGAATCTTGGCCAAGTTGGGTCTTCAATAAAGTGTTTTCACAGATGATCATCTCATATGGCTGTGGTCTCTCTCTGCTCCTTCCTTGGCAATTTATTTGCAGAACAAAGCATTAGAATTGCAGGAGTGTATGATGACAACTGAGGTGCAAACACTCTTCAACAACACTTGATGCGCTGATGACACCACATTGTTGTTAGTATGTAGTTCACACCCGTCCAGTGGTATTTCAAAGTGAGTTACTTTTATATAAGGTAAGTATTTTTTTTGCCCCTGGAGGGTTCATAATCTCTTTTTACCTGAGGCAATACAGAGTTAAAAAACACACTTGAGGCTAGGTGTGCTAGTGGGAATCAAACCTTGGTGTCATTGGTTATTAGGCTACTGCTCTAACTACTAAGTTAGCCTTCCACTGTTGGTCAGGGTGAAGATAATTCAAAGAACATAAGGGGAAGATATTTAGCTGTGGTGGCTAGTGCTGAAAAGTGCTAGCCGTCACTGCTGAACTCTAAACACAGATATTCAATGCCAGGTCCATATCCAGCCATCAGCATTGAATATCCTAGTTGACCGGATGGCACAGAAGCTAAGCAGGTAGCAGAGACATCAGCCATAAGCATGACTGAAGACCTAGCACAGTTTAGGACAACTATTAACAGAGTCACCTTGAGTTGACATTGACTCAAGAGCACATAACAACATTTTATTAATTTTATGAAGATGTGCCAGGCCGCGGGCCGGGTCCCCGCGGCTGCCAGTAACCTGGGCCCGGGCCTGGCCTCGGCCTCCGGCACGTGACAGTGGTGTCGGGGGGTGGGGGGGAAGGGGAGGGGGAAGTGTAGAGCGGCGGCAATGGGATCATTCCCTGACGGTGAGTGGAGCGATCTCATTGGCTGAGGCATTGTGGGCAGGGACTGGTGTGCCGAGGAGTCGCGTGGTCAGTCCTTTCGGCATGGCTCCTCGGTAGGGACGGCAGCGTTCCCGCCCGCCCTCCCATGGGGTTGTACTTATGGGTTTGTTGCAGCTGGGTGGGGTGGCAGGGTAGAGAGCCCGCGCTCGCCGAGGCGGCGGGGCTTTAACTAATTTAGGAGCAGTGGGGGGAGTGAAGGACTCCCTGGGGTGGGGCGAGACATCCCGGTTGGGGGTCTCGGCCCAGTTTAGGAGTGTGGAGCCGGCCTTTGTTACTAGCATGGTGAGGCAGGTGGCGGGGGTTCGGGGGAGGAGAATGCTCCACCTTGCTACTAAGATGGCGGGTGGGGGCATTGTCCGGTGCCGGGGGGGGGGGGGCTGCGGTGTTATGTGGGGATGTTGAAGATGTTGGCCCAGGTTGGGCCAGTTGTGTTTATTGTTACATGTGTTAAATAAAGCTGCGACCAGAGTTGTACCATGATCTAGTCTCCAGGGTGTTTTTGTGGGTTGGGAATGGGGTGCTTAGGTGTCAGGTGGGAAGGTTGGCTATTGGAGGCGAGTAGGGCCTCCGGGTTACCAGGGTTAATGATTTGTTTATCAAGGGTTGTTTATCTATTTAAATATTTATGTTGATTGTTACCCATCTAGATGGTTGAGATATAAATATAACAAATCATATGAAAGGAAATGTTAGTGATCAAAGAGGGACAGAGGATAAGAGAAGGGAAAAGGTTCTGGAGGATGGGAAGGACAGTGGATCTCAGAGGAGGGAAATGAAGAAGGCATCTCAGCTAGGAGAGTTGGAAACATAGGGAAATGAAGTATACAAGGAAGGGAGAATTAAATCAGGAAACGGGCAGAAGGAAAATTAAGGGCATGGTATTAGATGGGGAGAAAACTGTATCAGGAAAGGGTATCTGAGATCAGGATATTATCTTCCTACTTTCTCACTCCTCATACATCCCTTCTGATCTCTTCAGTCACATGACATAGCTCCTCCAGCCCCTCATTCCCTCTTTCTGCAACAATGTTCTCTCTAATTTTCTGTAGGCTGTGTGCACATAAAATATCAGCTGTGCAGACTTTGAAAGAAGGTTACATTTTTGTGCGCCACATAACGACACTCGGAGTTATATACTTTAAAATTTGACTACATGTTAGAATATAGTATGTATACCACATTGATTTTAATCAAATTAAATGAAAATAGATGATTACAAAATGAAGCGGAACATTTCTAGTAATTACAATCACAACTTTTAAATTTTAAGACGTCTGTTGTTTTCTATCAGAATCAGAATCGTAATTTTTGTGCGCTCTATTGTAAAGTATGTGCGCTCGCTTGGCGAGGTGTGTGCGCGCACACACGCGCACAGCTTAGAGGGAACAGTGCTCTGCACCCCACCAGATTCACTCTTTCACATCCCACAGCCACACCAGTCTCCTCAATCTCTCTTTTCCCCTTTGATGAATTAAGAACCTAAAGTTCCTTTAGTCTCCATATTCACTTCCTGCCCCCATTGATCCCTTTATTCACAGCCAACGCAGCTCTCTAAACCTCTCACTCTTTTGGTTCCACTCTCACTTCCACTCACTCATACTCTTGTCACTAGTCCCTAGTTCATTTTTCTTACTCCAATTCACCCTCCCTCTTCTACCTACCTTCCAATATCCTCACTTATTTTTATGTTAATCCCCTTACCTCACTCTCCTTTTGTTCGCCACAAGCCCTTTAATCCCCTCACAGATCCTTCTTTCATATCTTGTGGCTAGGAGGGGAACAGTGGCAGTACAGCACCTAGACCATGTCCTTGGCTTTTCTAGGGCTGGTGAAAAGCCTTGAACAGTGTGGGACGCTGTAGTGCTACAAAGCAAAAAAGTCCAACTTTCGAGGAAGTAGAGAAAGAGATGGTCCAAGCAACCACACTGTCACTGTCCTTCTAAGAAGCCATGATTGGAAAAGATGAGGAGGACTAGAAGTTGGCGAGATAGAACAGTCGTTGATACCTCACATTCCCACCACTGCTGACAATCCAGCCCCCAGGTTTCCATGAACTATGTGGGAATTTTATAGACTTTCTGTGGCCATAAAAACATGGAGACTATGAGCCCTAGTAACAGTAATGTGATTAAATTCCAACAAAGAGAAGCTACAAGATTAGACACTCAAAAATATCTGTAGAGAATGTAGATTTATTCATCCAGTCATTTAATTTCTTTTCCCTACAGAGGCCTTCATTAGGGAAAACAGATCAAATTACAGGTAGCCGACCTTAATCATAGGGACTTCCTTTCCAACTGTCTGCTGACATCTCTGACTGACTAGTCACAGCAAATTAACATAATCAAGCAATGACACTGAATGACTTCATATTGCATAAAGAAGATACATTAAATGCAAAGCACAATTAATCATAGCGTTTACCAGTGCTAGACTAGAAGTAAATGATTCCGGCTTTGTAATCAACTGTTGATATTTGACTATTGTTGAGAACTGATAATAAGATAAAGATATATTTATAGACAGACAAATAGACATAATCTCAGTTGAATTATTTGATGTCTGAACTTGTTGTCCTTTAATTCCACTGTTCATATTTCTTTTAGTATTTGCGCATTTTCCCATCTCTATAATTAATTACAATTGGAATCAAATCCAAGGATCATATATTTAACCCCTGGTGCTGCCTAGAGTAGAATTCTGGACTTTGCCTGCCAATACTGAACTGCTTTAAATTTAATTCTCCCTTTAAATCCTTCTAATGTTTAGTGGATGAATTTCTTTACCAGAATCAAATTTCCAGATTAAACTCATTTCAATAATTTAACACAAATTTCAGTTTTATAATGGCAAAACCCCCCCACATTTTTTCACATTTGTACCTGCACAGATTTTGCTGCTTCAAATGATCTGGTACGTGAGTCCAGCAGAAGGCTTTATATTGTAGGCAGACACTCAGGGACCTGGTCTCTGAAGTCCTCAGCCCTCGGGGAGTCAGGCTACCAGTATGAAGCAATTATTACTGTATATAAGATGTTCTTCATAGAGGCTGGATTCACCATTAGGCAGCATAAATCACCAGCAGTGAAAGTCAAGCACTAAGTCCTGATAACTGCAGAAAAACATGCATATGAATTGCTTTACTTTGATGGTCTCTGATCTATGCTGCCACTTTCACCACCCCTAACAAGCATGCTGTCTGCGGCTTATCTGTGACCCTTTAGAGCTGTGACTGGGATGCCTGCATTTTTTTGCTTCACATATCACCATGGTCTGGGGAAAAATAAAGCAAAAGTATCTTTCTCTCTTATATGCCCCTATACCCTGCCCTTACCCAATTGGACAGTCAATCCTCACCCCTTCATCTCCAAGGAGCCCCCTTAGTTGACCAGCTAATTCTTGTCCTTTTCTCCAACTGCTTAGCCTCACATTACTGAACCTCATTTCTTCCCTTATATGACCATCACCTGCTAAGTTTCACTCTTCATCACCACCCACCTCACTCTCATCCAATCTCATCCAACCTCCTCCAACAATTTAGAAATCTTCAAGCTATCAACCCATCAGCTTTCTCCACTGCTTTCTCACCACCTCTTTCCTACACTATGTCATCTAAGCCTGTTGATGTGGCCGTATCTTCCTATAACATTGTGCTCTCTTCTGTATGCTCTCCTTTGGAAGCTCTTGCCCCTCCTATTTCATGTCTTGTGAGGCGTATTGTAACTCAGCCCTGGCTGTCCTCTAAAACCTACTACCTACATTGGACAGTCAACATGTAAATAATTGAGCTATTCTTTAGCATATGTTTTTGACCTATTTGTATATAGTTACCCTGCTCAAACCTGTACATAACCCCCCGTTATATTGTTACTACACTGTTATATTGTAAGTTCAGTGCAGACATCCTGCACTGCACAGTTATGTTGTATGTAAACCGCACTGATGATAAAGAGCGCGGTATATAAGAAAATTAAATAAATAAATAAATAAAAATACATTCCTGTGCCCGCTCAGCTGAGTGCCTTTGGCTCAAATCATGCACCTTTGGAGAGTTCCTACTGTAGCAGCTGATAAGCATGCAATAAATAATACCAGGAGTCAGTTCAAAGATCCAAGCCAATTTATTGTGCACAAGGCTCAGATAGTCAAGCTTCAAAAAGGACTGAGCAAAGCTCTTACAGAAACATATTCATTTTATACATATCTTTTCAGCTTGATACATGCAGACTTTCTATTGGTCCCAACGCCCCCTGCACTTGTCCAATCAGGGACCCTCTCTGGGCCTAGCACCCTGCTCCCCCTTCCCAGCCTATTCTAACAATGGTAATCCCGCTAAGTCTTCCGCAATCTGGTTTTCCTTTGGTCTTCCCTCTCCATGTTTGTCCCCTGTAATGTCTTCCCTTCCAATTCCCGTGGTTCCTACTCTTCGTTATCTGGGTGTCACCCTGGACTCATCTCTCTCTTTCCACCACCATATTTCTTCTGTTATCCGTACCTCTTTTTTCATTTACGTAAGATTCGTGCCGTCCAATCATCACTCCCCCCTGCCTCTGTTATCACCCTTGTCCTCTCTTTAATCATGACCCGGTTAGATTACTGTAACGTCATCTATGCAGGTCTACCTTCCCTACAGCTTCGCCGTCTCCAATTAATACAGAATGCTGCCGCTCGCCTCATTACCGGTTCCCCAGCCCGCTCTCATGTGTCACCCTCTCTCCTTGCCTTGCACTGGCTCCCGGTTAGGTTTCGCTTTATCTACAAGGTTCTTATCCTCACGCACAAAGCCCTCCATTCCAGCACTCCCCAATACCTGTCCGACGTCATTCACCTCCAACCCTCTCCTCGCCTTCTCCGATCTTCTTTCGGCAACCGTCTTTTCCTTCCTTCACCTGCCCAGGCCCGTTTAGAACACACCCGACACTCAGCTTTCTTTTTCCTAGGTCCAGCTTTATGGAACTCACTCCCTTCCTGCCTTCGTCTGGAACTTTCCTATCCCCGCTTTAAAACTCTCCTTAAAACACATCTATTCTGTCAAGCCTTTGATCTCCCTTTCTCTGACAATGGTGCCTCGTTCTCTGGTCGTCCCCCCCCAACCTCCATAAACCTCCCTTCCCTGTCTGTTCCACTTCCATTTCCCTTTTCCTCTTTCCGTCCCCTGCCCTTCGCCTTCCCTGCCCTTCTGGGCTCTTTTCCCCCTTCCGACTTTCTTTCTACCCTGTCCTGTCCTATTGAATTTGGCGTTCCTTTTCTAGCTTTATTTTCAGTAGCCCGTTTGTTGTACTGTACACCGCCCTGATGCTTCGGCCTGGGCGGTTCATCAAATAATGCAAATAAAGATAAAGATAAAGATAAAGGTACAGTTTCTAGGTATTGATACAAATCTACTGCAGGGTCGTTTCTGGCTCTAGGAATGCAGGTATTGAAACATTTCTATCATCAGAACATAAGAGAATAATGAAAGATTTATGTATTCATGAAGACTCCTTATTAAGCAGTTTAAAACAGCTTTCTCAGACTTTTACAGATTTTTAGTTCTAACTAAGATGGGGGTTGGAATCAGGGCCTAACTTACAGGCCTTTCATATTTGCAGACTATCATAGGCCATAGCCTACCACACTACATTTCAAATTCATGCTAGCCTCTTTCCAGTCTGCTATAGCACTCTCCAAACAAGTGTATTATGCCCATCTTACTAACTCTCTTGCCTTGGAACCCTGTCATCTCTTTACAACTCTCAATTCTCTCTTAAAAGTACCCCCGCCTCCAACCCCTTTTTCCCTTTCTGCCCAGACTTTGTATGACTACTTCCATGAAAAAGAACACAAGTTTACTCTTGATTCGCCCCAAAGGTCCTCTCCATTTTCCCATCCCTCTCTTCATTCCCTAATCCTTCCCTCAAACTCTGTCACCCGTTCCTCCTTTTTTCAGATCACTAAGGAAGAAATCACACAACTTCTCTCCTCCTGTAAATGTATTAGCTGTTCCTCTGATCCTATCACCACTTATCTACTAAACTCCATCTCCTCCACTGTTGTCCCTTCCATGTGTTGTATCCTCAACCTAACACTTTCTACAGTGACTGTTCCTGCAGCCTTCAAGCATGCGGTGGTTATACCTCTCCTCAAGAAACCATCCCTTGATCCTACCTGTCCTTTTACTTTTCAACCCATCTATCTATTCCTCTTTATTTCTAAACTACTTGAATGTGTGGTTCATCTGTCTTGACTTACTCTCCTCTCAGTCCCTTCTGGATCCACTACACTCTGGCTTTCACCCTTTACATTCTACTGAGACAGCTCTTTCCAAAGTCTCTAATGACTTGTGCCTTGCCAAATCCACAGGTCTTTATTTGATCCTCATCTTTCTTGATCTTTCTGATGCTTTTGACACTGTTGATCATCACTTTCTCCTTGATACCCTGTCCTTGCTTGGATTTAGGGGTTCTTGTTATTGTTGTTTTGTAGCGATCCATCTCATTGCTGGCCTTCCTCTTTTGCGTTGACCTTCTATCTTGCCAAGCATGATGTCTTTCTCTAATGATCTCTCTCTTCGCATGATGTGTCCGAAGTATGAAAGTCGAAGTCTCGTCATCTGAGCTTCTAAAGAAAGCTTAGGTTTGATCTCCTCTAGTACAGACTGGTTTGTTCTTCGGGCAGTCCATGGTATACACAGTATTCGCCGCCAGCACCATAATTCAAAGGCATCAATTTTCTTCCTGTCTGTCTTTTTCACTGTCCAGCTTTCACATCCATATGATGTTATTGAAAATACCATGGCTTGAACAAGTCGAATCTTTGTATGGAGAGAGACATCTCTGCTCTTGAGAATCTTATCTAGGTCTTTCATAGCCATTCTGCCAAGAGCAATGCGTCGTATGATTTCTTGACTGCTTGTTGCTTCTTTATTGATAGTTGATCCAAGTAGGTTAAAGTTGTTCACGATTTCAATTTCTTCTCCTTCAACGATGAACCTGTTGATTTTGCCAGTTGTCATGATCTTTGTCTTCTTTACATTAAGGTGCAGGCCCATTTTGAGACTATGTTCTTTGATTGTGAGAAGCAAATGTTTCAGATCATCTTCACTTTCAGCCAGTAATGTGGTATCATCAGCATAGCGAAGGTTGTTGATGAGTCTTCCACCAATCTTCACACCTCTGTTGTCTTCATACAGTCCTGCTTCTCTGATGATTTGTTCTGCATATAAATTAAACAGGCAGGGGGAAAGTATGCAGCCTTGTCTTACACCCTTGCTTATTTTAAAACCATTCTGTTTCTCCTTGTTCCGTTCGAACTGTTGCTTCTTGATCAATGTACAGATTGCGCAAGAGAACGATCAGGTGTTCTGGTATACCCATGCTTCTTAATGTGGCCCAGAGTTTCTCATGGTTTACACAGTCAAAAGCCTTGCTATAGTCGATAAAGCACAAATAGATATCCTTTTGGTATTCTTTAGTCTTTTCAAGGATCCATCTCACATCCGCAATGATGTCTCTCGTTCCTCGCCCTTTCCTGAACCCTGCTTGCACTTCAGGTAGTTCTTGTTCTAGGTATGGCTGTAGTCTCTTTTGAATAATCTTCAGCAGAATCTTGCTGGCATGTGGGATCAGAGCGATTGTGCGATAATTTCCACAGTCAGTTGGATCACCTTTCTTTAGTATTGGTATAAACACAGATCTTTTCCAGTCAGTTGGCCATGATGTTGTCTTCCATATTTCTTGGCAGAGCCGTGTAAGTACGGTAACAGCTGCATCAGATTGCTGCAATACTTCTATGGGAATGCTATCAATGCCTGGTGCTTTGTTCTTTGATAAGGCTTTCAATGCTGCTTCAACTTCTTCTTTCATCACCAATGGTTCCTGATCATAAGGTATAGGTTGAAACGGCTGTTGGTCCACTTGATCTTTATCATATAAAAACTCTGTATACTCCTTCCACCTTTTCTTGATCTTCTCAGCATCATTCAACATAGAACCTTGAGCATCTTGTAACATTCCAATTCGAGGCTGGAACTTTTTCTTTAACTCTCGCAGCTTTAGGAAAGCCGATCTTGTTCTTCCTCTAATAGTTTCTGCTTCTATTTCCTTGCAAGTGTCATTGTAGTACTTTTCCTTGTCCTGTCTTGATGCACGTTGGAAATCTCTGTTGAGTTCTACGATTGTCTTTCTTTCTCCTTTGGCTTTAGCTTCTCTGCGTTTCTGGGCAATTTTCAGAGTTTCTTCCGTCATCCATTTTGGCCGTTTTTGCTTTTTCACCTTTTGTAGAGACTTCTCGCTTTCTTCTAGCACAACCTTCTTGATGTCATTCCATAACTCTTCCGGAGCTCTGTCATTTGTATCTAAAGCAGCAAATCAATTTTGCAGGCAGTCTTTAAATTCCAGTGGTATATTCTCAAGGTCATATTTTGCTGCATTCATGAGTGGTTTGCTCTTTTTCAACTTTAGCTTGAGTTTGCATACTAGTAGTTGATGATCTGTACCACAGTCAGCTCCAGGTTTTGTCTTGGTTGATGTTACAGAGCTTTTCCATCGTTGACTTCCACAGATGTAGTCAATTTGATTTTTATACAATCCATTGGGTGAAGTCCATGTGTACAGTCGCCGCTTGTGTTGCTGGAAGAAGGTGTTTGAGATGAATAGATCATTGGTCTTGCAGAATTCTATCAATCTTTCTCCAGCTTCATTTCTGTTGCCAAGTCCATATTTTCCAACTACTTTGCCTTCTTCTTTGTTGCCAACTTTTGCGTTCCAGTCACCCATGACTATCAGGATATCCTGTTTGCATGTTCTGTCAATTTCAGCTTGTACTTGTTCATAGAACTCTTCAATTTCATTCTCTTCTGCAGCTGTTGTTGGGGCATATACTTGAATTATAGTTGTGTTGATGGGCAATCCTCGTAGACGAATAGAGATTAAGCGTTCGCTGACGGCATTGTATTTCATTACAGTTCTTGCAAGTTTCTTCTTAATTATAAACGCAACACCATTTCTTCTTTGTCTTTCATTTCCAGCATAGTAGACCATGTGATCATCTGATGCAAAGTGCCCGATGCCAGTCCATTTCAGTTCGCTGACACCCAACAGTTCAAGTTGTACACGTTCCATTTCATTCTTGACCACCTCCAACTTCCCTTGGTTCATGCTTCGTACGTTCCATGTTCCAATGTGTAAGACATCTTTACAGCTTCTGACTCTCATTTCATGCGCAGCTACATCAGCAGTCAGACTTCCGAGGGGCTTTGATCCAACCACATCATAAATGCTGGCTTTACTCTGAAAAGTCTTCAGCTCTTCCCCAGTAGCTAGTTGAGTTCCTTCCGACCTGGGAGTCTCATCTTCCAGCACCATAGCACAATTTGTTTTGTTGTAACTATCCATTGGGTTTTCATGGCAAGATACAGAAGTAGATTGCCGGGCCTTCCTTCCGCGCAGTTTAAGTTTGGTGTTGTTGCCGTTGTCACAGAAATGTGATCCTCCGCCGTCAACACTATCCCATTCTGCTGCTGCCCAGATGGGTGGTTTGTCTTCATCTGGCACCTCAGCTGAGACCTGTCCATCTTGGGAGACCCTGCCAGTAGTTAAACTACGGATAGTTTAGCTCTCAGCATCACTGATGCACGCAAGCCCTCACAGCACGACAAGCTGCAAACCAAGTTCTAGCCTATCCTTTTTCTCTTCCTATCTCTTCCATTGCACTTGTAGTGTATGTTCTCGTGGATCATCCTCCATCCCGCTTTCAGTCGCTGTATCATAGGGCTCTGTCTTGGGACCTCTCCTTTTCTCTCACTACACTCAGTCCCTTGGTGCGCCCATCGCCTCCCATGGTTTTGAGTACAATCTCTATGCTGATGACTCTCAGATCTACTTCTCAACTGCTGAAATCTTTCCAGGAATCCAGGCTCGGATCTCTGCCTGCTTATGTGACATTAGTGCATGGATGTCTCTACCATCTGAAACTGAACATGGTCAAAACTGAGCTCCTTCTTTTTTTTCCTAAGCCCATCCACTCTAACTCCTTTCTCTATTTCTGTAGATAACATTTTATTCCTCCCTGTTTCCTTGACTCCAACCTTGGGGTCATCTTTGACTCCTCCCTCTCCTTTTCACATGCATCCAATAGATAACTAAAACCTGTCGCTTCTTTCTCTATAGCACTGTCAAAATTTGTCCCTTCCTTTATGAACATACTAATAAAACCCTTATTCATTCTCTAGTTGCCTTCCTTCTAGACTATTGCAACCTCCTCTTCGCTGGTCTTCCTCTGAATCATTCCCATTTCAATCTGTTCAAAACTCAGCTGCATGGCTAATCTTCCATCAGTATTGCTATGCCTATGTCACCTCTCTTCTCGTGTTGCTTCATTAGCTCCTTATCTGTTTCTGCATCCAGTTCAAACTCTACAACTGAACTGTAAATGCCTTCATTTGGCTGCTCCTCACCAGCTTTCCTCTCTTATCTCCCCCTGCACCCCTCCTTGGGAACTCCACTCTTCTGGCAGATCCCTTCTATCTGTGCCCTTCTCTTCCACTGCCATTTCTAGACTTCATTCTTTCTACCTTGCTGCTCTTTATGCCTGGAACAAACTACCTGAGTTGGTACGTCAGGTTCCATCTGTGGCCCTGTTCAAATCCAGGCTAAAAACTCACTTCTTTGAGACTGCTTTTTAATCTTGATCCCCTTAGTCTCTTATTCACCTCCTATGTCTTTCCCTACCATTCCCCTAGATATATCCTTGTTCCCAGTTGTGTTGTCTTGACTGTTGTTTTGTCTGTCTTTATTGGACTGTAAGCTCTTATGAACAGGGACTCTCTCTTACATGTCTTTGTACAGCGCTGTGCATGCCTTGTGTTGCTATACAAATGATAAGTAGTAGTAACTCACATTCCTCACCTCTGAGGAACTCCCACAGACAGACAGTGAGATTATTCTTGCTGATACCTCTTCTTCCATTTACTGCCTGTAATTTCCACTGCAGAAGAGAACTGCTGTATCTCTGCACATAGGAATCTTCTTAAGCCATACAATGCAAGAAGGAACTCCGATGTAAACCTCACAGTCTCAGGTCTCATGAAACTTGCAGCAGAGTTCCTTCCTGCACCAAACAGCTTAAACCAAATAAGAGCTGCACATGCAGAAATAAATCAATGTTCATTTCTTATGGGCTGGCAGTTGATTCTAGGGCACAAAATCCAGAGCGCCAAGGTTCAATTTTGAGGCAACCTGGTATCTGGGATTTTTTGAGTCTCCGTGTAAATAACGGGGCACTTCATCTCTTTACAGACTCAGCAAACAAGCTGGAACTAAATCCACCTGGTAAGCACCAGACTCCAGCGGACCCAACTTGCAATACCAGCAAGACATTAATTGATGGAATATATTTCTTCCAAAAAATAACATGTATTTGACCCAACCAATCTTATACACCAATGTAATGGTCCCATGTTAATATTAAAAAGAAGTCAATATCCCAAAGCACTTTTGTGGTCATTAGTAGGTGCTATAGGTATTTTAATTGGAATTTTCCTGGCTAAAGAACAGTTGCAGGCATATTTTACAATAGCGTCTAAGTGAAATCTGGGACATCCAAGCCAGAATGTCTGAAAATAAAGCAGCACGTCCAAGTTCAGACATGATTTCATAAACTTCGACATGCCCGAAAGGGACTTCTACATAGACATCCCCAGAACAAGGACATCTAATAACCTAATGGTGAGAGCAATGAGCAGTGGCTGAACATCACCATGGCCTGCTTAACTCTGTGCTGTCTCCACTCTGTCCATTGAATGCAGCAATTAGAGTGGAGCATTCAGCAGCACAAACTGGGGACGCTCAGAAGCATTAACCCGATTTGGACCAGCGTATGTTTTACATACATAAAAGGTTTCCATACTTACTACTCAACTGTTTACTAATTAATGGTTATAAATTAAATGGAACTATGTTTAGCTATTATCGTTATGTCAAAAAGTGTTATATACAGATTTCTTATCTGAGATCTAGTTGGTTTAATAGGTATTCGAAGTTTGCTGATTTTGACGGTACTGGCGGCTCAACATAAAAAGATCACAAAAAATAGTAAGTAGCTTATAATGCTGTAATAGCTACTATTTTGCAAATAAAAGTATTTGTAGACTTTAGAAAATAGGTTTAAATAACTGTAAGTTACTTAGGGGTATGTTTACTAAAGTGCGGTAAACGTGACTAACGCGCGTTATACGACGTTAACGACCGTAAGTGCCGTATAATGTGTGTACCGACACGCTAACGACCGTTAACGTGTTACTACACGCGTTAAGCATAGATAACGATCGTAAAGTCCCGCAGCGCGTTAAAACAGCGCAGAAGGTGGAGAGTGGGCGGAGAGAAGGGGTCAATGGGTGGAGTGTGGGCGGGGAGAGGCTCCCCTCACACCAACGCGCTGAATTCCTGAGCTCAATTCCAACGCGAATGAAAACCTGTCGTTAAAGGCATTTAAAGGGAAGAGAAACCATTTCCGTCAGCAATGTACAGAAAAACCGGGGAAACCCACAAAACGTGAGCAGTGTGATACATGTGCACAGAACAAAATTTCACATAAAAAGTTACAAAGCATAATTCAGCTGGGCAACAGTGACAGCAATGGGCAACAAGGAACAACAGTCCATGGAAAGCACCAAATAAAAAAGAAATGATGTGTGGAAGTGTCTACGCCCCGCAGACCCGTTCAAAGATCATCTCATTGTAATGGAGCTGTCCTGGGAGTGCTGTGTAATGTTGCCCAAAGATATCATTGTTGCCCAGCTTGGTTATGGATGTGTGCCCCTTTTATGAGGTTTAGGTGCACCTTTGTCTGCAGACAAGGTAAATGAGGCCACAGTAAACCTGTTGCAGAGCAGGGTTTCTGACCCGTCAGGCCGGTTTAACTAACACCAGGGACTGCACTGTCTCTGTGGCCACAGTGTGGTGCAACAGACACAGCCAGTGCCTGTAAGACCAGAGGATCACAGTTTCAAATCCCAGCTGAGGCTCCTGCCAACCCAGTCCCCATAGTTTTACCCACCACTAAACAGTGATAGTAAAGACACTCCTTTATTGCAGAGAACATACGCATGGCCTATATTTTACCACACCAAACACAGACACCAGAAACAGGCACATTACCTAAAGCAGAGTCCCGCAAATGCAGTCCTGGAGGGCCCCACACCATTCCAGCTTCATGCTGCCTCTAATAAAGATGCCTGTGCTGCATAGCTATGCACCACCCCCATGGTATGCAGATGTAGCTCATGCATATTTATGAGGGACAGCATGAAAACCCGAACAGTGTTTGGAACACCAGGACTGGAGTTGGGGAACTCAGCCGTAAAGCAGCAGCCAACAGGGCCACACACCCACCCACAGGCCCCATTGGCCAATGCCTCCTGGAGAGGCAAGACATTGGGCCCTGCCTGTATCTCCCAAAACTAGCAGTTGCATACCTTAGCAATGCCACACTACACCTGGGTATATGGTACAGAGCTATCAAACGTTCCCTATGATAACTGGCAGATATCAATTCCTACGTTAAGCACATTTTGCTCATTGAGCTCCACCATAACAATCATTCTGATGTCTGCGGTGTTTGCTGCAGGTCTGGTCTCTGACAGTGTTCGCCACCCTGGGGAGTGACCCCCCAACAGCCTTGTGTACCATATCCATGCCTGTACTATGCCCATGACTGGTGTGGTGGGTATGGCTGCTGACCACCTCTATAGTAGCACAATGCTGGCATAGGTGTGGGAATGGCTGTCTGTCTATCCAGTGTGTGGTGGCTGCAAACACCTTCCACAGTCCACACTGCCAGCAATGTTGCCAGTATTGGGCTGCCAATGTGCATAATGAGGAGCAAGGTACCATGGATATAGGCCGGACAGGGTGGCCTGGCCAGGGTGCATCTGCACAGGGCATAGGGCAGTGACAGGCACATTGTAGTGCCCGGCCACCACCTACACAGACAGGGTGACCTCAGTATATCCTGCTGAGAGATCACTCTCACCCTGACTGTGCAGTGACCACAGCATGGCTAGGCACTCCCATGGTGCTATCTAGTATTTCTCTCATGTGATAAATATGGGTTTCCTTTTGGGGCCCAGTCACTGATGTATCTGGGTGCAAGCATCTCCACTGGGCACTAGCAGACTGTTTGCAGCTGGTAGGTGTTGTGATGGAGTGGCTTGCCGGGTGCAGTGGCTGATGGCTTGCACCAGGGGAATATCAGATAGTGGTGGGGTGCAGCATACCATATCCAGGCCTAATGTCTGTTTGCTATTGTGTTATGGCTGTGTACAGAGCTGCATTGACTGCCCTGTGGGGTGTCTGTTCCTCAGCAGGACTAGGGTTAATGTTCCCCTCTACTGCCACCTTTGCAGGGAGGTAGACTGTGGATCTTTTGATGGGAGACCCTGTTTGCTGCCCTGGGGGAGGGGGGTGGTGGTGCATGGGGGCTACACCTGACTGAAACAGACAGAGATGTCCAAGGTGGTCCTGCAGAAACTACCTATCTCACACAGTAACACTGCTTTAGACCTGCGCCATGGCCTCTTTCAGTCATGGACGGTGCTGTGGACCTAGTGCTGGGTGCCTCACTGCACCCTCAGGGTGAGCACAGTACCCGCACAATGTGACGGTGTGTAGCTACTCTGTGCCAGTACAACACACGGTCAGTACCCCCTATCAGGCCGAGGTGCTGTGGGGGTGCACATGGTCAGTTCCCCCTACCAGGCCGAGGTGCTGTGGGGGTGCATTCCCCATGGTGTGTATCTGTGGACAGCTGATTTGCATGTGCAGTGCATCATGGGTGTGACTGGCACAATCCAACCCTGTGAAACTCCAGCACCTGCTCACAGGCTCTGATAAACCATAGGCCATCACACGTACATCTGTTAGCATAATGCATAGGTGCAAGACACCCTACAGAGTCTGTAATTTAAGATGCCCACACCGGTAAAAACACACGTACCCATGCACGTAAGAACACACGTACCCACGCACGTAAAAACACACGTACCCATGCACGGTTGTACGCGCGCAGCTACGCACGTACCAACGCACGCAGCCTCGCACGCACCAACGTACGTGGCTAGGCATACTCCGAGGGTGTGTTTCTGACACCAATACTCAACGTAACGAAAAACAAGCCTCCTCATTCCCTCTGTAATGTACAGGGTGATGCCTGGGACAGCCTTCTGCGTTAGGCACACTGGGGACTCGAACCCATGCTGCCTGTAACAGCAGTCAGTACCGTAACCATTGTGCTACAGCTCTGTTTCAGTGCGTTGTGTCTGTACGTCTTCTTACGATTAACGCGCAGTAACGCGCCACTGCGCCCGGTAACGCTCGTTAATTTTTTGAACGCGCGTTAGTGGTGACGATGTACCGCCCATGTCCTTATTTGGGGTTTCTGTCACTACCGCGGCTCCTAACGCGAATTGCACTAACGCAGTTTAGTAAACATACCCCTTAGTGTCAGAGTTATTGGTGCGTATATCGGCCTTGTATGTTTTTCATACGCTGGGCTAATATGTTGTCGAAACTAATTGCTGTTAAGCATTCTGTTCTAGGTGTTTCAACAGTGCAATATCGACGCACTGCATCAGAAGTGTTTTCACGTGTATCATATTCTGCCGTCAGAATGGACTGTTGCCAAACTATATTATATCATAATAAAGTGTTTTAAATGAAAACTGCAGTTTCAATAGTATCATACAGTATGTTTATGTCAATGAATATTGGAACTGAATCCTATCTTTTCTGAAGACGGACAATATGCTATATTGGACCAGTGTATGAAAAACATACACTATGTGAAACTTCTATTTTCTGCAAAGTTTTAATATTTTTTTTATTTTTGCCGGTATTTCATAGTTGTTTGAGTGTAACAAATCTAATAAATCATCCAGAACAGAGAAAAAATATGTGAGTTGTCCAAAATGGGTTAATTGTACTAGTGTTGAAAATATTCTAATGAGCCAAGATGGGCCGATATCTCACCAGGCATGTGTGGCAAAGGCATGTCTGGGGAATTGCAATGGACTCACACATCCCTATTTGATTTCAGACATATCAGGGATATCTGCAGACATGTTTTTGTTTAGACCTACTCTAAGCACAGATAGGCATCTGGAAAGTTCTTGTTTTGCCTTTAAAACATCCAGAGTATAGAGAAGATGGAGAGTTAATTGACAAAGGCCCACACTGGGATTTGAACCACGGCTACCTGGCACTTAACCCACTACTCTAATCATTAGGCTATTAGACATCCCTGTCCTGGAGTGCTCTTCTGGGGATGTCTGTGTAGATGTCTCCATAGATGTCCATAACTGGCATGTTTACGTTTGTGAAATCGTGCCTGAACTTGGACGTCTCTGCTTTTTTTTTTTTCAAACATTCTGGCTTCGACGTTCCAGATTGCACTTGGATGTTCTTTGTAGAATGTTCCTTCACATGTTCAGTTGGTATCCCAGTCTGCAAAATTTAGCTAGGAGATGTGAATTAGCTTTTGGTGCATTGACATCCTTAGCTAAAGTTTAAATGGTATTTTTCAAGTGTTACCACATCCAGGAACTTTCCACGTTCTCAGCTCAAACAACATTGGTAAACGTGCTCTCAAAATTTCCATTTGCATGGCGGCACCATAATTTTAAAAGGTTCACCAGCCTAGCATATGAAAGCTGTTTTTGATTGATACAGAGAAGGTGGATGAGGTGAACTTTTTTTCCAAATCCTTTTAAAAAGCCTAGAAACTCCTAAAAATTGAAAAAGAGGATAGGGAGCTAAAAGGCCCTTGTACTAAAGTGTGCAAAGTTGTGCAGTTACTGTGCATTGGGTGTTAAAATGAATGTGTGGTGACTGGAAAGCCTGTATGGTCCTTGTTGCGAGTGTATCCCATAGAGCTACTGCATAGACTGTCCAGTTAGGAGGTGTCTGATGCTTCAGGACCATCTACATCTGTGGCAGCTTGTGAATGGTATAACTTATTGTGCATTTAACTGCAAGGCACAGCCAACACCCATTTCTTGCCCATAAAGTGCCCATTTCCAATCCCATTCCATCATAATCAGTTACCATGTAATCAGCATGTGCTGTCATACTAGTGAAGTAATGGTTACCATAATTGCATGCCAACAGCACATGCTAATACTTGTACCTGCTTAGTGTTCTGGATATTTAAAGATTCAGCTGGATTCTTTCAAGAGATCCAACAGGCCATCGTCAAACACAGGATGCTAGGCCGCATGGACTGCTGGTCTGTCTCAGCAGGGCTCCTCCAGGCTGCTTATTTTCCTCCCACATCTCCCTTAGAGGTGCAAAAAAGTTGTCTGCACAAGCATAAAGCAATGTAGCAAGACAATAAGGACTCTGCAGATAAAGGCAGACCCCAAACATCGATAGGGAGAAGCTACATGCTGAAGAGCCTCTTCATCTTTTGCAACCAGCTCAGTTGACAAAACTAACCAACTTCTGCAGACCAGCAGTTAGTAAGCCATGGAGTTTGATTTTTTTTTTTTTTTTTAGCAAGGAAGCCAATATCTTCCATGCAAGCCATGGAGTTCGAGAAGCACATTTTTCTACATCTGGTATTTTCCCTTCAGCTAATAACACAGAATGCTTGTGTTAGCTGGGAATCAAACCCAGGTCTCTTGCATGGCTGACCTATAAATGCATTCACTCTGAAGCTCCTCACTACCTTCCTAGACCATGGGATGCTGTTCCAAGGGTTGCAGAGCAGAGATGGCATCCATCTGTCCAAGAAAGGTCAACGCATCTTCGGTAGTAGACTGGCTAATCTACTGAAGAGGGCTTTAAACTAGATTCGTTGGGGATAGGTGAAGAAAGCCCCCAGGTAAGTGAAAGCCCCCAGGTAGGTGATACATAAAATACCTTTATGGAAATGGGTAACAGGGGTAACATATGGAAAGCAGTGTGTATAAATGCCCGTAGCATGGGCAATAAGATCCCTGATGCTGAAGCTTTGGTGGGAGTGGCTGACTTGGATTTAGTGGCAGTTGCAGAAACATGGTTCACAGAAAACCATGACTGGGATGTAACTATACCTGGCTATACTTTATTCAGAAAGGACAGGGTAGGAAGAAGGGGAGGAGGAGTGGCACTATATGTAAAAACTACTATTAAAGCTTTGGAATTACAGAGCTTAAAAGGGAGAGAGGAGGCATTGTGGGTTAAACTAGAAAGAGGGAAAGAGAAATCTATTTGCATTAGTGTGACATACAGACCTCCCTCACAAGAGGAAGAGGTGGACAGAGAGTTAATTGAAGACATACGCAGCATTGCTAGGAAAGGGGAAGTGCTACTGATAGGAGATTTCAATATGCCAGATGTTGATTGGCACATTCCTGCTGCAGTATCATCTAGAAGTAAGGAGATCCTGGATTCTCTACAGGGAGAACTATTCAGGCAATTGCTAACAGACCCCACACGTGAAGGGACCATACTGGACTTGGTGCTTACCAATGGTGAAAGTGTTTCTGATGATGTAGTGAGAGATCATTTTGCATCCAGTGATCACCAGATGGTGTGGTTCAGTATTAGGACTAGGGCTGTTAGAATCCATTCCAAGGTGAGGATCTTAGACTTTAGGAAGACTAACTTTGCGAAGATGGGCCAATAACTCAGGGAGTCGTTAGTGGGATGGGAACAGCTGGGGGATGTAGAAAAACAGTGGGCAAAACTGAAAGGGGATATTTTAAGAGCAACCAACCTTTTTGTTAAAATGGTAAATAAAGGCAAAAGGAACAGGAGACCGCTATGGTTTTCGAAGGAAGTAGCTGAAAAAGTGAAGAAAAAGAGGGAGGTCTTCATGAAATACAAGAGATCACAGAGAGAGGAAGACAGGCATCTGTATTTGGAAAAACTTAGAGAAGCTAGCAAAGTAGTCAAGAAGGCAAAGATTCAAAAGGAGGAGGAAATAGCCAATGCAATAAAATGGGGGGATAAGACATTTTTCAGATATATTAGTGAGAAGAGGAAGGGCAAAAGTGGTATTGTCAGACTCAAGGGTGTAGGGGGGGAATATGTAGAAGCTGATAAGGATAAAGCTGAATTGCTTAACAAATATTTTTGTTCTGTGTTCACAGATGAAGAACCAGGAGCAGGACCTCAGAAAACACCCACAAATAGGAACAGAAGCGAGGGACATCTTGAACAATTTTCAGAAGACTGTGTTCGTGAGAAACTAGCTCAACTTAAAGTAGACAAAGCGATGGGACCGGATGGGATACACCCTAGAATACTGAGGGAACTTGGGGACGTTCTAGCAACTCCACTGACTGACCTTTTCAATGCCTCGTTGGAGTCGGGAGTGGTGCCAAAGGACTGGAGAGAGGCTCATGTGGTGCCTTTACACAAAAGCGGAAGTAAGGATGTGGTTGAAAACTACAGACCAGTTAGTTTAACTTCGGTAGTGAGTAAATTATTGGAAACGCTGCTGAAACAGAAAATAGTGAGGTTTCTGGAGTCCAGCGGATTACAGGATCCGAGGCAGCATGGATTCACCAGAGGCAGGTCTTGTCAGACAAATCTGATTGATTTCTTTGACTGGGTGACCAGGGAGTTGGACCGAGGGAGAGCTCTAGATGTGGTGTATTTAGATTTCAGTAAAGTATTTGACACTGTTCCTCACAGGTGACTTATAAACAAACTGAGCACCCTAAGGATGGACCCTAAAGTTACTGCTTGGGTTAGAAATTGGTTGGGTGTGAGGCGACAAAGAGTACAAGTAAATGGAGCTCACTCTGAGGAGAAGGATGTTACCAGTGGTGTGCCCCAAGGATCTGTCCTTGGTCCGATTCTTTTTAACATCTTTATTAGTGATATAGCGGAAGGGCTGTCGGGTAAGGTTTGCCTCTTTGCAGATGATACAAAAATCTGCAATAGAGTAGACACCCAGGAAGGTGTAGATAACATGAGGAGGGATCTAGCTAAGCTTGAAGAATGGTCTAGAATTTGGCAGCTGGGATTTAATGTTAAAAAATGTAAGGTCATGCATTTGGGCTGCAGCAATCCAAGGGAGCAATACAGTATAGGAGGTGAAGTACTTTTGTCCACTAAAGAAGAGCGGGACCTAGGCGTGCTTGTGTCTGATGATCTTAAAGTAGCTAAACAGGTAGAAAAGGTGACGGCAAAAGCTAGAAGGATGCTTGGGTGCATACGGAGAGGAATGGCTAGCAGAAAAAAGGAGGTGATAATGCCTCTGTATAAGTCTTTGGTGCGACCTCATTTGGAGTATAGTGTGCAATTTTGGAGACCGCACCTTCAAAAGGATGTGAACAGGATGGAGTTGGTGCAGAGGTTGGGTTGGCTACTAAAATGATTAGTGGGCTTCATTATAAAGCATATGAGGACAGACGTAAGGATCTTAATATGTACACCTTAGAGGAAAGGCGGGATAGAGGTGATATGATTGAGATATTTAAATACCTCCATGGCATAAATGTTCATGGAGAGAGCCTCTTTCAATTGAAAGCAAGTTCTGCTACGAGGGGACATGGGATGAGGGTGAAGGGAGATAGATTCAGGAGTGATATGCGGAAATATTTCTTTACAGAAAGAGTAGTGGATCCGTGGAATAGTCTCCCAGTGGAGGTGGCAGAGAGGAGGACAGTAACTGAATTCAAAAAAGCATGGGACCAACACAGAGGATCTCTAAAGGTAAAAAGTGGACTGTTGTAGTTGTTGATATGGAAGGACAGACTAGATAGGCCATGTGGTCTTTTTCTGTCATCATGTTTCTATGTTTCTATAAATCTCTCTATGAGAGGATGAGAGGAAATAGGTTGTCCATTTAAAGGCTTGAAAGAAGCTGAAATAGCACTTAAATGGACTCGTACTGAGTTAGTCTTAAGCCCTGCATTAGATAAATGAAGGAGATACTCCAATAATGATTCCAGAGGTATTGCCAGGGGGTCAAGACCCTTCTGCAAACACCATATGGAAAACCTTTTCCACTTGAAAGCATAATAGTGTCTTGTGGAAGGCTTTCTAGAAGCATAAAGGATATCCTTTACTTGTTGAGACAGGTTAAGACCATGAAGGTCTAGGCCCTCAGCAACCAGGCCCTGAGATGCAGAGAGTGGGGATCGGGATGCCACAACATCCCATCCTCCTGAGACAGGAGATCTGGAGCAGATCCTAACTCCAGAGATGGAGCTTGAGAGAGATGTAGGAGCAGAGGGTATCACACCTGCCGTGGCCAATGTGGAGCTATGAGAATCATATGACCTCTGTCTCTCTGAAGCTTGAATAGGGTTTTGAAAATTAGGGGAATGGATGGAAAGGCATATAGGAAGTCCTGACGCCAATGGAGGAGGAAAGCATCCCTGGCCTGAGAACCTTGAGCAGGAATTCTGGAACATAATCGGGGAAGTTTGGCATTCAACGTACTTGCAAAGAGGTCTATGTCCGGAGTTCCCCAAATTTGAAAAATATTTGCTACCTGGTCTGCACGAAGAGACCACTCGTGTGGAAGCAGAACTCAACTGAGTCTGTCTGCCCAGGAGTTTTGAATGCCTGCAGATACACCGCAAAGAGATGAATCTGATGCTCTCTGGCGAGAGCCCATAGTCACAAAGCTTCGTTGCATAGCGACAGAGAGCCTGTTCCTTCCTGCTTGTTCAGATAGAACATAGCTACTTGATTGTCCGTCTGAATTAGGAATGTCTTGTAGCTTAGCTGGCTGTGGAACACTTGAAGAGCAAGGAAGATTGCTCTGAGTTCCAAGAGATTGATGTGTAGATGGGTCTCCTGTGGAGTCCAGGTGCCTTGGGTAGAGAGATCTTGCAGGTGAGCTCCCCAACCCACCTGTGAGGTGTCTGTTGTTAGAGTGACCTGGGGTGGGGGCTGTTGGAAAGGGGACCCCCACCAATAGGTTTTGGGTTGATTGCCACCATTGTAGGGACAAAATAAGGCGACTTGAGTTTGCTATTTTGTCTGATAGACAGCCTGATGCTTGAGTCCACTGAGTGGATAGAGTCCATTGGGCTGCTTTCATATGGAGGCGAAAATAGGGAACCACATGCACGGTAGATGCCATGTGGCCTAGTAATTGTAACATTTCCCGAGCAGTGAGATGAGTTTTTAACACTGCTTGGGAAGCTAACTGCACAATGCGAAGGCAGCGGGGCTATGGAAGAGAGGCCCTTGCTTTCCTGGTATCCAGCATAACTCCTATAAACTCTAGACTGAGTGGGAGTTAGGTTGGATTTTGGGATGTTTATGACCAGGCCCAAATACTGAAGTATACGCATTGTGCAATATAGGGAAATTCTGGCCTCTGATTCTGATGGGGCTCGAATGAGCCAGTCGTCTAAGTAGGGGAAGGTAAATATTCCTAGAGTGAGAAGAAATGCTGCCACTACAGCCATGCATTTCGTAAACACCCTTGGTGCTGAGGCCAGGCCAAAAGGAAGAACCCTGTTCTGGTAGTGCTTCCCCTGAAATAGAAATCGAAGGAATCTTCGGTGAGTTGGATGGATGAGAACATGGGTGTACGCATCCTTGAGATCTAGAGAACAAAGCCAATCCTGACTCTGAAGGTATGGCAGAAGAGTTCCTAGAGAAATCATCTTGAACTTCTCCTTGAACAGGAATTTGTTCAATTCTATGAGGTCTAAAATAGGTCTGTGTCCTCCTGTTTTCTTTGGAATAAGCAAATAGGGGGAGTAAAACCCTGTACCCTGTTGGGAAATGGATACGTCTTCTATTGCCCCGTGGGCAAGAAGTAAATTGACCTCTTGACTTAACTGATTTTTGAGCGAAGTCTGAGAATTGAACCGTCTTACAATTGTAGGAGGGGGCATGTTGAGAAAATGAAGCTTATACCCCTCCCTTACAATGGAGAGAGTCCATTCTTCTGCTGTTATCTGCACCCATCTGGGGGCAAAATGACACAACCTTCCTGGAATGGTGGAGGGCTCTGGCCCGTTGAGGGCCAGGAAGGCCAGGTTCTCTAGATGGGAGTCAAAGCCCCTGTGGAGGCTGAGTCTGTTGGGCAGGTTGAGGCTTAGCAGACTTTGTTTTTCTTTGTTTTGGTGGCCGCTGTCCCTTTCAGGCAGACTGACCTGCAGAATGCCCCTGCTGGGTATAAGAGGGGTAAAACCTCTTCTTTTTAGTGAAGAATGTTTTTTCTTGTAGGATTTTCTCCTTGCAGGATCAGCTGTAGCCTTGGATAGTCTATCCAAAGTGGTGTTATCAGCATCCAGCTCATTAGCTTTCTCTTGCCAATTTTTGCAAAAAGAGATTTTTGCCTGTGCAAGGGATATTCCCCAGTTTGTCCTGTACCCAGAGTTCTAAGTCAAATGCCTGGAGCCATGCAATCCTACCAGCACTTATGGCAATGACAGAGGTTCTGCTTATGCACTCAAAGCAGTAAAAAGCTCACAATTAACAAACTTGGAAACATCTTGGGCATGTTTGACAAGTATAAGATAATCTTGCCTCTTATCATCAGGAAGGAGAGGGCTCATAAGCTCTAGATCTCCTGTAACCTCCTTAAGGAACATTCCCATATATAAAATGTAGGAACTAATACTGGCAGAAAGCATAGAGGCCTGGAAGGTTCGAAGCCCAAAGGAATCAAGAGTCCTACATTCACATCCTGGCAGATTAGATGCATGTCTTTTTGCACTCTTGATCCTTCTCATAGCTGATTCCACTACCATGGAGTGGTGTGGTAACTTGGTTTTTTGAAATCCAGGACAAGGAGGTACTCGATACATGGTATCAAGCCTACGAGAATGAGGAGAGGTGGTAAGAGGTGTCTCCCACATTCTTAGCATGAGATCATGCAAGATCTCATGAATAGGCAAAGTAGCCGCCTCCTTGGGAGCTTTGGGATATTGTAAAATTTCCAATTCCCTTGCTCTGGGCTCTGTTTCAGGAGCCACTGTGATGGAAAGACCTCTAGCCACCTCCCGGATGAAATCCTCAAAGGATATATCCTCTGGAGGAGACATCCTATGTTTGGGAGAGGAAGGCTCCTCAGAGAGAAGTACTCCGGTACCGACAGAGCTGTCAGAATCCTCAGAATCCTTGGAGGATTCAAAATATATCCTGTCCGGGTGCTCTTGCAAAGCACGATACTGGTACCGATCGAAGCTGGTACCAGAGGGGTCCGGTACTGGCCTGTCAATACCGGAGGAAAGAGCATGACTGGGTGTTGGTAACACAGTCGCTGATGTTGATGCTGTCAGTACCGGTACCGATATTGGTGCCGGAACCGGTGTCGGTACCGGTTGAAGTGTCTGAAGCGGTCCCGAAGGCACCGAAGCTGCAAGGAGAGCCGCCAGACTGCGTTCAATAGCCAAGAACCTCTGGTCTACTGACGCTGCTGATGCCTGGGTATTGGTACCGGACGAAGCAGCCGGTACCCCAGAGCATGGCACCAGTAGTTCTGCCGAGGTTGAGGCCTCGAGAACATCCTGGAGCCCCGATAGTGCTTTGGAAGCCGAAGCCTCCCGCCGGGGCAATTTTGCCAGTATAAGTCCCTCAAGGGCAACGCCAGAGGCATCTCGATGCTTTGAAGGAGATCTACTCTTTGAGGACCAGCCAGATTTATGTTTGGTTACCTGAGATCCATGGGAGGAAAACGAAGCCCTGGAAGACGTCGATGCCACGGATGCTGCATTGGAGGGAAAAAGGGTGCTAAGCTTAGCAGCTCAGTTTTTCCGACCCCTCTTCGACATCAACCCACAGGCAACACACTCCGAGATGGAGTGGTCAGGACCTAAACATTTAAGGCACCGCTCGTGAGTGTCGGTGACAGAGATGGTACCGCCACACTTGGAACACTTTTTAAAACCCGAAGTGGGTTTTTCCATTCTGAAAGAAAAGTTGGGCCTAGTGCCCAAAATGGTGCATGGCACCCGACAGAAAAAAGACTGGAAAGTCCAGAAAAAAGATTACAAAAAATTATTATTTTTTTTTTTGAAGAAAGAAAAAAAAAACAGGCGGTACCGGTATAGCGTCAAGGAAGGCAGACGCTACCACAAAAAAGAATGAAAAAGATGGGATAATTTCTGCGGTGAAAGGAAAAATGACCTGCTGGCTCCGCGGAAAATGAAGAACTGGAGAGAGGCAGTTGGGAAAGGCAGGAAGGCAGCATGCAGGCACTGTGGGATGCTCCCAAAAGCTTTCTAATTGGACGCTGGGGAGCGTTCCCGCGCAGGCTCCATCGGTACCGACGATACCCATATGTGAAGACTACATTCCTGCTTGTTCCTGGAGATGAAGGTAATCCTGCTTGAGTTTTATCTCTGGTATATGTTATGTGTCTATTCTTTGTCTTTGACTGTGTATGCAATCAAGCAAACTTAAAAGTTAAAAGGGGATTTTATATATTGTGGCAAGCATCTCATAGAGGGCATAATTATTGTTCATATATTACAGAAGAACAAAGAGCTGTAACTATAGGTTTATTTAGGAATTTAATAGCAGTAGTAACAATTCTCAAGCATTTACGATGACACCCTCTTGTTCAGCTGAAAAATATTTAGACAGTAATTTCAGTTGCCTTGAAGGACAGAAGAGAAACCTACTGTTTACTTTGCTATCTGTGTTTAAGATAACATCAAGGTTGGCTGTAACTCTGAGTAATTTGCTTTAAAATAACTTCATTGTTTTCAGATCAGTTTGATACCAGTCTCAGGTATTATGTATAGGGTTTTATATTTTCTACCTACCATTTGTTTATAACAATATTAAGTTTTTAACAATTGTCTGATGTTCTTAGCAACTTTGCCAAATAAGGATACATTAGTATGGTATAAAAAAACATGAAAAGGACCTATGTATGTAGTTGGTGGAATGATGCAAGTGATGAAAAAGTGTTGTAGAAAAGTGTTGTGAGGGATGAAGTGGGATATTAAAAGGAAGGACTCTGATGGACAGTAAACTGATGAAGGTAATTAACTCTGATGGACAGTAAACTGATGAAGGTAATTAAATGATGTAAAATGATGTATTTGCCTAATGAACATGTAAACGAAAAAATGATGAGCACTTATTCAACTATGCCGTCTCCAGAATCTTCATTTCAGGAAGTCATCTAAGCCCCAACACATACTCAACAATTGGAAATATACACCTGGAGACAAGCTAGGTGCACCTTGCAACCTGATGAGCTTTGGAAAACCTACATTGGCTATGTGGTACTTCCAGATTCTTTTTTGCCTCATTTTGCCTCTGTATGTCTTTGGCCAGGCATGCAAGGGCAAAGGGGGATGATTTGATGACAAATTCTCACAAAACTGGTATAATTCTAAACTTGCCAAAATTGCAGAACATGTGAGTGAAACATTTCTGATCTGTAAACATGTAAAGATCAGTCAAGGGCATAATGGAATATTTCCTATCAGCAAATGAATCTCCAGTGATAGAGAGACAAGGAGTTAATCAAACTGCGAGACAAGGTTGACACTATAAGAGTTAGTTACTGGTAGACCATTGAAAGTTTATAAAGCAATATTTATAGGATATGATCTTAGTAAATATGGATGAAATTAAGTTTGTCTCATTGTAAAATCTAATCTAGAATATTTAGTTTTTTCATTTAATATTGGTTTTTGCTCTTCTGAATGAGGCCTGGAGCCATGTCATCAACTGCAATCCAGAGATTCCAGCAGAGGAAATTGGGCCAGAATCCAGATGGAACAGACCATCCCAAGAACTCCTAACTACACATTGCAGAAATGTGTGAAAGAGTCCCTACCTGGATCCATGTGTTACATTGAAAAAAGAGCCAAGATATGTGCTTATTGAAGAGCTTACTTAACCCTCTCCTCACCAGTAACCTCACTGGGTTCTTGAAGCTACAGAAAACTACATTCAAAAGCAATGGGAAGGTTATCAAAATACAGCAATAAATACAACACAGTTCTATAGAAAATACACCAAAGCTTTAGTGGAGAGAAACTGAGAGACACACGTTCTCCCTGTTTACTCTAACTTACTAGCCATGGTTCACTTTATTTATAAGGCTTTTTTAGATGAAACAGCATAATTTCACTTTATCATTATACGTCATGTATTTATCATATCGTAGGTCAACTTTATTTAGAGTGGGTCAGTGTGGAGACATAAATGGAGTCCGAGACATAATTGTTTACTGTTACATAGGCCATTATGAGGAGACATACAGGATTCCAAGATATAGAATGACCTAATTGACATAATTGTTTACTGCTGATAACTTGATATCTTCTAATTACTAACCCTGAGAGTATTTTAGCTAATAACCCTGAGACAGAGAGGCTAGACATACAACCTGCCCTTTTCTTTATTTATGTAAACCTTCACTTAGTAAGCTAATATATGAAGTTTTATTTCTAAGCAAGGTTCTGAACAGAATTAACTCTTTCTCAGGTTTAGTCAGTCTAATAGTGTATGGTACCCCGTACCAATATACATGCTCTCAGTCCCTCCTCTGATTCTGGAAAGAATCATTTCTAAAGTAAGGAAACTCATATATTGCCCTTGAAGTGGAAATACAACTGGATTCTGGGCCAATCCATAACACTATTGCAGGGGTCAGTGATCCTACTGATTTCTGATTTAGAAAGCTGTGAAAGGTGAAGAGGTGGAACGAAACCAGTGCTGACATAGAGAAACAACTGTCAGTACATAAAGGAGTAATACTTCTAAAATGAAACATCCCAAAATACCAAACAAAGATGCTAACACACCTTGCAAACGGCCTGAATACTGAATTCTGAATTCCAGAATGAAGGAACAGAATCAGTGAGAGCTGAAAAGGAATTTACATAACTCTCACTTGGAACAAAAGTACTGTTTCTGACTTTATCTAATAGGCCTTTCACTATTTTTCCATTAGTATCAAGCATACTACAACAAAAATCAACTAGTACTCTGCATACAGCATTTTCTTTGCTAGGAGAAAATCTAAAAACCATTCAGTTCCTGACTGCATAAGCTGACACTATGTTTACTGGACCTTGCAATACACACTAATTGCCTCAGTAAAAAAAAAACAGAGCAGTCACTATGACTTCATCCTGAGGGGAAACATCCCTTTTTCTGCCTAAAGATCTGTTTGGGATTGACAACAAATTAATAGTTCAATTCACTATGGGGTATCCATCAGGGCTATATAGCAAGCACCTAACCAACCTCTGGGAAACTCTGCACTATAAAAATACTAACCGAGACATCAATTCTCAAATTCGGAGATTACAAAAAAACAACTCAACAAAAATAAAATACCAGAAGACTATGTTTCACAATATACCAAACAGTAAACCAGTGTTTGGAGAGGTTAAGAAAGAGAATTAGAAGTGCAGAGAGAAACGTTCACAGTTTTAGAAAAACATGCAAGAACCTCAAAGTATATGTGATCATTCTGCACATGAAAAACCCGAAATGCACAGTCCAAATTAACAATGCAAAACCAACTTGGACAACTTGAAGAAACATCTGTAGCCCTTCTTGCAATTAGAAAAAGAAACATGGCTGTCGTGGGGCGAGCCTACAAGAACTACAGCAGGAGAACAAAAGATTGAAGGAGCTGAACATTCAAAAGGTGCTCTACTTTTGCCAAACCACAAAAAACTAAATTACCACGCAGACAATATTGAAGAGAGGCAGATAACAGCAATGTCTGGCTTGCAAAGCAAATACAATGAGCCGAAGCAAAAATGCTGAACCGCTAAGATGTGAGATTCAGAAACTCACAGAGGACAAGATATATTCTGTATACAATTACTCAAAACCCTCTGAGGCATGACCATTAAATTATTTCACTTTAATACTGGTTAGGTATGCCTAGGTCTGAACTAGAGGCATCCAAAAAGGGTAGCTAGAACTACACACTTGGTTCCCATTAACTGACATTACTTGTAAATTACTGAAATATAGGAACTTGTACATAGGATCTTCATACCTATATCTTTAATTATTCTAGGTTCTGTGTTTGTATATGTGTTTGTATACGACTATATGTCATAAAACTCCTCAAAGATCTTAGGCCTAACTCTTGGTAAACTTCCATGCTGAGGAGCTGTCACTATTGGAAGACAAACAACAAACTTTGATAACTTAAAATGTTTTTCCATCAAGTGTAAATGTGCCTCAAAAATATTTGGATATTCCTTCTAACATCCTCATGATTCTGAATACAATACTGCTTCCTTAATAAATTGCCACAGCACATCTAGGACCAGATTAGGAAATATGCATAGCCAATATGCATAGCAATAAAATATTCTCAAAAATATTCTAAGACAAACTAAAAATATACCTACTCTTCTTAATACTCTTCTTAAGATGATGAAGAGATATACTATCGCTATACTGGCCCTCTAATTCTCAATTACTTTATTAAGTAGAGGTTCAGTACCTAAAGGTCATTACATACATATCAGGAAAATACTAATCTAAACTAACCTCATCCCTCTAGGTCTTACTATAAATACATAAAAAAACATTTTAAATGCTATATAAAAGCATTTTACATGAATAGTCCATTTAGAATTTACGTAATACAATAATCTCTCTATAATGTCACTGTTGTTCTTTTGCTGCAAACTCTTGATTCACCGACACAGGAAGCCACTTTCTGGACTTGTGAGGGGGCCACCGTATAAGATGCATTCGTTGAGAATGTCTTCTCACTTTACAAGCTGAATATCCCACCAGGAACACACGACATGGACCAGAAACTCCGGAGCTGGGAGTGTCTTCGGATGCAGTCTTAATCAGGACCCAATCTGGTGACTTCACTTCTGCTAAAATAATTCTGCGGATCCCGGATATAAAGAACGTGTCATCTCGTTAAGGAGTCACTTGCAATAAAAGGAAAACAAACAGGGCTGAGTGCAACCATACACAATAAGTTAAGATAGCGCTGCGCAACCCCTGGGGTCTGGGATAACTGCCAAGGCATCCATTAATTATTTCAAATAGTGTCCAGGAGAAACACACACTGCCATAAGGGCTAAAAAGGAAAAGCTTTATTCAATCAGAGGCTGTATCAGAGTGCCCTGTCAGGGGCACCATCTCCCTCCTCTGATACAGAACAGATACCAAAACAGGGTGCAAAATCAAAACATTCAGCAGGCATATATACACTCTCCCTACACTAGCCCTACAACGTCAATCCTGAAACAATTTCAAAAAGACAAGATGCATAACCACAGCGATAAGCTTCCGCTGCAGAAAAAAAAAAAAAAAAAGCAGAAACAGATGATCAGGGTAAATAAACAGATGATTCGTTGCCCAGCTGCCCGAAACGTCACGAAGTCCAAAACTGGATTCAAAAGAAGTATCTTCAACAGGAGATAAAAGAGAAAATAAAGTCATCCTAACCAGTACGAAATACTGCAATATCAGTAACAATAATAGCAGAAAAGTGTCTTTCCGGTTCACGAAATAATGTCCCTTGGATTTCAAAATTGTGACGTGTGCTGGCAAAAAAATCAATGAGGAAAGCAATGAGATCCAATTGCAAAAATCATTACCATATAACCATAGCGGGCGTTACTTCATTAATTCACTCTGACTTCAAAACCCACTGGCATATATCCAGTTGGGGAAGCTTACAAAAACATACACAGATAACAGAGAACACAAAAGTAGCCACAAACAAGTTGAATAGTTTACAATAAGCATGGCACTCTTCCCAGTACATTTTTTTTTACATTTAAAACATGGCACATTTCCCAGTACATTGCAACATTCAACAACAAACCTTCAACTGCGATAACGGAGGGACAGAGAGGCTTTCTGATCCCTCTGAGCAACAGCAATTTGCTAGCAAACATTTACAGGAAATTAATGAATCTGAAAACTTGCACAGTAACACAGGTGCTTTCAAAATAGGTTTCACTCTAGCAGACCAGAGAGTGTTAGGACAATCCCCAGAAAGTAACATTTTTAAAATACAAAGCGCAGTTTAAACGGAATTAACCCTCAACCCTAACTGAACAGTATAAACTAATAACATACACAATTTAATCTACATTAAAAACAAATCATTCACATAATAAACTAAAAAGAAATGGTTGAGTTTCACATCAGATAATGCAGTTTCCTAGGGCCGATGCAAATATGCAAGACTAACCTTCAAAAAGAGCAGATAAAAACAAAACTGCATTTTTTCTTTGCCAAGTCATACTGAAAATAAGCAAATCGCAAATCCACAACAAAAGTCCAGGGAGAAATTGGCAAAATCACATTATGTACTGCACAAGTCTATGTCTTACCGTACTTTTACAGACAGTCTCGCTTTCAACACAAAAAGAGTTGAAGTGACACATACTGAAGTGACACTTTATGGCTGGAGATAACAACTTCTTCACCAGCAACTGCTGGCAATGGACACAGCTGACAGTCTAAGAAACGAAACTTCAGGTCTCATGGCGACCCTTACAGGCGGGACAAAAGGCATCTGATATCTGATCCCAGCACTGTAGATGAAAGTTTTCCAAGATAATGATGCTTGCATCTGCAGGAAAACAGCACTTCAGAGGAAAGAAACACAACTGACAATGTGCAACATTTGATCCTGGGGCAGCCCACAGAGCAGATAGAAGTTTTCTGAGATCAGGGTAAATAGCTGTGACATCTGCAAATAATACAGCTGAACAGTAGCAGGGAAAGCATCTCTCTGACCATCCCCCTGCTCTGATTCCAGAGACAGTTTTCGCTTGCAAAAAGCTCAATGACAAGCTTATCTGAACTGTATCGCTGAAGATTCCTATGTCCTTCTCTCCTCGCCAGGAATGCTGAAATCTGTAGATGAGTCACGGCACAAACTGAAGAGCTTACTTAACCCTCTCCTCACCAGTAACCTCACTGGGTTCTTGAAGCTACAGAAAACTACATTCAAAAGCAATGGGAAGGTTATCAAAATACAGCAATAAATACAACACAGTTCTATAGAAAATACACCAAAGCTTTAGTGGAGAGAAACTGAGAGACACACGTTCTCCCTGTTTACTCTAACTTACTAGCCATGGTTCACTTTATTTATAAGGCTTTTTTAGATGATACAGCATAATTTCACTTTATCATTATACGTCATGTATTTATCATATCGTAGGTCAACTTTATTTAGTGTGGGTCAGTGTGGAGACATAAATGGAGTCCGAGACATAATTGTTTACTGTTACATAGGCCATTATGAGGAGACATACAGGATTACAAGATATAGAATGACCTAATTGACATAATTGTTTACTGCTGATAACTTGATATCTTCTAATTACTAACCCTGAGAGTATTTTAGCTAATAACCCTGAGACAGAGAGGCTAGAAGTACAACCTGCCCTTTTCTTTATTTATGTAAACCTTCACTTAGTAAGCTAATATATGAAGTTTTATTTCTAAGCAAGGTTCTGAACAGAATTAACTCTTTCTCAGGTTTAGTCAGTCTAATAGTGTATGGTACCCCATACCAATATACATGCTTTCACTTATGAGAATGAGAGGTTCAACTTTTGAGAGAAATCAAACTTAAACTTCAGAGAAAGGTGAAGCACACTACGAAGTCCTAAAGAACTGCTGAGAAGCAGGACCAAATTATCTGGAAATAGGAAGAGGACTATTTATTTATTTATTTATTTAACAATTCTTTTATACCGCGCTATTACAATCAGTGCGGTGTACATTGAACAAGAAACATACTACAATGCATACAAGTAACATTGAGTTTTACATTGAACAGGGAACTTCAACAATAGGACAACTATCATGTGAATGATTTTTTTGTCTTATGTATTGTTAAACTTATATATTGTTATCCTTTTATTATTGTTTCCTTTGAAAATAACTGTAATCCTAGTATCTCAGATTTTTTCCTGCTGAACATCATGTACCCAATTGCTCATTTCACCTGTTCCCCAGATCTTAGTTATTGCTGTGACTTCTGTTTCCCCTGCTCATACTATTTTTTGAATCCACAGGTGGTCAATATTGTAAACGTTTGGGTAAAATATCCAAGACCAGATTCGTAGCTGGTGGAGGGAGAAGTAGTTGCATTATGATTGAGGTTGTTAGTCCCTCACCACTTTCTCCACTATCCTCTACATGTAACTAGTAGATTGAAATTCATGAGGCAGATATACAGTAGAAAAAGTCCTGAATATGCAGGTGAAATGAGTCCCCCACTGTATGGAGAATTGATAAAAGATAACTGAGATTTACAAGCCATTTGGCTTTGGCAATTGCAATGCCGGTGGGAACGGTACCAATTTACACCATGATTTCTTGTCCCCTCAAGCATTTACCTTAATGTTATGTTTTATCCACTTGTTTTAACCTTATGAAATTGTATTCTCACTTATTGTATTTCCAAATGAACTACAAAGGCAATTCAGCCAGTGCTTACTACAATACCCTTGCTGATCCATGGGTGGAATGTATTACTAATTAAAAATTTATTTGGATCAGCAAGGAATATTGAACTTTTGAGCCATCCTGTATGTGAGAAATCATGCTGAGAATTAAAAACCTTCTGATTTGAATGTGCTTATGCCCATTCTTGGTGAATTTTGATACAATTTCATTAATATGTTTTAGTTATTTTGTGGATAATTTTTTGAAGTCGTTTTTTCACATATGTGGCAATATATGCACAAATAATGCCTCATAAAATGTCATTATATAAAACTATGTGCTGTAGCATGATGGTACATACTTTGCCAGTATGCGTGCACAGTGGAAGAGTGTGGGTAGAGCCTGGACAGAGTTTGCAATAGGCAGGTGCAAGATCAAATTGTTCATCATTTTCATCATATATAAACCACATTTTTTTAAATCATGTTTGCATAACTACTGTGACAAAGTTAACCATTTTGAGCATGGGGGAGGTGAACAGCATAAGGAATTCACCTTAATCAAGGGGCCTCTGTTAGGTGTGCAGGGTCAAAAGGCCAGAGCCACAGTTCAAAGGCAGAAAAAAAACCAGCTGGAACAAGTTCCAGGAAATGCTTGACAGTGTGAGAAGGATAGATTGCAAGCACGAGGACAAAACCCTCACTCTAATAATTGCACTGATTATCCTGATGTCAGAAGGCAGGGGGATTACAAACACTGGGAGAGAAAGAGGTGGGGTTGGATCCCAGTGAGTATAAACCGTGGTTAAACTATGGAGAGAGTAGCAGTAGCAGCAGGAGCAGTAGGAGTAGGAGCTGGAAGAGGAGTGATTGCAGAAGACAGACTTCAGAGCAGCAAGGACGATGGAATGCTGGAGAAGCCAGAGCAGGTGCTAACTTCTGGAGACAGGCTGAGCTACCCATTGCTGAAAGAGGTGATTTCCCTGAATCACGTTTGCAACAAAGGTGGGAGCCAGGAAGGAGAGACGCTTTCAGGCCACCAGAGAGGTTGTCAGCAGGGCACTCTCATCAACTGGGTGAGTCAGAACCTATACAATTGGGAGAAGAAGGGTCAGAGCTAGGGGCAGAAGAAGATATGTTGATGGATTGTTCTTTATGCCAAGCTCTAGACTTAAAGTGTCTGAAGAAAGGCCAGCCTGGAAAAAACTGTTCCTTTTGCTGAAATAACCTCAGAGCTAAACAGTGAGAAAGTAAATTCCTGTGTGTTTTGAAAGGAGGAATTTACTGCAGCATAAGCTAATGAAGTAAGGCTGTGATTCATGCTTCTGTGTCAGCTGTGTTGAAACTCTACAACGGAGAAAGAGTTAATTAGCTGCTAGAAGAGTTTGTGCTTGGCTCCTGTCTGTTTATAAGAAAAGCCTGCTATAAGAGTCTTGAGGACACTGTGAATGCTTATTTCATAACCTAAGTTTGGTTCTTCACCTGGAAGTGCAGCCTAGAGAGAATTATGGCTGAGTGAGGATTAATTTGCCATAGAAGAAGTAAAGTTTGTTTTTCTATTTCTCTGATTGACAAAGGACAATTAAGAAAAGTTGCATCTTGTTATATGTGAAAAGGCTAAGCTTCTGCAGTGAAGAGGACTTTAAAAGCCAATATTGAGTTCTGTTTGTTTTGCCACCAACTTGCTGAACCTTAAGCAAAAATCCTATAATTTAAAATTTTGTAAATGGTACCAGGAACCTGATCTGTTCTACTGTGTTCAAAATAAATTATTTTTCTGTCATAAGCCTTACCCTTGGTTTAACATGACTACAATCCTTCTACTTAAAGCATAAATGTTACAGCTGATAGAAGAAGGTTCTCAACCACCACACCCTCAACAACTAGAAGACTAGTGCTTATGGCGTTGTGCTTGTGACACTACTGTGCATGAAAATTGCTTGTGTGCATGTATTGTCGGAGCTCCCCCGTGTGGCCAGGCAGTTGCCTAGTGGTACGAGAGAGGCTCCGATTGTCCTTTGTGTAAAATGTTAGCCCAATAGCATGTAGTTGTGTCTTTTTAAAAGATTAGAGCCAAGTTCAAAGGTCGCAGGAAATTTCTTTTATTTAAGAAGTAAGGATTTCCTAACCAAATTAAATTCTTTGGCAAGAATAGTTTGAAGCCTACAAAACATAAAGTTCAGGATACTTCTCCCATCATAAACGCAAGCCTAATAAACAGTCCTTGGCTTGGTTTAGTTTAAACCTTTTTCCACACGTAAAAAAACTCTTTTACAGCAGCAGTCTGTTCTCCGGTCCCCAGGAGGCACTATAAATCTCCACTGTTCCTTTCACAGCAGGTATAGCAACATTCCCTGGTCCACCCCCAGACTTTTAAAATGCAGTAGTATTTCTTCCAGTTACAATTTGAACTTTTAGCTTCTTCCTGGCTTTCTTATCCATGCAGCTTTATCAACCAAGCTGTCATTAAAAAGCCTAGCTAAAAGTTATGGACTTTGCATAAAATGTCCTTGTTAAGACGTTCTGGGTTTTCTCCAGCTTACTAAAACCCTATGCAGTTCTTATTCTTCTAGCACAGATAGCACCTTCAATAATTAAGAACTCCTGGGTTTTCCTCCAGCTTATTAAAACCCTATTCCGCTCTTCATTCTTCCTTGGCACAGATAGCACAGTCAATTTCCATATCTGAAACACTGCTTGCATCAAAAGTGTCCCCCAGGTCCATTTTTTCCTCACTGGGCTCCTTCAGATATCTGCTCTCCTTAGTATCTGCCTGAGAAGCCTTTGCAGGTTGTAAAGCTTTCAACACTTGCTCCCAACTATGCTTTCCAGAACGTGAGCTTGTGGGGGAAGGGCAGGAAAAGGTTTCCCTGTTTAGCAGCTCTTTTAAAGCTTGTAAAGGGCCCACCTTGCTAGTAGTGCTTTTCCTTCCTGTAGGCTCCTTACAGTGAGAAGGGCTAGACCATGAGCTTCTGGAAAATATCTCCTCCTCAGACGAATCCTCCTCTGAGCTCTCCACTGGCCTTCTCACCTCTCTGTTCCTGTCCTGGGTCAGCTTTCTTCGTTCCCCTGGCTCTGCAGCAACTCTGCTTGTCCCAGAGCCTCTGTGTCTGCTTTCAAACTGCGTTTGTGCAAGCTGCTTCTGTGTCTCCTGTTTCTCTTTCTCCTGTGTCTCCTTCCGTGCCTGTCGTGTCTGTGACTCCTGATTCTGCCGTGTCTGTATCTTCTGATTCTGCCGATTCTGTTTGTGAGTGCAACTTCCCTGCCTAAATGTTTGGGGCTGTCCTATGGCTCTTGACTCCGCTCCCAAACCACTCCCATCTCCTCCCTCTGTCTCCATGGGAACAGGGCGTGTTTCTAGGTCTGCACTCCTCTGCAGGGAATCTTTGTCTTTAGTTTGGGTATTAACCCTTCCTGTGCCTGCAGTTTCTTTGGGAAAAGAAAAAAAAGGCTGTTTTTCCCTTTCTTTTTCTGCATTCGGAGCCTGCTTCTCCACCACAGTATTCCTCTGAATTTACACTCACACTATCCATGTATGTATGTCATTTGCCTCATTTTTGGCCCATGTTAGCTTATCAGAATATAGAAAGACTAGGGGACATGCAATGCTCATCAGAATATGCAAAGACTAGGGGACATGCAATGAAGCTACAGGGTAAACTATTTAAGACTAATAAGACAAAATATTTTTTCACTCAACGTGTAATCAAACTCTGGAATTTGTTACCGGAGGATGTAGTAAAAGCTGTTAGTATAGCTGGGTTTAAAGAGGTTTGGACAAGTTCCTGGAGGAAAGGTCCATAAACCATTATTAAAAGGGACACGGGATATCACTGTTTGACCCAATACAAGCATTGAGGAATCTGTGTCTTTTGGGGAAACTGCTAGGTACTTATCACCTAGATTGGCCACTGTTGGAAACAGGATACTGGGCTTGAAGGACCTTGGTTTGACCCAGTATGGCATATCTTATGTTCTTATACATGTGGAGGCCAATTCTGTAGGTGCATGTCCAGGCCGTCCAGATGTACAGAAATCCGATTCTGCTCCCGCAGGGCTAGAAGTCTCATGGAAGCAGAATCACGGCATTGGGCATGGATGTCCAGGCTGTGCCCCAATTCCAGCACCCTGGACATCCAGGCACTTCCCTGGCTAGCTCAGCCTGGCTCCTGCATGGAGGCACGGTTCTGTGGCATCCCTTTGCCATGGGACCGCGGCTCCATGCAGGAACTCCAATCCCTGCACCGCACAAAATGTTCTGTTCCCTGCCACCTGACTCCCTATTTGGCCTTCTGAGGCTGAGATTGGGCAGGAAGGAACCTCCTACAGCCACCTGCCAGATTGTGGGGGCCCAATGGTGCCATCCTCTGATGCTGGGGGAGATTTATTCCACCTCTGAGGTGGAATAAGTTCCTTGTCTATCCTGGTGAATCGGAACGTACAGAGCCATGACCAGAATCGGCCCAGTACGTCTGGACTGTATGCCCCATCACTGGTCTGCCCACTCTCCTTCCCATCGCTGCCCCGGTCCTAAGTTCCCCACACATCTCCTATGTACATGCAGGGAGCTTTGGGCAGGGAATAGGGGCCCAGGCGAATAGCTGGGATGTACATCCAAATGGGATGTACATCTCTGCTATTCGTCATTTGGAATGACCCCCCATGTAGAGAATGGAATATGACACATAACTTGTCTGCTGTATTGGTAAAGCATTGGTCTACTGCTAATCAATCTATTGAAGACTTACGGTGGAGAGTTATTGAGCAACTCAAATGGAACTGACATGGATGGGATCTTGATAGTCTTTAAAATGACAAAGTGCAGGCTTGGATACCTTTCCTTGGAACTATTGATCTTGGTGGGTTGAATCTGGAAGTTGATTAAATGACTTTAATGTGAAACAATCAGATTTTTTTTCTGAAACATTTTTTTAGGATTTGTATCATTGATGCTACGTAATTTAATTTATGATTAATACTTCTCTGTACTAACAGTGACTGACTCATTTTTCAGGAATTGGGGGAAGTTAAATCCTGAATGATGTATCAAATGTAGATAGATGACTTATAAGAATGCCCTTGACACTGTAGGAAGCAGTGTAATTCAGTTCTCATAAAATTGTTCCATGTATAGTTGAAGTTTAGTTCACCATAAAAAGCATTGATCCTCAGAAATGCGGTATATAAGAATAAATAAATAAAGTTCAGCGTCAGTGCTGCAAAAGAGTTTTATTAAAGGATACTGAGTTATGAAGAAAAATTGTCAGAACAAGATAAGTGTTTGAACATGAGAACTCCTTGAGCCAGTTGGGATTACTGAAATGCAGTGGCATGATGAGGACTATTTTGGTAACATTGGCAATATCATGGTAATATTTCAGTCATTAAGACCTCTATAACTAATATTTACTAATCTTTGCTGGGTTATTTGAAAAACAAGTTTATATAGACATTATATCATCAAGACAAAAGATTTATATATACTATTGACACTGCGGGGTGCATCTATTTCCCTGTAAGTAAGAGGACAGCTGATAAAGGTGAATGATAATCAATAGCATGTACCTAGATTCAAGCTTTTCCAACTGCAACAGGTGTTCTCTGTGGACAGCAGGAATAAGTCTTCATGCATGGGTGACATCCCCGATGGAGCACTACACAGGACAGCTCCCCAGCTTCTATTGCAAGCTGTTGGGATGCTCCACTGCACCTGCAAGCCTCCTTCCCACCTACCGCCACAGCGCCATCTTCTTCAGTCTGATAACATAGCTGTAGTAGAATACAACTCCTCAGGGAGATGGGAGTAATGTAAGGACTTATTCCTGCTGTCCACGGAGAACACCTACTACATAAGTAACTACCTTTTCTCTGTGGACAAGCAGGAAATAATCCTCACTTGTGGGACCTCCAAGCTACAGGCTACCGAAAACTGAGGAGGCCGCCAAGAAGCCCAACAGCACCATGTTAAACAATAGAAATAAAAAAGAAAACTATTTATAGTGAGGGCAATTCTCCCTCTTTTGGTTCTGCATTATTTTTATTTTATTTTTTTTATGGTAGCCTGGATGGACAGAAAGGCATTGGGGGGATAGAGTTTATTTATTTATTTACTTAACATTTCTTATATACCACTTTTCTGGGTTATCGAGGCAGATTACATTGAGCACAATGGAATTTAATTACATAGAATATTCATAGAATATTCATGTAACAGGTTCAAGATAACAGGGTTATTTTAACTATCCATATTTAGGAAGAGTGGGGACTATGATATACTGAATACAGGTAACTTATTTACAGTGAGAATCAAGGAGGGTCTAATTCAGCGTGTAACTGAGGATGCTTGTCTGTCTGATATGGTGCTATGTGACTGTCCCATAATATTCCTGGAAGATGTATGTTTTGAGCCTCTTTCTGAACTCTTTTAAGTCTTTCATTGCTCTTACATTGCTTGGTAGGGAGTTCCATAGAGTTGGACCATAGATGGAGAAAGTGTGCCGGCGTGTTTCTTGTGTGCTGGTTGTTTGAGTTTAGGGACTTTAAGCAGTTTGGTTTCTTCTTGGTCTGCTCTCCGAGGTTGTATGAATGAGTAACAGCAAGCAGTCAGCAGATAAGTTATGTATACTTTTAAATGTGTTCATGAGCGATTTGTATTTGATGCATGCTTGGATAGGCCGTGCTTGGATGGGCAGCCAACGTAGCTCTTTCAGGACTGGTGTGATATGCTCTTGTTGGGATGTCTGTGAGATCAAGCGAGCTGCAGAGTTTGGGCAACTTGTAGTGGGAGGAGGGTACTTTTTGATAGTCCTTGGAGAATAGAATTACAGTTGGATTCTAATCCCCAAACAGATGTCGGAGTACAGATTGGTCCCATCCAAGCAGTAGTGAGATGAAAATGCGTGGACAGAAGACCACATTGCACCCCTACAGATCTCTTTCATGGAGACCGAGCACAGGTTGGCCACCAACTTAGCCATGGATCAGATATTGTGAGCCGTGACTGGACCATCAAGGTTCAGGCCTGCCTGGGCATAAGCGAAAGAAATGCAATCTGCTAACCAAATGGAAAGAGAGTGTTTGGAAATGGCAAACTCCAGTTTGATGGGGTCAAAAGAAACACAAAGCTGGACAGATTGTCTATGGTCCTTTGTCTGCTTCAAGTGGAAGGCCAAGGATCACTTGCAATCCAACAGGTGCAAAGCTACCTCCCCCTTGTGGGCGTGAGGCCAAGAAAAAAATGTTGGCAGCACTATAGACTGATTGAGATGGAAATCTGAAACCACCTTTGGAAAGAAATGAGGATGAGTATGAAGAACCACTCTATTATGATGGAATCTGGGGTACAGTGGATGAACTACTAAAGCTTGTAGCTCACATACTCAGCATGCCAAAGTGATGGCAACAAGAAACAAGATCTTCTAATTCAAGAACTTCAGTGCACAGAAACTGAGCTGCTCAAAGGAAGCTTTCAAAAGCTGTTTCAGTACCACATTAAGGTTGCAAGCCACAGCAAGGGCTAGTATGGAGGCTTTGAGAGGAGCAGCTCTCACATGAAATGTACAACCGAAGGCTGTACAGAAATGGACTTTCTTTATACACTGCAATGGTAAGCTCCAATCATGCTGAAGTGAACCCAAGCAGAGTTGCATTTAAAACCTGAGTCAGAGAGATGTAGCAGATACACGAACAGTCTCCTTGTGGGACAGATGAAAGGAGTTAAGGCCTGGCTCTCACATCAGATAGCAAACCTCCTCCACTTACAGGAATAAAACCTTCTCATTGAGGTCCTCTGAGAAGCTAGCTGGACATCAGAGATGCTAGACAGATTGAGCTCTGACAGGACAAGCCTCTCAACATCCACGCCGTGAGGGCCAAGGACCGAAGGTTGGGATGAGGCATCCACTTGTCATACTGCGATATGAGATCTGGCACATGGCCAAACTGGAGGGGTTCCTGAGTGAATAGTTGCATCAGGAGAGAGAACCATAGCAGTCTGGGCCAATACAATGTGATGAGTTATCATCATACTTCCGTCTGTCTTCACAATGAGAGGTATTGGAGGATAGACATACACGAACCCCTTCCCCAAGTGCAGGAGTTATAATCAGATGCCACCTTGCTGTGAGAACCTACTCTGGAGCAGAAGTGATCCACTTGGGTATTTTGCAGAGTGGCGAATGGGTCTATTGAACCAACTTCTGAAAGATACGAGCCACCATCTCCCAATTCAGCATCCATTTGTACAGGTGAAGGACACTACTCAGTCTGTCTGCCAGAGTGTTTTGGTCTCTTGGCAGATATGTGGCTCTCAGCTCCATCCCATTAATGATGGTGAACTTCCACAACCTATCTCCAGCACAGCTGATATGATTTTGTGCTCCCCTGCTTATTGATATAGACCATAGCAACCTGATTGTCAGTCTGTATGAGGACAATTTGGTTTACAAGCCAACCTCAGAAGGCCTGCAGACCATTTGCTATGGCTTTCAACTTCAAGAAATTGATCTGGTGAAGACTTTACTGAATGAACCGATCACCCTGAGTGTGGAAGCCACCGAGATGAGCTCCCCATCCCAATTTGGACGCACCTGTCATTAATACCTTCTGCAGCAAAGCCTTCTGAAAGGGGAGACCTTTGAGCAAGTTCCAAGGAACTGTCCACCAATGCAGTGATTAGACCAGGGGATTGGGGACATACACCAGATCATGCAAGAGACCTGTGGCCTGGGTTCACTGTGTCTACAGAGTCCATTGGGTCTGCCGCATTTGAAGACGTGCCAAGGGTGTAACATACACTGTGGAAGCTATGTGGCTGGTTAACATCTTGTGAGCCTTCACTCATTGAGTCATTTCAGTGTCCCATATCAAGGCTCTCAGCCTCTGGAGTCAGTCTTGTGGAAGAAAAGATTTTGCCTGGGTCATATCAAGCAGGGAACCTATGAATTCTAGCTTCTGGATGGGGAGAAGTTGGGACTTGGGATAATTGATCACAAACCCCAACAGCTCCAACACTTGAATGGACAAGCATGCTGACTCTAAAACTCTCCCTGGGGTTGTACCCAATTGTCCAGGTAAGAGAATACAAAGACCCCAGCGTTTTGAGGTAGGCTGCTACTGCAGCCAGACATTTTATGAAAACTCGAGGTGATGAGGCCAGGCTGAAAGGAAGCACTCAATACTGAAAGTGTTATCCTCAGTATATGGGTATATGCATCCTTTAGATCCAGCCAATCTCCTTTTTGAAGGTACAGGAGCAGGGTGCCCAGAGAAATCATCTTGAACTTTTCTCAAACAATTGAGTGCGGAGGTCTCTGAGGTCCAGGATGGGACAGAATCCCCCTGTTTTCTTGAGGATCAGAAAGTACCTGGAGTAAAACTCTTGTCCCATTTGCTCCTGCTGTATAAGCTCAATGATGATATCGGCCTGGAGAATGGAAAATTCTCTCTGAAGCAGTTCCTGTTGCAGAGTGTCAAGGTGATCTGCCCACGGGGGCCAATCTGTAGGCAGCTTGAAGAAATGCAGTCTGTAGCTGCTTTGGATTATCTATGAGTCCGAGGTTTAGAAAGGCCACCTCAGAGCAAAATATGTGAGACTTCCCCCACTGGAGGGTGTCTCATGGGGGTCACCAGTAGATTGGCTGGACTCTGAAGGAACCAGTTAAAACCCCATGCCAGGCGTTAGCTGTGGGGCTAGCTGGGCCTTTTGAGGTTTCTCTCTGAGCTGTTGTGGATGAGGAGCCTGCTGCTTCTGTTGGGAGGTCTGTGGGCCCAGGGAAGTACCAATGCCTATAGGGGTAGTAGTTCTTTCTCTAGCCTCCACCTTGGTTCCTGCTACAATAGGTCAGTTCAGATGTGCACCTTGAGTGCCTGGTAAAAGTGGCATGCTGCTTTTTTATGATGCCAGCCTTCTCCTCTACCTGTTCAGCGAAGAGATTCTTTCCACAGTATGGCATGGCTGTCAGCTTATTCTGAACTGATTGTTCCAAGTCCAAGGACTGGAGCTAGGTGAGCCTCCAGATCCCAATACCTTTGGCGGACGTTCTTGATGCTGTTTCAAAGGCATCATAGGTCACCCAGACAATGAACTTTGAGCAGTCTTTGCCATGGCCAACCAGGGTACAACACTTCTCCAACTTCTCAGAAGAAAGAAATGAGGACAGGTTCGCGAGACCCCGTATGATGTCCTTCAAGAACATGCTCATGTAGAGCTGGTAAGAGGCAATGTAGGCTATGAGCATGGAGCCCTGAAAACACTATCTCCTGAAAGAGTCCAATATCTGAGTTTCCCTTTATGGGGGTGCCGAGGAATGAGTCTTGGTACTCTTGATCCTCTTAAGGCAGACTCGACCACCAAGAAGTGGTTTAGGAGCTGAGGTTTTTAAAAACCTGGAGCCTTTTGGACCCTGTACATCGAGTCCAATCTTCTGTTGACTGGCAGCACTAAGAGGGGCTCTTCTCACATCCTCATCTGCACCTTCTACAGGATTACAGGATGCGGCACATGGTCATGGTCACTGCCTCTGAAGGATCTCAAACTCCTCTGCCCTGGGATCATCTTTGGTCTCCAATGAGAATGGTATGGCTTTGGCCATATCCCTCACAAAATCCTAGAAGGTCATATCCTCGGAGGGGACTTAAGCCATTCATGAGGGGGAGAAGAGTCTGATGAGAGCTTTGGAAACCTGCCTTCTGAGAAGTCCTCCAATTCAATATTGGTTACCCAACCATTGGAGTCTGATTCTAAGAGAAAGTCAAAATACCTCCGAGTCCCTATCCAAATCTCCTTCCTGCTTCAAGGGGAATGAAAGCTCCTCCAAGAGTGATGATGTGCCACTGCCCATTTGGATTCTGAGGGTGCATTGATCCTGACACTGGAAAAGGAAATTGGCTGGGCAGAAATTTGCATCAGATCCCTTCGATGCCCTGATGTCAAAACCTCTGCCAGAGGCAGGGCTTGTGTTTCCAGGATCAGCTGCACGATGGCCGATGCTAATGCTAATGCGAGGCCCTGACTTGCTGTATTGTGAGGAAAGTGGCAAAGGATCCTCAAGTACCCGAGGAGCCATTTCTCCATGGCTGCCAATTCCGAAGGCGGAGAGGGCCTGAGCAACTTCAACTGATGTACCCCGCATCTGTATGGAGTTGACCTCGGCTGTCAGTGCCCCTGCGATATCCTGGAATCTGAGCAGTCCTCCCATCGGGGCACCTTCAATGGGCATTCCTGGTGATCTTGCATTGCTGCTGATGTCCTGTCTTGATGGGCTCCATTGCCGATGCACATGACCCTTCACCTGGTGCTCGGCATGATCCCGCTCAACTTCAATGAAGAAGAGGCCACATCCCTCCTCACCAGGAGGTTAATTGATGGCCGATGGTGGGGGCATGACAGATGCTTCGCTCCAAGTGAACTCGAGAGCTCCTCGATATCGATGCACTGCCCTCATGCACAGCCTTCGAAGCCATGGGAATAGATGCCGTTGATGTCAAAGGCATTTGATCAGACTTTGGAGCACCAGAGAGGAACTCTCGTTGTTTCTCCAGACCCTTAAGGCCTGCCTTTGTCATCTGCAGACACAAATCACACAAAGAGGGCTGGTGATTGGGTCCCAGGCATTGGAGGCACTAGTTTTGCTTTTCCGTGGCCGAAATGATCCAGGCACACTTGGTACATGTTTTAAAACCATTGGCTGGTTTTTCTGACATGCTGGGAAAAATGGCCATGGCAAAATCAAACAGCTCAATGGTGAAGGTAGTCCTGATCAGGACACTGCCTGTGCCACAAAAACTGTTCATTCAAACGTGAAGAAAAGAAGCCACGAAGAGGAGCCCCAACGGCATGTGATAGAAAATACGGATATGTTTAGATCAGGAGCCCCGCAGGGGAGAAAGCACAGTTACTTACCTGTAACAGGTGATCTCTAGGAACAGCAGGAATAAGTCTTCACATATGAGTACGTCGGTACCGATGGAGCCTGCGGGGGAACGCTCCCCAGCTTCCCAAAAAGGAAAGCTTTTGGGAGCATCCCACAGCACCTGCGTGCTGCCTTCCCGCCTTTCCTAACCAACTCTCCTCAGTTTGAGTTTAAAGCTGAGACAATAGAGAGAGAGAGGAAAGGAAAGATAGATAGAGATACAACTCCTAGGGGAGGTGGGAGGGTTGTGAAGACTTATTCCTGCTGTTCCCAGAGATCACCTGTTACAGGTAAGTAACTGTGCTATCTCCAGGAACAAGCAGGAATGAGTCTTCACATATGGGGACTCCCTAGCTAAGATGCCTGGGAGATCCCCAAGGATATGAGACCCTGAAAGGGTTCCGCGTCCTCCTATGGATCTCAGGCATCCATCCAGGGAAGGAGGGCAGGAGTTGTTCAAGAATGGAACAGGTGTCTGAGGACAGCCTGACCAAACAAGGCATCTCGGCGGGAGTCTTTGTCCAAACAGTAATGGGCTGTGAAGGTATGAACCGAGGCCCAGGTGGCTGCTCGACAGATCTGGTCGATGGACACAGAATGTAGATGAGCCATAGAGGTGGCAATGGCCCTCACATTGTGAGCTGTGACATGGCCCTCCAGAGAAAGGTTCTTACTCTGGTAAGCGAAAGAAATACACTGAGCAATCCAATTGGACAGTGTTCTCTTAGAGACTGGAAGTCCTAAATAAGAAGGATCAAAAGCAACAAAAAGCTGGGAAGACTTTCTATGTTGCTGTGTCCTTTGTAAGTAAAAAGCAAGAGCTCTTTTACAATCTAGAGTATGAAGATTCCTCCCTGCACTGGATGCATGGAAAAAAGACAGGTAAATATACCTCTTGATTAAGATGAAAAGGTGAGACCATTTTAGGCATAAAGTGTGGATTTGTCCTAAGGACTACCTTATCATGATGGAACCTTGTATAAGGTGGATTAGCCACTAAGGCCTGCAGTTCACTGATGCGGCGAGCAGAAGTGACTGCAATGAGCAAAATAACCTTCCAGGAAAGAAATTTCAAGGAGGTAGTGGCTAAGGGTTCAAAAGGTGACTTCATAAGCTGATCAAGAACCAAATTTAAGTCCCATGCCACCGGAGGAGGCCGAATGGGAGGTTTATTTAAAGTTAGGCCTCTCATGAATCTTGCAATAAGAGGATGAGAGGAAATAGGCTGTCCATTGAGAGGCTTAAGGGATGCTGCAATAGCACTCAAATGGACTCTTACTGAATTCGTCTTAAGGCCTGCATTGGAGAGATGCAGGAGATATTCCAATAGAGAATTCACAGGTAGTGCTAGAGGGTCAAGACCCTTTTGAGCACACCAAATGGAAAGTCTTTTCCACTTAAAAGCATAGAAACGCCTAGTGGAAGTTTTTCTGGAAGCATGGAGGATATCCTTCACTTGCTGAGAAAGATTTAAGTCTTGAAGGTCTAGGCCTTCAGTAACCAAGCTCTGAGGTGAAGGGACTTGGGGTTTGGATGCCACAAAGTCCCTTCCTCCTGGTACAGGAGGTCTGGAGCAGCTCCCAAGTCCAGGGAGGGGGCTTGGGAGAGATGCAGAAGTAGAGGGTACCACACTTGGCATGGCCAACGTGGAGCTATGAGGATCACAGATGCTTGATCCCTCTGGAGTTTGAACAGAGTCTTGGGAATCAAGGGAATGGGGGGAAAGGCATAGAGGAAGCCCTGACCCCAATGAAGGAGGAAGGCATCCTTGGCCTGAACTCCCTGACACGGAATTCTGGAACAGAACCGGGGAAGTTTGGCATTCCACGGACTTGCAAAGAGGTCTATGTCCGGGGTTCCCCATTCCTGGAAGATTCTGAGTACCTGATCCATATGCAGGGACCATTCGTGTGGAAGCAGAACTCGACTGAGTCTGTCTGCCCAAGAGTTTTGGATTCCTGGGAGGTATACTGCCAGGAGATGGATTTGATGCTCTCTGGCGAAGGCCCATAATCTTAGAGCTTCGTTGCAAAGCGACAGAGAGCCAGTTCCTCCTTGTTTGTTTATGTAAAACATGGCTACTTGATTGTCCATATGAATGAGGACTGTCTTGTAGCTGAGGAGGGTGTGAAAGACCTTGAGAGCTAGAAACACTGCTCGAAGTTCCAAGTGGTTGATATGAAGAGAGGTCTCCTGTGGGGACCAAGTGCCTTGGGTGGAGAGGTCTTGTAGATGAGCTCCCCAACCTGTTTGGGAGGCATCTGTTGTGAGGGTTGCTTGGGGCAACAACTGTTGGAAGGGGGACCCCAGCAACAGATTTTGAGTGGACATCCACCATTGGAGAGACCAAAAGAGACGATTGGAGGTTGCTATTTGGTCTGAGAGAGCTCCTGAAGCTTGAGTCCACTGGGTGGACAAAGTCCATTGAGCTGTTCTCATGTATAGGTGGGCATAGAGTACCACATGTACTGTGGAAGCCATGTGGCCTAGCAGTTGCAGCATCTCCCGGGCAGTTAAGTGGCTCCTTGACTGAATCTGGGAGGCTAGCTGCACTAGACGTTGGCAACGGGCTTGAAGAAGGTAGGCCCTTGCAGAGGTGGTATCCAACCAAGCCCCTATGAATTCTAGGGATTGAGTAGGGGTGAGCTGGAACTTTGGGAGGTTTACCACCAGTCCCAGATACTGCAGAATGCGCCTTGTGCGGTTCAGGGAGATCTGGGCCTCTGACTGAGACGGAGCTCGGATGAGCCAGTCATCCAGATATGGGAAGACAAATATTCCCAGAGTGCGTAGAAATGCAGCCACTATTGCCATGCATTTGGTGAACACTCTTGGAGCAGAGGCCAGACCAAAAGGAAGTACTCTGTACTGGTAATGTTTTCCTTGGAAAAGAAAACATAGGAATCTTCTGTGAGATGGATGGATGAGGACATGTGTGTACGCATCCTTGAGATCTAGAGAACAAAGCCAATCCTGACTCTGCAGGTATGGAAGGAGAGTGCCCAGAGAAAGCATCTTGAACTTCTCCTTGTATAGGAATTTGTTCAATTCCCTGAGATCTAAGATGGGTCTGTATCCCCCTGTTTTCTTTGGAATAAGAAAATAGGGGGAGTAGAACCCTGACCCCTGTTGAAGAAGAGGAACTTCTTCTATTGCCCCGTGGGCAAGAAGGGTAGTCACCTCTTGACCTAGAAGGTCGAGGAGAGATGTGGGAGAATTGAAGTGTCTCACCATGGTGTGGGGAGGAAGGTCTGAGAAATGAAGTTTGTAGCCCTCTCTTATGATGGAGAGGGTCCACTGCTCTGATGTGATTTGCTCCCATCTGGGAGCAAAATGAGCTATCCTTCCTGGAATGGTGAGAGGTTCTGGCTTTTGTAGAGCCAGAAAGGCTACGTTCTCTAGCATCAAGTCAAAAACCCTGAGGAGGTTGGGACTGCTGAGTTGCAGCAGTCCCTGTAGGTTTAGGCCTGGCCTGTTTAGGTTGCTGACGCTTAGCAGCAAAGCGACCTGTAGAAGATTGTTGGCCAGAAGTGGAAGGAAATCTGCTCCTTTTGTAAAAAGGCTTTTTGAAAGGTTTTTTCTTGGCTGGAATGGAGGTTGACTTTGAAAGTCTATCCAGAGCAGAGTTCTCTGCATCCATTTGAGTGGCTTTTATTTGCCACTCTTTGCCAAAGAGATTTTCACCTGTACAGGGCAGATTTCCTAAGCCATCTTGAACCCAGGGCTCTAGATCAGAAGCCTGGAGCCAAGCAATTCTGTGAGCAGCTATGGCAATGCCTGAGGCTCTGCTGGCACCTTCAAAGGAATCAAAGGCTGCCCTGTTGGAAAACTTTGAAATGTCTTGAGTATGCTTAAGCCAAAGGAGGAACTCATCCCTTTTATCCTCTTGAAGAAAAGGGAGAAAGTTGTGCAGCTTTTGTGCAACTTCCTTTAGAAACATACCCATGTAAAGGCTATATGAGTTGATTCTGGCAATAAGCATGCTGGCTTGGAAGATTTTCCTACCAAAAGCATCCAAGGTCCTGCATTCTCTTCCTGGAGGAGCAGAAGAGTGTCTTTTTGTACTCTTTATCCTTTTCATAGCTGACTGCACCACAATGGAATGGTGAGGAAGCTGAGTTTTCTGAAATCCAGGACAAGGAGGGACACGATACATAGTGTCCAGTCTGCGAGAATGAGGAGAAAGAGTGAGAGGAGTCTCCCATAAGTCAATCATATGTTCATGAAGAATTTCATGAATTGGTAAGGTGACTGCCTCTCTAGGAGCTTTAGAGTATCCTAAAATATCTAATTTGTTTTGCTCTAGGCTCTGTTTCAGAGGTTACTGAAATAGAGAGTCCTTTAGCTACTTCTAATATGAAGTCTTGAAAGGACAAATCCTCTGGAGGAGACATTCTCCTTTTTGGAGAAGTAGGCTCCTCAGGAAGGGTAATGGATACTTCGGGAGACTCATCTGATGAATCAGAATCATCAGAGGAATCGAAGTATCGTCTGTCAGAGTGCTCTTCTAACGATCGATACGCTGTGATGCAGTGGGTAAAATAAACCAGATACACATTCAGGAAAGTGAAGAGCTTACCTCTGATTCAGCTGTAGAAATGGATACAGGACAGAGAAAAACAGCTGAACAGAAAATGCCGTTACTACAGCAAAAGCCAAGGGCTCATCATAAAAGGAAGGGCTTTAGTCAGAATAAGGAGGGTCACCTGGAAAGCCTCACAGAGAGTTACCCGGAGAGCCCCACAGAGGGCTACACAGGAAGCCACAGAGTGGGACACAGGAAGATCCCCAGTGATATCCACGAGAGCTGCAGAGAGTTCAGCAGAGAGGACTCCCAGGACACATGCAGGGGAAAGTGCAGAGGTTTGCTGGGAAGGGAACCTGCAACCCAGGAATCAGGAAGTAGCAGCAGCTCAGGAGGACGCTATCAGTCACAGAGCACAGGTCAGCCCAAGGGGAGTGTACCAAGAGGAGGGAACTCCAAACACTGCTGTAAGCCAAAGCAAGGCTGGAAACCTGATACAGAGTTTATTAACTCTCAGCCTGACTGGGAAGCCGGGGGAAGGAGTGACTACAACCCCAGAGCCAGAAAGAGCACCAAGGTACAGAAAAGGGAATCTTCTTCTGTTAAACAAAGGTACGAGTACCAAGACTGTGGCAAAGGGCGTGGCCCTGTGAGTAATGGGGTAAGGGAGAGATATCCCAAACATTCATTGCATGAGGAGGATCAGCGGAGAGCTTTCCTCAAGCCAGGGAGTTATAACCTGGGATTTAAAGCAGTGAATGCAGGCAGTAACAGTGATCTCTCAGAAGACGTTGGGCCAGACTCCTATATAGGAGAGGAGTCAGATATAGACGGACTGGGAAGTGAGTCTGAGGGGATGGTGTGGGAGAATACCAGCCTTCCCTCAGAGCCCATTCCGATGGACTGTAACATATGCTACAAGAATATCCACACTGTTTTGTGTTAACCTGTTTGAACATACTTTGTGAAGATAACAAAGAAAAGAAGTTCTGTTTCCGTTTGTGCACTGCTGTGTTTTGAGTTTTTTGTCCTTTGGAAGAAGGTCCGAGCGGGATGGGGAATAAACCCATATTTTGTTTCCTTACCTTGACCACAAGACTCTGTTTTTACATAGCTGAAGCAGGGTAAATTTACACAACCCTAGGCAGCCGCCTATATGGGGTTTTAAAGGGCTCATTTACACGGGCTCCATCACAACGCGTATCGATCGGTACCGACATCAGGCATCCCCGGTACTGGATCGGTACTGAGAAATAGCCCTGGACAAGGAACCGCAGTGGGTATCCTGGTCAATGTCGATGCAGTCGGTACCGGTATTGGCGCTGGTACCGGTACCGGAGCCGGTACCAACAACGGGGCTCATTGCGGTACCATCGGTGTCGCAGCTTTAATAAAGGCCGTTATAGCCTGCTGCATGGACTGAACATTCTGATCCATGGACGCCATGATTGCCTGGAAGTCGGTACTGGGAGAAAGTGCCGGTACCCCAGAGCAATCTAACAGGTGATCGGTCGAGGCCGTGCCATCGATGTCAACCTGTAACCTCATAGGAGGAGCTTTGGAAGCTGGAGCTTCCCGCCGGGGTTGTTTGGCTGGGGCAGGATCCTCGAGGGCAAGCCCGGAGGCATCTCGATGCTTAGAGGGAGATCTACCCTTCGAGGACCTGCTAGGTTTATGTTTGGTTACCTGAGATCCATCAGGAGAAGAAGACCTGGAAGATGTCGATGCTACAGCCGGTGCATCAGCCGGAAACAGCACATGGAGCTTGGCTGCTCGGTTCTGTAACCCCTGTTTAGACATTAGAGAGCAGGACTGACAATCCGGAATGGAGTGTTCAGGGCCCAAACATTTAAGACACCATTCATGGGTATCTGTAACCGAAATAGTACCGCTACACTTAGTGCATTTTTTGAACGCGGAGGCTGGTTTTTCCATGAGGGAAAATTTTCTTGTGGGCCCTGAGGCCTAAGAAGAAAAATACACTAAGTGAGGAAAAATATCGATATATATATATATTTTTTTTTTAAAGAAAGAAAAGAAAAGACCGGCGGTACCGGTCCGGAGTCGGGGAAGGCAGACACGCGACCAAAGAAATAAAATAAAATAAAGAACTTCTTCAGCGGTGACAGGACTCGACCTGCTGGCTCCGCGGAAAAGAAGAACTGAGGAGAGTTGGTTAGGAAAGGCGGGAAGGCAGCGCGCAGGTGCTGTGGGATGCTCCTAAAAGCTTTCCTTTTTGGGAAGCTGGGGAGCGTTCCCGCGCAGGCTCCGTCGGTACGGCCGTACCCATATGTGAGGACTCATTCCTGCTTGTTCCTGGAGATAATACGTTTTCCAACAGAGTGACTTGTAACACGTGCATGGGGCTCCATGGAAAAAGAAAGACAGAGGAACGGAAGGAGATGTGCAGGCATGGTGGATCCTCCCAAAAGCTTCCAATAGGAGCTGGGGAGTGTTTCTGTGCAGGGACGTCACCCATGCGTGGGAACTTCCTGCTTGCACACGGAGAAAACATATTTTCTTAATTATTGACAGTTTGGAGCGTGGGTTTTATTGTTAGCCCATTTTAATGTTATCCTGTAATTTGGTGGTTTGTGGATTGGTAGATATTTTAGAAAAAAACATGGGCACATATTTCTTTATAAAGTTTTGCCAGATGCCCTCATAACCCGGCACCTTTTATAAAATCATCCTCCACCTCTATTAGCTATTGTACTCTGTTGAGATTGATATTGTTTACATAATTCAGCATAGAAATGATAAAAAATAAATAAATATGTAAAACAGCAGCCATTTTGCATATTAAAAACATACTTTACAAGTAGAAATACTTTATAAAATTAGCCACTAAGAAAATACTGAAATGACACACAGCTGGAACGCTATTCACAAACAGAATACAGAATTTGTCTTAAATTAAAGGCATGTATGTATTTAGTTGAATGAATGTTTTTAAGCACATCTGTATGTAGAATATAAGGGTTAACAGAGCATCTATAATTTCTCCTCCAACAGTATTGGCTCAAAATATAAATTGATTTTGTTGACTACCCCTCTGCTGCAGCAAATGCTTGGTGTCCGGATGAATCAAGTCCTATCTGTGCTGTACTGTAAGCTGAAGTCTTTTACATGGCAAAGTTCAATCGCAAGACTTTCCTCAGGGCTGTTTTCACCTCTTTGTTCTTCAGACTGTAAATCAGAGGATTTAACATGGGGATCACCGTTGTATAAAACACTGAGGTCACTTTATCCTGTTCCGTTGAATAACTAGAAGATGGTTGTAAACTCTTGAAAATAATTGTGCCAAAGAATATTAGCACGGAGGTGACGTGGGAGGCGCAGGTGGAGAATGTTTTGCGCCTCCCTTCTGCAGAGCGGATCCTCAGGATGGTGGAGATAATGCAGGAGTAAGAAATTAGGATGGTCAGGAAGGAGATTAGGCAAGTGATCCCAGCTATTATAATAGTCACAATGCCATTTACAGAGGTGTCTGAGCAAGAGAGCGCCAAGAGTGGAGGCATATCACAGAAAAAATGATTAATTACGTTGGATCCACAAAAGGATAATCTGAAGGTACAAGCTGTATGTATGAGGGAAACAGCAAAGCTGACCAAATACACTGCACTGAGGAGCTGAATGCAGAGTCTCCTGTTCATAATGACGGAATACAGTAACGGGTTACATATCGCCACATAACGGTCGTACGCCATCACCACCAGCAGGAAACCCTCTGATGCAGCAAAACCAATACCAAAGTACAGCTGTAGAGCACAACCAAGGAAGGAGATAGTTTTCCGCTCTGTCAAGAGGCTCTGAAGGCTTCTCGGGGTGATGGCTGAAGAAAAACAGATATCTACAAAAGATAAGTGACTTAGGAAAATGTACATTGGTGTCTGTAGGTGCACATCCAGCCTAGTTAAAATAATGATAACAATATTACCCAGCAGAGTGATAATATAAATCAACAAAAACAATGTGAAGAGCAAAAGCTGAAGCATTTGGTCATCGGTGAGTCCGAGGAGAATGAACTCACTCACTGACGTCTGGTTTCTGCTTTCCATTTACCCTGTTGATGCAAGAAATGAGATTTGAGAAAAGCAGGGACTTTTATACCATAAGATTCTTATAACTGTAAAACTGGAAGTAGCCCATATTAATCACCATCTTTATATCACCAATGCTAAAGACAGAATCAGGTTTTCTTCTATAACTGCATTCATGTTATCGGAACTGCAGCAAATTCTAGGGCATCAATGCAGACTTCCATGTGAGAAATCAACATATCACTGATCAAATCTGTGATGTAAAAAAATAGTCTATCATTTACCGGATAATGACCAACACATGCCTCATGGTTTCTTTCCTGGATAATTGAATAGAATGGTAGAAAGAGAGAAACATACAGGCATGACAGCAAATAAAGACCGTATGCCCATCCAGTCTGCCCTTTCATACCAACTGTTGAGCTTTACAGTCCACTTTTTTCTTTAGAGATCCTCTGAGTTTTCCCCATGCTTTCTTGAATTCAGATACAGACCTTGTCTCTAGTAACTCCACTAAGAGCGTTTTTTACTAAAGAGTGCTAGCTTTCAGCACATGTTCTGGGATGCGCTGTAGCCACGCTGGGGCACACATTGACAGCTAGAGCAGAGTTACAAAAAATTAATGTGGCTTATTTCTGCTCTGTGAATGACTCATTGGGGTGGTAAGGGGGAGGGTTAGATATGGAGAGTTGGCATGATGAGCAATGCAGAGTGAGTGAGGACTAAAAATTGCACATTGTGACTCTTCCAACTACTGCAAGTTCATCTAACGTCACCTCAATAGATAAAGTTAAGTGCACCCATACAGTTTGTATGGTGAATTAGGGGAAAGGGTTCTGTGTTAACTATGGGAACATGCTTTCCACACCCTCGACAGTTAATACGGTGGTGTTGAATTTAATGCTTCATGGCGTTAGATGCCACACTTTAGTGCCCTGTAGTAAAAGACCCCCTAAGAGACTATTCCGTACATCTACCACTCTTTTTGTAAAGAAATATTTCAGAAAATTACTCCTGAGTCTATTCCCTTTCACTTTAATCCTATACTCCCTTGTTGCAGAACTTTCTTTCAATTCAAAGAGATTCTCCTCTTGGGCAATTATGACGGAGATGTTTAAATACCTACTATATGTCGCACATCTCACCTCCCCTGCCTTTCTTCCAACGTATACATACTGAAATATTTAAGTCTGTCCCCATACACAAAAGTGGAAGTAAGGATATGGTTTATACTACAGGCTGGTTAGTTTAACTTCGGTGGTGAATAAATTATTGGAAGCGCTGCTGAAAGAGAAAATACTGCGGTTTCTGGAGTCCAGCGGATTACAGGATCAGAGGCAGTATGGATTCACCAGAGGCAGGTCTTGTCAGACAAATCTGAATGATTTCTTTTACTGGGTGACCAGGGAGTTGGACCGAGGAAGAGCCCTAGATGTGGTGTATTTAGATTTCAGTAAAGCCTTTGACACTGTTCCTCATAGGTGACTTATAAACAAACTGAGCACCCTAAAGATGGACTCTAAAGTTACTGCTTGGGTTAGAAATTGGTTGAGTGGGATGCGACAAAGGGTACAGGTAAATAGAACTCACTCTGAGGAGAAGGAAGTTACCAATGGTACGTCCCCAAGGATCTGTCCTTGGTCTGATTCTTTTTAACATCTTTGTTAGTGATATAGCAGAAGGGCTGTCGGGTAAGGTGTGCCTCTTTGTGGATGATACCAAAATATGCAATAGAGTAGACACCCAGGAAGGTATAGATAACATGAGGAGGGATCTAGCTAAGCTTGAAGAATGGTCTAGAATTTGGCAGCTGAGATTTAATGTTAAAAAATGCAAGTCATGCATTTGGGCTGCAGCAATCCAAGGGAGTGATATAGTATAGTGGGTGAAGTACTTTTGCCCACTAAAGAACAGCGGGACCTAGACGTGATTGTGTCTGATGATCTTAAAGTAGCTAAACAGTTAGAAAAGGTGACAGCAAAAGCTAGAAGGATGCTTGGGTACATAGAGAAAGGAATGGCCAGCAGAAGAAATGAGGTGATAGTGCCTCTGTATAAGTCTTTGGTGCGACCTCATTTGGAGTATTGTGTGCAATTCTGGAGACCGCACCTTCAAAAGGATATAAACAGGCTGGAGTCCATACAGAGGGTAGCTACTAAAATGGATAGTGGTCTTCATTATAAAGCATATGAGGACAGACTTATGGATCTTAATATGAACACCTTAGAGGAAAGGCGGGATATAGGTGATATGATTGAGATGTTTAAATACCTCCAATGCATAAATTCACAGGAGGAGAGCCTCTTTTGATTGAAAGCAAGCTCTGCTATGAGGGAACATGGGATGAGGGTGTAAGGGGATAGTTTCAGGAGTGATATGCTGAACTATTTCTTTACGGAAAGGGTGGTATATCCGTGGAATACTCTTCCAATAGAGGTGGTAGAGATGACGACAGTATTTGAATTTAAAAAAGCATGGTACAAACACAGAGGATCTCTAAAGGAAAACATGGGAATGTTGTAATGGTTGATATGGAAGGACAGACTAGATAGGCCATATGGTCTTTTTCTGTCGTCATGTTTCTATGTTTCTATATACCTTATGACCAAGACCACTGACTATTTTGGTAGCCACCCTCGGCACTGACTCCATCCTATTTATATGCTTTTGAAGGTGCAGTCTCCAGAATTGCACACAATATTCCAAATGAGGTCGCACCAAAGACATATACAGAGGCACTATCACCACCTTCTTCCTACTGGCCATTCCGCTCCCTTTGCACCCAAGCATCTTTTCATCATCAACTTTATACCTGTTTAGCCACCTTAAGGTCATCAGAAACAATCATACCCAGGTCCCATTTTTATTTCATGAACAGAAGTACGTCACCCTCTATATTGTACTGCTCACTTGGATTTTTACAGTCCAAATTTATGATCCTGCATTTTTTAGCATTAAAATTTCAATTGCCAAATTCTCAATTATTCTTCAGTTTTTATAGATCCCTCCTCCTTCCTGGGTGTCTACTCTATTGCAGGTTTTGGTATTATCTGCAAAGAAGCAAATCTTACCCTACAGCCCTTCCATAATATAATTTGCAAAACTTTTAAAAATAAGGATAAGGATAGATCCCTATGGCACACCACTGGTAACATCCTTCTCCTCAGAGTGTGTTCCATTTAGCTATACCCTTTGTTGACTCCCACTCAACCAATTTCTAACCCAACCAGTCACTTCAGGGTCCATCCCTAGGATGCTCAATTTATTTATAAGTCACCTGTGCAGAACAGTGTCAAAGGATTTACTGAAATTTAAGTACACCAAATCTAGGGCCCTCCCTTGCAGCAACTCTGGTCACCCAGTCAAAGAAATTAATTACATTTGTCTGACAAGACCTGCCTCTACTAATACCATGCTTAATCGGATTCTGCAGTCCATTGGATTCTAGAAACTTCACTATGTTCTGTTATAGCAGCCTTTCCATTACTTTACTCACCACAGAGGTCAGACTAACAGGCTTTTAGTTCCCTATCTAATCCTTTTATCTGATTTTGTGTAGAAAGACCCCTGTGCCCTTCTCTAATCATTTGGAACTACTTCTGACTCTAAAGAAGCATTTAAAAGGTCAGAAAATGGAACAGCTAAAACCTTCTGACCCCATAGCTGTGTCTAATTTTAATTTAGCTAGATACTTGTGAACACAGTCTTCTGAAAATCGTTCAAAATTCACCTCATTTCTGTTTCTATTTGTGGGTGTTTTTGGAAGTCCTGCTCCTGGCCCTTCATCTGTGAACATAGAACAGAAATATTTGTTAAGCAATTCTGCTTTATCCTCATCAGCTTCTACATATTCCTCCCCGTCACTCTTGAGTCTGACAATACCACTTTTGTACTTCCTCCCCTCATTAACATATCTGAACAAATGTTCTGTCCCTCCATTTTACTGTATTGGCTATTCTTTTTTCATTTGTATCTTTGCTTTCCTGACTAATTTCCTAGATTCTCTTAGCTTTTTCAAATATTGATGCTTGTCTTCCTCTTTCTATGATCTCTTGCATTTTATGTAGGCTGCTCTTTTTTTCTTTAACTTTTCAGTCAACAATTATTTATTTTCCTAACAAAAAGGTTTGTTGCTCTTAAAATATCCCCTTTCAGTTCTGCCCCCTGCTTTTCTGCTTCCCCCAGCTGTTCTCATTCTGCTAACTACTCCTTGAGGTACTGTCACATCTTGACAAAGTTAGTTTTCCTGAAGTCTAGGACCCTCACTTTTGAATGGACTATATCAGCCTTTGTCCCAATACTGAACCACACCAGCCGATGATCATTGGTTGTGAGATGATCGCTCAATATAACATCAGAAACACTCTTCCTATTCATAAGCACCAAGTCCATAACCGAGGGAACGCGGACTCATGCTCCTCCATACCTCCAAAATTATAACTTCTTCCCCCCTTCCCCCCACCACCCCTTACTCTCCTCATAATACACATTAGTATGACACCATTCAAGTTTGGTAAATAGCTGGTTGCAGCTTTATTAACCATTAATGCATGAAACATCAACTCAAATAACATATAACAGTGGACTCCTGAATCACCAGCCATATCACTAGCAAGGTGATAGCGCCTCCCCTTTTGTACTCTTCATTCACCCCCCCTTAGCCCCCGACTTCACCATGTCATTAGCAAAAGCCCAGCCAGAGGGTACCCAACCCCCGTCCCAAGCTTATCCTAAGCGTCCGGACCCCGGAAAACTCTGGGATCCTGCCACCGGTGCAGAGGTCCCGCACGTCACTGCACCACCCCCCCCCCCATAACAAAGCTGTGACCAGCGCGAATCCCGCGAAGCTACCCACTCTACTGCTTCCTGCCAATCGTTCAATAACAAATCTAAACCCACAGGGGATAAGTGTACCCCGTCCCTCCTGTACAAACCATCACAGCTCACATTGTGGTGTAGAAGGTCCCTCTGATCCCTTAGAGAGAGGTAAAACGGAAGAGTTAGCTTCAGTAGCTGACAGAAAACAAAAGCACATGGCTCATGGTTTTCAGGCAAATCACAAGCAGAGTGAGTCACAGGAAAGGAAAACATGCCCCTGCTGCAGTTTAGCTCCACAGTCACGAGTTGAGGCAGAACACCTGCTGGGAGGAGGGGTCAGGTTAAACCCTAGAAGGCAGAGATATAAAGAATGCTCATTAGAGAGAAAGTTAGAACAGCCAGGAGAACCAGGTGGAGAACAGCCAAGGAAACAGCTAAGAGAATAGTCAGGAGAACCAGGTGGAGAACAGTTACGGGAACGGAGAGAAAGACCAGAGCCAGAACAGGAGTTAAGCTCAGAAGCAGAGGAACTGCTTGGGAATGAGGACCCAGAGGAGCTGATGGTAATAGAAGATTCTCTGAGGTTTAATTCAGAGAGGGAAACCAGCAAGAGAAACAACTGGAGAACCAGTGCCAAGAAGCCAGGTAGAAACAGCCCAGGTTTGGTGCCTTGTCTGAAAGGCAGCCAAAGGGAAAGATTACCAAGAAGGATGACTTGGGAGCACTCACAAACTCCAAGGTTTGGATCTTTAGCTGACCCTGAAGTGCAGAGAGAATCTCCTGTAAGAAAGCCAAAAGGTAGGCTGAGTGATTGGTTCAAAGACAAAACTGTTTTTAAGAAGTGGTCTTGTGTTAGCCCAGAAGGGTGGGGCTCTCCTCGTAGTAAATACTGTGGTAATTCTCAACCGTATCTAGCAGAAGGCTGCAGAGAAAAGTCTCGGGCTGAGGAACTGGGTGTGTGCTTGGAAACACCGTGTAGCCAGTTTCAAACATTCCCAGCTGATAACCATTTTGAAGCAATGGAGACAGAACCAGCTGTAGAATACATGCCAGTGGAAGAAATGGACTGTACATTATCTGTTTCTGATAATATAATACCTGTGTGCTAATACTAAGCTGTTCAGAGAGCTGAAGGAGGCAGCTGGAAGAAAAGCACCAAAGGTTTTGAGCAGAGAAATGCTTGTTTAAGTTGGATTACTGTGAAACGTATGTGATGCTGATATAAGAAGCTATTTTTGTTCAGTTCTTATATTGTTTCCTGCCAGAAGATGTATGGCAATTTGTTCTTCATTTCCTGTATGTAAAGCTGCCCGGAGGGGAATTAAAATCCTGTTTATTTGCCTGAAACCATTCGTGCTCAACTACTCTCTTTCATTTGGATAGTAAATACTACAACTCCCAGGAGGCAGTGCTTTCCCCAAGCTCTGTTACACTATCTAAAGAAGGGATCAGGCCGCTTAACTCTGCATGCCCAGGCTGTGGGGTACTAGCGTGTTACAGGTTGGCGTAGTTTTACGGATTTTTACCTGGATTACAAAGGACATTTTAAAAGGAAAAAGACATCACTTTACCAAGGCAAAGAAAACTGCTGAGCAGAAGGATCCAGAATCGGCTGACAAACCGGTCAGAGGGATTGGAGCTACTTTCTCAGTGCCTGACTCTGCACTGTGCCAAGGTAACGGTAGCTGGGCACAGGTGTGGGAGGATAACTGAGGAGAAAGGGAGCCATTGTTCTGCTGCAGTAGAAAGCCATTGAAAAAAAAAAAAAAAGGAAAAGAGGTTTTTTTTGGACCGCACTTGGTGTGTTTTTGTGTTTCTTGTTTTCTGCAGGAACAGCTGACTCCAAGATGGACCCACAAGAGCTTCTCCGGTGGATGTCAAGCCAATGGGAAAAACAGCTAGAGCTGACACGCCACACGCAGGAACAGACTGCAGCTGCCATCCATGCGCAGCAGAAACCTCTCATGGAGTTGATGGAGGTGTTACTCAAGAAGCAACGAGAGCCGGAACCAACTATTCCCTCATTTAACCAGGAGGTAGGACTGCCAAGTGGTAGCGCTCTGGTGCTAGGACAGTTTTCTCATAATGATAATTTAGATGACTTCATAGAAGCGTTTGAACGCATAGCAGAGGCTATTAAGTTGCCTGAGGAGCTATGGGCGGTGAGATTCGCAATGTCGCTCTCAGGTGAAGCCTTAGCGGCTTATAAGTCTATGCCTGCTATGCTGGCATCTGATTATAATGAGGTTAAAAAAGCTGTCAAAGACAGATTAAGATTAACCCCTTTATTCTATAGACGCATGTTTAGGGAGGCTAAGTTAAAGCCCAGTGAAACCCCAAAAATGCTGTTTCATAGAATAAAAGGCCTAGCTTGGAAATGGCTTAATCCAGAGCAGAAGACTCTAGAATCTGTATTAGATACAATTATCCTAGAACAGTTTATGGAAGCTGTACCAGCTGATGTGAAAACATTTCTAATGCTCCAGAGTTGTAAAACCACGGAGGAAGCAGCTAGCCTCACAGAGCGGTATTTTGAAGCCGAATTAGCTGGGGCCTCAAAACCAGGCGCTCTGAAGGTGACTAAAACTGCCAGCTGTGGGAAATCAGAAAAGACCACAAGAAATAGATTACCCAATGACAATAATGTTGTACCTTTTTCAAAAGGGAAATGTTTCAATTGTGGTGAATTGGGGCATTATCGCAAAGATTGTGCGCTGCACACAGCGCTAGTGTCTGGGGGTGTGAAACAAACCCATGAAGGATTTGTGCTTCAGGTACAAGTGGAAGGCATTGAGGCCCAGGCACTGCTTGACTCCGGTGCTGACCAGAGCATGGTTTCCCAAAAGCTCTGGCAGGCCATCGAAGCCCGCCTGCCCTCAGCACCGAGTCAAGCAGTGGGGCGTGTCAAGATACGATGCGTACATGGGGCAGCCTCATATTACCCCGTGTATAACCTAGTGGTAAAAGGGCTGGGAGCAGAAAGAGAGGTGAGGATGGCCATAGTCCCAAAGCTTTTATATGACATTATCTTGGGGATAGATTGGCCTCCATTCAACCAAGGGATAGAGAAGGGCCTTGGCGAGAAAACAGGCTTTGTATCTACCCGGTCCCATGCCGGAACCTCTAGTGCTAATGTTGACCCAGCAAAAGAGATAGAAGGATCATCCCAGGATGGGGAGGACTCCTCTGAGAGAGAAGAGGAAAGGGAAGAGGAAGTATCAGGTACCCTACCCATGCATGATGATCTAGTTGAGACCCCATCAAAGAGGGTTAGGAAAGGGAAAGCTGAGAGGAGGCAAGAAAGGCGGAATAGAACCCAAGAGAGGGCTGGATTAGAGGCCGGAGATGGGTTACCATGGGTTCCATCAGAGCTTGTTAAAAAGTTCCCTTCCTTTCCACAGGAACAGAAAGATGACCCCGCTTTGAAGCGTGCCTTGGAATATACACGAGAGGACAGGAATATCCTTCCTCGATTTCTTTTAGATAAAGACATGCTGTATCGAGAAAGTAACAATCCACATACAGGAGCTGTAAGAAAACAGTTAGTGGTGCCAACCACGTTTAAGGCAATAGTCCTGCGGTTGGCCCACGATCATCCTATAGGTGGCCACAAGGGGATCCAAGGGACATTGGACCAAATCCTGGCCCGTTTTTACTGGCCAGGGGTCTTTAAAAAGACCACTCGCTACTGCGAATCATGTCCCATGTGTCAACGGGTTACTGCCTCTAAACCAAAGGCTGTACCCCTGGTATCCACACCCACGATATCTATGCCGATCCGCCGGATGGCGATGGATATTATAGGACCCCTGGTGAAGACTCCACGGGGCTTTCAATATGTTTTGGTAATTATAGACCAAGCGACTCGTTTTCCCTGGGCTATACCCATTAGAAGTACCTCAGCTAGGACAATAGCTTTGGAATTGGTTAAGTTGTTCTGCGAAGTCGGTTTCCCACAAGAAATGCTCACCGACCAAGTGAGCAACTTTATGTCCAAATATCTAGCTACAGTATGGGATGCTTTTGGAATACATCACGTGCGCACAGCGGCCTATCATTCCCAGTCCCAATGGGCTGGTCGAAAGGATGAACCAAACCATTAAACAAATGCTACAGCGTGGCCTGAATGGTAAAATGACCGAATGGGATACTTTACTGCCATTCATTTTGTATGCATGCCGCGAACGCATACAAACGTCCTTAGGGGCATCACCCTATGAGTTATTGTTTGGCAGGGCTCCCAGAGGGATTCTGGATATATTACGTGAGCAGTAGGTGGAACCAGACAGTGAGGAAATTGGCGTACCTCAGTTTCTCAGGGATTTGAGAAATCGTTTAAAAAGGACGTCCCAAATTTCCTTAGAGAATTTGCAGGCTAGTCGAAACGTCAAAAACAATATTATGATCGAGGGACGAAACCCCACCAACTGGCTGTGGGTGATAAAGTGATAATTTTGGTGGCTGATGTAGGACCCAAGTTTGAGTCTCGATGGAAGAAACCATGTACAGTTGTAGAGAGGGTAGGTCCTGTTTCCTACGCTGTAGAAAATGATAAGGGGCACCGCCAAACATATCATGTGAATGTTTTAAAACCCTGGCAAGAGAGGTCAGCAACAGTAAGATTGGCTACTCTGGAAAAACACGTGAACCCATTATTAGAGATTACGTGCTGTCTGTCAAAATATCTGGCAGCCCGTAATATCTTAAGGGGGGGGATATGTGGTGTAGAAGGTCCCTCCGATCCCTTAGAGAGAGGTAAAATGGAAGAGTTAGCTTCCGTAGCTGACAGAAAACAAAAGCACATGGCTCATGGTTTCCAGGGAAACCACAAGCAGAGTGAGTCACAGGAAAGGAAAACACACCCCTGTTGCAGTTTAGCTCCACAGTCATGAGTTGAGGCAGAACACCTGCTGGGAGGAGGGGTCAGGTTAAACCCTAGAAGGCAGAGATATAAAGAATGCTCATTAGAGAGAAAGTTAGAACAGCCAGGAGAACCAGGTGGAGAACAGCCAAGGAAACAGCTAAGAGAACAGCCAGTAGAACCAGGTGGAGAACAGCTACGGGAACGGAGAGAAAGACCAGAGCCAGAACAGGAGTTAAGCTCAGAAGCAGAGGAACTGCTTGGGAATGAGGACCCAGAGGAACTGATGGTAATAGAAGATTCTCTGAGGTTTAATTCAGAGAGGGAAACCAGCAAGAGAAACAACTGAAGAACCAGTGCCAAGAAGCCAGGTAGAAACATCCCAGGTTTGGTGCCGTGTCTGAAAGGCAGCCAAAGGGAAAGATTACCAAGAAGGCTGACTTGGGAGCACTCACAAACTCCAAGGTTTGGATCTTTAGCTGACCCTGAAGTGCAGAGAGAATCTCCTGTAAGAAAGCCAAAAGGTAGGCTGAGTGATTGGTTCAAAGACAAAACTGTTTTTAAGAAGTTGTCTTGTGTTAGCCCAGAAGGGTGGGGCTCTCCTCATAGTAAATACTGTGGTAATTCTCAACCGTATCTAGCAGAAGGCTGCAGAGAAAAGTCTCGGGCAGAGGAACTGGGTGTGTGCTTGGAAACACCGTGTAGCCAGTTTCAAACATTCCCAGCTGATAACCATTATGAAGCAATGGAGACAGAACCAGCTGTAGAATACATGCCAGTGGAAGAAATGGACTGTACATTATCTGTTTCTGATAATATAATACCTGTGTGCTAATACTAAGCTGTTCAGAGAGCTGCAGGAGGCAGCTGGAAGAAAAGTACCAAAGATTTTGAGCAGAGAAATGCTTGTTTAAGTTGGATTACTGTGAAACGTATGTGATGCTGATATAAGAAGCTATTTTTGTTCAGTTCTTATATTGTTTCCTGCCAGAAGATGTATGGCAATTTGTTCTTCATTTCCTGTATGTAAAGCCGCCCGGAGGGGAATTAAAATCCTGTTTATTTGCCTGAAACCATTCGTGCTCAACTACTCTCTTTTATTTGGATAGTAAATACTACAACTCCCAGGAGGCAGTGCTTTCCCCAAGCTCTGTTACACTATCTAAAGAAGGGATCAGGCCGCTTAACTGCATGCCCAGGCTGTGGGGTACTAGCGTGTTACAACATCCACCCAGGAATGCATGATTTGGTATCCACCATGCGCACAAACCCAACGGCCAATTTGTCGGTTTATCTTCGCTAGGCCCCGCAACCAGTGACGCTGGTCCTGACAACTCGGCTGTGGGGTAATGTCCGACCACATTACAATTACCCCTGGGAATAATAGCAAAACTTCCCCCAAGTCTTTTTGCACCACTCTAATTAGCTGCTTGCAGGTGCAGGGCGATAAGTCGTTGCCCCCCAAATGCAGTAAGATCAAGCCAGGCATCCCCTGAAGTCGAGCATGGTGCCGAAGCAAAGGGAGCAACTGAGTCCACCGCAGACCCTGCTCACCCAGCCATGAGACAGTCACCAGTGATGGATCTAGGCCCAGATTCGAGCCCAAAGGCCACACAGCTGCACGCCAACCCGCCCAATGCACGAACGAGTGTCCAATCAGCCAGCAGCTCTGCGGAATCCACCTTTGGTCTGGAAAAGAAAAAACACCATTAGTCTCCTACCTCCCCTGAACACCCACCCCTTAAAAACAGACATAGCCCATGAACGCCTTGGACCTCCATCTCCCTATGCGCTGCACTTCCTGATCTGGCAACCCCGCCGCCGCAGCACTTGTAGCTGCACCTATGCGTAAGGAATGTGCAGCAAATTGACGTGGATCCACCCTGACTCGCTGCAGCGCCATTCGTAATACTGCTGTCACCTGAAACCTTGTCACTCTTTTTGTATCAGCATGTATGAACACCAAACCCCTGACTGCAGGGCGGCACCCTCATGTATTCACGCAATGCTGCTACCGCGCAAGTTGGTCCACCTCCAATCTCCCATAGCACGACCCAACAACCGCACCCTTGCTGATCAGTCTTAGACCGCGTCAACAAGACCCACAAGCTCCCACCCACTAGGTGAACATGCTGTAACAGCAGACCTCCTACCCCATCTGACCCGCTCGAAGCAGCCACTAACTCCCCAATATGAAAGGCCCCAAAAAACGCCAAGCAAAATAAAGCCTTAAACAGTACCGCTTCGAAGCCGGACGATGCCACAACAGGTAACGCCTCACACATCTGCACCAGCAAGTCATGTGTGATCGGCCGCCTGCTGTTCCCTGGCTGCGGCTCCACCCTCTCCCACCCTTGCATCAACCTCCTGGTTAAAAAACAGCTCCCTACCGAGGCCCAGCCCACTGCTTTTGCAAAAAACGTAAAACCGGCTAAATGAGACCGCACTGCCACCTTTGATATCCCTCTCTGTCTTGCTTCCACCACATACTGTGCCAGCATCCCATCAGAAACTGATTCCAGCCGCCATCCTTACGCCTCGCAGAAGTCCTCGATCTTGCCACAGCCACGATAATAAGCCACCCATGTTGAGCGCGCTACAGAGCTCTGCAGCAAACCTAACATCCCATCAGGCCAACGTGCCACAATCGCTCTGGGACCTTCCATCCTGATGCCTCTGCTTCTGGCGCCAGCTTGCGAAACCTCTCCCACTGAAAATGAGAAAGAGCGTCAGCCACCTCATTAATGCATCCCGGGATATATCTCGCTTTGATCAACACATTCAAGCGTAAGCATGACAACACCACCTCCCGCATTAGTTCAGCCACCTGCCTGCACCTTGGTGTATAATGGTTGATGACGCTAACTACCGCTGCATTATCTCACCACCACAATACCCTCCTATTACACAAACACTCCGGCCACAATTCTAATGCTACCAACATAGGAAATAGCTCCAAAAATGCCACATTCTTCACCAAACCAGCCACATGCCAAGCTTGCGGCCATTTCTCGGCACACCAGGCACCGGCAAAATAAATGCTCAAACCAATGCCCCCTGCCACATCTGAGTACAACTGTAAGTCATCTGAGGAAATCTCTTGACCTATCATGACCGAAGTCCCATTAAATTCTCTCAAGAATATATCCCAGATCCTTAAATCCGCCTTCACCACCTTTGACACCCTGATACGATGGTGTGGCTTTCTTACTCCCACCGTGGCTCCTGTCAAACGCCGCAGAAACACCCTACCCATTGGGATGACCCGGCAAGCAAAATTCAACGCACCAATCATGCCTGAAACTCCCTCAAAGTCAACTTACTAGACGCCCTTGCATTGGCTACCAACACCCTCAACCTGACCACCTTCTTAGGTGGAAGCCGAACCACCATCGCCCCTGAGTTTAACTCCACCCCTAAAAAGGTCAACCGCCTTGTAGAACCTTCAGTCTTACCCACCACCAGCGGCACGCCCAGTTCTACTGCCAAGTCCTGAAAACCTTTGACGAGGTTCTGGCAATCCCTAGACTGCTCGGATCCCACAAACAAAAAGTCATCCAAATAATGGACCACATTCGCACAACCCACATCCTTCACTAGCACCCAATGCAAAAAGGTACTAAATTTCTCAAAGTACGCACAGGACACCGAACAACCCATGGGCATGCACTTATCAAAATAAAAGCTATCCTCAAACTTAAAGCCCAACAATGGGAAACTATCCGGGTGTACTGGCAGCAACCTAAACACTGACTCTATGTCCATCTTCACCATCCACGCCTGTCTCCCCAAACGCCTTACCAACTCCACCGCCCGGTCAAAGGAAGCATAACGCACCACACACCTATCCCGCGGTATCTTATCGTTGACCGAATCACCCTCCGGAAACGATAGGTTATGAATTAATCTAAACTTCCCAGCTTCTTTCTTAGGAATAATCCCTAACGGGGAAACCACTAAATTCGGGAACGGTCTTTCGGAGAAGGGGCCGGCAACCCGACCCAGCTCCACTTCCATTAACAACTTTTTTCGCACAATGTCCGCTAACCGCTGCACTGAAGGTGCATTGTGCGACACCCTGCCAACCACTTCACCCACCATCGGAATGACAGAACCCTCCCGAAACCCCTTGTCTAAAAGCACCCTGTCCCCCCACTTCGGATAATTTAACTGCTTGGCCTGCAACTCCTTTACCTTAATCGGGGTAGGGGCCAAACTGTCCACCTTGGCCCTACTTTGGGAGTGGCCCGCTAATTGGTGCAACTGCCTTCTTGCCGCACTTTGCCGCCGAATGCCCCCACCGCAACTAGAGCATGCGTGCCGAAATTTGCAGTCCAGGAAGGGGCACGAGGTCTTATTAAATCTCCAGCACATGTCCCCTGTCCCCCCCCCCACCCCTCTCTGCTGCAAACCGGCTCCTGTAGTCCGAAAGGAATGACCCCCCACCTTGAGCCACCCCCCAACTTTTCCCCCTCCAAGTCTCCCTACCCCCGCCTTAGCTGACATTTGTGTTAGCCATAAGTTAATGTCCTGGGCACCCCAAGACAAGAAGCGGTTCTCTTCCATCTTATCCCTAAATTTCTCGTCATAGTTCAACCACGACCATCCTTCATGTGTTTGCTCTGCGTCCAAAATAGCGTCCGCATATGCCAGCAACATCCCGTATTGCTCGGGATGATAATGCCCCCAGACGCTTGCTAAACGTAGAAAAGCTCTGGTCCAATTCACTACTTTTCGGGAGACCTTCCTTACCTGGCCTGCCTTCTCGTCCTCTTTCCTCTTCTTCCTACTATCCCCCGAACGCCTTCTCCCTTCCAGCAAACGGAAGATGTCGATGTACCAACATTTTTTATTCTTCCAACGCACTTTTTTGGGGACACCTTCCCACAATTCCATGTAAGCTGCTAAGGAAGGGGCTCCCCTTACTTGCTGACCTGGTACCCCTCCACCGCTCCCCGCCACCGGCACCTCGTCCCCTATATTCGAGGAGGAGGATGACGACCAGCTAGACGAAGACGATGAAGAGTCTGACCCACGCCGCCTTCTCCCTCTGCACTTCCGCTTCTTATGTCCCTTCCATTTTCTTTCCGCCGATTCACCCATTCTCGTAGACACCACTCCTTGGACTACTGGGAACTCACCTGTGGCCGCATCCGCTGCACCTCCCACAGCGGACCCAGATGCCGATATGCTGCTCTCCTCCCCGGGCTGCCGCTGCTCGACTGGTCACTCGCATATTCGCTCTCCTCCTACAGCCGGCTGCACATCGGGTTGACTCTCACCTCTGTAGCCTTCACGCCCCATCGTGGCGGGACATGCCCCCAGAACGGACATCTGCGGAGACAAAAAAGGAAACCCAGGGGAAGGGACCACCACAGGCCAAGCTGGCTGCCAAGCCCCGAGCCAATCAGCCCCAGATGAACCCTGCCCCCCTCTTACCCAATGCTCCCAAGCGCTCACGCTCCCTGAAAACTGTGCACCCCTGTTATCACCCCAGCCAGTACAAAGCATGGGTGAACCCTGCCCTGAGACTATCAAGGCTGGACCTGGGACACCATTGAAATCAATCCCCCCTTCTCCCCTAGGTACCCCCCGCCCACTCAAAACCGCTCCAGAGCCCCTAAATCCTCCTCTCTGCCTCACTAACTTGTCTCCTCTGTGCCCCCTCCACCTCTTTGACCGCGAGCGAGACCCACGGTTCACTCTCCCTCTTCCTACCACGCCCGGGGGTGCTGCAATACCCCTACCTGCCACCTGAGAAACCGCGCTCCTCTTGCCCCTCTGGGATCCCTTCCAGCTCTGCATCCCCTCCCCGCACCCCTGAACCCCCCCCCCTGCTCTTGCCCCTCTGAGGCATTCAAAGCCCTTATCCCCAGCGAACCCCTCTCCGGCTGCTGTTCCTGCCGCCCAGATAACTCCCTAGCTCTCCTCGGCCCTTTGCCATGCTGCTTTCTTTGAGCCGGCATTGCCCCCCAGCTCCTTCCCCCTGCTTCCGCTACACTCAGGGTTTTTTTGTTTTTTTTTATTTCGCGCACCCGTCAACAGCTCCTCTACTTGCCTGCCAGCTCCCAGGCTCCCAAACACACTCCCAGCGTTCCGACCTTCAGCCGACCATGTGCCGTTGCCGCAGAAACCATGCTGATTCAAGCTGCGAAGCATGCAGCTCTCACCCGCTGGACGCCCCAAGCACCTCCGTCCGAACGCTGTCGCACCTCACCACTGACCTCACAGACGTCCCGGGCTCCTCACCTGTCTGCTAAGGGCTGTCCAGGTAATTCTATAACCCGCCACTTCCTTCCTTTATTTCATTGGCTCCCCCCCCACACTCCCACTGGGAAATGAGCCAATGAATTTAAAAGATGCGTCCAACGACGTCTCTTCCCCCCCCCCCCACTACCTACCTGCTGCTTTCTTGTCGCCCTCGCCGCACCGCCCGGTTACAGGCGGCCGGCATGGACTCGGCCATGCGGCCTTCACATATGGTCCTCTTAGGTGTGAGATCCATTACCAGTTGCCAGAATGGTTCTCCCAGTAAATAATCTAGGATCTCCTTACTTCTAGATAACACTGCAGTAGGGATGTCCCAATCAATATCTGACATATTGAAATCACCAATCAACAGCATTTCTTCTTTCATAGAAATAGTGCAAATTTCTTCAATTAAATCTCTGTCCACTTCTGCCTGTGAAGGAAGTCTATATATAACACCAGTGCAAATGGATGCACCATTCCCTCTTTCCAGTTTAACCACTGTGCCTTCCCCTTCTCTCAAGTCCTTCAGTTTTGTAACTTCAGTATTATTTTGTATGTATAGTGTCACTCTTACTCATTTTCTTCCTACCCTGTCCTTCCTGAATAAATTAAAGCCTGGAATAATTATGTTCCAGTTATGATTCTCCAGAAATCAAGTTTCTGTAACTGCCACTAAATCCATGGTCAGCCACTTCCATTAAAGCCTCAACATCTGGAATTTTATTTCCCATACTACAGGCACTAATACACACCACTTTCCAGATGTTGCCTTTTTTACCCATATCAGGGTTAATTAATCTTTTATTTAACTAAAGGCTTTCACTTAACTGGAGGCTTTCTTCACCCTGTCAACAACAAATCTAAGTTAAAGCCCTCTTTCGTAGGTTAGCCAGTCTGCTATGGAAAATACTTCAACCCTTTATGGATAGGTGGACACCATCTCTGCTCAACAGACTTTTGAAAATCATCCCATGATCCTGGAAACCAAATGCTTTTGATGACAACATCCTCGCGGCCATGAATTCATCTCTAGGATGCGAGCTTCTCTGCCTCAGCCTTTATCCTCAGCAGGAAGGATTCAGGAGAACCCCACCTGTGAATCTGTCTGCTTCACCTTCTCTCCAAGAGCTATACATTTATTATTGATGTGCTCAGAGGGATAACTAGCAGCATCATTTGTGCCAACATGCATGAGTAGAAGAAAGGCGGCAGAGTAGAGATATGTTGTCATTGTTAAGTGCAGTCGAGTCGATGTTGACTCTTGGTGACCCTCTGGATAGTTGACCTAAACTTTGCCTCTTTGGTATAAATGCAAAGGAGGAGAGCCTCTTTCAATTGAAAGAAAGCTTTCCAATAAAGTGGCATAGGATGAAGGTGAAAGACTCAGGAGTAATGTGCAGAAAAATCTCTATGGAAAGAGTGGTAGATGAATAGAGGTTGAGGAAGTTGAGACAAAGGCAGTATCTGAATTCAAGAAAGCATGGGACAAACACTGAAAATCTCTGAAGGAAAATAAAGGGCTGTAGTAGTTGGCATGGAAGGATAGACTCGATAGATCGTATGGTCTTTATCTGCCATTATGTTTCTATGTGTCTTTGTTTCTACATAGATGGTGAACAGGATAACAAAAGAAGAGTGGGACCTGGGGCTGATTGTTTCTAATGATCTTAAAGTAACTAAACAGGTAGAAAAGGTGATGACAAAAGCCAGAAGGATGACTGAGTGCTTAGGGAGAGAGAGAACCAGTTTTCTCTCCTTCTCCAAACTCACTGCCAAACGACAAAGGTGAGGTCAGAGAGGCTGTATCGCTAAGAGAGAATATTTTTTAAAAAATGGAAAAAAGAGCCACGTGACGAAAACAGAAAGCAGCATAAGTTATAGCAAATTAAATGTGAAGCATTGAAAAGGAAGGCAAAGAAAGAATTTGAAAAGAAGCTTGTTGTGCAAGAAAAAGTGCATAATAAAAATATTTAAAGTTCATTCATAGCAAAACACCACTAAGAGAGTCCGCAGGACACTTGATGATAGAGGAGTAAAATGGGCACTAAGAGAGAACAAGGTCATAGTGGAGAGACTGAATAAATTCTTTGCTTAAGTTTTTACTGAAGAAGATGTAAGAAACTTACTTATGGTAGAAATGATATTTAAAGGTGATAAATTAGAAGAAATCTCATAACAACATAAGAAATGCCATACTAGGTAAGACCAAGGTCCATCAAGTCCAGTATCCTCTTTCCAACAATGGCCAATCAAGGTCACAACTACCTGTCAGGTTCCCAGAAAGGCAATAGAAGAGAGGGAATCCTCAGCAAGCAACAAACAGTACACCAGAGTAGTGGAGAAGGACCACAGCTACACCAAGGAAATATCCAAAAACACTAAGATTTATTTAAAAACCAAATTTGGACAAGTTTCAGCATAGAAGCATGAAACAGAGGTCTAAAATGTAAAAATGTATACGAACATTAAAAATAAGATAACAAATCAAAATATAATTATAACTAAAAAACATCCCAAGAAAATGTACATTGAAAAAAAATTATATTTGTAATCAAAGGATAAAAGGGTTAAAAATAAAATAAGTAAAAAAAATAATGATAGAAGTAGAAGTAAAAATGACACATACCATATCCAAGAAGAGAAAAGCAATATAAATACAAAAAGATTAAAGAAACAATAAAAGAATTTAAATAATAAAAAAAGACATTAATAGAAGAGGTAATGATAAAGGTTAATGATGAAAATAAAGAAAGGTTACCAGTTAGTATCTTCGTCAGCTTTGACTTGACAAAACATATGTGTGGTATATAACAAACAACCAAGCACCTAAAAATAAAAGCTAAAATGACTCAAGGGCATCTAAAATAAGACATATATAGTAAAGCATATATAATAATAAAAAAAATATGTCCAGTAGAAGGATATTAAGAAAGCAGTTGGCAATATAAAAAAAAATTGTAAAAAAGAAAAATGAAAAGAACAGTAAAAAAGTCAAAATAAAAACAAAATGATAAAACGATGCCATATGACAAAAACAGCTAGTCAGATAATGCTGGAGAGCCTACAGTGGGAATAAGAATAAAACAAAAAATAAACATACGTATCAAAACATATATGCTGTACATGAAGAAGAGTGGGTGCACTTATCAAAACACACAAGGGCACATCAGGACTATGTTCAAGGAATCATTGGGAAACAATGAGGGGCATATGAATGTTCCAAGAATTAATTAAAGGCACATTAAAAAATGAATAAAGGAACCATAAAAGTATCAAAAAAGAAAATAAAAGGGGGGGGGGACCATAAGTGCCCTGCCACTTAAAAACCAGAAAAGAAATAACAAAAAAGTGGTCATCAATTATACTTCAAACGTGTATGTTTAAAAATGGGTATGGTTCTCTTACATTAAAAAACACATGTGTAGAAGCATGTCAACAAATGTATGACAAAAACAGATTCCCAGAAGGGGAAAGGGGAAGATGGAAGGGGGAGGGCAAGGGAGGAAGGAAAAGCACCTTAAGATGTTAGATCGGGAGGATAAAGATCAGCAAGAGGTCAGTGTCAGTCAGAGCTACTTATAATAGGAAACACTGGGGAATGCACAGGTTGAAAGAGGAACAGAACAAACAGGAAGGACACTGAAACTTATGGCTAACATCCTGTAAACAAACAGGTGGAGGCTGATTCTGAAAGGGGCATGTCCAAAAGATCTATTGGACCAAAATTTACCCGATTCTGCAACCATGGGAGTTGTATGTTCCCGCGGATGCAGAATTTGGGCACTTAACCCTCTCAACATTCCAATTGGTGTGCCTGTGTAGCAGCGCCCCGCCGCCATGGCACCAGCACGTCCAGCCAGAGGTTCGCACTGGCAGGACATCATTCAGCCCCTTTGCCCTGCCATCCAGTTCTCGGGGGGGGGGGGGGCTAGGACAGGGATTAGGTGGTGGATTCACCCCCACTTTGGTGCTATGAGGCCAGGGGGCTGCAGCCCCCAATCATCAGGTCATCCAGTACTTATTACACCTTCAAGGTGGAATAAGTTGGGCATCCAAGTAGATGCCTGCAGACATACAGAGGCCCGACCTGAATGACCTATGTATATCCAGGTGCTTTGTCTCAACCCCGCTCTACCCCTGCTTCACCTCCATGCTGCCCACTCTCACCCCTGTCCAGTGCTCCATGCACAAACATAAGATATGCCATACTTGGTCAGACCAAGATCCATCAAGCCCAGTATCCTGTTTCCAAATCAGGTCACAAGTACCTGTCAGTTTCACAAAAAGGTACATAGATTCCACGTTGCTTATCCCAGGGTAAGCAATGGACTTCCTTGGCATATCATGTCCTCACTTGGATTTTGGGGTTCTGCTCTGTCCTGGCTTTCTTCTTCTCTCTCCCATCATACTTTTACTACCTTATGATCAGGACCCATTGGTGAAGAACTTAGAAGTTGAAGCAGCATTAAAAGTGTTATCAATGAACAAAGAACTGTGCATTGATGGCCATCCAGTTGAAGAATTATAGCAATCAAATCTACTGTATGTTGATACCAATACTGAAGAAAGGTAATCTGACTTACTATGGAAATTAATCGCACAATCACTCTGATCCTACATACTAGCAAGATTCTACTCAAGATTGCTCAATGGAGACTACAACCATACCTGGAACAAGAATTGCTTGAAGTGCAAGCAGGATTCGGGAAAGGGTGAGGGACAAGAGATATCATTTCAGATATGAGATAGTTCCTTGAAAAACAAAAGAATATTAAAAGAATATCTACATATATTTCATTGTCTACAGCAAGACCTTTGAAATCATGAAAAACTCTGGGCCACATAAAGAAGCATGGGTATACCAGAACACCTGATAGTTCTAATGTACATTGATCAAGAAGCAACAGTTCAAATGGAACAAGACGATGCAGAATGATTTAAAACTGGGAAAGGTGTACAAAAGGCTGGCTACTTTCCCCATACCTGTTCAGTTTATATGCAGTAGAAAACAAAAGAGGAATGTAAACTCCACAAACAAGAACAGGAAAGGAAAGGGCGGTGTGAGACTACAGCCACACGAGATGGTCTTTTATGAAAATACTTTTTGAAGACCCGACTTGACCAAGATCATCAACTATGCCTGCATCAGGGGTCAACGATAGTTCAATTGATTGCAATATAAAGCAATAAAACATGAAAATGAACTATTTGTTGGTCCCTGATGCAGGCAGAGTTGTTGAAACTTGGCCAAATTGCGTCTTCAATAAAGTGTTTTCACAGAAGACCATCTCGTGTGGCTGTGGTCTCTCTCTCTGCTCCTTCCTTGTCAATTTATATGCAGAACAAAGTATTAGAACTTCAGGAGTATATGATGACAACTGAGGTGCAAATACTCTTCAACAACACTTGCTGTGCTGATGACACCACATTATTGTTAGTATGTGGTTCACACCTTTCCAGTGGTAATTCAAACTTAAATATTTTTTCATATGGTAAGTATTTGTTTGTCCAGGAGGGTTCTTAATCTCTTTTTACCTGAGGCAATGCAAAGTTAAACAACTTACTTGAGGGTAGGAGTGCTAGTGAGATTCAAACCTGGCCATTGTTAACTACTGCTCTAGCCACTAGGCTACTACTCTAACCACTAGGTTACTCCTCCACTCTTAGGTAGCAGTGATATCAGCCATAAGCATGACTGAAAACCTAGCACAGTTTAGGACAACTATTCAAAGGATCACCATGTGCTGACATTGAATCAACAGCACATAACAACATGTATTTATTTCATTTTATTAATTTTATGAAGGTGATTTGTTTATCAAGGTTTGTTTGTCTATTTAAATATTTATGTTGATTGTTACCCATCTAGATGGTTGATATATAAATATGACAAATCATATGAAAGGAAATGTTAGTGATCAAAGAGAAACAAAGGATAAGAGAAGGGAAAAGGATCTGGAGGATGGGTAGGACAGTGGATCTCAGAGGAGGGAAGTGAAGAAGGCATCTCAGGTAGGAGAGTTGGGAAGATAGGGAAATGAAGTATAGAAGGAAGGGAGAATTAAATCAGGAAACAGGGACAGAAGGGGAATCAAGGGCATGGGAGTAAATGGGGAGAAAACTGGATCAGGAAAGGGTATCTGAGATCAGAATATTGTCTTCCTGCTCTCTCACTTCTCAGTCTGATGTCAGGATATTGTCTTCTGATCTCCTCAGTCACATGCCAAAGCTCATCCAATCCCCTCATTCCCTCTCTCTGCACCCCACCAGATTCACTCATTCACATCCCACAGCCACACCAGTCTCCTCAGTCTCTCTTTTCCCCTTTCATTAATTAAGAACCTAAAGTTCCTTCAGTCTCCATACTCACTCCTTGTCCCCATTGATCCCTTCATTCACAGCCAACACAGCTCTCTAACCACCTCACTCTTTTGGTTCCACTCTCACTTCCACTCACTCATACTCTTGTCTCTACTCCCTAGTTCATTTTTCTTACTCTAATTCACCCTCCCTCTTCTACCTACCTTCCAATACCCTCACTCATTTTTATGTTAATCCCCTTACCTCACTCTCCTTTTGTTCATCCACAAGCCCTTTAATCCCCTCACAGATCCTTCTTTCATATCTTGTGGCTAGGAGGGGAACAGTGGCAGTACAGAACCTAGACCGTGTCCTTGGCTTTTCTAGGGCTGGTGAAAAGCCTTGAACAGTGTGGGACGCTGTAGTGCTACAAAGCAAAAAAGCCCAACTTTCTAGGCAGTAGAGAAAGAGATGGCCCAAGCAACCACACTGTCACTGTCCTTCTAAGAAGCCATGATTGGCACAAGATGAGGAGGACTAGAAGTTGGCGAGATAGGGCAGTCATTGATACCTCACATTCCCACCACTGCTGACAATCCAGCCCCAGGTTTCCATGAATTATGTGGGAATTTTATAGACTTTCTGTGGCCATAAAACCATGGAGTCCATGAGTCCTAGTAACAGTAATGTGATTAAATCCCAACAAAGAGGAGCTACAAGACTAGGCACTCAAAAATATCAGTAGAGAATGTAGATTTATTCATCCAGTCATTTCATTTCTTTTCCCTACAGAGGCCTTCATTAGGGAAAATAGATCAGGATTAAAGGTAGCCTACCTTAATCATAGGGACTTCCTTTCCAACTACCCGCTGATATCTCTGATTGAGTAGCCACAGCAAATTAATATAATGAAGCAATGACACTAGATGACTTCATATTGCATAAAGAAGATATATTAAATACAAAGCACTATTAATCATAGCGTTTACCAGTGCTAGACTAGAAGTAAATGATTCTGGCTTTATAATCAAGTGTTGATATTTGATTACTGATGAGAACTGATAGGAAGATAAAGAAATATGTATAGGCAGACAGATAGATAGACAAAATCTCAGTTGAATTATTTGATGTCTGAACTTGTTGACCTTTAATTCCACTGTTCATATTTCTTTTAGTATTTGCTCATTTTCCCATCTCTTTAATTACAATTGGAATCAAATCCAAGGATCATATATTTAATCACTGGTGCTGCCTAGAGTAGAATTCTGGACTTTGACTGCCAATACTGGACTGCTTTCAATTTAAATTTTCCTTTAAATCCTTCTAATGTTTATATGGATGAATTTAAAATAAATAATTGTCAAAATAAAAAATGTCCTTGTGTTTTAGTAAATAAGTGGTGACATGAGTTTAATCTGGAAAATCAAATTTCCAGAGTAAACTCATTTCAATAATTTAACACAAATTTCATTTTTATAATGGCAAAAAACTACATTTTTTCACAATTGTACCTGCACAGATTTTGCTGCTTCAAATGATCTGGTACATAAGTCCAGTAGAAGGATTTATAGTGTAGGCAGACACCTCAGGGACATGGTCTCTGAAGTCCTCAGCCCTCGGGGAGTCAGGCTACCAGTATGAAGCAATTATACTAATTACTGTATGTAAGATGTTCTTCATAGAGGCTGGATTCACCATTAGGCAGCATAAATCACCAGCAGTGAAAGTCAAGCAATAAGTCATGATGGTTGCAGAAAAACATGCATATGAATTGCTTTACTTTGATGGTCTCTGATCTTTGCTGCCGCTTTCACCACCCCTAACAAGCATGATGTGAGCGGCATATCTGTGACCTTTTAGAGCTGTGACTGGGATGCCTGCATTTTTTGCTTCACATATCACCATGGTCTGGGGAAACATAAAGCAAAAGTATCTTTCTCTCTTATATGCTCCCTATACCCTGCCCTTACCCAATCTCTCTCTTTCTCATATGCCCCTGTACCCCCCACTCATCCAGCAGTACTCATCCACTACATCCCCTACAAACCAGGCAGTCTTCAACCTTTCTCTACCACCAGACACCTCACATCTTGCTCCCTATGTCTAAAGAACTCCTTTAGTTGGCCAGCTAATCCTCACCTCCTCCGTACATACACACATGAAAAGCCCTCCATCCAATTGATAAGTTAATCCTCATACCTCCATCTTCAAGGAGCCTCCTTAGTTGACCAGCTAATTCTTGTCTTTTTCTCCAACTGCTTGGCCTCAAATTCTGCACCTCATTTCTTCCCTATATGACTATCACCTGCTAAGTTTCACTTTTCATCACCCCCCGCCTCACTCTCACCCAATCTCCTCCAACAATTTAGGAATCTTCATGCTATCAACCCATCAGCTCTCTCATCTAAGTCTGTTGATGTGGGCGTATCTTCCTATTACACCATACTCCCCTCTGCTCTGGATGCTCTCACTCCTCCCAATTCATGTCCGGTGAGGTGTATTATACCTCAGTCCTGGCTGTCCTCTAAAACCTGCCACTTACATTCCTGTGCATGCTCAACTGAGTGCCTTTGTTCCATATTCTGCACCCTTGCAGAGTTCCTACATTTCAAATTCATGCTAGCCTTTATCCAATCTGCTATAGCACTCTCCATGCCAGTGTACTATGTCCATATTATTAATTCTCTTGCCTCTAAACCTTGCCGTCTCTTTACAACTCTCAATTCTCTCCTCAAAGTGACCCCGCCTCCAAACCTTTTTCCCTTTCTGCCCAAACTTTGTATGATTACTTCCATTGCAAAGACCACAAGATTACTCTTAAGACCTCCCCTAAGGTCCTCTCTATGTTCCCATCCCCCTCGTTATTCCTTAATCCTTCCCTCAAACTCTGTCATCCATTCCTCCTTTTTTAAGATCACTAAGGAAGAAACCACAATCTTCTCTCCTCCTGTTCCTCTGATCCTATCATCACTTATTTAATAAACTCCATCTCCTCCACTGTTGCCCATTCCATCTATCATATCCTCAACCTATCACTTTATACCATGACTATTCCTGCAGCCTTCAAGCATGCTGTGGTTACACCTTTCCTCAAGATACCATCCCTTTATCCTACCTGTCCTTCTAATTATCAACGCGTCTATATCTTCTTCTATATTTCTAAACTACTTGAATGTGTGGTTCATCGCTGCTGTCTTGACTTACTCTCCTCTCAGTCCATTCTGGATCCACTACACTGTGGCTTTCACCCTCTACATTCTACTTAGACAGCTCTTGCCAAAGTCTCCAATGACTTGTTACTCGCCAAATCCACAGGTCTTTACTTGATCCTCATCTTTCTTGATCTTTCTGATGCTTTTGACACTGTTCATCATCACTTTCTCCTTGCTTGGATTTAGGGGTTCTAGCCTATCCTGTTTTTCTTCCTAGCTCGCCCATCACACTTTTAGTGTATGTTCTGGTGGATCATACTCTACTGCCACCCCGCTTTCAGTTGGAGTATCATAGGGCTCTGTCTTGGGGCCTCTCCTTTTCTCGCTCGACACTCGGTCCCTTGGAGCACCTATCTCCTCCCATGGTTTTCAGTACAATCTCTACAGTGATGACTCTCAGATCTACTTCTCTGCTGCTGAAATCTATCCAGGAAACCAGTCTCAGATATCTGCCTGCTCATCTGACATTAGTGACTGGATGTCTCACCGCAATCTGAAACTGAACATGGCCAAAACTGAGCTCCTTATCGTTTTTCCTAAGCACATCCACTCTAACTCCTTTCTCTATTTCTGTGGATAACACTTTATTCCTCCCTGCTTCCTTGGCTCACAACCTTGGGGTCATCTTTGACTCCTCCCTCTCCTTTCCACATGCATCCAATGGATAACTAAAACCTGTCGCTTCTTTATCTATAACATTGTCAAAATTTGTCTCTTCCTTTATGAACACACTACTAAAACCCTGATCCATTCTCTAGTTACCTACCTTCTAGACTATTGCAACCTCCTCTATGCTGGTCTTCCTCTGAATCAGCCCTTCCCATTTCAATCTGTTCAAAACTCAGTTGCCAGGCTAATCTTCTGTCAGTATTGCTATGCCCATGTCATTCCTCTTTTCGTGTCACTTCATTAGCTCCTTATCCATCTCTGCATCCAGTTCAAATTCTACTACAGAACTGTAAATGCCTTCATTTGGCTGCTCCGCACTAGCTTTCCTCTCTAATTTCCCCCTGTACCCCTCCTTGGGAACACCGCTCTTCTGGCAGATCCCTTCTATCTGTGCCCTTCTCTTCCACTGCCAGTTCTAGACTTCAATCTTTCTATCTTGCTGCTCTTTATGCCTGGAAAAAACTACCTGAGTTGGTACGTCAGAATCCATCTGTGGCCCTGTTCAAATCCAGGCTAAAAACTCACTTCTTTGAGACTGGTTTTGGATCCTGATCCCCTTAGTCTCCTATTCACCTCCTATATCTTTCCCTACCATTCCCCTAAATATACCCTTGTCCCTAGTTGTGTTGTCTTGACTGTTGTTTTGTCTGTCTTTACTAGGCTGTAAGCTCGTAAGAACACGGACTGTCTCTTACATGTCTTTGTACAGCGCTGTGCATGCCTTGTGTTGCTATACAAATGATAAGTAGTAGTAATTCACATTCCTCACTTCTGAGGAACTCCCACAGACAGACAGTGAGATTATTCTTGCTGATACCTCTCCTTCCTTTGACTGCCTGGAATTTCCACTGCAGAAGAGAACTGCTGTATCTCTGCACATATGAATCTTCTTAAGCCATACCATGCAAGAAGGAACTCCGATGTAAACCTCATAGTCTCAGGTCTCATGAAACTTGCAGCAGAGTTCCTTCTTGCACCAAACAGCTTAAACCAAATAAGAGCTGCACATGCAGAGATAAATCAATGTTCATTTATTCAGGGCTGGCAGTTGATTCTAGGGCAAAAAATACAGAGTGCCAGGGTTCAATTTTACCGATGGAGTGAGTTTTGGTGTTGTGAGGGTTCAATTTTGAGGCAACCTGGTATCTGGGATTTGTTGAGTCTCGGTGTAAATAATGGGGCACTTCATCACTTTACAGACACAGCAAACAAGCTGGAACTAAATCCACCTGGTAAGCACCAGACTCCAGCTGACCCAACTTGCAATACTAGCAAGACATTAATTGATGAAATACATTTCTTCCAAAAAACGACCTGTATGTGACTCTAGCAATCTGATACACCAATGTAATGGTTCCAATAAAAAGAAAAGAAATCAATATCCCAAAGCACCTTTGTGGTTATTAGTAGTTGCCATAGGTATTTTCATTTGAATTTTCCTGGCTAAAGAAGAGTTACAGGCACATTTTACAAAAATGTCTAAGAGCAATCTGGGACGTCCAAGCCAGAATGTCTGAAAATAAAGCAGACTTGTCCAGGTTCAGGCATGATTTCACAAACTTCAACATGCCCGAAAGGGACTTCGACAGAATAGTATCCCAGAAGAAGGACATCTAATAGCCTAATGGTTAGAGCAATGAGCATTGGCTATCACCACTGCTTGCTTAACTCTGGTGCTGTCTCCACTCGGCCCGTAGAATGTCTTGAGGCTAGGCAATTAGAGTGGCGCATTCAGCAGCAGTCTATAGATGTTTTAAATGTTTCAGAAATATTGGAAGCCTAAGGGCTGGGTCCTATATTTCTGAATAATTATCTGCCTCGGACGGCTCAGCTGCCATTTTGTCTTATAATGTTCTCTAATGGTATATATGGTGTATACCTTCCTCCTAATTTCTGTACACATTCCCCCCCCCCCCCCAAAACTGAGGGCTTGCAGGGGACCTTACTATTTTTTTTTTGAGCTAATGATATTATGGTTATTTTGTGACTGACATTCTGTAATATTCCCCATTTTCTGTAAAAGTTATCTTGGTTATATATCATGAAAAATCAATAAAGATAAAATTGAAAAGAAAGAAATAAATTACCCTCAATTTTGGAGGAAATTAAAAACCTTCTGATTTGAATGTGCTTATGCTCATTCTTGATGAATTTGGTAAGATTTCATTAATATCTTTTTAGTTACTTTGTGCATAATTTTTTGAAGTCAGTTTTTCACATATGTGGCATTATATGCACAAATAATGACTCATAAAATGTCAGTTATATAAAACTACATGCTGTAGCGTGATGGCACGTACTTTGCCAGTATGCGGGCACAGTGGCAGAGTGTGGGTAGAGCCTGGGCAGAGTTTGCAATAGGCAGGTACAATATCAAATTGTTCATCATTTTCATCATGTACAAACCACATTTTTTAAAATCATGATTGCACACCTACTATGTGTGAAGATTGCCTGTGCGCACGTATTCCTCCAAATTTACTCACACTATCCATATACGTATGTCATTTGCCTCATTATTGGCCATTGTTAGCTTATACATATACATATATATATATATAGAGAGAGAGAGAGAGGATTATGACACATAATTCATCTGCTCCTTTGGTAGAGCATTGGACTACTGCTAATCATTCCATTGAAGACCTACAATGGAGAGTTATTGAGTAAATCAAATGGAATTGGCGTGGATGAGATCTTGACAGTCTTTAAAATTACAACGAGCAGGCTTGGATACCTTGCCTTGGAGCTGTTCCTCTGGGTGGGTTGAATCTGGAAACTGACTGGATGACTTTAATGTAAAAAAAAAAATCAGTGATTTCTTTTTTGATGCATTTTTTAGGTTTTTACTATCGATGCTATGTAATTTCATTTATGATTAATACGTCACTGTACTTAGAATGACTGACTCCTTTTTCAGGTATTGGGGGAAGTTATGTCCTGAATGATGTGACAAATGTAGATATAAGAACGCCTCTTGACACCGTAGGAAGCAATGGTGCTAAAGCGCAGCGTTAGTGCTGCAAAAGAGTTTTATTAAAAGATACTGAGTTATGAAGAAAAATTTCCAGAGCAAGACTTTAATAATTGTTTGAACATGAGAACTCCCTGAACCAGCTGGGATTACTGAAAGGCAGTGGCATGCTGAGGACTATTTTGGGAACATTGGCAGTATTGTAGTAATATTTGAGCCATTAAGACCTCTATAACTAATATTTACTAATCTTTACTGAGTTATTTGAACAATGAGTTTTTATGGTCATAATATCATCAACCCTCACTTGGTTTGCAGTTTGCCGTGCTGTGAGAGCTTGTGTGCATCAGTGATGCTGAGAACTAAACTATCAGTAGATTAACTACTGGCAGGGTCTCCCAAGATGGACAGGTCTCAGCTGAGGTGTCAGACCAAGACAAACCACCCATCTGGGCAGCAGCAGAATAGGATAGTGTTGAAGGCGGAGGATCACATTTCTGTGACAACGGCAACAACACCAAACTTAAACTGCGCGGAAGAAAGGCCCGGCAATCTACTTCTCTATCTTGCCATGAAAACCCAAAGGATAGTTACAACAAAACAAATTGTGCTATAGTGCTGGAAGATGAGACCCCCAGATCGGAAGGCACTCAACTAGCTACTGAGGAAGAGCTGAAGACCTTTCAGAGTAAAGCCAGAATTTATGATGTGGTTGGATCAAAGCCCTCGGGATGTCTGACTGCTGATGTAGCTGCGTATGAAATAAGAGTCAGAAGCTGTAAAGATGTCTTACACATTGGAACATGGAACGTACGAAGCATGAACCAAGGAAAGTTGGAGGTGGTAAAGAATGAAATGGAACGTGAACAACTTGATCTGTTGGGTGTCAGCGAACTGAAATGGTCTGGCATCGGGCACTTTGCATCAGATGATCACATGGTCTACTATGCTGGAAATGAAAGACAAAGAAGAAATGGTGTTGCATTTATAATAAAGAAGAAACTTGCAAGAACTGTAATGAAATACAATGCAGTCAGCGAACGCTTAATCTCTATTCGTCTATGAGGAATGCCTATCAACACAACTATAATTCAAGTATATGCCCCAACAACAGCTGCAGAAGAGAATGAAATTGAAGAGTTCTATGAACATGTACAAGCTGAAATTGACAGAACATGCAAACAGGATATCCTGATAGTCATGGGTGACTGGAACGCAAACGTTGGCAACAAAGAAGAAGGCAAAGTAGTTGGAAAATATGGACTTGTCAACAGAAATGAAGCTGGAGAAAGACTGATAGAATTCTGCAAGACCAACGATCTATTCATCTCAAACACCTTCTTCCATGAACACAAGCAGCGACTGTACACATGGACTTCACCCAGTGGACTGTATAAAAATCAAATTGACTACATCTGTGGAAGTCAACGATGGAAAAGTTCTATAACATCAACAAAGACAAAACCTGGAGCTGACTGTGGTACAGATCATCAACTACTAGTATGCAAACTCAAGCTAAAGTTGAAAAAGAGCAAACCACTCATGAATGCAGCAAAATATGACCTTGAGAATATACCACTGGAATTTAAAGACTGCCTGCAAAATCGATTTGCTGCTTTAGATACAAATGACAGAGCTCCAGAAGAGTTATGGAATGACATCAAGAAGGTTGTGTTGGAAGAACGCGAGAAGTCTCTACAAAAGGTGAAAAAGCAAAAATGGCCAAAATGGATGACGGAAGAAACTCTGAAAATTGCCCAGAAATGCAGAGAAGCTAAAGCCAGAGGAGAAAGAAAGACAATAACAGAACTCAACAGAGATTTCCAACGTGCAGCAAGACAGGACAAGGAAAAGTACTACAACGACGCATGCAAGGAAATAGAAGCAGAAACTATTAGAGGAAGAACAAGATCGGCTTTCCTAAAGCTACGAGAGTTAAAGAAAAAGTTCCAGCCTCGAATTGGAATGCTACAAGATGCTGAAGGTTCTATGTTGAATGATGCTGAGAAGATCAAGAAAAGGTGGAAGGAATATACAGAGTTTTTATATGATAAAGATCAAGTGGACCAAAAGCTGTTTCAACCTGTACCTTATTATTGGGAACCATTGGTGATGAAAGAAGAAGTTAAAGCAGCATTGAAAGCCTTATCAAAGAAAAAAGCACCAGGCATTGATAGCATTCCCATAGAAGTATTACAGCAATCTTATGCAGCTGTTACCATACTTACAAGGCTCTGCCAAGAAATATGGAAGACAACATCATGGCCAACTGACTGGAAAAGATCTGTGTTTATACCAATACTAAAAAAAGGTGATCCAACTGACTGTGGAAATTATCGCACAATTGCTCTGATCCCACATGCCAGCAAGATTCTACTGAAGATTATTCAAAAGAGACTACAACCATACCTGGAACAAGAACCACCTGAAGTGCAAGCAGGGTTCAGGAAAGGGCGAGGAACGAGAGACATCATTGCGGATGTGAGATGGATCCTTGAAAAGACTAAAGAATACCAAAAGGATATCTATTTGTGCTTTATCAACTATAGCAAGGCTTTTGACTGTGTAAACCATGAGAAACTCTGGGCCACATTAAGAAGCATGGGTATACCAGAACACCTGATCGTACTCTTGCACAATCTGTACATTGATCAAGAAGCAGCAGTTCGAACGGAACAAGGAGAAACAGAATGGTTTAAAATAAGCAAAGGTGTAAGACAAGGCTGCATACTTCCCCCCCTACCTGTTTAATTTATATGCAGAACAAAATCATCAGAGAAGCAGGATTGTATGAAGACAACATAGGTGTGAAGATTGGTGGAAGACTCATCAACAACCTTCGCTATGCTGATGATACCACATTACTGGCTGAAAGTGAAGATGATCTGAAACATTTGCTTCTCATAATCAAAAAACATAGTCTCAAAATGGGCCTGCACCTTAATGTAAAGAAGACAAAGATCATGACAACTGGCATAATCAACAGGTTCATCATTGAAGGAGAAGAAATTGAAATCGTGAACAACTTTAACCTACTTGGATCAACTAGCAATAAAGAAGCAACAAGCAGTCAAGAAATCAGATGACGCATTGCTCTTGGCAGAATGGCTATGAAAGACCTAGATAAGATTCTCAAGAGCAGAGATGTCTCTCTCCATACAAAGATTTGACTTGTTTAAGCCATGGTATTTTCAATAACATCATATGGATATGAAAGCTGGACAGTGAAAAAGATAGACAGGAAGAACATTGATGCCTTTGAATTATGGTGCTGGTGGCGAATACTGTGTATACCATGGACTGCCCAAAGGACAAACCAGTTGGTACTAGAGGAGATCAAACCTAAGCTTTCTTTAAAAGCTCAGATGACTAGACTTCGACTTGGACACATCATGCGAAGAGAGAGATCATTAGAGAAAGACATCATGCTTGGCAAGATAGAAGGTCAGCGCAAAAGAGGAAGGCCAACAATGAGATGGATCGATACAATAACAGCAGCTATGGGTACCAGTCTGTCAACAATGAGCCATCTGACTCAAGACCGAACACAATTTAGGATAGCTATCCAGAGGGTCACCATGAGTCGACTCCGACTCGACGGCACTTAACAACAACAACAACATGTAAGTATATATGTATTTGATATATATATCATGTGAAATATTGTTTTCATATTTTAAATTAGTTTAACATATAAGAAAGAATTTTTGCATTGTGGTTTGTTTGATTGATTAATTGTTTTGCAAAATAGTGGTGTTAATTTATGTGATTCCTTTGGGGAACTTCAAATGTTATTTCTGGGTTTTGTGCACTTGGTGAGGCTCCATCCCTAGCAATTTAAAGTGTGTTTGTAGAGATGACCAGGGGAGGAATCACTGGGGCCAGTTCCTAATGCCATGAACCATTTGATGAAAGGTATGTCCTGACATACATGTTCATATTTACATTCTCGTATACCATATTGAGATGCATTGGGATTACCTAGCACTTTTCACAGCATGAAGGAGACTAATTGGTGGGGTCGTATCATCAAGACAAATTATTTATATATTCTACTGACACTGTGGGGTGCACCTGCTTCCCTTTAAGTAAAAGGACAGCTGATAGAGGTGAATGATAATCTATAGTATGTACCTAGAAGCAAGCCTGTCCAACAAAAAAAGATAGTTATTCAACTGTAGCAGCTGTTCTCCGTGGACAGCATGAATAAGCCCTCACGCATGGGTGATGTCCCCAACAGAGCCCTCCACGAGAACGTTCTCCAGCTTCTGTTGCATGCCTCCTTCCTGCCTATCACCTTCCGGCACAGTGCCATCTTCTTCAGTCTGATAACATAGCTGTAGCAGAATACAGCTCCTCAGGGAGGTGGGAGGAATATAAGGACTTATTCCTGCTGTCCACAGAGAGCACCTGCTACAGATAAGTAACTACCTTTTCTCTGTGGACAAGCAGGAAGTAAATCCTCACGCATGGGACTTCCAAGCCATGGGCTAACGAAAACTGAGGAGGCCATCAAGAAGTCCAACAGAGGTAATGTTAAACAACAGAAATAAAAAAAACAACTCTTTACAATGAGGGCATTTCTCCCTCCTTTCTAATCTACATTATTATTTTTTTTTGTGGTAGCCTGGATGGACAGAAGAGCACTGGTGGGTTATAGTTGGATTCTGGTCCCCAAACAGATGTCGGAGTACAGTTTGGCCCCATCCAAGCAGTAGTGATATGTAAATGTGAGGAAAGAAGACCATGTTGCAACCCTGCAGATCTCTTCCATGAAGAGCGAGCGCAAGTTGGTCACCAATATAGTCATAGCTCAGATATTGTGAGCAGTGACAGGATCATCAAGGTTCAGGCCTGCCTGGGCATAAGCAAAGGAAATTCCGTCTGCTAACCAAATGGAAAGAGAGTGTTTGGAAATGGCATAAAAAAAAATAATTTACAGCCTATGGTCCTTTCTCTGTTCCAAGTATAAGGCCAAGGATTGCTTGCAGTAAAACAGGTGCAACACCGCCTCCCCCTTATAGGCGTGAGGCTGAGGAAAAAATGTTGGCAGCACTATGGACTGATTGAGATGGAAATTTAAAGCTACTTTCAGATGGAAATGATGAGTATGAAGGACCACTCTATTATGATGGAATCTGGGGTACTGCGGATGAACTACTAAAGCTCGTAGCTCACTTACTCGGCATGCTGAATTGACAGCAATAAGAAACAAGACCTTCCAGGTCAAGAACTTAAGTGAACAAGAACTGAGCGGCTCAAAGGGACTTTCAAAAGCTATTTCAGTACCACATTAAGGTCCCATGCCACAGCAGGGGGCTTGTATGGAGGTTACAAGAGGAGCAACCCTCACATGAAGTGGACAACTAAAAGCTGTACTGAAATGAACTTTCCTTCTACACTGTAATGGTAAGCTCCAATCAGGGCACCTTCAATGGGCACTCCCGCTGACTCTAATCGCTTTCGACATCCTGTCTTGATAGGCTCCAGTGCACTCAATTCTCGGCATGATCCACTTCGATGGAGATGAGGCTGGATCCCTCCTCACTGGGAGGCTGACCGATGACCAATCATCTGGGGCATGACAGGTGCTTCTCTCTGAGTGAGCTCAAGAACTTCTCAATTTCAATGCATCCCCCTCCTGCACAGCCTTCAAAGCAATGGGGACAGATAACATCAATATTAAAGGCATTTGATCAGACTATGGAGCACCAAAGAAGGAATCTCATTATTTCTTCCAAACCTTGAGGCCTCTCCTTGACACCTGCAAAATAAAATCACATGGAAAGGGCTGGTGATTGGGTCGCAGGCATTGGGGGTACTAGTTGTGCTTGTCTCTAACAGAAATGGTTTGAGAACACTTAGTACATTTTTTAAAACCTTTGGTGGTTTTTTGGGACATGTTGGGAAAAATGGCCATGGAAAACCAAGCAGCTCAATAGTGAAGGTAGGTCTGAGGCCGGTGCCACAAAAACTGTTCATTTGACTGTAAAGAAAAGCCACAAAGAGGAACCTCAATAGCAAATATGTTATAGTAACATTGTAAAATAGTATATGATGGCAAATAAAGACTAGTCTGCCCAGCAGGGTTGCAAGAGTAGGTGCACCTGCCGCTCCTTGCAGATCACCCCTCCCCATGCCTTTGTTTAGGAGTGTACCCACAGCTCCGTGTAGATCACTCCTATTTACTGAGATATAAGAGATAGTTATGTTTATTTTGATCTTATCCTGTTGCTATAAAGGGGACCACTGTGTCTGTCCCATGCCATTTTGAATTCTGTCACTTGTCACCAGCTCTCCTTAAACCCCCGTATATAAGTTAGTAGAGGTTAAGTGAGTGGGTCTTCCCCACTGAAGCAGCTACTTTACAAATCCTGAAGCTGGGCTTTTTGGGAAATGTAGTCCCTTCACTGAATCAATGAGGAACAGTTGTGGAAAAGTGGTTTAAGCAACCAAAGGATTTTATTTCCCCTCCCGGGGTGGATTTCACCATGAACAAAGTAACACAAACCAGGTATTTACTGGCATAAGGACAAATCAAAGGTTCTTTAACAGAAAAGGCTTACTTCAGCAATAAACAGGTTGATATCTAGCATTCCGACATAACAATGCTGTTTCTTCACAGCTCTCTGCTTCCCAATGCTAGTAGTGCTGTACTTTCTCTTTCAAAACATGCCTTCAGCGTAATGAGATTATTTCATTAGCAAGCGATATCGTACAGTCCATGATATCTTCATCAATATTCACACACTCAGGTTCAAAGTCCATTAACTCTTCCTGGCTAGAAGGAAATGTTTGTAACGGCAATCCTGATGCCACGCCCTTTCTAACTGCTTCAGTTTTCACCTGATATTCCTGAGTTAAATACTGGCTTTCACAAACGTTATCAGCACAGGTATTCTCTTCCCAGCTCCAACCCTCTGGGTAAATACAGTCACTGTAAGTATTTTTATACCAGCCTTTTGGCTTACCTTTTAGCCTAGCTGGTGGAGATTTTCTTTGTGGCTTTGGACTGGCTGTAGGTTCCCAACCTAAGCCTTGCACAGAAGATTTCACTTGCCTTCCTGGCTTTCTTTCACTTCTGTGTTCCCCTGGATACTGCAGGTAATCCACTCTGCCCTTATTATATCTTTCCCTTGGAGTTTCTTTTCTTTTCCTGAAGAAAGACACTGTCTCACCCTTCCACAGAGACTCTGGCTTTCTCCTGGCACTGCTGTCTTCACCGTAGCTCTCATTAGCTTCCTCATCCAGCATACATGCCTCAGCTCCTTCTTCTAACTCCTCTTCTCCTCCTTCTCCTTCCTCTAACTCCATAAGCTCAACTGAACTCTTTTTATCAGGGTGAATTCTAGGGCAGTGCTCAACTCCACCCCCTAGCAGGTGTCCTGCATTAGCTCGTGACTCATTCCCTGAATGGTAGCATGGGCGTTTCTCTTGCCTCTGTTCTTGGTTTCTAAGGTAACCAGGAGCCATGTGATTTTGTTTACAACTCAGCCCTACTCCTGTTCCTGGCTTTTTAGCCTCATCTAACGGGCTGGAAGGACCCACTATGTCACACACTGTATTTGCCCCCACCACTCCCATCAGGAAGGCATTCCAAGCACCTACCACCATTCAGTGAAAAAGTATTTCCTGACATTACCTTTCAGTTTGCCCCCTTGCAGCTTCATCTTCTGCCCTCTAGTTTTACAGCTTTCCTGTTTTTGGGAGAAGTTTGTGTATTCATTATTACTCTTTAAGTATTTAAAGGTCTGAATCATATCTACCCTGTCTCTCCTCTCCTCCAGGGTGTACATATTTAGGTCTTCAAGTCTCTTCTCATAAGTCTTCTGATGCAGGCTCCAAATCATTTTGGTTGCCTTTCTCTGACTCACTTCCAGCCTTTTTATATCCTTTGCGAGATACAGTCTCCAAAACTGAACACAACATTTCAAGTGAGGCTTCACCAGCGACTTGTACAGTGGTATTAGTATCTCTTCCTTTCTGCTGGTAATTCCTCTCTGAATGCAACCCAGCATCCTTCTGACTTTTGCCACCTCATTTTCACACTATTTTGCCACCTTGAGATCCTGAGAAACAATTACTCTGAGGTCTTTCTCCTGGTCTGTGCACACCACCCTCTCGCCCCCTATCGCATAAAATTCCCTTGGACTTCTGCTTCCAAAATGCAAGACACTGCACTTCTTCACATTAAATCTTAACTGCCAAGCATTAGACTATTCTTCCAGCTTTTATCAATCTTTCCTCAAGTTTACCACACCCTCAGGGGAGTCCACTCCTTTGCAAATGTCCGTGTCACCTGCAAAAAGACAGACTTTTCCATTCAGTCCTTCAGCAATATCACTCACAAATACATTGAACTATACCGGTCCCAGGACCGAACCCTGGGGCACACGGCCAATCACCTGCCTTTCATCCGAGTGAGTTCCATTTACCGTCATCTTCTGTCATCTATCAGTCAACCAATTTCTGATCCAGTTCACCACCTTTGGACCCATCTCCAAGCTGTTGAGTTTATTGATAATCCTCCCATGAGGAAAATTATCAAAGGCTTGCTGAAATCTAGGTAGATGGCATCCATCGCATGCCCTTGATCTAGTTCTCTAGTCACCCAGTCAAAGAACTCAATCAGATTTGTTTTGACAAGATCATCCTTTGGTAAAACCATGTTGTCTCGGATCATGCAACCTGTTGATTTCGAGGAAGTCCACTATTCCCACTTTCAGGAGCACCTCCATTACTTTTCTTGTCACCGAGGTAAAGCTTACTGGCCTATAGTTTGTCACTTCTTCCCTATTGCCACTTTTGTGAAGAGGTACCACATCAGCCCTTCTCCAGTCCCGTGGAACTTTTCCTGTCTTCAAGGATCTATTAAAAACATCCTTTAATGGCCCAGCTCTTTCAGTATCCTGGGATGTATCCTATCTGGTCCCATGGCCTTGGCCACTTTCAGTTTTCTAACCTGCTCAAACATTTCATCTTCTGTGAATGGTGTGGTATCTACTCCATTCCCATTTGTATATTTATCAATCACAGGTGGTCCTTCTCCAGGATTTTCTCCAGTAAAAACAGAGAAGTATTTGTTTAGCATTTTTGCTTTTTCAATGTCACTTTTCACAAAACCGTTCTCAGCACTTTTGAGTCCTGCAATTTCACCTCTGATTTTCCTCCTCTCCCGAATATACCTGAAAAAAGTTTTATTTTATTATTTATTTTATTACAATTTCTTATATACCGCGCTATTTGGCATCAGCGCGGTTTACATTATAACACAACGACCATAACAACAAGCTGTTTGGTTTTACATCGAACAGGGGTCCAAACTTGGATAACAGGGGTCACTATATACATGAGATATTTACATGGTAAAGAGTAACTTGGATAACAGGGGTCAATTATATACATGAGATATTTACATGGCAATGAGTAAAAATATCATAATAAAAGTGAGGGTTGTTTCTAAAGTGGGTCATCTCTTCAGAGGGGATGTCTAGGTGCCATTGGTGGTTGGGTAGCATTGGAGGAAAAGATGGTATTTGAGTGCCTTCCTGAACTGCGATAGGTCGGCAATAGCCCTAATGTCAGGGGGTAGAGCATTCCAGCATTTAGGTACATAGTAACTGAACGCCCTGTTTGTGGTTGATATGTTGCACTTTGACGATGCCTTTGGTGTTACTAGTAGGTTTATGGCTATTGCTCTTCTGGATCTGTTGGGGGGCACCATGTGAATAAGATCTGTGAGTGAAGGGGATGACATACCTTTGATTGCCTTGAATGCTAGGAGTAGGGTTTTAAAGATGATTCTCCCATGGATAGGTAACCAGTGAAGTTGTTTGAGAATGGGGGTCACGTGGTCACTTCTGGCGGCTCCGTGTAGAACCCTTGCTGCAGCATTCATGGCCAGCTGTAATGGGGCCAGTGTGGATTGAGGGAGCCCTTGTAAGATGGCGTTTGCAAAGTCGAAGTGAGGCAGGATTAGCGCTTGGTATATGGTCCGGAAGTCATCTGGGTCCAGCAGGGAGCGCAGATGCCTGAGTGTGCGGATTTTGAAGTATACAGCTTTGACAATGTTGTTTATGTGGTGTTTCATATCCAGGCGTTGGTCCAACGTAACTCCAAGGTATCTTATTGTTTCTTTGGTTAGTAAGTCCGCTTCCTTAACACTGACATGGGATGGAGGAGTAAAGTTGGGGTCTCTGGAGATGAAAAGAACCTCCGTCTTTTTATGTTGAATGCGTAGATTCTGTGATTGAAGCCACGCTGAGACAGCATTGAAACAGTCTATTAGTGGTGCTAGGTCCATTTGGGCTGTGGAGAACAGCATGTATAAAAGAATGTCATCTGCATATATCAAACAGCTCACGTTAAATGATCACATTTTTAGCCATCTTTTCTTCTGCCTTTGATTTTGCTATCCTTATTTCTCTTTTTGTCTCTTTTAGTTTGATTCTGCATTCTTTTCTGTGTTCTGATGTTTGCGAATTTTTGAATTTTGTGAAAGCTGTGTTTTTTGCCTTTATTTGTGCAGCCACTTCTTTGGAGAACCAAATAGGTTTCCTTTTCCTCTTGTTTTTATTTACTTTCCTTATATACGTATCTGTTGCCCCTTTTATTGCCTCCTTTAGTTTAGTCCATTGCAATTCCACTTCCCTTATCCCCTCCAACCCTGCCAACTCCTCCTTGAGCTACATGGCCATTTTACTGAAGTCAGTGTTTTTAGATCAGGACCCCCAAAGAGGAGAAAAAAGGTTTACCAACAGAGACCCTCCGCAGAGTCCTATGGACTTGAAACATGTCCATAGGACTGTGGAAATCGAAAATCTAAAGAAGGGAGGGAGGTGTGCAGGCATGGTGGAACCTTTCAAAAGCTTCTAACAGAAGCTGGGGAGTGTTCCTGTACAAGGATCCATCAGGGACATCACTCATGAGAGAGAACTTACTTGTTGCTTGAACAGGAAGAAAAAAAAATCTGTATTTATTTATTTAACAAGTTTTTTATACTGCCTTATCATGTAATCAAAGTGGTTTACAGTATAAGTCAACAAACTTTACAAAGAACTTGTGTTATAGGTAGGGGCTGCATGAGGGACATTCTAGAATGCTTAACTTACTTATATTGTGACATATCTACATTGATTAGACAACAAGTTAAGGATCTGTGATTAGGCCATTAGGGTGGTCTAGAATGTGGATTGCTGTGTGGATTCATTGAAGTATTTTAGAAAGAGGAATGTTTTTAGCTTTTTTCTAAAGTCTTTTAAGTCTGTGCTAGTCCTTAGTGGTTCTGGAGGGTAGTTCAAGTTTGGAGAATGGGTTTTACTGACAACCCATTTTAATGTTACCCTGTAATTTGGTGGTTTGTGGATTGGTAGATATTTTAGAAAAAAAAAACATTGTGTAGCACTTTCCAGTCTCTCCAAACGCTGAGAAGACACAGCCAGCTGTTGAGACAATACAGAAAAAAGCTGCGATATTGCCTCCCAAATAGATTCCAGAGAGAACTCTTTTGGACGCTGCAAGGAACCAATCCGAGATAAGGAAAAAACTGAGGAAACCAGACCAGTTGAATCCTCACTTGGCTGTAACAAGACCTCCGTTTCCACCACCTGCGGTCTGAACGCCTCTCCTACCCCCGATATCAAGGAGGGAACTCCGGAGTTCTGATCTGGCAAGTGCTACACAAGGTATCAAGGAAGAAATGACTGTGATGAGTGAGAAGATTAAAACTGGGGAACAAAATGTATCTCGAAATATGACAATAACTGATTCACTTGTGAAGGATAATCTTGTGACTCAAAGGAAACTGGAAAATTTGGAAAACGCCGTTCGGGCGTCGAATATACGTTTGTTAAATTTCCCTATGGTGGCTGGTATTTCTCCGGTTGATGTGTTTAAAAAGTATTTAACTGAATCCTTATTGGTTCCAGATAAATTAATTCCCCCAGTTGTTAAAGCCTATTTTCTTCCATTAGGTAAAACTGGAGGTCGGGTGGATTTGGGGTCTCCCAAGACAGACACTCTTGATGTGTCTGCCTTGTTAGAGTCACCAGGTGAAGCCGAAATTAAGGTATCTACATTGTTAGTTACTTTCGCATTATCCTCAGACCGGGAATGGCTGTTGAAATTGTACTTCAAAAGGCGCTCTGTGTTGTTTATGGGTAAGAGAGTTGTTATCTTCCCAGATGTATCCAGAGAGACCCAAAAGAGGCGTAAGGCCTTTTTGCTTTTGAGGTCTGGGGTCCTTTCTATTGGCGCTACAATGATATTACGATTTCCTTGTAAGTGTATAGTTTATTTTAGAGCTAATAAGTATGTTTTTCTTCAGCCTGAGGACCTCTCCATGTTTGTATCTTCTCATTTGTTGACTTCCTCACCTATGGATAAACAATCGTCTTAAGAAATATGCTCCGAAATATACCCTTCCTCTTGGTAATTTGTATTAATATTACCTAGTTCTTGGAACGTGGCTTCACCTGGCCTTGTTTGTTTAAGGTTCACTTCCCCCCAGTATTGTGGGCTACACTGTACTGTGTATTTATCTTTGTTTGTTTTATTTCCTATTGTATCTTTTCTGCACAGTTAAGTTTTCTGTACAAGCTTTGCTTGGTATATAATGTAAAATTGCATAAATAAATAATTAAAAAAAAAAAAAAAAAAAAAAAACATAGGCACGTGTTTCTTTATAGGATTTTTATTTTGTTTTTATTTATTTATTTGTGTGTTTTTTATACCACAATTTCAGGTAATCATAGTGGTTTACAAATGAACAACAAATACATTAAACATATTAACAATATAACTGGTGCTGAAACAAGTTTACATAATTCTACCAAAATAACTTATTTACAATTTTAATGATGAACAACATCATTAAACCCAGGGATAGGTTTAGTGTGATGGGAGAGGGGGCGGAAACTCTGTTAAAGTTTGGTTAGCTTGGTGAATAAGAGAAGTATTTATTGAGTAGGATCGGTAACAGTTGAAGTTACATTGTGACCAAAATGTTCTATGAAGAGGTATGTTTTGAGGTGGGAACGGAATGAGGATAGGTCTGTAATATTCCGAAGGCTAGTTGGTAATGAGTTCCAGAGTGTTAGAGATATGTATTCAAATGCTCTATTGCTAGTGCATTGTTTAGTATTACGGAATTCTGAAAGAATAATGAGGGAGTTGATCATTTGATTTCTTCTTTGCCGATCATTAGAAACAACTTTGATCAGGTGGGAGATAGTTGGGGAGCTATTTTCTGAATGATCTTAAATGTAATCATCAAAATCTTATATTTGATAGGGCTTTGGATTGGTAGCCAATGCAAGTCATATAGGATTGGTGTTATGTGATCACTTCGGCTAAAGTTGTGGGTAAGTCGTGCAACTATATGTTGTGCCATATTGAGTGGGTGAAGGGATACTTTTGGAAGACCATGCAGTAGACTATTATAGTAGTCTACATGTGGAGTGATTAATGCTTGCATTATAGTTCTAAAGTCAGAGAGCTGTAGAAAAGGTTTTATATGTCGAAGGAGGCGGATCTTGCTGTATTTTCTTTTGGTTATGTTTTTGATGTGTGTCTGGAAAGAAAAGTGTTTGTCTAGTGTTATACCTAGGTATTTAACCACTTCTTTGACTTCGAGGGCAATGTTATCGAATGATGTTTTGAAGAGGATTGTAAGTTTGATTCCTGGTGATTATTAAGATTTCAGTTTTTTTGAAATTGATTTTTAGTCCAAAGTTCTTAAGCCAGGAAGAAATTTCCTTGAAACAGGATGTTATAAGGTCAAAGTTGGGTGAGGGTATATTAAAAAGCATGATTAGCATTATGTCTGCATAGATGGCATAATCAATCTTGAATTATTTTTTGATTTGACAAATTGGTTGAATATATATATTAAATAATAGTGCTGAGAGAGCAGATCCTTGAGGGAGGTCTGTAGTTTGCGGGTATGAGTTAGAGGAAATGTGATCAATGATGACTTGTTGAAATCTTTCAGAGAGATAGGATACAAACCATTTAAGTGTTGTATTACTTGGGCCAATTTGTTTCAATATATGAATTAGAAGGGAATGGATGACGGAATGAAATGCAGCCGCTATGTCAAAGAAAAATAAAATGTATGCCTGGTTATTGTTGTCTATTCCCTTAATGATTTTGTTGGATATAGTCAACATCAATGTCTCGACACTATGATAAGGTCTGAACCCAAACTGGTCGTTGTCAAGAGGAGCATAGAGATTGATGTGGTCTTACAATTGTAAGTACACATTTTTTTCTATTATTTTGGCAAGGAAAGGGAGACTAGAGATGGGTCTGAAGAAAGAGGGGGATGTTTTGTCAAGGGCTTTATTTTTTAATATTGACAAGTTATAGCTTTTTTAAGCTCACGTGGCATGTAACCTTTGGAAAGAGATTTGTTGACAATAGTCTTTATCAAAGGGGCAGTTTCATTAATTGTATCCTTAATCCATTTAACTGGACAGGGGTCTGCTATAGATGTAGTTTTCATAAATAAAATTGTCCTTTTAAGGGATTTGAGGTATATTGGATGGAATTTATCCCAGGACTCGGCTAGTGATAAAAAGCTATTCTCAAATGTGTTGGTGGGAGTCGCTGGGGTATTTATTTTGGACATATAAAAGTCTGTGAACATTTGAGGGGATATATCTGGAGAGATATAGGAGGAGTTTGGCTGGGTTGTGAGGGATTTTACTGTGGTGAATAGGTCTCTTGCCTTATCAATTGATTTCATGAGAGGTTTTGTGTGATGGTCTCTTTTAGTTTGGAGACGGTATTTGTTGTGATAGTCATTTATTTATTTATTTATTTATACAGATTTGTATGCCACCTTTTCCTTCAATCAAGGTGGTCATGTCACGTCACAATTGGAGAGTTACATTTAACATTAGGGTACATGCAAACATTCAGACAGTAGTTACTTAACAGTATTTAGACAGTACAATTGAGATAACATTTAACATAAAGGTATTTAATAATGTGGTATGATATTGTGTGTGTGGATAGGATGGGTGTGTGTTTAGTTGGCGGAGGTAGTAGTGTTACTGTTTGGGTAGGGGATGTTGCCTTAATGCTCATAGGTTTCTATAAATGACCATGTTTTGAGGTCTTTGCTGAAGTCTGTGAGGTCATCTAAAGCTCTCAGGCTCGTTGGTAAGGAGTTCCATAGTGTGGATGCCAGTAGTGATGGTGCTCTTTTTGAGGTTGATTGTTTGGTTTTGTGATAGCCTGCAGGTGTGCCGATCATGTTGTTGTTATTGGTTCTTCTTGGTCTGTTGCTGCTGTCCCTTGTTATAACGTTTTGGAGTACATCTGCTGAGAGATGGTGAATGACTTTGAAGATGATCATGATTGTTTTGTATTTAGATCTTGCCACCATTGGGAGCCAGTGTAGTTGTTGTAGGATGGGAGTGATGTGCTCGGTCCTTGGAGTGTCTGTAATGATGCGTGCTGTGGTGTTTTGTACCATCTGTAGTGGGTGAAGTGTCTGCTGAGGAAGGCCTTGATATAGTGAGTTTCCATAATCAAGCAGTGGTGTAATGAGTGCTTGACACACTGTGCGGAAGTGGTCTTGTTGGAGCATTGGTTTGATTTGTCTGATTGTTTTCAATCGATGATATGCCTTGTTTGCGGTTTTGATGATGTGGGATTTTAGGTTCAGAGCTCTGTCTAGTGTTATGCCCAGATACTTAACTTCTTCTTTGACTACTATGTGTTTGCCTAGAATGCTGATAGTTTGTGGAGGTATGAAGGTGGGGTTCCTGGTGACGAACACTGCCTCAGTTTTGTCGTAGTTGACTGTTAAGTTGTTGGCTATGAGCCAGTCATTCATGTCTTCGAGGCATTTTGTTATTGTTGCAGTATTTAGTGCTAGTAAGTTGATTGGGGCGTACACCATGATGTCGCCAGCATAAATGTGGTAGTGTAGTTTGTGGTGCTTGATGATGCTACATATGGGCTGTATGTAGAGTTGAAGAGCATTGAAGATAGGGCTGAGCCTTGAGATATACCCTGCGTGACCGGGAATTGTAGTGATTTCTTTTGGTCTCATTTGACTTGTTGCGTTCGCCCTTCCAGGTATGATGTAAACCACTTCAGGGTATTCTTGCATAGACCTATCTGTTGTAAGTGTTGCAACAGACACAGTGTCACACACTAAGTCATGTATTTGTCTCTGTTTCAGCAGTTTTCTTGGCCCTCCAGGAACATTCCAGTTTTCTAAGCTCTCTTTTCATTAGTCACAACTCATGGGAGAACCATTATTTGGAAGGGATTTTTGAGAGGTTTTGTGAATTTTGTGATTTGGTAACTAAGGGGCCGCGGCTCCGATAACGATCGGAAACCGCTACCGCGGCTTTGTAAACAAGCCCCTAAGTTATTAATAGAGGTATTCCAATTATTTACTAGTATATCCAGATAATTCATGTTGATGCCAACAGATTTAAGGAGGTCTTCAGAGAAGGATTCTCTATAAAATTATTTGTATTTAGAGTACATTTTGGGGTGGTTTCATTCTGTATGGGTTTGCAATTGTTTGATCTCAAGGGTGAATTCAATAAGATGGTGATCAGACCAGGGAACTGGAGTTATCAGATGTGGGTTATTATGTGGCAATTGGATCTTGGGCGGTATAAATATAAGATCAAGGATGTTTCCCTTCTTGTAAGTAGAGTTATTAATTTGTTTTTAGTTTAAATCTTCCATTGCCCTGGTGAAGGAGGAGGACTGACAGTTATGTAATGAGTGGAGATTAAAATCTCCTAGGAGTACTGTTTCTCTACCTGTGGATACGTCAATTATTTCATCAATTATGTTTGTAAGGCTATCTGGATCAGAATTTGGAGGTGTGTATGCAAGGCAGAAGGGTATGCTTCCACTGTTTAGTATTAGCATGTCAGTGCCTGATATAGCTTTAGAGCGGAGTAGTTGAGTTTCTAATGAGTCTTTTATTATAATTAGTATATCTCCACCATGCTTACTTATTCTAGGGGTATTTGGGTGGACATAGTTGGTTTAGTAGAACATTGTCGGGGTCACTAAGCCAGGTTTCTGTTATAAATACTATATTCGGGCAGACTGTATAATCTATAATGATTGAAATTTTCTTTTTTATAGATCTTGCATTGGTATATGCACATAGAAGTGGTGAGGTTTTTAGGATGACCTTTCATGTTCCGGGGGTGGCGGAGGGGATGGGGTAATGTGGATTAGTCTATGTGTGTGTGTGTATGTTATTTGGCAGTCCATGGTATGGTTTAGGTTGAGTAAGATGTGTACGAACGATTGGGATTGTTTCAGGATGAGTGAGAAATGAGAATTGAGCAACAGCAGAGTACAATACCTAATAGATGTGGAGGGTGATTTTATAAAAGGCGCCAGGTTTAAGAGTGCAGAAGGCACCTTCTTAGGCAAACGTTTTGGTATTTGCTACACTCCTTTACCCAATTCATTATATTTCACTAACCATATCGCACAGTTACGTTGCATTCTTCTGTTTGACCCTGTCACAGTGCATCTGTCCACACGCTCTGCACTGCTTCAATTGTAACATGCTGCTGAAAGCAATTAATTTCTCAGATTCCACTCATTGCCCTTTATTCCTAACAGTAGAAAACTCTTTGCCAACAAAATGAATCCCCGATTCTTAGCTGCCATATTCTTTATTACAATCACACTTTCTTGCCTAACCGCAAGAGCTAAGATTGATATTGTTTAGATCATTCATGTTAGAAAGTATAAAAAACAAACATATATGTAACATAACAGCCATTTTCCACATGTAAAACATGCTTTACAAATAGAAATATTTTATAAAATTAGCCCCTAAGACAATACTGAAATGACACACTGCTGGAATGATATTCACAAACAGAATACAGAATTAATATTAAAAGGTAGGTATATATTTGGGTGAATGAATGTTTTTCAGCACATCTATATGTAGGAAATAAGAGTTAACAAAACATCTATAGTCTCTGCTCCTATTAGCTTGAAATATAATTTTTGAGCATGATAAATTGTTTCTGTTGACTTGTATCTCCTCTGCTGCAGCTGCTATTTGGTGTCTGGATGAATCAAGTCCTATGTGTGCTGTACCATAACTCAGTCTTTCACATGGCAAAGTTCAGTCGCAAGACTTTCCTCAAGGCTGCTTTCACCTCTTTGTTCTTCAGACTGTAAATCAGAGGGTTTAACATGGGGATCACTGTTGTATAAAACACTGAGGTCACTTTATCCTGCTGCATTGAATAACTAGAAGATGGTTGTAAATTCTTGAGAATAATTGTGCCAAAGAATACCAGCACGGAAGTGACGTGGGAGGCGCAGGTAGAGAATGTTTTGCGCCTCCCTTCTGCAGAGCGGATCCTCAGGATTTTGGAGATAATGCAGGTGTAAGAAATTAGGATGATCAGGAAAGAGATTATGCAAATGATCCCAGCTAGTATAATATTCACAATTTCATTTACAGAGGTGTCTGAGCAAGAGAGCGCCAAGAGGGGAGGCATATCACAGAAAAAATGATTAATTATGTTTGACCCACAAAAGGATAATAGAAAGGTACAAGTTGTATGTATGAGGGAAACAGCAAAGCCGACCAAATACACTGCAGTGAGGAGCTGAATACAGAGTCTCGAGTTCATAATGACGGAATACAGTAACGGGTTACATATCGCCACATAACGGTCGTACGCCATCACCACCAGCAGGAAAATCTCCGATGCAGAAAAAGCGATACAAAAGTACAGCTGTAGAGCACAACCAAGGAAGGAGATGGTTTTCTGCTCTGTCAAGAGAATATGAAGGTTTCTGGGGGTGATGACTGAAGAAAAACAGATATCTACAAAAGATAAGTGACTGAGGAGAAAGTACATTGGTGTCTGTAGGTGCACATCCAGCCTAGTTAAAATAATGAGAGAAATATTACCCACCAGGGTGATAATATAGATCAGTAGAAACAGTGTAAAGAGCAAAAGCTGAAGCATTGGATCATCGGTGAGTCCGAGGAGAATGAACTCAGTCGCTGATGTCTGGTTTCTATTTTCCATTTACTCTGTTGTCTGTAACAGTTGGTGCAAGAAATGAGATTTGAGAAAAGCAGGGACTTTTATTCCTTAAGATTCCTATAGCTGTAAACTGAAAGTAGCCCAAATGAATCTTCATCTTTACATCACCTGGGCTAAAGACACAATCAGGTGTGCTTCTTTTACCGCATTCATGTTACTTGCACTGCAGCAAGTTCTAGGGTATCAGTGCAGACTGCCAACACCTTGTAGGATATAGTAATGTAAAACAGTAAAGAAGTTATTGAATCACATGCAAAATCAGCATATCACTGATCACATCTGTGACGTAAACAAATAGTCCATCATTTACTGGATAATGACCAACACATTTGTCATGTTTTCTTTCCCGGACAAATGAGAGAATGGTAGAAAGAGAGAAACATACAGGCATGACAGCAAATAAAGACCGTATGGCCTATCCAGTCTGCCCTTTCATACCAACTAGTGGGCTTTACAGTCTGCTTTTTTTCTTTAGAGATCCTCTGTGTTTTCCCCATGCTTTCTTGAATTCAGATACAGACCTTGTCTCTAGTAACTCCACTAAGAGAGTCTGTTATTAAAGGGTGCTAGCTGTCAGCACGTGTTCTGGGATGCGCTGTAGGCACATTGGGACACGTATTGGCAGCTAGAGCAGAGTTACAAATAGTTAATATGGGCTTATTTCTGCTCTGTGAATGACTCATTGGGGTGGTAAGGGGGAGGGTGAGAGATGGACAGTGGGCATGACGAGCAATGCAGAGTGAGTGAGGACTAAACATCGCACGCTGTGTCTCTTCCTACTATTGCAAGTTCATCTCATGCCACCTCAATAGATAAAGTTAAGTGCACCCACACTATTTATATGCTGAATTATGGAAAAGGGCTCTGTGTTAATTACTGGGAACATGCTTTCCAGGCCTCTGACCATTATTGCAGTGGTGTTGAATCTAATGCCCCATGGTGTTAGATTCAACACCTTAGCGCCCTTTAGTAAAAGACCTCCTAAGAGACCATTACAGACATCTACCGCTCTTTTTGTAAAGAAATATTTCAGGAAATTAATCCTGAGTCTATTCCCTTTCACTTTAATCCTTGTTGCAGAGCTTTCTTTCAATTGAAAGAGACTCTCCTCTTGTGCAGTTCTGATGGAGATGTTTAAATACTTACTGTACTGTAGCACATCTCCTCTCCCCTGCCTTTGAAATATTTAAGTTCCTCCCCATACGCCTTATGACCCACTGACTATTTTGGTAGCCACTGTCAGCACTGACTCCATGCTATTTATATGCTTTTGAAGGTGCAGTCTCCAGAATTGCCACAATATTCCAAATGAGGTCTCACCAAAGACTTATACAGAGACACTATCACCTTGTTCTTCCTACTGGCCATTCCTCTCCCTATGCACGCAAGCATCTTTCATCATCACCTTTTATACCTATTTAGCCACCTTAAGATCATCAGATCATCAGAAAAAATCATGCCAAGATCCCATTCTTCTTTCATTCACATAAATACTTCACCTTCTATATTTGTTTTTTTTTTTCAATCCACATTCATGATCCTGCATCTTTTTAGCATTAAATCTCAATTGCCAAATTCTCAACCTTTCTTAAAGTTTTGCTACATTCCACCTCATGTTATCTACTCCTTCCTGGGTATCTACTCTATTGCACATTTTGGTATGATCTGCAAAGAGGCAAACCTTACCCGACAGTCCTTCAACAATATCATTTATAAAGCTGTTAAAAAGAATCTGACCAAGGATAGATCCCTATGGGACATCACAGGTAACATCCTTCTCCTCAGAGTGAGCTCCATTTATCTGTACCCTTTGTTGCCTCCCACTCAACCAATTTCTAAACCAGTCAGTCAATTTAGGGTTCATCCCTAGGCGCTCAATTTATTTGGTAAGTCATCTGTGCAGAACAGTGTCAAAGGATTTAGTGAAATCTAAGTACACCACATCTAGGGTCTTTAATTGTTCCAACTCTGGTCACCCAGTAAAATAAATTAATTAGATTTGTCTGACAAGACCTGCCTCTAATAATACCATGTGCCCTCGGAGCATAGAAAAGATCAGAAAATGGAGGTGCTAGAACTTTCTTGCCCCATAGCTGAGTCTAAGTTTAATTTAGCTCGATCTATGGGAACACAGTCTTCTGAAAATCGTTCAAAATCCACCTCATTTCTGTTTCTATTTGTCGGTGCTTTTGGAAGTCCTGCTCCTGGTCCTTCAAACATAGACAGAAATATTTGTTAAGCAATTCTGCTTATCCTTATCAGCTTCTACATATTTCTCCCCTTTACCCTTGACTCTGACAATACCACTTTTGTACCTCCTCCTCTCACTAACATATCTGAAAAAAATGTTTTGCTCCCTCCCCTACGCCCTTTTTACTGTATTGGCTATTCTTTTTTTTTATTTCTATCTTTCCTTTCCTGACTAATTTCCTAGATTCTCTTAGCTTTTCCAAATATTTATGCTTGTCTTCTTCTTTCTATGAGCTCTTGTATTTTATATAGGCTGCCCTTTTTTTCTTTACCTTTTCAGCTATTTCTTTCAACAACAATAGTGGACTCATTTTTCTTTCACATTTATTTATTTTCCTAACATAAATGTTTGTTGCCCTTAAAATATCCCCTTTCAGTTCTGCCCCCTGCTTTTCTGCTTCCTCCAGCTGTTCTTATCCTGCTAATTACTCCCTGAAGTATTGTCCCATCTTGACAAAGTTAGTTTTCCTAAAGTCTAGGACCCTCACTTTTGAATGGATTATATCAGCCCTTGTACTAATACTAAACCACATCATCTGATGATCACTGGATGTGAGATGATCACCCAATATAACATCAGAAACACTTTCCTCATTCAGAAGTACCAGGTCTGGTATGGCCCCCTTAGATGTGGGCTCCGTTACCAGTTGACAGAATAGTTCTCCCAGTAAAGAATTTAGGATCTCCTTACTTTTAGATGACACTGCAATGGTGATGTCCCAATCAGTATCTGGCATATTGAAATCACCAGTCAGCAGCACTTATTCTTTCATAAAAATACTGTGAATGTCTTCAATTAAATCTCTGTCCACTTCTGCCTGTGAAGGAAGTCTATATACAACACTAGTTCAAATGTATGCTTTATTCCCTCTTTTGAGTTTAACCCACAGTGCCTCCCCCTTCTCTCAAATCCTTCAATTTTGTAGCTTCAATATTATTTTTTATATACAGTGTCACTCCTCCTCCCTTTCTCCTACCCTGTCCTTCCTGAATAAATTATAGCCTGGAATAATTATGCTCCAGTTATGATTCTCCAAAAACCATATCTCTGCAACCGCCACTAAATCCAAGTTTGCTACTTCCATTAAAGCCTCAACATTTGGAATCTTATTCCCCATACTACAGGCACACCACTTTCCAGACGTTGTCCTTTTTACCCATATCAGAGTAAATTAATGTTTTATTTAACTAAGGCCCTGATTCTGCAAGACAACTTGCGGAGCTGCATGTCCCAGCGGGATGTGCAGCTCCTAAAGCCATCCTGCCCTTATTCTCCCACGGGTCTCCCTGCACAGCCAGAGCAGCAGTATAGAAAATATTGCCTGGCGTGGAACAGATAAACGTAGGTCGATTGTTTATGCCATCAGAATGTAGAAAGACTAGGGGACATGCAAAGCGGCTACAGTGTATCCCATTTAGCACTACTAGGGGAAGATATTTTTATCAAAACCTGCAATTTATTACCGGAGGTTGTTAGTGTAGCTGGGTTTAAAAAATGTTTGGACAGATTCCCAGGGAGGGTCCATAAATCATTGTTAAAGAGGATCCAGGATATGCACTTCTTTCCCCATTACACGCATTGTGGATCCTGTGTGTCTTTTGGGGAAACTCCTAGGTACCTGTGACCTAGATTGGCCACTGCTGAACACAGGATACTGAGCATGATAGACCTTGGTCTGATACAATCTGGCATATTTTCAGGTCCTATGTGCTTATGTGCCACCTAGACAACTGCCTGGCCCACCCTGTGCACCAGTAGACCCTACTACATGATCCAAATGCACCCTCCTTTGCCCCATTTGCACCATCAACATAGTGCCCTTTCATACTTGGGCACTATGCTGTTGCTGCCAGTGGAGCACTACTATCACTTTCTTGGGCTCAACTGTCTGTGCAGCACATTGCAGACATCTAGATAGTCTCTCTCTCCTCAAAATGCACCCTTACCTATAGCTTTTAATATGCAGTAAGGTTCCTGGTGTTAAGGTGCCATCGTTAAGGGAGCAGAGCCTTATCCCCGCCCACTCCCCACCCATTGACCTCTATTCTTCGCCAACTCTCTGCCCATAGGGCGCTTTACGCTGCCGATCCTGTTAGCACGAGCTAAAGTGGCATTAAAGTGCGCTAATGACACATTAGCACATGTTAATAGAACACTTGCTCCTTTAGCATGGTTTCATAAAAAAAAACCCAAAGATTTATTTAAAAACCCAACTTGGACAAGTTTCAGCATAGAAGTCTGTATCAGAGGTCTAAAATGTAAAAACATATTCAAACATTAAAAATAAGATAAAAAATCAAAATTTAGTGGTAGCTAAAAACATCCCAAGAAAATGTACATTGAAAATTATACTTGTAATCAAAGGATAAAAGGGTTAAAAAAAGAAAAAAGTAAAACAATAATGATAGACGTAAAAGTAAAAATGACTTACCATATCCAAAAAGAGAAAATCAATAGAAATACAATAAAATAAAATAAACAGTAAAAGCATTTAAAATAATAATAATTAAATTAAGAGAGGAGGTAATGATAATGGTTTGCTCTGGGCGTAAGGCGCAGCAAGGTGAAAGGAGCGAAGTCTGGAGTTAGCAGTAGAAGAGAAGGGCACAGATAGGAGCACTTTGCTAGAAGAGTGGAGTTCCCGAGGGGGGTGTAGGGAGAGATAAGAGAAGAAAGGTAGTGAGGAGCCGCAGAGTGAATGCACTTATAGGTCAGTAGAAGTTTGAACTGGATGTGGAGATGGATAGGGAGCCAATGAAGTGATTTGAGAAGAGGAGTAATATGGGCATGAAGAGGCTGGCGGAAGATTAGCCACGCAGCAGAGTGTTGAACAGATTGAAGGGGAGAGAGATGATTCAAAGGGAGACCAGCAAGGAGTAGGTTACAGTAGTCAAGACGGGAGGTGATTAAGGAGTGGATAAGCGTTTTAGTAGTGTGTTCAGAAAGGAAGTTGAAGGAGGAAGAAAAGCTGCAGTTAGTTAAGGAAGGGATAAGTTATTCAGCTGAGAAGAGCTGAACAGAAGTGCAAATTTAAGGGGAGAAGCAAGGTAAGAAACACACAAATAATGACAGATAAATAAGTAAATAAATATGTGGAGACAGACAGACAGATCTCACAGCAAAGCAGCAAATTCAGCAAAAATCACCTTTCAGGAGAGCTCTGGAGAGCACTGCTCTTCTCAATGGACAGAAAGTCCGCTGACATCTCTGACTGAGTGTCACAGCAAATTAATATAATAAAGCAATGACACTACATGACTTCATATTGCATAGAGAAGATATATAAAATACAAAGCACAATTAATCATAGCGTTTACCAGTGCTAGACTAGAAGTAAATGATTCCGGCTTTGTAATCAAGTGTTGCTATTTGACTACTGAGGAGAACTTATAAGAAGATAATGATATATCTATAGGCAGACACATAGATATAATCTCAGTTGAATTATTTGATGTCTGAACTGGTTGTCCTTTAATTCCACTGTTCATATTTCTTTTACTATTTGTTCATTTTCCATCTCTTTAATTACAATTGGAATCCAATCCAAGGATCATATATTTAATCCCTGGTGCTGCCTAGAGTAGAATTCTGGACTTTGCCTGCCAATACTGGACTGCTTTCAATTAAATTTTCCTTTAAATCCTTCTAATGTTTATATGGACAAATTTAAAATAAATAATTGCCAAAATAAACAAATGTCCGTGGGATTTAATAGGTAAGTGATGAAATGAGTTTAATCTGGAAAATCTAATTTCCAGATTAAACTCATTTCAATCATTTAACATAAAATTCAGTTTTATAATGGCAAACCCCCTCCCCCCCCCTCATTTTTTCATAATTGTACCTGCACAGATTTTGCTTCAAAAGATCTGGAACCTGAATCAAGTAGAAGGCTTTATAGTGTAGTCAGACACTCAGGGACCTGGTCTCTGAAGTCCTCAGCCCTCGGGGAGTCAGGCTACCAGTATGAAGCAATTATACTAATTACTGTATATACGATTTTCTTCATAGAGGCTGGGCTCACCATTAGGCAGCATAAATCACCAGCAGTGAAAGTCAAGCAATAAGTCCTGATGGTTGCAGAAACACATGCATATGAATTGCTTTATTTTGATGGTTTCTGATCTTTGCTGCGCTTTCACCACCCTTAACAAGCATGCTGGCAGCGGCTTATCTGTGACCCTTCTTCATTCCTCAATCCTTCCCTCAAACTCTGTCACCCATTCCTCCTTTTTTAAGATCACTAAGGAAGAAATCACACATTCCTTCTGGATCCACTACACTCTGGCTTTCACCCTCTACATTCCACTGAGACAGCTCTTGCCAAAGTCTCCAATGACTTGCGCCTTGCCAAATCCACAGGTCTTTACTTGATTCTCATCCTTCTTGATCTTTCTGATGTTTTTGACACTGCTGATCATCACTTTCTCCTTGATACCCTGTCCTTGCTTGGATTTAGGGGTTCTAGCCTATCCTGGTTTTCTTCCTATTTCTCCCATTGCACTTTTAGTGTTTGTTCTGGTGGATCATTCTCTACTACCATCCCGCTTTCAGTCGGTGTATCATAAGGCTCTGTCTCGGGACCTCTCCTTTTCTCTCTCTACATTCAGTCCCTTGGTGCACCCACCTCCTCCCATGGCTTTTAGTACAATCTCTACACTGATGACTCTCAGATCTACTTCTCTGCTGCTGAAATCTACCCAGGAATCCAGGATCGGATCTCTGCCTGCTTATCTGACTTTAGTGCCTAGTTGTCTCACCGCCATCTGAAACTGAACATGGCCAAGACTGAGCTCCTTATCCTTATTCCTAAGCCCATCCACTCTTACTCCTTTCTCTCTTTCTGTGGATAACACTTTATTCCTCCCTGCTTCCTTAGCTCACAACCGTGGGGTCATCTTTGACTCCTCCCTCTCCTTTCCACATGCATCCAATAGATAACTAAAACCTGTCGCTTCTTTCTCTTTAACATTATTAAAATGTGCCCCTTCCCTTATGAACACACTACTAAAACCCTTATCCATAATCTAGTTACCTTCCTTCTAGATTACTGCTACATCCTCTTTGCTGGTTTTCCTCTGAATCAGCCCTTCCCATTTCAATCTGTTCAAAACTCAGCTGCATGGCTAATCTTCCGTCAGTATTGCTATGCCCATGTCACCTCTCTTCTCGTGTCATTAGCTCCTTATCCGTTTCTGCATCCAGTTCAAATTCTATACTGAACTGTAAATACCTTCATTTGGCTGCTCCTCACTGGTTTTCCTGTCTTATCTCCCCCTGCACCCCTCCTCGGGAGCTCAGCTCTTCTGGCAGATCCCTTCTATCTGTGCCTTACTCTTCCACCACCAGCACTAAATTTCATTCTTTCTACCTCGCTGCTCTTTATGTCTGTAACAATCCATCTGAGTTTGTACGTCAGGATCCATCTGAGGTCTTGTTCAAATCCAACTTAAAAACTCACTTCTTTGAGACTGCTTTTTAATCTTGATCCCCTTAGTCTCTTATTCACCTCCTATGTCTTTCCCTACCATTCCCCTAGATATATCCTTGTCCCCAGTTGTGTTGTCTTGACTGTTGTTTTGTCTGTCTTTATTGGACTGTAAGCTCTTATGAACAGGGACTCTCTCTTACATGTCTTTGTACAGCACTGTGCATGCCTTGTGTTGCTATACAAATGATAAGTAGTAGTAACTCATATTCCTCACTTCTGAGGAACTCCCACAGACAGACAGTGAGATTATTCTTGCTGATACCTCTCCTTCCTTTGACTGCCTGTAATTTCCACTGCAGAAGAGAACTGCTGTATCTCTGCACATAGGAATCTTCTTAAGCCATACCATGCAAGAAGGAACTCCGATGTAAACCTCACAGTCTCAGGTCTCATGAAACTTGCAGCAGAGTTCCTTCCTGCACCAAACAGCTTAAACCAAATAAAAGCTGCACATGCAGGGGTAAATCAATGTTCATTTCTTCAGTGCTGGCAGTTGATTCTAGGGCACAAAATCCAGAGTGCCAAGGTTCAATTTTGAGGCAACCTGGTATCTGGGATTTGTTGAGACTCAGAGTAAATAATGGGACACTTCATCTCTTTACAGACTCAGCAAACAAGCTGGAACTAAATCCACCTGGTAAGCACCAGACTCCAGCTGACCCAACTTGCAATACTAGCAAGACATTAATTGATGGAATATATTTCTTCCAAAAAATGACCTGTATGTGACCCAACCAATCTTATACACAAATGTAATAGTTCCATGTTAATATTAAAAAGAAGTCAATATCCCAAAGCACTTTTGTGGTCATTAGTAGGTGCTATAGGTATGTTCATTGGAATTTTCCTGGCTAAAGAACAGTTGCAGGCACATTTTACAATAGCGTCTAAGTGAAATCTGGGACGTCCAAGCCAGAATGTCTGAAAATAAAGCAGCACGTCCAGGTTCAGGCATGATTTCACAAACTTCAACATGCCCGAAAGGGACTTCGACATAGACATCCTCAGTATAGTATCCCAGAAGGAGGACGTCTAATAGCCTAATGGTTAACTCTGGTGCTGTCTCCACTCGGCCCGTAGAATGTCTTGAGGCTAGGCAATTAGAGTGGCGCATTCAGCAGCACAAACTGGGGATACTCAGAGGCATTAACTGTACCGGTGTTGCTAATATTCTGATGAGCCAAGATGGGCCAATACTTCACCAGAGATGTGTGGCAAAGGTGTGTCTGCAGAGTTGCAATGGACTCACACATCCCTGTTCAATTTCTGAAACATCAGGGACATCTGCAGACATGTTTTTGTTTAGACCTACTCTAAGCACAGATAGGCTTCTGGAAAGTTCTTGTTTTGCCCTTAAAACATCCAGAGTATAGAGAAGATGGAGAGTTAATTGGCTATCCTAAGATCACAAAGGCCCACCCTGGCATTTGAACCCTTGCTACTCGGCACCTAACCCACAACGCTAATTATTAGGCTATTAGACATCACTGTTCTGAAATACTCTTCTGGGAATGTCTGTGTAGATGTCTCCATAGACTTCCCTATCTGACATGTTTACATTTGTGAAATCGTACCTGAACTTGGATGTGCCTGCTTGTTTTTTTTCAAATATTCTGGCTTTGACGTTCTTTGTAGAATGTGCCTTCACATGTTCAGTTGGTATCCCAGTCTGCAAAATTTAGCTAGGATATGCAAATTATCTCTTGGCTCATTTGCATCCTTAGCTAAAGTTTAAATGGTATTTTTCAAGTGTTGCCACATCTTGGAACTTTGCACATTCTCAGCTCAAACAACATCTGTAAATGTCTCCCCAAAATTTCCCTTTGCATGGCGGCACCATAAATTTAAAAGGTTCACCAGCCTAGCATATGAAAGCCGTTTTTGATTGATACAGAGAAAGTGGATGAGGCTGAACTTACTACTTTTTTTCCAAATCCTTTTAAAAAGCTTAGAAACTCCTAAAAATTGAAAAAGAGGATAGGGAGCTAAAAGGCCCTTGTAGTAAAGTTGTGCAGTTACTGTCTGTTGGGTGTTAAAATGAATGTGTGGTGACTGGAAAGCCTTTGTGGTACTTTTTGAGCGCGTGTCCCATAGAGCTACTGCACAGACAGTCCAGATAGCAGGTGTCTGATGCATCAGGACCATCTACATCTGTGGCACTTTGAGTGGTATCACTTATTGTGCATTTAACTGCAAGGCACAGCCCATTTCTTACTCATATCATGCCGATTTCCAGTCCCACTCCATCATAATCAGTTACCATGGAATCAGCATGTGCTGTCATACTAGTGAAGTAATGGTTACCATAATTGCAAGCCAACAGCCAACGCTAATACTTGTGGTACCCGCTTAGATTTCTGGATATTTAAAGATTCTATCAGTAACAGAGTATGTGATGGCAGATAAAGACCAGTATGGTCCATGTAGTCTGTCCAGTAAGATGGCTACAGTGGTTATAGCTACTGTTCCGTACAGATCACCGCCCTTTATACTTTTGTTTAAGGTTGTACCTGCAAGCTCCAGGCAGGTTACCCCTTCTATTTCTTGAAGTATAAAGGATTTGAGTTTGTTTTGATTTCATCCTTTTGCTATTAAGGATGTTTTTCCCCATACCATTTTAATTCCGTAACTGTTTTTGCTTATCAAGGAGGCCATTGCAAGCAGCTAGCACCCTTTCAGTGGAAAAGCATTTCCTGATTTTGCTTTTGATTCTGTTTTAGAAGCTTGTTTTCATTAGTCATGGCTTGCAAGCTTAGCAATAACTTGTCGTCTGGTCAATGACAATAATTTCAGATGGATGCCAGGCGGAGTATTACATATTTGGTCTTTTATTATTGTTAAAAAATATTTATTTGAAATAAAATCAGCTCTTAGAAGGTAATTTTACACAAGACATCTAGGTTTAGAGCTGAAGGCTTTAAGGCTATATTATAAAGATACAAACATGCCTATGGAGGTCATTTTAAATCACTAAGACGCAACTTGGATTCCGAAAATGTGCATACCGACATCCAAATCATGGAGGTGTCCCTGGAGCTAGTTTACAAATGGCTTTTTCAGATTTCTCCATGGCAGGGGCATCTAAATAGACAGGGGGTGTGATGGAGGCGTATGTAGTGTGGAGCTAGAGAAATCAAAATCTCAAACCTCTGGAGTGTACAGAGAGGGATGTGAATCAGTATCCTCAGTGCTCTCCTCAGTCACAATGAATGAGTGTCCCACGCTTATTCCACTTCCGAGGAGGAATAAGGTGGACGTCCTCCTGGTGCTCCCCAAACATACAGGGTCGTGACCTGAATCGGGCCTGTACATCCAGGTGCCTTGCCCGCCCACTCTCCGTCCCCATGCTGCCACTGTCCAACTCTCCTCGCACAGAGACTCTGTGCATGTGGGGAGAAAATGTTTCTGAATTTGGGCCAGACAGCTAGCAGAGCTGCATGTCGCACTGGGATGTACAGCTCCCGCTATTCACCTTACAGAATCGAGCCCTATGAATCAGGTCTAATAAAGTGCCCTAAAATTTGGTACCTTTGCAAGCATTAAGAGGCAAGACTTAGCCAGGGAGGTGAAATAGACCTGTGATAATTGTTGGAGCGTGCCTACATCAAAGCTGGGAAAGGATTTTCTAATGAGATTCAGCTGGGTTCTCTCAAGTGATCAAGACAGGCCATCATCAAACACAGGATGCAAGATCGCATGGAACGCTGGTCTGTCTCAGCATGGCTCCTCGGTGCTGCTTATTTTCCCTCCACATCTCCCTTAGAGGTACAACAAAGTTGTCTGCACCAAGCATAAAGCAATGTAGCAAGAAAATGAGGACAGTGCAGATAAAGGCAGCCCCAAACATTGATCAGGAGGAACTGCATGCTCAAGAGCCTCTTCATCATTTGCAACCAGTTCTGTTGACGAAACTAACCAACTTCTGCAGACCAGCAGTAATTAAGACATGGAGTTTGATTTTTTTTTAGCAAGGAAGCCAATATCTGCCATGCAAGCCAAGGAATTTGAATAGCAAAATGTTTCTACATCTGGCATTCTCCCTTCAGCTAAGAACACAGTATACTTGTATTATCTGGGAATCAAACCCAGGTTTTTTGCATGGCAAGCAAGAATTCTACCACAGAACCACCAATGCAGTGCCCTCAAACCCCTACCTCACTATACTGGTACTGGAAACACCGATTTCTCTCTTCTTTTTCCCTGCAAGAATTCCATAAAGACAAATAATCTCACAAGTCATTTCAAGAAAACTTTCTACTGAGAATCAAAAGAACCAGAATGATTCAAAAATCCTGTCATATGGAGATTCAAAACCCTTTTGGGATACTACCATAGCTGCACTCTAACAGGTCCCTTTAGGGTACCAGTGACATCAAAACACCACCCCACCTTAATCACAAGCAAACAGCATAAAAATACACTATAACTTACATTCCCACTTATCAAACTCTTAATACGGCCTAAGGACAGCACATCAAAATTAAAAAGGTCCACATTTAAACAAGTGTGGCAACAGAAAGCACAGGACAGCTTCCAAGATGATCACTAGTGATCATTTACATACCAAATCGAAAGAAGAAATTTAAAGCATGCAAAAATACTGAAAATCCATCTACCTTTACTCAAGAAGGATAGGCGCTGAAGAAATTGTCAGCAGAAATAATGTCAAAAAGCTGCATCGAGCACGTCCCGAAAAACATCAGCGCTCGACCAACACAAAGGATACATTACTCTAATACTCTGACTGACCACACTAACAAGCCAATCACACCACTGTCCAAAGGATCCGCCAATTAAAGTCTAAAGTACCCAATCACAACCACAGCACTACTCCAAGGTGATAAATCTAAAGTTGTAACTGGCATTTGTGTTTTGATGAAAAAGACTAGTAAAATGCAGAACAAGAAAATAAAAACAATCAACCAGCAATAAATCTAACAACCATCACTTTAGGAATGGAATTTGTCAGGATGCATTCAGGGTGTTAAGGATCCTTAAGAATGTAGAGTGCATTAAACTGACTAACGTGTTAAATGACGAAGCTCGCCTTAGTCTATCAGTGAGCATGCTAAATTAAATCATTTCAGGGCGCACTAAAAATTTCCTTTTGAAGCAAAGATGTGAAGCTAAATGAAAGTAAAATCCTCCCAAACACTGGACAAATTCTGGCAGAAAACTGTAAAGAACTTATTTTTTTTACTGCCTCTGCACATCTCAGCCATCAATAATACCTACATTAATGCTGGGAAAGGATTTTAGTTGTGTTTAGGCATTCCTCATAGACGAACAGAAATTAAGCGTTCACTGATTGCATTGTATTTCATTACAATTCATGTAAGATTCTTCTTAATTATAAATGCAACACCATTTCTTCTTCGTTTTTCATTTCCAGCATAGTAGACCTTGTGATCAACAAATGCAAAGTGTCCGATGTCAGTCCATTTCAGTTCACTGACACCCAACAGAGTTGTGCATGTTCCATTTCATTCTTGACCACCTCCACCTTCCCTTGGTTCATGTTTCCTACATTCCATGTCCCAATATGTAAGACATCTTTGCAGCTTCTGACTCTCATTTCATGCGCAGCTACATCAGCGGTCAGATGTCCCGAAGACGTTGAGCAATCCACATCATAAATACTGGCTTTACTCTGAAAAGTCTTCAGCTCCTCCCCAGTAGCCAGTTGAGTGCCTTCCGACCTGGGAGTCTCATCTTCCAGCACTATAGTGCAATTTATTTTGTCGGGTTTTCGTGGCAAGATGCAGAAGTGTTTATGATGTTGTAGTGGGAGATCATTTTTGCATCCAGTGATCACCAGATGATGTGGTTCAGTATTAGGACTAGGGCTGTTAGAATCCATTCCAAGGTGAGGATATTAGACTTTAGGAAGACTAACTGCGAAGATGGGCCAATACCTCAGGGAGTCGTTAGTGGGATGGGAACAGCTGGGGGATGTAGAAAAACAGTGGGCAAAATTGAAAGGGGGTATTTTAAGGGCAACCAACCTTTTTGTTAAAATGGTAAATAAAGGCAAAAGGAACAGGAGACAGCTATGGTTTTCGAAGGAAGTAGCTGAAAAAGTGAAGGAAAAGAGGGAGGCCTTCATGAAATACAAGAGATCACAGAGAGAGGAAGACAGGCATCTGTATTTGGAAAAACTTAGAGAAGCTAGCAAAGTAGTCAAGAAGGCAAAGATTCAAAAGGAGGAGGAAATAGCCAATGCAATAAAATGGGGGGGGGGGGGGGGGGATAAGAAATTTTTAAGATATATTAGTGAGAAGAGGAAGGGCAAAAGTGGTATTGTCAGACTCAAGGGTGCAGGGGGGGAATATGTAGAAGCTGATAAGGATAAAGCGGAATTGCTTAACAAATATTTTTGTTCTGTGTTCACAGATGAAGAACCAGGGCAGGACCTCAGAAAACACCCACAAATAAGAACAGAAATGAGGGACATCTTGAACAATTTTCAGAAGACTGTGTTCGTGAGAAACTAGCTCAACTTAAAGTAGACAAAGCGATGGGACCGGATGGGATACACCCTAGAATACTGAGGGAACTTGGGGACGTTCTAGCAACTCCACTGACTGACCTTTTCAATGCCTTGTTGGAGTCGGGAGTGGTGCCAAAGGATTGGAGAGAGGCTCATGTGGTGCCTTTACACAAAAGCGTAAGTAAGGATGTGGTTGAAAACTACAGGCCGGTTAGTTTAACTTCGGTGGTGAGTAAATTATTGGAAACGCTGCTGAAAGAGAAAATAGTGAGGTTTCTGGAGTCCAGCGGATTACAGGATCCGAGGCAGCATGGATTCACCAGAGGCAGGTCTTGTCAGACAAATCTGATTGATTTCTTTGACTGGGTGACCAGGGAGTTGGACCGAGGGAGAGCTCTAGATGTGGTGTATTTAGATTTCAGTAAAGCCTTTGACACTGTTCCTCACAGGCGACTTATAAACAAACTGAGCACCCTAGGGATGGACCCTAAAGTTACTGCTTGGGTTAGAAATTGGTTGGGTGTTAGGAGACAAAGAGTACAAGTAAATGGAGCTCACTCTGAGGAGATGGATGTTACCAGTGGTGTGCCCCAGGGATCTGTCCTTGGTCCGATTCTTTTTAACATCTTTGTTAGTGATATAGCGGAAGGGCTGTCGGATAAGGTTTGCCTCTTTGCAGATGATACCAAAATCTGCAATAGAGTAGACACCCAGGAAGGTGTAGATAACATGAGGAGGGATGTAGCTAAGCTTGCAAAATGGTCTAGAATTTGGCAGCTGGGATTTAATGTTAAAAAATGTAAGGTCATGCATTTGGGCTGCAGCAATCCAAGGGAGCAATACAGTATAGGAGGTGAAGTACTTTTGTCCACTAAAGAAGAGCAGGACCTAGGCGTGGTTGTGTCTGATGATCTTAAAGTAGCTAAACAGGTAGAAAAGGCGATGGCAAAAGCTAGAAGGATGCTTGGGTGCATACGGAGAGGAATGGCTAGCAGAAAAAAGGAGGTGATAATGTTTCTGTATAAGTCTTTGGTGTGACCTCATTTGGAGTATGGTGTGCAATTCTGGAGACCGCACCTTCAAAAGGATGTGAACAGGATGGAGTCGGTGCAAAGGGTTGCTACTAAAATGATTAATGGACTTCATTATAAAGCATATGAGGACAGACTTAAGGATCTTAATATGTACACCTTAGAGGAAAGGCGGGATAGAGGTGATATGATTGAGATGTTTAAATACCTCCATGGCATAAATGTTCAGGGAGAGAGCCTCTTTCAATTGAAAGCAAGTTCTGCTACGAGGGGACATGGGATGAGGGTGAAGGGAGATAGATTCAGGAGTGATATGCGGAAATATTTCTTTACAGAAAGAGTAGTGGATCCATGGAATAGTCTCCCAGTGGAAGTGGTAGAGATGAGGACAGTAACTGAATTCAAAAAAGCATGGGACCAACACAGAGGATCTCTAAAGGTAAAAAGTGGACTGTTGTAGTTGTTGTTACGGAAGGACAGACTAGATAGGCCATGTGGTCTTTTTCTGTCATCATGTTTCTATGTTTCTAGAAGTAGATTGCCAGGCCGTTCTTCTGCGCAGTTTAAGTTTAGAGATGGCAGATAAACATAGAAACATAGAAAATGATGGCAGAAAATCACTACATCGTCTATCTAGTCTGCCTTCCCTATCCACTAAAGTAGTCCCCCTTTTATCCTTTAGAGATCTTCTGTGCTTGTCCCATGCTTTCTTGAGTTCAGATACGATCCTTTTCTCACACTACCTTCACTGGGAGACTATTCCACACATCTACCACTCTTCCCATAAAGAAATATTTCCACATATTAGTCCTGAGTTTATCCTCTTTCACTCTCATCTTATTTCCCCTCGTAGCAGAGCTTGCTTTCAGTTGAGGGAGGCTCTCCTCCTGTGCATTTATGCCAAGGAGATATTTATACATCTCTATTAAATCTCATCTATCCAACCTTTCCTCTAACGTATACATATAAGATCTTTAAGTCTGTCCTTATATGCTTTATAACAAAGACCTCTAGCAACCTTAGTAGCCACCCTCAGCACCGACTCAATCCTGTTAATATCCCTATGAAGGTATGGTCTCCAGAATTGAACATAATACCAGAGACTTGTATAGAGGCACTATTGTGTCCTTTTTTCTGCTTGGCATTCCTCTCCCTATATGCCCAAGCATCCTTCTAGCTTTAGCCATCACTTTTTTTTGCCTGTTCAGCCACTTTCAGATCATCAAAAACATCAAACCCAGGTCCCGCTCTTCTTTCATGGATGGAAGTACTTTGCCCCCTCTACTGTACTGCTCCCTTGGATTTTTGCAGTCCAAATGCATGACCCTGCATTTTTTAGCATTAAATCTCAACTGCCAAATTCTTGACCATTCTTCAAGCTTAGCTAGATCCCTCCTCATGTTATCTACTCCTTCCTGGGTGTCTACTCTATTGCAGATTGTGGAATCATCCGCAAAGAGGCAAATCTTACCCAACAGCCCTTATCACTAACAAAGATGTTAAAAAGAATTGACCAAGGACAGATTCCTGCGGCAAAATACTGGTAACCTCCTTCTCCTCAGACTGTATCCTTTGTTGCCTCCCACACAACCAATTTGTCAAGGTACTTTTTGTCCCTAAAGAGTAATTTCTTCCGATTACCAAAGGATATCATTTGCCTATGGCCAAAAAGGAAGTTGCTGTTTCTACTTCAGACCAGGCAATGGATGTTTTAAATGTTTCAGAAATATTGGAGCCTCAGGGCTGGGTCCTATGTTCCAGCTACGTTTATTATTACCTGTGCTTTAGCGTCGCATCGGGGCTTGATAAGTAAAATGTACTTCAGAAAGAAAATGGTTGCATTCTGTGGCTCTGTAATCTCTCTTTTTCCTGATATTATGAGGGAGACACAGAAGTGATGAAAGTAGTTCCTTGTGTCAAAACCTAGCGCTCTGCAAATAGGAGCTTTTTTCTTTTAAAAATTTCCATGTGAATGCTTAATTGTGCAAAAGTCGCTCTGCTATGTATTTTTTCAAACTACTGATTTGGCTTCATTCATCAGTGCTAGGAGTTTGGAATCATCCGTCCCTGTACTTATAGTGGAGAAGGAAGAATTGTGTCATATAATTATCTGCCTTGGACGCGTCAGCTGCCATTTTGTCTTTTAATGTTCTCTAATAGTATATAGGGTGTATACCTTCCTCCTAATTTCTGTACGCTTTACCCCTAAAACTGAGGGCTTGCAGGTGACCTTACTATTTTTTTTTCTTTTGAGCTAATGATATTATGGTTATTGTGCGATTGACATTCTGTATTGTTCCCCATTTTCTGTACAAGTTATCCTGGTTAAATATACCATGAAAAATCAATAAAGATAAAATTGAAAAGAAAGAAAGAAATTACCTTCAGTTTTGGAGGAAATTAAAAACCTTCTGTTTTGAATGGGCTTATGCCCATTCTTGGTGAATTTTGATAAGATTTAGAATATAAGATATGCCATACCGAGTCAGAGCAAGGTCCATCAAGCCCAGTATCCTGTTTCCAACAGTGGCCAATCTAGGTCATACGTACCTAGCAGTATCCTCAAGAGACACAGGTTCCACAATGATTGTATTGGGTCAAGCATTGATATCCTGGGTCCCTTTTTAATAATGGTTTATGGACCTTTCCTCCAGGAACTTGTCCAAACCTTTTTTAAACCCAGCTATACTGACAGCCTTTACTACATCCTCCGGTAACAAATTCCAGAGTTTGATTGCATGTTGAGTGAAAAATATTTTCTCTTATTTGTCTTAAATAGCTTACCCTGCAGCTTCATTATATGCCCCTAGTCTTTCTATATTCTGATAGCGTAAACAATTGATCTATGTTTACGTGTTCCACTCCATTCATTAATTTATAGACCTCTATCATATCTCCCCTCTTTTCCAGGTTGAAGAGCCCTAACCTTTGTAGCCTCTCTTCATAGGAGTAGCCTTCCATCCCCTTTACTATTTTGGTGGCTCTTCTCTGTACCTTTTCTAATAACACTATATCCTTTTTAAGATATGGCGACCAGAATTGCACACAATATTCAAGGTATGGTCGTACCATGGAACAATACAGAGGCATTATAATATTCTTTGTTTTATTTTCCATTCCTTTCCTTATGATACCTAGCATTCTATTTGCTTTCTTGACCGCTGCTGCACATTGGGCCGAGGGTTTTAACATGTTATCCACAATGACGCCTAAATCTTTTTCCTGGGTGGTGGTTCCCAATGTGGAACCTTGCATTGTGTAACCATAGTGTGGGTTGTTCTTTCCTAGGTGCATAACTTTGCACTTGTCCACATTAAATTTCATCTGCCATTTAGATGACCAGTCTTCCAATTTATCCAGATCCTCCTGCAGTTTTCCGCAATCCCCTTGGGTTTTAACAACTTTAAACAGTTTTATGTCATCTGCAAATTTGATAACCTCACTCGTTATTCCCTTTTCCAGGTCATTTATGAATCTGTCAAAAAGCAGCGGACCTAGTACAGATCCCTGGGGTACTCCACTATTCACCTTTTTCCACTGGGAAAATTGGACATTTAGCCCTACCCTCTGCTTTCTATCTTTTAACCAGTTTCCGATCCACAATAGTACACTGCCTCCTATCCCATGACTTTTTAGTTTTGCCAAACGTCTCTGATGAGGGACTGTCAGACGGCTGCCTGGGTGAGAATCTTCACAGTCTTGACAAGTGCATATATCTATATGATTTGCAAGGTATTGTGGGCAATGTAGTTCATTCACACCAGACACAGCTGCTGACAATAATTTAGTTGTGCTCTTGGGTAAAGCCAATAAGATATTTATTTATGGGGTTATTTCTCCCAACACAGATATGCTTGGTAGCACATAAATTAGGCTACTTGCTTTCAGTGTTAACTTGGAAAAACAAAGTCAAAATCAGGAAAACAACAAATGAAAAGCCACAAAGAAAGAAACAAACTGTTCTTTTCAGGTTAACTTCTGATTACTTCCCACATAGATATAGAAGTGATTCTCTCCTAGCTCACAAGCAATTAGGTAAGGCTTAATTGCTAGCAGTCACCAGCTGAAACCCCTTAGCTGGCTTGCCTTCCACTGTGTGGGTCAAATCCTGCTTCAGGAGCTTTTCTGAGTAGATTAAAGAACAAATTTGTATTTCTTTGTGATGGTTGCTGTACTTTATAACAGAAAGTTACCAACGGAGTTTAGATAGAGAGCAGTCCATATAAACAGGATCCTCATCTGCTATTATTCCCCCTTGTTCAACAAGCATGGGTTCAATATCATGGATTGGCACAGATGAATCTCTCAATGGAGCATTTTCAGGAGAATACTTGTTTCCCTGCTGTCTTTCAAGGTTATAGCTAGGGCATAGATCAGTGTTCATACCTGAGCTTCCATTGCTGCTAGAGTTCTTCTCTATATAGCCTGGCCAGTATGTAGTCCAGTTCTTATGTCCAGCCTTCCAATCCAGATCCCTGGACACTGGATCTCTCTTCACATACCTTCTGGCACAGGTCTTAGGGTCCCTTCCACGTGCAGCCGTCTCCCTCACAGGTAGCCTCTGGTGATTCCTAGCTCTGCAGCACCATTCCTCTGGCTTTCCCCAGTCCAATGGTGTATGCTGGCCCTTGGAATACCTCCCAGTATACGTACTGCTTTGGACTCTTCTAGACCTCTCAAAGGCTTTTCTCTTCCTTCTTCCAAAGGGTCTCTTTCCCTCTCTGTCCGTCCGGTTTGGCTTCTGCTTCTGATGATCCTTCAGATGAAACGGATGACCCTTCTCTGGATATGCAAGGTGATCATGAAGATGGTCATCTGTAGAATAAACTCTACTCTTATTCTGCTTAGATGAGTGCTCCTCCCTAATACAGCGCAGCTGTGCTGAATCAGGCCCCTGCCCTTTGAGATGAGTGCTTAGGGATTACCTCATAGCCCTCCTGATTGAATACACGTTTCCCCACTTCAGCTCCTCTAATGGCTGTTGGAAACCTGGTGCATTCTGGGACTGGTAGTCTTTTATGGCAAAATTCTGTTTTCTCATTTCTACCAGCACTGACAGGTTGCTTGTTCAGAGACACTTCACCTTTTCTATAGCCCCTTCCTGAGCTATGATAAGCTTCCTTATCACAGGGACCTTGTCAAAGGCTTTCTGAAAGTCCAGATACACTATATCAACTGACTCACCTTTGTCTACCTGTTTATTCACACCTTCAAAAAAACATAACAGATTAGTAAGACAAGATCTTCTTGTCTAAAGCCATGTTGACTGTCTGCCATTAGGCCATGACAATCTACATGCTGAGTAATTTTGTTTTTTATGATGGTTTCTACCATTTTTCCCGGTACTGACGTCAGGCTCACCGGTCTGTTGTTTCCTGGATCACCCTTGGAACCCTTTTTAAAAATTGGCGTTACATTGGTGATGCTCCAATCTTCAGGTATTACAGATGATTTTAATGAAAGTTCACAGATTACTAATAGCAGGTCTGCAATCTCATATTTCAGTTCTTTCAAAACCCTTGGATGTATACCATCTGGTCCAGGTAATTTGCTACTATTCAGTTTATCAAATAGTTGTAATACATCTTCCCGGTGCAGCAATATTTCTCGCAATTCCTCTGCAGTATCACCTTTAAATACCACTTCAGTCTCGTGTAACATCCCTACATCTTCCTCAGTAAAGACCGAAGCAAAGAATTCATTCAATCTCTCCACTATAGCCTTGTCTCCTTTTACTGCCTATTTTACCTCTCTATCATCTAACGGTCCAAATGACTCTCTCACAGGCTTTTTGCTACGAATGTACTTGAAAAAGTCTTTATTTCGTGTTTTTTATTTTTATTTTTTATTTATTTATTTATTTACTTCTCTTATATACCGCACTATTAAAATCAGTGCGGTTTACAATTGAACAAAAAACATACTGCAATGTCACACGACAATTGAGTTTTTACATTGAACATGGATGAGATAACCTGGAGGTAACAGGGGTAACTAATTACAGAGTAATTATTCATGGGGTATGGTGAGAAATTATACATATAGTATGGTGAGAAATTATACATATAGTATAGCTTGGTTTCAACATATTAATAAGAGGTTTAATCAATAAGATGTGTGATCAGTACCAATAATAAATAAGAGAGGGGATATGGTGGTAGAGCTAGTCATTTTCTTTATGGTGTTGGATTTTGGGTGGGGTGGAGTAGTGTGTAGGATGTGAGGATGGGTGGTTGTTTCTGGGATTGGATTCTGGGTAATGGATTAGGAAAAAGTGTTGTTTGAGGGCTTTTCTAAATGACAATAGGTCTGGGGTGGAACGGAGCTCAGTGGGGAGGGCATTCCAGGTCATGGGTGCAAATAGGGAGAAGGCTCTATTGGCAGTAGCCTTTTTGCACTTAGTTAGAATGTTGGGGATCTCTAGAGTGTTTGCTTGATTAGATCTCCTGATCCTGTTGAACGGCCGTCTTTGAATGAGTTTGCTGATGGGTGAGATGATCTGGATCCTTAGGGCTTTGAATGTTAGTACTAGGGACTTATACTGGATTCTAGCCTGAAGTGGAAGCCAGTGGAGATCCATCATGACTGGGGTTATATGTTTAGCTCTTGATGTACCTGCAAGTACCCTTGCTGCAGCATTCATTGCAAGGCGAAGAGGTCCTAGTGTTGACTGAGGGAGGCCATGAAGGATAATATTTGCAAAGTCTAGATGTGGGAGCACCAAGGCTTGGAAGATAGTTCGGTAGTCATTAAAGTCCAATAGGGGGCGCAGGTGACGTAGTATCCGGACCTTATGGTAAATTGCTTTCGTGATGTTCTTCACATGTGTAAACATGTCGAGTCGTTGGTCAAGCGTGATGCCGAGATAGCGGATAGTTGATTTTGCTATCAACTCAATATTGTTTACATTTAATGTGGGGGGGTGGGGAGAACATCTGGTTCTTGATGAGGAATAAGACATCTGTTTTACTATGGTTGATCCTTAAATTTTGTGTTGTAAGCCATTGTGATACAGCTTCGAAGCAGCTTGATATAGGTGAAAAGTCAGGTTGATCAATCAGGAATGGTGAGTAGATTAGGACGTCGTCTGCGTAGACTAGGCACTGGATGTTGAAGGAGCAGATTAGGGTACAAATTGGTTGCATATATATGTTGAACATTAATGCAGATAGGGATGAACCCTGAGGTACACCTTGATTGAGAGTTTTTGCTTCCATAGCAAGTTTCTTCTCAAACTCTCGCTTTGCCTGCCTTATCAATGCTTTGCATTTAACTTGCCAGTGCTTGTACTGTTTCCAGCTTGCGTTGTTTGGCTCTTTTTTCCATTTCCTGAAAGATGCTTTTTTGGCAGCAACAGCCTCTCTGACCTCACCTTTAAACCATGCTGGCAGTTTTTTGGACTTTCTTCCACTTTTCTTAATGCGTGGAATACAGCTGGCCTGGGCTTCCAGGATAGTATTTTTAAACAACACCCAAGCTTGATGTAAGTCTTTAACCTTTGCAACTGCTCCTTTTAGTTTTTTCTTAACTATTTTCCTAATTTTATCATAGTTTCCCTTTCGAAAGTTAAAAGGTAGTACTGTGGATTTCCTTACTATCTCTCCTCCACTAATTAAATCAAAGGTGATCATGCTATGATCACTATTTCCAAGTGGCCCCAACACTCTTATCTCCTGCACCAGACCTGGTATTCCACTAAGGACTAGGTCCAATATGGCTTCCCCTCTGGTCGGTTCATGAACCAGCTGCTCCAAGAAGCAGTCATTTATTTCATCTAGGAACTTTATCTCTCTAGCATGTCCTGCAGTGACACTAACCCAGTCGATACCGGGGTAATTGAAATCAACCATTATTTTATTTATTTATTTATTTATTTAACAGTTATTTATATACCGCTCTTTCCCTAGTATCAAGTGCGGTTTACATGGAACAGTAGGTTAATTGGTATGTAATATACCAAGTCAGTTTACATAGAACAGATAATTATAATTTACAAGGAATGTTGTAACATTAAAGGTATAACATATTAGAACATATATACATTGTTAGTTTAAATCTATAATCATCATGTGAATGAGAGTGTGGTATGGTTAATAGTGTATTAGTGATATTTATTTTGAAAATAGAGTATGTAATAATAATGTATAAATGTTAGCCTGTATCTATTTGAGTATTCTGTTCTGAGGGTGTATTGTAGTGTAATATGAATAAGTGAGTTTTTAATTTTTTTCTAAATTCCTTTATATCAGATAGCAGGCGAATGTTGTCAGGTAGATTGTTCCAAAGAATTGGAGCAGAGTGTGAGAAAGCTCTCTTATTTGTTTGTTTTCTGGCTTTTGTGAAATCTTTTGGTATTGTTAAGGTATTTAAGTTTCTGCTTCTTTGGGATCGTTTATCGATGTCTATATTAATCAGTGTATTGAGTGCCGATGGTGCAAGATTATTTATAAGTTTAAATGTAGTGACAAGAATTTTATATTTGATTCGGGAGTAAATAGGTAGCCAATGAAGTTCAGCCAAAATTGGTGTAACATGTTCAAGTGGGCTTATATTCATAATCATCCTGGCAGCTATGTTCTGAATTATTTGTATCTTTTTAATATTTTGTTTTGAAATGCCATTAAGTATTGTGTTTGCATAATCAAAATGTGGGGTGATGATAGCATGAATTATATTAATAAAGTCTTGTAGATGAATCAATGGTCTTAATTGTTTTAGTGTTTTGAGTTTGTAATGTATTTTTTTAGTTAGATATTTTATATGTGAATCCATATTATTATTACTGTGCTGTGACTTTTGTTAGCTTCCTTATTTATTTATTTATTTATTACAGTTGCTTATATACCACACTATTCGGCATCAGCGCGGTTCACAGTATAACAAAATGACCAAAACACACTTCTGTTTGGTTTTACATCGAACAGGGGTATAAACTTGGATAACAGGGGGGGTTGAACTATATACATGAACTATATACATGAAATATAAACATGAAATAGGTCAAATGCATGACGTAAAAGACCTATAACACGATGGAATTGAACAGTATAAAATAAGTCCTTGATTTCTTTGAGCATTTCATCATCCATTTGTTCATTCTGGCCAAGCGGTCGATAGTACACCCCCACTGCCATCACATTCCCCTTCATACATGGAATTTCTAACCATAGAAATTCTACAGCAAATTTTGTTTCCTGCATAACTTTAATGCTTTCTGACTCAATGCCCTCTCTAACATAGAGCGAAACCCTTCCACCAATTTGATCAGTTCTATCATTACGATATAGTTTGTACCCAGGTATCACAGTGTCCCACTGGTTATCCTCCTTCCACCATGTCTCTGAGATTTCAATCATATCTAAACTCTCATTTAGTGCTATATATTCTAACTCTCCCATCTTTTGTTTAGACTTCTAGCATTTGCATACAAGCATTTTTGAGACTGAATTTTATTAATATTAATCTGGCTATTGGTAGGCATGGGTAATTTGGAATATTTACGCTCTGTCTACACCATACTCCAGGGCATTTGGGCTACTTTATTCTTTTTTGGAACTTCTCTGCTTTTGGCAGTATCCTTCAAGGATACATTCTTCCGAACCATGCTCTCTTATACGACTGTTGGCTTTCCCCTATTTTCTAGTTTAAAAGCTTCTCTATCTCCTTTTTAAAGGTTAATGCCAGCAGTCTGGTTCCATTAATATGTTTTAGTTATTTTGTGGCTAATTTTTTGAAGTCTTTTTTCACATATGTGGCAATATATACACAAATAATGGCTCATAAAAAGTCAGTTATATAAAATTACATACTGTAGCGTGATGGCATGTACTTTGCCAGTATGCTTGCACAGTGGAAGAGTGTGGGTAGAGCCTGGGCAGAGTTTATCGTAGGCAGGTGCATGATCAAATTGTTCATCATTTTCATTAAATACAAACCACATTTTTTAAAATCATGAATGCACACCTACTGTGTGTGAAGATTGCTTGTGCACATGTATACTTCCGAACTTACACTCACACTATCCATGTACAGAATGTATGTTTGCCTTATTATCGGCCCATGTTAGCTTATACATATATATAGAGAGAGAGGATTATGACACATAATTCATCTGCTCCTTTGGTAGAGCATTGGACTACTGCTAATCATTCCATTGAAGACTTACAGTGGAGAGTTATTGAGTAAATCAAATGGAATTGGTGTGGATGAGACCTTGACAGTCTTTAAAATTACAAAGAGGAGGCTTGGATACCTTGCCTTGGAGCTATTCCTCTGGGTAGGTTCAATCTGGAAATTGACTGGATGACTTTAATGTAAAAAAAATCAGTGATTTCTTTTTTGATACGTTTTTTAGGTTTTTACCATTGATGCTATGTAATTTAATTTATGATTAATACTTCTCTGTACTTACAGTGACTGACTCCTTTTTCAGGTATTAGGGGTTGTTATGTCCTGAATGATGTGTCGAATGTAGATCTATGAATTATAAGAACGCCCTTGACACTGTAGGAAGCAATGATGCAAAAGCGCAGCGTTAGTGCTGCAAAAGAATTTTATTAAAAGATACTGAATTATGGAGAAACATTATTAGAGCAAGATTTGAATGAGTGTTTGAACATGACCCAATACAAGCATTGTGTCTTTTGGGGAAACTGCCAGGTACGTATGACTTAGATTGGCCACTGTTGGAAACAGGATACTGGGCTTGATGGAGCTTGGTCTGATCCAGTATGGCATATCTTATAATCATATGACTATTTTGGGAACATTGGCAGTATTGTGGTAATATTTGAGCCATTAAGATCTATATAACTAATATGTACTAATCTTTGCTGAGTTATTTGAATAATGAGTTTTTATGGACATAATATCATCAAGACAAAATATTTATATATTCTACTGACACTGTGGGGTGCATCTGTTTCCCTTTAAGTAAAAGGACAGCTGATAGAGGTGAATGATAATCTATAGTATGTACCTAGAAGCAAGCTTGTCCAACAAAAAAAGATAGTTCCTCAACTGTAGCAGCTGTTCCCCGTGGACAGCAGGAATATGTCCTCACACATGGCTGACGTCTCCGACAGAGCCCTGCATGGGAATGCTCCCCAACTTATATTGCAAGTCTTTAGGAGGCTCCACCATGCTTGCGTGCCTCCTTCCTGCCTTCCACCTTCCGCCACAGTGTCATCTTCTTCAGTCTGATAACATAGCTGTAGCAGAATACAACTCCTCAGAGAGGTGGGAGGAATGTAAGGACTTATTCCTACTGTTCACGGAGACCAGCTGCTACAGATGAGTAACTACCTTTTCTCTGTGGACAAGCAGGAAGTAAATCCTCATGCATGGGACTTCCAAGCTACAGGCTACTGAAACTGAGGAAGCCATCAAGAAGTCCAACAGGGGCAATGTTAAACAACAGAAATCAAAAACCCAATTATTTACAATGAGAGCATTTTCTCCCTCCTTTCTAATCTACATTCTTTCTTTCTTTATATTTTTTTGTGGTAGCCAGGTTGGACAGAAGAGCACTGGTGGGTTATAGTTGGATTCTAATCCCCAAACAGATGTTGGAGTACAGATTGGCTTCATCCAAGCAGTAGAGATGTAAATGTGAGGAAAGAAGACCGCTTTGCAGCCCTCCAGATCTCTTCCATGGAGACCAAGCACAAGTTGATCACCAATATAGCCATAGCTCAGATATTGTGAGCAGTGACAGGACCATCAAGGCTCAGGCCTGCCTAGGCATAAGCAAAGGAAATGCAGTCTGCTAACCAAATGGAAAGAGAGTGTTTGGAAATGGCAGTCCCCAGTTGATGGGGTCAAAAGAAACAAAAAGCTGGATGGACAGTCTATGGTCCTTTGTCCACTCCAAGTAGAAGTCCAAGGATCGCTTGCAGTCCAACAGGTACAACGCTGCCTCCACCTTATAGGCGTGAGGCTGAGGAAAAAATGTTGGCAGCACTATGGACTGACTGAGATGGAAATCCGAAACTACTTTCATAAGGAAATGATGAGTATGAAGACCCACTCTATTATGATGGAATCTGGGTTACAGCGGATGAACTACTAAAGTTTCGAGCTCACTTACTCAGCATGCTGAATTGACGGCAACAAGAAACAAGACCTTCCAGGTCAAGAACTTAAGTGATCAGGAACTGAGCACCTCAAAGGGGATTTCAAAAGCTATTTCAGTACACATTAAGGTCTCATGTCACAGCGGGGGGCTTGTATGGAGGTTAGAAGAGGAGCAGCCCTTGCATGAAGTGGACAACCAAATGCTGTACTGAAATGGACTTTCCTTCTACACTGTGATGGTAAGCTCCAATCACACTGAAGTGAACCCGGACAGATATGGATTTAAAGCCTGAGTCAGAGAGGTGTAGTAGATAATAGAACAGTCTCCATGTGGGGCAGACCAAAGAATTTAAGGTCTGGTTCTCACACCAGATAGCAAACCTCCTACACTTTCCGGCATAAAACCTCATGGAGGTCCTCGGAGAGGCTAGCAGAATTCAGAAATGATATCAGGCAGAATGAGCTCTAACAGGACAAGTTTCTCAACATCCATGCCATGAGGGCCAGGGACCAAATGTTGGGATGTAGCATCCTGCAATATGAGATCTGGCCAAACTGGAGGGGTTCCTGAGTGAATAGTTGCATCAGGAGAGGGAACCACGGCTGTCTGGGCCAATACAGTGCGATAAGTATCATCGTATCTTTGTCTGTCTTCGCTATGAGAGGTATTGGAAGATAGGCATACAGGAGCCCCTTCCCCATTTACAGGAGGAATCATCAGATGCCAGTGTGCTGTGAGAACCCACTCTGGAGCAGAAGTGATCCACCTGGTCATTTTTTGGAGTGGCGAACAGGTCTATCGAGGAAGTACCCCACTTCCGAAAGATATGGGCCACCACCTACCTGTTCAGCGTTCATTTATGTGGTTGAAGGACATGACTCAGTCTGTCTGCCAGAGTGTTTTGGTCTCCTGGCAGATATGTGGCTCTTAGCTCCATCCCATTTTTGATAGCGAACTTCCACAACCTGGCTATCTCCCAGTACAGGTGATATGAGCCTGTTGTTGCCCTGCTTATTGATATAGAACATAGAGACTTTATTGTTGGTCTGTACAAGGACAATTTGGTTTACAAGCCAAACTCAGAAGGCCTTCAGAGCATTTGATTTGGCTCTCAACTCAAAGAAGTTGATCTGGTGAAGACTTTATAAATGGACCAATCACCCTGAGTGTGGAAGCCATTTATATGAGCTCCCCACCCCACTTTGGACATGCCTTGCCATCAAGACCTTCCGGGGAAAAGTCTTCTGAAAGGGAATACCTTTGAGCAAGTCTGAAGGAACTGTCCACCAATGCAGTGATTGGACCAGGGGATTGGTGACATACACAGGATCCTGCAAGCGACCTGTGGCCTGAGTCTTCATCATCCACAGAGTCCATTGAGTCTGCCACATTTGAAGATGTGCCAAGGATGTAACATGAACTGTGGAGGCCATGTGGCTTAGAATAGTTAACATCTTGCAAGCCATCACTCATTGAGTCATGTGAGTGTCCCATATCGAGGCTGTCAGCCTCTGGAGCCAGTCTAGAAGGGGCCTTATGATTTCTAGCTTCTGAGCAGGCTGAAGTTGGGACTTAGGGCAATTGGTCACAAATCCCAATAGCTCCAACACTTGAATGATCAAACATGCTGACTCAAACTCCTTCTGGGGTTGTGCCCTTATCAGTCTATCCTCCAGGTAAGAGAAGACAAAGACCCCCAGTGTTCTGAAGTAGGCTATTACTGCAGTTAGATATTTTGTGAAAAATCAAGGTGCCAAGGCAGAGTGAAAGGCAATACTCGATATTGAAAGTGCTGTCTTCCCAGGACAAATCTCAGATACTTCCTGTGAACGGGATGACTTGGTACATGAATATACACATCTTATAGATCCAGTCAATCTTCTTTTTGAAGGTACGGGAGCAGGGTACCCAGAAAAATCATCTTGAACATTTCTCTGACCAAGGGAGAGCTGAGGTCTCTGAGGTCCAGTATGGGATGGAATCCCCCCCATTTTATTGGGATCAGAAAATACCTAGAGTAAAACCCCTGCCCCATTTGCTCCTGTGCTATAAGCTCAATGATGAGATCGGCCAGGAAGATGGATTGGGGGGGCCAATCTGGAGGCAGCTTGAAGAAATGCAATCTGTAGCCTCTTTGGATTATCTGTAGCACCCATGAGACTGAAGTTATGAGAGGCCATCTCGGAACAAAATACGTGACACTTCCCCTCACTGGTGTGTTTCTCACGGCGATCACTGGTAGATTGGCTGTGCTCTGAAGGAACCAGTCAAAACCCCATGCCAGGCTTTGGCTGTAGGGCTGGCTGGGCTTTTTGAGGCTTCTCTCCGCACTGTTGTGGGTGAGGAGCCTGATGCTTTTGTTGGGAGGTCTTGTTCCCAGGGAAGTACGATGCCCATCTGGATAGTAGGTCTTTCTCTGGCTGCACCTTAGTACCTCCTACGATAGACGGTTCAGATGTGCATCTTGAGCGCCTGGTAAGAGTGACAAGCTGATGAGGATAAAGACGAATTGCTTAACAAATATTTCTGTTCTGTGTTCACAGATATAGGGCCAGGAACAGGACCTCAGAAAACAACCACAAAAAGGAACAGAAGCAATGGGGATCTCGAACGATTTTCAGAAGACTGTGTGCATGAGGAACTAGCTAAACTAATAGTAGACAGAGCAATGAGACCATATGGGATACATCTGAGAATACTGAAGGAACTTGGGGATGTTCTAGCAGCTCCACTGATTTACCTTTTCAATGCCTCTTTGGAGATGGGATTGGTGCCAGAAGACTGGAGAGGCACATGTGGTCCCTTTGCACAAAAGTGGAAGTAAGGATGTGATTGAAAACTACAGGACAGTTAATCTAACCACTGTGGTGAGTAAATTATTGGAAACGCTGCTGAAAGAGAGGAGTCCAATAGATTACAGGATCAGAAGCAACATGGATTCTTCAGAAGCAGCTCTTTTCAAATCTGATTGATTGATTGATTTCTTTGCTGGATGACCAGGGAATTGGACTAAGGGAGAGCTCTAGATGTGTGTACTTAGATTTCAGTAAAGCCTTGACATTGTTCTGCACAGGTGACTTATAAACAAAGTGATCACCCTAGGGATGGACCCTACAATTACTGATTGGGTTAGAAATTAGTTCAGTGGGAGGTAACCAATTTATTTATTTATTTATTTATTTATTTAACCAGGTTTATATACCACCTTATCCTTCAGTCAAACTGTTTACAGTGTAACTTATCTGGGTACATTTAGAGCAGGTCTAAGTAGGAATGAGGATGGGGTGAGGGGCGGTGAAATTATATATATATATATATATATATATATATATATATATATATACAGGATGGCCCAAAAAAAGTGAGAACATCTCATAGCATATAAGTTATTTAAAAATTCAAAAAGACAGATGTAAACTATTAACAAATTTTAAAAAACAAAGATGGCGACGGAAATTGTCGAAATAAAGACGGTATATAGCTAAAAAAGGTAAATAAGTAAACTATTTAAGCTTTTAATTTATGAGATGTTCTCACTTTTTTTGGGCCACCCTGTATATATATATATATATATTTATATATATATAAATATAAACTATTTGCAGTTAGTTCATGAGTAGATTGTATGTGATTATGTCTGTAGCCTATTGACACGGGCAGTGACCAAAGTACTCTGTGAATAGCAAGGTCTTGAGCATCTTTCGGAAATCCTTGAAATGGAGCTCACTGTCAGGAGAAGGAGGTTACCAGTGGTGTACTGCAGGGATCTGTCTTTATCCAATTATTTTTAACATCTTTGTTAGTGATATTGCGGAAGGTTTGACTCTTTGCAAATGATACCAAACTCTGCAATAGAGTAGATAACCAGGAAGGAGTAGAGGATGAGGAAGGATCTAGCTAAGCTTGAAAAATGGTCTTGAATTTGGCAGCTGAAATTTAATGCTAAAAAATTAATGCTCATGCATTTGGGCTGAAAAAATCCTAGGGAACAGTACAGTGTAGAGGGTGTATTGACCAAGGGAAGGCTGACTCAGTTGGCCAGATGGAATCACCAGACCACCTTCTCCGTGCAAGAGGGGAACTAACTGACACGCACAGGGACAGCTTCCCACCACCTCCTGGCACAATTTTCTCACAGATTTTTCTTACAAAAAGATCCTTTATTTATGTCACAGAAGCAAGCATACAAGGGGCAAAACACAACTAACTAAATACAAAGTCATTTGGAATATTTCCCTCACCCTCTCCTTGTAAGTAAAACACTTTTCTTTCTGCTCTTTCTGTTACAGCTATAAAGTAATTAAGAGATTCCTGTCTATTGATAGGTCCTAGCATAGTGAGAGAGAAGGATATATATATAGTTCCTAGCTACACTCAAAGATAAACTAGCGGAATCCAGACATCACACAGCACAAAGAATCATACACACTCATTTGTTAGCAGACATACAGTGGAAACTTGCAGGCCATCCCACCTTCGGGAGATAGTATGCAAATCCCCGATCCTCAAAATGTTCTCTTACGTTATATAGTTTTTCCTTTCAAACTAGTCCCTTTGTTTTTAACTCCAGGCATCTGGATTCTCTCTTCCAACCCTTTCTTTGTCCTGTCATGTCTGCACTCCCATTCCTGTTGACCTTTTATATAGCCATGTTTATAACCATTTGCCTGGGCCTTTGTCAGATCTATTCCTTGTTATCTGACCTTTTCCCCACTTATTCTTCACCTGGCTTGTCTTCCCATCTCTTATTTTCAAGAACTATAGAACATATATCTTATTAGTTCTCTGTATCTTCTGACAATTTTTACACTAGGACCCATGCTAAGCTGGCATATCTATGCTAAACTGGCATATTTATGCTTGTGATACCTTCTCTCTTTGTACCCTGTAGATAAGTGTGATTTTTCTCATATTTTCCTCCATCAGAAAGGGAATGGACTCAAGAGAAATATGCAGAAATATTTCTTTACAGAAAGAGTGGTAGACATATCGAATAGTCTCTCAGTGGAGCTGGTAGAATGAGGCCAGCATCTGTATTCAAGAAAGCATGCGAAAAACACAGAAGATCTCTAAAGGAAAAAGGGGACTATTGTAGTAGTTAATATGGAAGGGCAGAGTAGATAAGTCATGTTGTCTTTTTCTGCCATCATGTTTCTTTTTTTTTTGTTTGTTTTATATTGTTTATTTAGATTTTCTCAAATGCATGAAACATACAAAAACACCAAATAACACTCAAAAATAGTACACTCAAGAGCATGATACCCCACCGATATACAAAGCACATCAAGGGAGAGAGAGCCACTCTATTCCCACAAGGGAAACAAACATATAATAGAAGAAAAAGTGGATAAGGAGGGCGATGGTGGGCAGGAGGGTGTGTGTATAGGTGGGATGGCTTAATTGTCTGCCATCATGTTTCTATGTTTCTATATTTCTAAGCTGCTTTTCTATGGCACAGGATGGTCGCCAGCTTATTCTTAACCGATTGTTCCAGGTCCAAGGACTGGAGTTAGGTGAGCCTCCAGATCTCAATATCTATGGCAGAAGTTCTTAATGTTGTTTTGAATGCATCATAGGTCATCATGAACTTTGATCAGTCCTTGCCGTGGCCTGCCAGGGTATAATACTTCTCCAACTTCTCAGAAGGAAGAAATGGGAACAGGTCTGTGAGGCCCCACATGATCTTCTTCAAGAACATGCTCATATAGAGCTGGAAGGAGGCAACACAGACTATGAGCATGGAGCCCTGAAAACACCATCTCCCAAGAGTCCAGCATCTGAGCTTCCCTTTCTGGGGTTGCTGAGGAATGAGTCTTGGTACTCTTGATCCTCTTAAGTGTGAACTCAACCACCAAGACGTGGTATGGGAACTGAGGTTTCTCAAAACTCAAAGCCTTTTGGACCATGTACATCAAGTCCAGTCTTCTGCTGACTGGCAACACCATGAGGGACTCTTCTCACATCCTCATCTGCACCTTCTGCAGGATGCAGTGCCTGTGCACGATCACTGCCTCTTTAGGCACTGAGGAGTACTGCAAAATCTCCAACTCCTTGGGTTCATCCTCGGTCTCCAATGAGAATGGTATGGCTTTGGCCATATACTTCACAAAATATTGAAAGATCATATCCTAAGGAGCGGCTTTCACCACTTGTGATGGGGAGTAGGGTCTGACGGCAGCTCCAGAGATCTGCCCTCTGAGAAGTCCTCCGATTCCATATCGGTTACCCAGCCAATAGAGTCCAATTCCAAGAAAAATTCAAAATACCTCTGAGTCCCTGCCAGAATCTCCCTCCAGCTTTGAGGGAAATGGGAGTTCCTCCAAGAGTGGCCGATGATGATGCCAAGGCGCTGGCTTGCTGCATCATGAGGAAAGTGACAAGTGATCCTCGAGCACCTATAGGGGCCATTTTTCCATGGTTGCCAATTCTGAAGGTAGAGGGGCCAGAGCAACTTCATCTGATATACCCCGCATCTGTATGGGGGTATCGACGGTTTGGTCTCGGCTGTTGGAAGGCTGTTGGTGCCTCTGTGATATCCCAGAGGCTGAGCAGTCCTCCCATCAGGGCACCTTTACTGGGCACTCCTGCTGACCCCCATCGCTGTCGACATCCTGTCTTGATAGGCTCTGGTACACCCAATGCTTGGTTTGATCCCCCTCGACTTTGATGGATACGAGACTGGATCCCTACTCACCAGGAAGCTGACTGATGGCCAATCATCTGGAGCATGACAGGTAATCCACTCTGAGTGAGCTTGAGAGCTCCTCAATGTTGATGCACCCCCCTCCTGCACAGCCTTCACAGCCATGGGGACAAATACCATCAATGTTAAAGGCGTTTGATCAGACTTTGGAGCACCAAAGAGCGACTCTCATTATTTCTTCCAACCCTTGAGGCCTCTCCTTGACACCTGCAAACAATAATCACATGAAAAGGTCTGATGATTTGGTCCCAGGCATTGGGGATACCAGATGTGCCTGTCTCTATTGGGGATACCAGATGTGCCTGTCTCTAACAGAAATGGTCTGGGCACACTTGGTATATTTTTTAAAACCATTGGCTGTTTTTTGGGACATGTTGGGAAAAATGGCCGTGGAAAACCAAGCAGCTCAATGGTGAAGGTAAGCCTGACCAGAGTACTGCCGGTGCCATAAAAACTGTTTATCTGAATATGAAGAAAAGCCACAAAGAGGAACCTCAATGGCATGCAATAGCAAATATGGTTATAGTAACATAGTATATGATGGCAAATAAAGACCAGTATGATCCATCTAGTCTGCCCAGTAGAGCAGCAAGAGTAGGTGCACCTGTCACTCCTTGCAGGTCACCCTTCCCCATGCCCATATTTAGGGGTGTACCCACCGTTCCATGTAGGTCACCCCTATTTACAAAGATATGAGATAGTTATATTTATTTTGATCTTATCCTGTTGCTATAAATGGATCCAGTTTGTCTGTCCCATGCCATGTTGAATTCTGTCACTTTATTTGCCCCCACCACTTCCATCAGGAGGGCATTCCAAGCATCCAAGTATTTCCTGACATTACCTTTCAGTTTACACCCTTACTGCTTCATGTTCTGCCCTCTAGTTTTACAGCTTCCCCGTCTTTGGAAGAGGTTTGTTTGTTCATTACACAGGTACACTAAAAAAAATTTTTTTTTAAACTGCCTCTAATGTTTCGATTGATTTTTACGTTTTTTGGTGCGCTGAATCCAAATCTGGTAACCAATTTGCTCCATCACGTACAGATTTTTTGCTACATTGGGTTAGCAGTTTGAGGTGAACGTTTCAGATTGAGTGCGATCGAGATAAAAGTTTCTTGGATGAATTCTTTATACTAATTGTTTAGTAGTTATTCAAATAAGAATAAAGAAAATTGTAACAAGGCAGCACATAAGAATAGAGTAATGTCAACAAAACACACTGTGATGGTAGCAAAATTGTCTCCACTTAAAACAGCCACATACATGTGCACAAACATTGAGCATATAAGAGCGAGGTTAGACACAAAGCAAAGCAAAGAAATGTGCAAAAAATGTTGTACAGGTATGTATGTAAGAATAGAAAACGCAAACCGCACCATTGCAATACATGAAGACAAACACCCGATGGTGTGAAAATAAAATTCTAATAAATGAGATCCGGCACTGTGGTAATAACTAGCAAATTTTTATTTCAGTTTAGTAAAAACACGATATTTGTCAACACAGTTTAGATTTTAAAGTCATTCTTGGGTCAATCAATCTCCTGGTGGGCCCGTTTCTTCTTTCCCCGAATGCTTCTCTTGGTGCGCTGCTTGGCGTATTTTTCATCTTGGGTTTCCCGCAGCAGCAACCAGCAGAAATCAGCCATCATAGTGGTGTTCCATCTTCCTTGGTACCTTCTCTCTGCGTCCTTGATGTTCTGGTGAAACCTTTCACCTTGTTCTTCACTGTCCCCCCCCAAGTTTTCGGGAAAGTAGTTCACATGGGAGTGCAAGAAATGGACTTTCAGGCTCATGTTACAGCCTTGTTTTTTGAAGGCATTGAGCATCCTGGCAACAATATCCTTATAGTTCTCATCCCGCCTGTTCCCCAAGAATTTGAGAACAACATCCTTGAAGGAATCCCAGGCTTCTTTTTCCTTCTTAGACATCGTTTCAGCGAATGCTCCATCTGAAATGAGTTTCCTTATATCAGGGCCAACAAACACTCCTTCCTTTAGCTTTGCTTCAGAAAGTCGGGGGAACTTTGAGCAAAGGTACCGAAAGCACTCACCATCTTTTGGAAGGGACTTGATGAATTGCTTAATGAGACCCAACTTAATGTGGAGAGGTGGTAATAGAATTTTATCACGAGGTACCAAGCTCTCATGAAGAACATTTTTCTCACCGGGTCTCAAATACTCCCGAATTGGCCAGTCTTTTTTCCCCCAGTGTAGGTCGCAGGCCCGGCTATCCCACAAGCAAAGGAAGCAGGGATATTTGGTGAAACAGGATTGCTTCCCTAATAGAATTTTAAAGTCTCCACAAATCATCCACTTATGCTCATCATAACGAATCTTCTGAAGAATCAGGGCCAAATTCTCGTATTTTTCTTGGAGAATAACAGAGTGAGCAATAGGAACTGAAGCAAATGTGTTGCCATTATGAAGAACACCTTTTATGCTGTCTTTTGACGAATCAATGAACAGCCGCCATTCAGCAGGATCATACTTGAGTTTAAACTTTTCCATCACTCCGTATATATCGTTGCAAAATACCAAATCTTCCTCTTTGCTGAAATAGTTCAAAAATTGTGTCTCGCGGTTGCGGTACCAATAAAAAGTTGTTCCTGGTGACAATAGATTTTTCTGTTTAAGCCGAGAACCTAGCAGTTGGGCAGCATCTTTTGAGAGTCCTAAATCCCGGACTAAATCATTCAATTCAGCTTGAGAGAAAAGTTCAGGTTTCGGATCTGGTTCAGTTTCAAACTCGGAAGTACTGGACTCATCAGGAAAAGCCATCTGATGAGTCTCATCATGATCAGAACCGTCCACACAAATATGATCCAAAGATTTTGGTGGTTCAGGCACAGGTACTTCGTTGCTATGAGGCATAGGCCTAATTGCTGAGGGAAGGTTGGGGTAACTTATTACGTTCTTATTTTTTAAGTTGTATCCCTTCACAATGCAAGAGCAAAAATAGCAGTCACTGCTGTGGTCTCTTTGTTCACGCCACATCATAGGTATTCCGAAACGAAATGCTTGTTTTTTACCTTTCATCCATAAGCGTAGATCTTCCTCACATGTCTTGCACACTTTGTGAGGAGCCCACGGTTTGTCTTGATCGCCTAACTTCAAACCGAAATAGGCGAAATATACTTTTTTAATAAATGCAGAAATGTTCCTCTGCCGCTTTTTCACGGTATATTCCCCACAAATAAAACAAAAACTGTCCAGAGAGTTGGCGCAACCTCTGGCTCTGTGAGCCATCACGAATACACAGCACTGCAAACTACAACTGTAGTGAACCACTTCAGAATAAAGCTGGATTACGACTGAGCAAACAAAAGGTAATAATGAACTTGCAAGAAACTGAAATTTGACAGGAACGTTCATGTCGCAACCACCGTGTTTGAGCGAGCGAGCGAACGAGGCGAGGCGAACAGGAAAGAACATGCGCCAGCGCGAGTACTGGATTTAGCCCCCCGCCTCCCAATTGTCCTGTTAATGTATAAAATGAATACAAAACACTCTAAAATATCATGAGGGAGTGTTTCTAGTTAGTTAACCATTACAACCTCTATTTTGGGCCAAGAAAATAAACTGCAGTCGGCTAAAAATCAGCTATAAACATACAAACCTTAGCAACCCACTTTGCAGAAAAACTAAAGTGCAAGTCTAACACCATACCAATGATACTACCTCCAAACACTGAATCTAATAACACTTGGACTTCCTTTCAAACGATAGATCAAAAACACCTTCTTAGGATCATAACACTTATCAACACCACAACTTCTCCACTTGATCCATGTCCTGTGTCATGGATCAAATGTACAAAGGAAGAACTCGCTGAAAACATCCAACACATGGTGAATCAATCCCTTGATCAGGGCATCATGCCCAATGCCCTAAAACTCACTACGCTTCGCCCAATAATAAAAAACAATAAACTTGACCCAAAAGACCCAAACTCTTACAGACCGATAGCCAGCATTCCATTTATAGCTAAAATAATAGAAAAAAACGTCCAATTACAATTACAAGACCATATCGATGAACACAAACCCCTAGACTCTCACCAGTTTGGTTTCCGCCCCTATCACAGTGTAGAAACCCTTCTAATTACACTGATAGACTTCCTCATCAAAGGCACAGATGATAGCAGTCAAGGCTTCCTACTCCTTTTCATAGACATCTCTGCCGCCTTTGACAACATCAACCACCTTACTTTGATCAATAGACTAGAAAACCTAGGAATAGGTGGGACAGTACTCAATTGGTTTAAGTCTTACATCACAAACAGACTAATACGTGTTCAAATAGACCAGGAAGTATCAGAAACCTTCCCCCAAGGACAAGGAATACCCCAGGGATCTGCCCTTTCTGCCCTCCTTTTCAACCTGTACCTCCAACCCATTACAAAAATATTCAGAAAACACAAAATTAGTCACTTTATCTATGCTGATGACATCATGCTTGCTATCCCTATAACCACCAAAAACCCTACCTACGATGCCCTATCCGAATGCATGGTTGAGACCACCTCATGGATGGAATCTAACTACCTCAGCATCAACCTCAAAAAAACTGAAGCAATGTTCGTAACAAGATCACCCGTGACTGAGGACACCTATCCAACATCAATCTCAATCATCAATACGACTATACCCGTCAAAAAAGAAGTAAAATACCTAGGTGTAATAATAGACCATACACTCACCATGCTACCACATATAAAACAGACAGTAAAAACCATATTCTACAAACTCAAAACCATACAACATCTAAGGCCCATTCTTGACACCCATGACTTTAGATCAGTTGTTAACACACTCATCACCCCACACTTTGACTATTGTAATAGTCTCTTAATTGGCCTACCACAAAAAAGTACATACCTACTTCAAAGAGCCCAGAACATCTGTGCAAAAGTAGTCACTAAAGCACGCCTAGTAGACCATGTAACCCCAATAATGCTGGAATTGCATTGGCTCCCTATAAACAGCAGAATCAGATATAAAATCCTTCTAACCACATTCAAGCTCCTGAACCACATCGCCCCCTCATATCTATCCACACTACTACACGCCCCATCTGAATCAAGAACTCGCAGACTAAACGCAACACACTCACTTGAAATACCAAATTCATTTAAGAAAACTAAAAAATCCACCAGCACCAGAGCATTCACATTCACTGCCCCCATGCTCTGGAACGATCTCCCAATAAACCTTCGGATCATAAAAGACCTCACCCAATTTAGAAAGGAACTCAAGACATACCTTTTCTCCGAACACTTTGAAATCCCATACCCCCAAGTCCAACCACACATCATCCCCAGACACTCAAAAACAAAGCCCTAAAATCACACCCAACTACCCACTCACACACCTAACACATACACCCACCATAAACACCCCAAAACACTCTCGAATAAAAAAACAAACAAAAAAAAAGGAAATAAATTCCTCCACACACACACACACACACACATGACTAATGATTGCTTCACCATGTAATGCATTGCAATAACCTTTTGTAAACAACCACTGCAAATAGTTCAGCAGTTCCTCGCCTCACTACCTGTAAAAAGGTAGAAAATTCTGCTCAATACTATGATACAGAAATTTATAAAAGTATACAAAATGTAAATAGTTCCGACAATTAATACACTGTTATCTGTATAAAGTTATAAAGTTATAAATCTCTGTTCCGTGTAATATACTAACTATTATCTGTATAAAGTTAAAAAATCTCTGTTCCATGTAATGTATACATTAGTATACAAATTTGTTTACTTGTTCCATGTAAACCGCCCCTGATCTCTGGAAGGGGCGGTATAGAAGAAATAGATAAATAAATAAATAAATAAATAAAAAGAAATTATGTGAACATTCCTTATATGGGTAAGAAATCTAATTTTGCAAGAAAACGTGACGTGATGGAACATTTTGGCTATTTTTCCTGGATTCAGCACCCCAAAATCTATAGGAATCAGTTGCAAAACTGGAGGCAGTTTTTTGGTAGTGTACCTGTGTTATTATTCTTTAAGTATTTAAAGGTCTGAATCATAACTCCCCTGTCCCTCCTCTCCTCCAGAGTGTACATATTTAGGTCTTCAAGTTTCTTCTCATAAGCCTTCTGATGCAGGCTCCAAATCATTTTTGTCGCCTTCCTCTGAACCGCTTCTAGCCTTTTTATATCCTTTGCGAGATATGTTCTTCAAAACTGAACACAATATTCCAAGTGAGGCCTCACCAGCAACTTGTACAGTAGGATTAGTACCTCTTCCTTTCTGCTGGTAATTCCTCTCTGAATGCAACCCAGCATCCTTCTGGCTTTTGCCACCTCCTTTTCACACTGTTTTGCCACCTTGAGATCCTCAAAAACAATCACTATGAGGTCTTTCTCCTGGTCCGTGCATACCATCTTCTCGCCCCCTATCTCATACAATTCCCTTGGACTTCTGCTTCCCAAGTGCATGACACTACACTTCTTCACATTAAATCTTAACTACCAAGCATTAGACCATTATTCCAGCTTTCATAGATCTTTCCTCATGTTATTCACACACTCAGGGGAGTCCACTCCTTTGCAAATTATCATGTCACTTTCAAAAAGACAGACTTTCCATTCAGTCCTTCAGTAATATCACTCACAAATACATTAAACTGTACCGCTTCCAGGACCGAACCCTGGGGAACACTACTAATCACCTTCCTTTCATCTGAGTGAGTTCCGTTTACCATCACCTTCTTTTGTCTATCAGTCAACCAATTTCTGATCCAGTTCACCACCTTTGGACCCATCTCCAAGCTGTTGAGTTTATTGATAAGCCTCCTATGAGGAACAGTATCAAAGGCTTTGCTGAAATCTAGTAGATGGCATCCATCACATGACCTTGATCTAGTTCTCTGGTCACCCAGTCAAAGAATTCAATCAGATTTGTTTGACAAGTTCATCCTTTGGTAAAACCATGCAACCTGTTGATTTCAAAGAAGTCCACTATTCGCTCTTTCACCAGCACCTCCATTACTTTTCTCACCACCGAGGTAAGGCTTACTGGCCTGTAGTTTGTCACTTCTTCCCTAATGCCACTTTTGTGAAGAGGTAGAATATCAGCCCTTCTCCAGTCCTGCGTAACTTTTCCTTTCTTCAAGGATCTATTAAAAACATCCTTTAACGGCCCAGAACTGGGATGTATCCCATCCGGTCCCATGGCCTTGGCCACTTTCAGTTTTGCAAGCTGCTCTAACACATCATCTTCTGTGAATGGTGTGGTATCTACTCTATTCCCATTTGTATATTTGTCAGGTTGACCTTCTCCAGGATTTTCTCTAGTAAAAACAGAGCAGAAGTACTTGTTAGCATTTGCACTTTTTCAATGTCACTTTCCACAATTACATTCCCAGCACTTTTGAGTCCTGCAATTTCACTTCTGATTTTCCTCCTCTCCTGAATATACCTGAAAAAAGTTTTGTCTCCACACTTACATCTTTAGCCATCTTTTCTTCTGCCTTTGATTTTGCTATCCTTATTTCTCTTTTTGTCTCTTTTAGTTTGATTCTTTACTCTTTTCTGTGTTCCGCTGTTTGTGAACTTTTGAATTTTATGAAAGCTGTGTTTTTTCCCTTTATTTGTGCAGCTACTTTTTTGGAGAACCAAAAAGGTTTCCTTTTCCTCTTGTTTTATTGCCTTTCCTTATGTAGGTATCTGTTGCCCCTTTTATTGCCTCCTTTAATTTAGCCCATTGCAATTCCACTTACCTTATCCCCTCCCATCCTGCCAACTCCTCCTTCACCTGCATGGTCATTTTACTGAAGTCAGTGTTTTTAGATCTGGACCCCCCCACAGGGGTGAAAAGAGGTTTACCAACAGAGAGTGACTTGGAACATGTCCATGGGCCTCTGCAGAAATTGAAATTCTGCAGAAGGGAGGGAGGTGTGCAGGCAAGGCGGAGCCTTCCAAAAGCTTCCAATAGAAGCTGGGGAGCGTTGCTGTACAAGGATCCATCAGGGACATCACTCATGCGAGAGAACTTGCTTGCTGCTTGTACAAGGAGAAAAAAAAATGTTATTTATTTATTTTATTTAACAAGTTTTTTATACCGCCATATCATGTAATCAAAGTGGTTTACAGTATAACTCAACAAACTTTACAAAGAACTTGTGTTATAGGTTGGGCACATTCTAGAAAGCTTAACTTATTTACATTGTGACATATCTACAATGATTAGACAGCGAGTTAAGGATCTGTGATTAGGCTATTAGGGTGGTCCAGGATGTGGATTGCTGTGTGGATTCATTGAAGTATTCCATAAAGAGAAATGTTTTTAGCTTTTTTCTAAAATCCTTTCAGTCCATGGTAGTCCTTAGTGGTTCTGGAAGGGAGTTCAAGTTTGGAGAAGTAACAGGGCGTGGGCAGGGTCCCGGCGCCGGCGCGTAACAGGGTGCTCGGCCCGGTGCGGGACCCTGTGCGCATCGGGGGGAGGAGGGGGTGAAGGCACATCGGCGTGGTGGATGCTGTGCGTGTCCTTTGAATTGATTGGCTCCGCTCGGTGGATTGGGCGCGAGCAGAGCCAGTCAGTGAGAAGGCTTGCATGTGCTCTGGCGTTGGCGGCGGTTGCCAGAGCACATGCGTTGGAGGCCGGAGGGTGAGCAGCATCGGAAGGAAAGAGAGAGATTGTAGGCCGTGTTGGACCTCGGGCCGATGGTCAGTTGGCGGTGCGGCGGTAGCGGGCCTGCCAGATCGGGCAATGATCATCGGCAGCGTGTGTGGAGTGGGTCTGTTCTGGCAGCCGGAGGCAGCAGCGTGCAGGCGAGTGGGGTATAAAAGATTAAAAATAAATAAGTAATTAAATTAATTTTTAAACAATAGCATTCAGTGCTCAAGAACATAGGGGGCTGAATTAAAGGGGAGAAGAAGGGAAAGGAAGAAGAAGCACAAACTTAAAGCGGGGTGGGCAGAAGCAGTGTGCATGGCTGGGAGAAAGGCATGCAGGGGTCAGGGATTCAGCAGGGCTGAGGTGGGCAGGCAGATGGGGGGTCAGGGAGGGCGAGGGGTGGACAGGGGAGGATGTTGTGGCAGCGGGGGAGGTCAGGGTCAGGGCTGCATGGCGGGGGGCAGTCAGTAGGCGGCGTCTGGCAAGGGAGAGTGGGGGTTCCCCAGTCTCGGTTAGGAGGGCACAAGGGGGAGGCAATGTTTGAGGCTGGGGAGATAGGGCTCAGATGAGGTTGGGTGGCCATATGTCGGTGGAGGCTGTGCCTGCCACGTGTGAGGTTGAGCAAGCGAGAGGCGCAGCGGGTGTGGTGGCAGAGTCGGTAGTGGGGAGCAGGTTGGAGCAGGGGCAGGGGAGTGGGGTCAGCCCCTGTAGGCGGTGGGGGGAAGGGGCCATGCCCGGGTATGGAGCATCTGGTGGTGGGGGCAGTGGTTTGGTTTCCCTGGGGGGGGGTCCAGCGGTACCAATGGGCTATGGGTCAGCTGGGCAACAGGCCACTTGGGACCATTGAATGGGAGGAGGGCAAGGCTCGTTGAGGGCGGACTGGGTTGGAGCGTGGCAACAGCCTTGGTCTCCAGGTTCCCCCCTTCTTGGGTTTCCTCTTTTGTCTCCACAGGTCCCATTTCTGTCCTCGCCGGGAGGTTTGCCCTCTGCAGCGGAGCCATCGTGTGTGACGAATATGGATACGGGTGCCACCGTTACAAGGGGAGTCTCGCTGGAGGGGGAGCGGGCACAAGGATCCAGTGCACAGCAGCAGATGGAGGATCCTTGATCAGAGGTGCCACCCACGACTTACGCCACGGCTGCGGGAGCCAGAACGGGTGAGTTGTGGTCAGCGGAGGTAGCGGAGTGTGGGGGGAGTGTGGGGGAGTGGGTTGTGGGCCGAGCCATCAGGGAAGGCATGTAGGAAAAGGAAGCACTCTTGTCGGCGTCGGTATAGTTCTGAGTCTTCCTCCTCATCATCTTCAGAATCGTCAGAGGCGTCCTTGGGTGAGGCTGGCATGCGGTCAGGGGTGACGGGTCGTGTGTCTTCCGGCAGCCAAGCGGGGGTGGCACTTCGTCGTTGGCAACCTTATTGGAGTTATGGGAAGGGGTCCCAAAGAAGTTGCGATGAAAAATTCGGAAGAGTAGATATATTGATATTTTTTGCTTGCTCGAGGGGCGTAAGCATTCGGTAGAGAGTAGGAAAAAGCATAAGGAGGATAAGAAGGCTGGTCATCTTCGAAAGGTCTCGAGGAATGTCGTCAATTGGGTGAGAGTGTTCTTGCGGTTGGTGAGCATTTGGGGTCAGCATTTTCCGCAGCAGTATGGGATGTGAAGTTTTGAGGGTTTCTTTGTTTGGTGTTTTTTGTTACATTGCTAGCTCTCTGACTGGGAGCTCTTAAAAGGGTTTTGTGTATATTTTTTTAAAGCAAGGTTAAATTCATGTTTGCTGTTTTAGGGGAATCTGTACTTGAGCACAGTAGTATTGCTGAACTCTGTAACCCCCTCAGGTTCAGGAACTGCTAACACCTAATCAGGTGTTAGTTCCCTCCCTACCCACCCCGACTCCCACCCACCCCTAGTGAGCAGTCTTGCTTTATAGGGCACCTCCCCCTTTATCAAATCACAGTGAATTGGACAAGCACATTTTGAATATAATTAAAGAGATTTAACTGCTTTTTCTCTGAAAGGACAGCTCTGAAACCAGCTGGTACTTCGTAGATCTCTCTCTTTTGCTTTAACAGATACCTAAGCTCCACAAACAGAACAATGGCTGGGAAAAATCGTATTGCTAAAGCTGTTGCCCCCGTTACAGCTTCTGCCTCGGTCCAGACAGAGGCCCTATTGCCAGTTGAAGAACCAGTTCCATGTGCAGGGTGCCTGCATGCTGAAGCTCTGAGGAAACAAATGGAGGAACTCAGAGAGGAGGTGGCGAGGCTGAGGAGCATTCAAGACAGTGAGAAGTACATTGATGAGATGCTTCTTGCAGCAACCAGGCTCTCCAGCACAGGAGAAGATGGGTGTCAACAGAATGTCGATGGTTGGACAAAAGTCACCAGAGCCTGCAAAATCACCAATCCAACTTCTCCAGCCCTTGAATTGAAGAACCATTATGCAGCCCTGGAAGTGGAGGAGGTGAAAGCATCCCTGGAAAGGGAAGAACCAGAGTTCAAGTACCCCATAGTTGCAGAATCAGTGACCAGAAGGAAACGAAGGGTAGTGGTGGTTGGAGACTCTCTTCTGAGGGGTACTGAGGCGTCCATCTGCCGACCAGACTTGATGTCCAGAGAGGTATGCTGTCTGCCTGGTGCCAAGATCCAAAATGTTACGGAGAATTTGCCGAGACTCATCAAGCCCACTGACTATTACCCAATGTTGCTAATCCATGTTGGAACAAATGATACTGCCAGGTATACCTCGGAACGTATCAAAAGTGACTTCATGGCTCTGGGACAGAGGGTGAAGCAGGTAGGTGCACAGGTGGTGTTCTCTTCAATCCTCCCTGTTGAGGGTAAAGGCCAAGGCAGAGAGGCTCGCATCCTGGAGATTAATGCATGGCTGCGTGGATGGTGTCTTCAAGAGCGTTTTGGTTTCCTAGACCATGGGATGCTGTTCCAAGGGTTGCAGAGCAGAGATGGCATCCATCTGTCCAAGAAAGGTCAACACATCTTTGGTAGTAGACTGGCTAATCTACTGAAGAGGGCTTTAAACTAGATTCGTTGGGGATGGGTGAAGAAAGCCCCCAGGTAAGTGAAAGCCCCCAGGTAAGTGATACATTAAATACCTTTATGGAAATGGGTAACAGGGGTAACATATGGAAAGCAGTGTGTATTAATGCCCGTAGCATGGGAAATAAGATCTCTGAAGTTGAAGCTTTGGTGGGAGTGGCTGACTTAGATTTAGTGGCAGTTACAGAAACATGGTTCACAGAAAACCATGACTGGGATGTAACTATACCTGGCTATACTTTATTCAGAAAGGACAGGGTAGGAAGAAGGGGAGGAGGAGTAGCACTATATGTAAAAACTACTATTAAAGCTTTGGAATTAGAGAGCTTAAAAGGGAGAGAGGAGGCATTGTGGGTTAAACTAGAAAGAGGGAAAGAGAAATCTATTTGCATTGGTGTGATATACAGACCTCCCTCACAAGAGGAAGAGGTGGACAGAGAGTTAATTGAAGACATATGCAGCATTGCTAGGAAAGGGGAAGTGCTACTGCTAGGAGATTTCAATATGCCAGATGTTGATTGGCACTTTCCTGCTGCAGTATCATCTAGGAGTAAGGAGATCCTGGATTCTCTACAGGGAGAACTATTCAGGCAATTGGTAACAGACCCCACACGTGAAGGGGCCATACTGGACTTGGTGCTTACCAATGGTGAAAGTGTTTCTGATGTTAGATCATTTTGCATCCAGTGATCACCAGATGGTGTGGTTCAGTATTAGGACTAGGGCTGTTAGAATCCATTCCAAGGTGAAGATCTTAGACTTTAGGAAGACTAACTTTGCGAAGATGGGCCAATACCTCAGGGAGTCATTAGTGGGATGGGAACAGCTGGGGGATGTAGAACAACAGTGGGCAAAACTGAAAGGGGGTATTTTAAAGGCAACCAACCTTTTTGTTAAAATGGTAAATAAAGACAAAAGGAACAGGAGACCGCTATGGTTTTCGAAGGAAGTAGCTGAAAAAGTGAAGAAAAAGAGGGAGGCCTTCATGAAATACAAGAGATCACAGAGAAAGGAAGACAGGCATCTGTATTTGGAAAAACTTAGAGAAGTTAGCAAAGTAGTCAAGAAGGCAAAGATTCAAAAGGAGGAGGAAATAGCCAATGCAATAAAATGGGGAGATAAGACATTTTTCAGATATATTAGTGAGAAGAGGAAGGGCAAAAGTGGTATTGTCAGACTCAAGGGTACAGGGGGGGAATATGTAGAAGCTGATAAGGATAAAGCGGAATTGCTTAACAAATATTTTTGTTCTGTGTTCACAGATGAAGAACCAGGAGCAGGACCTCATAAAACACCCACAAATAAGAACAGAAGCGAGGGACATCTTGAACAATTTTCAGAAGACTGTGTTCGTGAGAAACTAGCTCAACTTAAAGTAGACAAAGCGATGGGACCGGATGGGATACACCCTAGAATACTGAGGGAACTTGGGGACATTCTAGCAACTCCACTGACTGACCTTTTCAATGCCTCGTTGGAGTCGGGAGTGGTGCCAAAGGACTGGAGAGAGGCTCATGTGGTGCCTTTACACAAAAGCGGAAGTAAGGATGTGGTTGAAAACTACAGGCCGGTTAGTTTAACTTCAGTGGTGAGTAAATTAATGGAAACGCTGTTGAAAGAGAAAATAGTGAGGTTTCTGGAGTCCAGCGGATTACAGGATCCGAGGCAGCATGGATTCACCAGAGGCAGGTCTTGTCAGACAAATCTGATTGATTTCTTTGACTGGGTGACCAGGGAGTTGGACCGAGGGAGAGCTCTAGATGTGGTGTATTTAGATTTCAGTAAAGCCTTTGACACTGTTCCTCACAGGCGACTTATAAACAAACTGAGCACCCTAGGGATGGACCCTAAAGTTACTGCTTGGGTTAGAAATTGGTTGGGTGGGAGGCGGACAAAGAGTACAAGTAAATGGAGCTCACTCTGAGGAGAAGGATGTTACCAGTGGTGTGCCCCAGGGATCTGTCCTTGGTCCGATTCTTTTTAACATCTTTGTTAGTGATATAGCGGAAGGGCTGTCGGGTAAGGTTTGCCTCTTTGCGGATGATACCAAAATCTGCAATAAAGTAGACACCCAGGAAGGTGTAGATAACATGAGGAGGGATCTAGCTAAGCTTGAAGAATGGTCTAGAATTTGGCAGCTGGGATTTAATGTTAAAAAATGTAAGGTCATGCATTTGGGCTGCAGCAATCCTAGGGAGCAATACAGTACTTTTGTCCACTAAAGAAGAGCGGGACCTAGGCGTAGTTGTGTCCGATGATCTTAAAGTAGCTAAACAGGTAGAAAAGGCGACGGCAAAAGCTAGAAGGATGCTTGGGTGCATACGGAGAGGAATGGCTAGCAGAAAAAAGGAGGTGATAATGCCTCTGTATAGGTCTTTGGTGCGACCTCATTTGGAGTATGGTGTGCAATTCTGGAGACTGCACCTTCAAAAGGATGTGAACAGGATGGAGTCGGTGCAGAGGGTTGCTACTAAGATGATTAGTAGTCTTCATTATAAAGCATATGAGGACAGACTTAAGGATCTTAATATGTACACCTTAGAGGAAAGGCGGGATAGAGGTGATATGATTGAGATGTTTAAATACCTCCGTGGCATAAATGTTCAGGGAGAGAGCCTCTTTCAATTGAAAGCAAGTTCTGCGACGAGGGGACATGGGATGAGGGTGAAGGGAGATAGATTCAGGAGTGATATGCAAAAATATTTCTTTATGGAAAGAGTAGTGGATCCGTGGAATAGTCTCCCAGTGGAGGTGGTAGAGATGAGGACAGTAACTGAATTCAAAAAAGCATGGGACCAACACAGAGGATCTCTAAAGGTAAAAAGTGGACTGTTGTAGTTGTTGTTATGGAAGGACAGACTAGATGGGCCTTGTGGTTTTTTTCTGTCATCATGTTTCTATGTTTCTATGTTTCTATGTTTCTATGTTGCTGTCCTATGCGGATTCAATTCTGGACGCTTCACAGGCCCATGAGGGCTGGTCATGGCTTAATTATGATGAGACGTTTAGGGATAAAGTGGAGGAGAACAAGCTATTAAGTTGGGGTTCACAGGACATTAACTTCTTGGATTATATCTAGTACAGAGACTGAGCACTAACACATCGTAAGCTGAATGGGGACTGGGAAGTCTCAGTGCCTAAGTGACGAAAAGTTCTGAGATCTCGTTGCTCTTCCGAAGTGGATACAGAGGGAACTGGAAATGTTGGAATGGACACCACCTCCCCCACTTGAAGGAGAGATAGTTTCTACTTTGCTATGCTAAGATTTTGAGTATTTTCCTTCTTGGGAGATGTGGAGTAGATAAAGATGTTACTTTCTCATGATATTAAGTATGTGTCTTTCGCAGAGGGGATTGGGGCCTAATCTGTTTTGTACCTTATCAGGTCTTCTCCCCTCTCCCTTCTCTTAAAGGGTCGGGGGGTGGGGGATTGGGGCCAGTGTTTGGATGATACCGTAGCGATAGGAAGTCAGTGATTAGTTAAAGTTTCATACAGGGATATGATGTTTGGCGAAGCTAGGGGAAAGAGTGATGGCTATGTGTTTGTAGGGGACCTTAAGGCTTTGTGCCCCTACTGGGTGGAAAGATACACCACCCACTTTTTGAACTCTCTTTAGGAGAATAGGATGGGTTCCTTTCGAGCTATAAATAGGGAGTTGGGATATTTTGGGTTGGGGAGAGGGGGGTGGAGGGAGGGGAAGGGTGGGTGGAGGGGGGGGAAAGAGGGAGGGATGGGGGAGAAGAGAGGGGGAGAGTATATATGATAGATCAAGGTGAGGGGGAAGAGAGGAGGATTTGTAGCTTCACGGATTGGATGGCAGTTGAGAGGGATGGGCTAAAGTTTTGGATAACAGAGAGGGTGCAGCATTGGTGGAGGTGCTGGGAGGGTAAGAAACTGGTGCTAGTGAGGGTACAATGTGCCGGGATGAACGTTCAGATAGCTTTTCGAGGAGCTCATAGAGATAATGGTTAAGCTAATATCCTGGAATGTGAGGGGCTTGCATCACCCGATAAAGAGACGCAGGGTGCTGGAGGGGCTGACTAGAGAACATGACGATATTGTCTTTTTGCAGGAAACTCATCTGGCCCCGGGAGTCCACTCCTGTTTGCAGTCCCGTCAATTTCCTGCGGTGTACTCCTCTGGGTTTTCGTCTCACAAACGGGGGGTGGCGATTATGTTCTCTCAGAAATGTTAGTTTCAAATGGTAAGTCAAATTCAAGACCCTCAGGGGCGTTTCTTGATATTATCAGGCGCGCTTGAGGGGGCGATGATCACTTTGGTGAATGTGTATATTCCCCCCGCGGATATAGTGAGATCCTTAGAGAGTTTGTTTGAGATTTTAACAACTAAAGTGACGGGAGATATACTGATGGGAGGAGATTTCAATTGTGTTCTGAGATGGATAGGTCCTCAGGCTCCAGCACACTGTCGGGAGCATCTGTTACGTTGTCTGCATTGGTCTCGTCTCTTGCCTTAGAGGATGTGTGGCGTTCTCATCACCCAGGGGAAAGAGATTATACCTTTTTCTCCGCGGCTCATCACTCGTATTCGCGTATTGACATGTGGTTTACCTCTCAATCGTTGGCAAGACAGATTGATAAAGTTAGGATAGGCGCGAGAGGGCCTTCTGATCATTATTTCATTGCCTTAAACTGGGAGGCTTCAAAATCAGAGGTCCCCCCATGTGCATGGTCCTTCCCTAGACATTTGCTGCAGAAAGAGGGTTTTGTGAAGCAGTTGGAGGAGAAATGGAAGGAATATTTAGCTCACAATGACGAGGAGGGGCTATCCCCCTCCCTACTGTGGGAGGCTGGGAAAGCCGTAATTAGAGGGCAGGCTATTTCTTTGGCGACTTCATACAAACGTCAGGGGGAACACCTTAAGGCAAACCTTAGATCGCGGATTGAGATTCTGGAAAGACAGCATAAGCAAGGTAAAGGACCCTCGGTCTTCCGCCAGTTAACTGCACTGAGGGGTAAGCTAGCAGCCTTGGAGACAAAGGACATATCCTCTGCGATGCTGCGAATGAGGCAGCATTTTTTTGAACATGGAGACAAAGCCCATAAACTACTATTATGGCAATTGAAGAGACAACGTGTGAGTCGCAGAGTGTCCGCGGTTGTAGATGAACATAATAAGCCGGTGAGCAAGTCCCTGGAGATTGCTGAGCAATTTGCTAGATTTTATAAAGAGTTTTACTCATCTCATCTTTTGGCAGAGAGCTCCATGATAGATCAGTTTTTGTCAGATCTTCCGCTACCGAAACTGTCGTCAGTAGACAGAGTTGCCCTGGATAAAGAAATTACAGTTGCTGAAGTGAGAATAGCCATAAAGCAATCAAAATCTGCAAAGGCCGCAGGCCCGGACCTACTGCCGGCGGAATTCTATAAATCGTTGGCAGAGAAGGTGGCGCCGGTGTTAACTAGGGTTTATAATTCTATACTCATGAGTCGTTCTCTTCCCGAAATGCAGCGACAAGCTTTAATCACAGTAATTCCCAAGGAGGATAAGGATTCCTTACAAGTCAGCAATTATAGACCTATATCGTTGTTGAATGTAGATTACAGAATTTTTACTAAGATCCTCGCAGACCGGCTAAAGTCCAAGATAGTAGAACTAGTGCACCCGGATTAGACCGGGTTTATTTCAGGGCGCCAGGGCTCCGATAATGTCCGGAATCTCATTAACATACTACTGGGACTTAGGCGGCTAGTGGGAAATTTTGGGGTGCTGTCTTTAGATGCAGAGAAGGCCTTTGATAAAGTGGAATGGAGATATCTTTTTGGTGTCTTACGACACTTTGGGTTTGGGCCTTCATTTCTTACGTGGATGTCAGCCATATATAATGCCCCGTCGAGTAGGGTACAAGTTAATGGGTTTATATCAGCACCGTTTGCGTTAGAGAGAGGAACCCGGCAGGGGTGCCCCCTCTCACCTCTTTTGTTTGCGTTAGCACTGGAACCCTTGGCGGTACAATTAAGAATGCGGGAAGCTCGACTGGGAATTCCCTTGGCGAACCAGTTTCATACAATTTCATTGTATGCGGACGACACGCTAATCTTTCTTCGAGAGCCGGACCGGACTCTGCCGGAGCTGGTCTCCATTTTATCAGATTTTTCTAGGATGTCGGGATATACAATCAATTTTGCGAAATTGGTATTGATGCCCTGTGTAGCTTTACGAGGGCAGTGTCAGTTACAGAGAGATTCTGTTTTTTCTCTGGTACATGGCTTCAAATATTTGGGTGTACAGATTCCTCAGAAAGTGGAGGACCTCTTTGAACGTAACTACGCTCCGCTTCTCGCCACATTGGCAAAGGAGACGACACACTGGCAAGCGCTATCGATCTCCTGGCTTGGTAGGGTCAAGATGTTACTATTACCCATCAAGATGTTACTATTACCGAAAATTCTTTTTCTATTTCAGCAGCTACCAATTTCAGTCCCGAGGTCTTTCTTTCTTCGCCTGCGTAGAATACTTATGCAATTTATTTGGAAGGGGAGTGGGCCGAGATTAAGTTGGAGTAGCATGGTTAGGCCCAAGGTAGGAGGGGGGGTTGGTCTCCCCGATTTTGAGCTTTATTACTTACTTATCGCCTTCGGGCGATTCCCTTGTGGCGCTTGGGAGAGGTGTCGAGTTGGGTGGAATTGGAAGCTTCAAGTGTTGCCCCTATCCCATTTATCTCAGTTCCCTTCATAGACGAGCCGCAGGTGATTCGGGTAATTCGCTCCCATATTTTTTTAGGCCCGGTCTGGATGGCTTGGCGTAAAGTTTGCGCTAAAACTGCTCGCGCCTCGAAGTGGTCTCCGTGTACTTCTTTGAGATCCTTTGCCTTTGTAAGAAGCTTACCTCCATCTTTACAATGCTTGTTAGGTTCGTTACAACTAGCTTCTTTACGTGGACTTTTGCCGAAGCTTTCTCGAGAAGGACTAGAATCGCGGTTTCAAAGCCTACTTTCAAGGTTTCAATACATGCAGTGCTGCTATTGTTTCTCCTCTGTGGAGTTGCGGGCAGCTGCTGCATTGGTCCCTGCGCCCTGGGAGAGATTGCTTTTCCTCACAAATTCCACTAATGCACTCTTAGCGAAATTATATCGGGCGTTAGTGAACACAGTTGTTCAAGTAGAGCCAGTTCCAAGGCGGTGTAAGCAGTGGGCAGACCTCATTCAGCCCCAAGTAGAGAACGTCTGGGAGGATGTGTTTCACCATATGCACACATGCTCAATTTCCCTCTCTGTCATCAATACCCAACTTCGGATTGTTTTGAGGATGTCAGTAGTTCCGGCGGACCTTTATCAATGGGGGAGGTCTGATGATTCCCTGTGTTGGCGACTCTGTGGGGGGTAGGCACCTTCGCACACATGTGGTGGAGCTGTCCAATGATACGGGCTTTTTGGGGTCAGATTCATGCTGTGGTCACCCAGAAACTAGATATTTCCATCCCTTGTGATGTGGAGCATTGTGTTTTGGGTTATTTTTATCTGGAAATACTATCCAAAGAGCATACCCGGTTAGCTCAGTGCCTGTTTTTAGCCGCTCGATCGGTGATTAGCCGCTTTTGGAAGAGGCAGACGGTTTCCACTCAGGCGGAGTGGATGGTTAAGGTGTGGGGTCTCTATCGTATGGAAAAATTAACGATGGAACTACGTGGAAGGATGGATAAGATGAATACATTATGGAGTAAATTCTTGTCCCTGTAGTCGGGTAAAGATGGGTGGCTGTCTACCTTTTAGGATGCGGACTGATGGGTGATATGGATCCGGAATAATGGGGGGTTTCCTGTGGGTGCTGGGAGGGGGTGGTATGAGTTCTAGACTGCAGAGGTAGACCTGTTCTTCCTGCTTCTCCTTTCCTCTTTTGCTATGGGGGTTGAAGTGAGGCGATTCTCTCTCTCCTCTTTCTCTCTTCTTCTTGGGGGTTGTGACGCAGAAAAAGGTTGATAGTGTATTAGGATAGGGGGGGGAGGAGGGTTAGGGAGGGGATGGGGGAGGGAAGGGGGATGGGTGGGGAAGTTCGGGGGAAGGGATGGGGTTTAGGTAATGGAAGTCTCTCCCTTAGGGATGGCTTCGTTTGTTAAGGATGTTGGGATTGTGCTTGGTGTTATAACCGCTGCTTGGGAGATATTGGATCTCTTAAGGTCTGAGTATTTTCTCCTTTTCTGCTTTTCCTTCCTTTTTCGCTTTACCAGCTGTTTAAGCTATAACCAAGCTATGTATATTAGTCATCTCATACGGTTTATGGAACTGTGTTGTTATAAGATGCTAGTGCTGGAGTTATCCTGTGTTGTCTGTATTTTTATGACTTTCAATAAAACTTTATACACAAAAAAAAAAATGTAACCCTCCAGTTGTGATGCAACATGACCACCTTGATTGAAGGAAAAGGTGGCATACAAATCTGTCTAAATAAATAAATCCCTTAATGATTTTATTGGATATGGTCAACATCAATGTCTCGACACTATGATAAGGTCTGAACCCAAACTGGTTGTTGTCAAGAGGAGCATAGAGATTGATGTGGTCTTACAATTGTAAGTACACATTTTTTTCTATTATTTTGGCAAGGAAAGGGAGACTAGAGATGGGTCAGAAGAAAGAGGGGGATGTTTTGTCAAGGGCTTTATTTTTTTAATATTGGATGAATTATAGCTTTTTTTAAGCTCATGCGGCATGTAACCTTGGGAAAGAGATTTGTTGACAATAGTCGGTATCAAAGGGGCAGTTTTGTTCATTGTATCCTTAATCCATATAACTGGGCAGGGGTCTGCAATAGATGCTGTAGTGTTCATAACTAAAATTGTCCTTTTAAGGGATTCAAGGTATATTGGATGGAACTTATCCCAGGACTCGGCTAGTGATAAAAAACGATTCTCAAATGTATTCGTGGGAGTACTTGGGGCATTTATTTTGGACATATAAAAGTCTGCGAGCATTTGAGGGGATATGTCTGGAGAGATATAGGAGGAGTTTGGCTGGGTTGTGAGGGATTTTACTATGGTGAATAGGTCTCTTGCCTTATCAGTCAATCTCATGAGAAGTTTTGTGTGATGGTCTCTTTTAGTTAGTTTAAATGGAAACGGTATTTGGTGAGCATGGCCATGTATTTGTCTCTGTTTTCAGCAGTTTTCTTGGCTCTCCAGGAATGTTCCAGTTGTCTAAGCTCTCTTTTGAATAGTTGCATCTCATGGGAGAACCATTGTTTGGAAGGGCTTTTTGAGAAGTTTTGTGAATTTTGTGGTTTGGTAACTAAGTTGTTGATAGAGGTGTCCCAATTATTTACTAGTGCATCCAGATCATTTGTGTTGATGTCAATAGATTTAAGGAGGTCTTCAGTAAAGGATTCTCTATCAAATTGTTTGTATTTAGAGTACATTTTGGGGTGGTTTCATTCTGTGTGGGTTTGTAATTGTTTGATCTCAAGGGTGAATTCAAGGAACTGGAGTTATCAGAGGTGGGTTATTATGTAGCAATTGGATCTCAGGCAGTATAAATATAATATCAATAATGTTTCCCTTCTTGTGCGTGGAGTTAAATTTGTTTATAGTTTAAATCTTCCATTGCACTGGTAAAGGAGGAGGACTGAGAGTTATGTAATGAGTGGAGATTAAAATCTCCTAGGAGTACTGTTTTTATACTTGGGAATATGTTAATTATTTCATTAATTATGTTTGTAAGGCTATCTGGATCAGAATTTGGAAGTGTGTATGCAAGGCAGAAGGGTATGCTTCCACTGTTTAGTATTAGCATGTCAGTATCTGATATAGCTTTAGAGCGGAGTAGTTGAGTTTCTGAGTCTTTTATTATAATTAGTACATCTCCACCATGCTTACTTATTCTAGGGGTATTTGGGTGGACATAGTTGGTTTAGTAGAACGACAGGTGCACCTACTCTTGCCGTATTGCTGGGCAGACTGGATGGACCATGCTGGTCTTTGTCTGCCGTCATTTACTATGTTACTATTGTCCAGGTCACTAAGCCAGGTTTCTGTTATAAATATTATATCCGTGCAGACTGTATTTGCATAATCTATAATGACTGGAAATTTCTTTTTTATAGAGCTTGCATTGGTATATGCACATAGAAGTGGTGAGGTTTTTTGTATGACCTTTCATGTTCCGGGGGTGGCTGAGGGGATGGGGTAATGTGTATTAGTCTATGTGTGTGTGTGTGTGTGTGTGTGTGTTATTTGGCAGTCCATGGTATGGTTTAGGTTGAGTAAGATGTGAGCGTATGATTGGGATTGTTTCAGGATGAGTGAGAAATGAGAATTGAGCAATAGCTCTTGCGGTTAGGCAAGAAAGTGTGATTGTAAGAAAGAATATGGTAACTAAGCGTTGGGGATTCATTTTGTAGGCAAAGAGTTTTCTACTGTTAGGAATAAAGGGCAGTGAGTGGAATCTGAGAAATTAATTGCTTTCAGCAGCAGGTTACAATTGGTGCAGTTCAGAGCTTGTGGACAGATGCACTCTGACAGGGTCAAACAGTTAGAAGAATACAACATAACTGTGTGATATGGTTAGTGAAATACAATGAATTGGATAAAGGAGTGTAGCAACTATCAGAGATTTTGCCTAAGAAGGTACCTTCTTCCCGCTTTAACCTGGCGCCTTTTATAAAATCACGCTCCACATCTATTAGGTATTGTACCAGAGGCGTAGCGTGGGGGGTGCAGGGGGGGCCGGCCGCACCGGGCGCAACATGGGGGGGGCGCTCACACTCGCAGCTCTCTGTTGCCGATGAGGGGGAAAGGCAGGTCCCTATGATACATGTTGGCGCGTACGCCATCTGGTGGTGGCACTGCAAAGAGGTTTGCGCTATAGCCCTCAAGCCCGCAGTCCTGGGAGTCGCATTGTTCTTGGCAAACCCTCGGCAACAAAGCGCAGGCGATGCGATTGACCCCCTCTAGGTAGCTATTTCACAGAAGCTGCCGGGGCGGGGTGGGAGGGGGACTGTTTATCGCGTCGTCGCCCCTCGATCTCAATGTAAAGCTGGGGTTGGGGTCGGATCGCCCTGTGCGCTCGAGAAGGCGGAGCTGCAGGGCGGCATCGCAAGTTTCTGGTTCCGGATCTCCTCCTCTTCCCTGCTGTTGGGCGTTTAACCATGCTTGTCGGGCTCTTGCTGCTGTGCTGTTCGTTTCCCTGGACTCCGGCTCAGCGAGGTCAGTGCTGACGATCGCTCCCTCCCGGGGTAGGATCACGGTCGGCTCCCCCGCGCAAAGAAGCTCCCCGGCGGCTAAAATCCACGGGTTAGGGGGCGCAAATTACTTGCCTTGCCCCGGGTGCTGACAACTCACGCTACGCCACTGTATTGTACTCTGCTGAGATTGATATTGTTCAGATCATTCATGTTAGAAATTATAAAAAACAAACAAATATGTAAAATAACAGCCATTTTCCACAAGTAAACACGCTTTACAAGTAGAAATACTTTATAAAATTAGCCCCTAAGACAATACTGAAATGACACACTACTGGAATGATATTCACAAACAGAATATAGAATTAATATTAAAAGGCAGGTATGTATTTAAGTGAATGAATGTTTTTGAACACATCTATATGTAGAAAATAACAGTTAAAAGAGCATCTGAAGTGTCTCTGTGCCTATTAGCTCAAAATATAATTTTTGAGCCATGATAAATTGTTTCTGTTGACTCGTATCTTCTCTGTTGCAGCTGCTGCTTGGTGTCTGGATGAATTAAGTCCTAAGAGTGTTGTACTGTAAGCTGCAGTCTTTCACACGGAAAAGTTCAGTCGCAAGACTTTCCTCAAGGCTGCTTTCACCTCTTTGTTCTTCAGACTGTAAATCAGAGGGTTTAACATGGGGATCACTGTTGTAAAAAACACTGAGGTCACTTTATTCTGCTGCATTGAAAAACTAGAAGATGGTTGTAAATTCTTGAGAATAATTGTGCCAAAGAATATCATAATGACAGTGAAGTGGGAGGCGCAGGTGGAGAATGTGTTGCGCCTTCCTTCTGCAGAGCGGATCCTCAGGATGGTGGAGATAATGCAGGTGTAAGAAATTAGGATGGTCAGGAAGGAGATTAAGCAAATGATCCCAGCTAGTATAATATTCACAATGTCATTTACAGAGGTGTCTGAGCAAGAGAGCGCCAAGAGGGGAGGCATATCACAGAAAAAATGGTTAATTACGTTTGACCCACAAAAGGATAATAGGAAGGTACATGTTGAATGTATGAGGGAAACAGCAAAGCCGACAAAATACACTGCAGTGAGGAGCTGAATACAGAGCCTCCTGTTCATAATGACAGAATACAGTAATGGGTTACATATCGCCACATAACGGTCGTACGCCATCACCACCAGCAGGAAAATTTCCGATGCTGCAAAAGCAATACAAAAATACAGCTGTAGAGCACAACCAAGGAAGGAGATGGTTTTCTGCTCTGTCAAGAGATTATGAAGGTTTCTGGGGGTGATGACTGAAGAAAAACAGATATCTAAAAAAGATAAGTGACTGAGGAGAAAGTACATTGGTGTCTGTAGGTGCACATCCAACCTAGTTAAAATAATGAGAGAAATATTACCCACCAGGGTGATAATATAGATCAATAGAAACAGTGTAAAGAGCAAAAGCTGAAGTGTTGGGTCATCAGTGAGTCCCAGGAGAATAAACTCATTCACTGACGTCTGGTTTCTGCTTTCCATGTACTCTGTAACAGTTGGTGCAAGAAATGAGATTTGAGAAAAGCAGGGACTTTTATTCCTTAAGATTCTTATAGCTGTAAACTGAAAGTAGCCCAAATGAATCTTCATCTTTACATCACCTGGGCTAAAGACACAACCCGGTGTTCTTCTTTACCGCATTCATGTTACTGGCACTGTAGCAAGTTCTAGGGTATCAGTGCAGACTGCCAGCACCTTGTAGGATATAGTAATGTAAAACAGTAAAGAAGTTATTGAATCACATGCAAAATCAGCATATCACTGATCACATCTGTGACGTAAACAAATAGTCCATCATTTACTGGATAATGACCAACACATTTGTCATGTTTTCTTTCCCAGACAAATGAATAGAATGGTAGAAAGAGAGAAACATACAGGCATGACCACAAATAAAGACCGTATGGCCCATCCAGTCTGCCCTTTCATACCAACTATTGAGCTTTACAGTCTGCTTTTTTCTTTAGAGATCCTCTGTGTTTTCCCCATGCTTTCTTGAATTCAGATACAGAGCTTGTCTCTAGAAACTCCACTTAGAGAGTCTTTTACTAAAGAGTGTTAGCTGTCATCGCGTGTTATGGGATGCACTGTAGACACGTTGGGACACGCATTGGCAGCTAGAGCAGAGTTTCAAAAAATTAATGTGGCTTATTTCTGCTCTGTGAATGACTCATTGGGGTGGTAAGGGGGAGGGTGAGAGATGGACAGTGGGCATGACGAGCAATACAGAGTGAGTGAGGACTAAACATCGCACGCTGTGACTCTTCCTACTACTGCAAGTTCATCTCATGCCACCTCAATAGATAAAGTTAAGTTCACCCACACTGTTTATCTGCTGAATTAGGGCACAGGGCTTCATGTTAACTACTGGGAACATGCTTTCCACAACCTCGACAGTTAACACGGTGCTGTTGAATTTAATGCTCCATGGCGTTGGATGCAACACCTCAGCGCCCTTTAGTAAAAGACCTCTTAAGAGACTATTCCATACATCTACCACTCTTTTTGTAAATAAATATTTCAGAAAATTACTCCTGAGTCTATTCCTTTTCACTTTAATCCTATGCCCCCCTTGTTGCAGAGCTTTCATTCAATTGAAAGAGACTCTCCTCTTCTGCAGTTCTGTTGGAGATGTTTAAATACTTACTGTACTGTAGCACATCTCCCCTCCCCTGCCTTTGAAATATTTAAGTCCATCCCCAAATGCCTTATGACCCACTGACTATTTTGGTAGCCACTGTCAGCACTGACTCCATGCTATTTATAGGCTTTTGAAGGTGCAGTCTTCAGAATTGCCACAATATTCCAAATGAGGTCTCACCAAAGACTTATACAGAGACACTATCACCTTGTTCTTCCTACTGGCCATTCCTCTCCCTATGCACTCAAGCATCTTTCATCATCACCTTTATACCTGTTTAGCCACCTTAAGATCAACAGAAACAATCACACCAAGGGCCCATTCTTCTTTCATGCACAGAAATACTTCACCCTCTATACTCTACTGCTCACTTGGATTTTTGCAATCCAAATTCATGATCCTGTATTTTTTTAGCATTAAATCTCAATTGCCAAATTCTCAACCATTCTTAAAGTTTTTCTACATCCCTCCTCATGTTGTCTACTCCTTCCTGGGTGTCTACTCTATTGCAGATTTTGGTATCATCTGCAAAGAGGCAAACCTTACCCGACAGTCCTTCGACAATATCATTTACAAAACTGTTAAAAAGAAACTGACCAAGGACAGATCCCTATAGGACAACACAGGTAACATCCTTCTCCTCAGAGTGAGCTCCATTTATCTGTATGCTTTGTTGCCTCCCACTCAACCAATTTCTAACCCATTCAGTCAATTTAGGGTTCATCCCTAGGGCACTCAATTTATTTATAAGTCAGCTGTGCAGAACAGTGTCAAAGGATTTAGAATATCAGAACGTACCGTAGCACTGAAAGCAATGATAATCAGCAGTGTGCCTGCATGCACCATGAACCATGCTGGAGGATAATTGGACCGTGTATGGAGTGGAGCACACCAATAGCAATGACGAGGATAGATGCGAAGATGGAGAGCATAGGGAAAGGGCGTAGCATGCCTAGGAACATGCCTTACACGCACATGGTGCCTGAGGATGTCTCATACGTAATGTGCGTATGTGTGTGCGGGAACTGAGCAATGCTCTATGGGGCAGATGAGGTGTCCCTACACTGGCATGCGCAAAGGTAACAAGCGCTACTGTGCATGTGAGTAACGCCCATGCAGAACACGCGTAGGACTATGCCCAAGGTACATAACTGGGCACAGCATGCCCAGAATGGCAGGGCTATGGTGCACAGTACATACCACAGCATGGAGGATGAGGGACACCATGAGGCAGGAGGGGAGTACAGCCAGCAGCCACCAGTGTCCCACACCACCGCAGACACAGAGTGAGAGGGCAGGCCCATCCAGGGCCATACACCACCCCCCAGAACAGCCTGGAGGTGCGCCAGGACAGAAGCGCTGCAGGACGCCTGAAACCGAGGAAGCCTGGCCAGAATGAACAAATGGATGATGAAATACTCAAAAAAATCAGGGAAGCTAACAAAGGTTACAGCACAGTAATAATAATGGGTGACTTCAATTACCCCGGTATCAACTGGGTCAGTGTCACGGCAGGACATGCTAGGGAGATAAAGTTCCTAGATGTAATAAATGACTGCTTCTTGGAGCAGCTGGTTCATGAACCGACCAGAGAGGAAACCATATTGGACCTAGTCCTTAGTGGAACACCAGATCTAGTGCAAGAGATAAGGGTGTTTGGGGACACTTGGCAATAGTGATCATAGCATGATCACATTTGATTTAATTAGTGGAGGAGGGATAGTAAGGAAATCCACAGTACTACCTTTTAACTTTTGAAAGGGAGACTATGATAAAATGAGGAAAATAGTTAAGAAAAAACTAAAAGGAGCAGTTGCAAAGGTTAAAGACTTGCATCAAGCTTGGGTGTTGTTGAAAAATGCTATCTTGGAAGCCCAGGCCAGCTGTATTCCACGCTTTAAGAAAAGTGGAAGGAAGTCCAAAAAACTGCCAGTATGGTTTAAAGGTGAGGTCAGAGAAGCTGTTGTTGCCAAAAAAAGCATATTTCAGGAAATGGAAAAAAAAGCCAAACGACGAAACCTGGAAACAACACAAGCACTGGCAAGTCAAATGCAAGGCATTGACAAGGCAGGCAAAGGGAGAATTTGAGAAGAAACTTGCTGTGGAAGCAAAAACGTGAAATAAAGACTTTGTCAAGTACATTTGTAGCAAAAAACCTGTGAGAGAGTCAGTTGGTCCATTAGATGATGGAGGGGTTAAAGGGGCACTAAGAGGCGACAAGGGGATAGCGGAGAGACTGAAGGAATTTTTTGCTTCGGTCTTTACTGAGGAAGATGTAGGGATGTTACCCATGACTGAAGTGGTATTTAAAGGTGCGGAAGAATTGAAGGAAATATCGATACATCGGGAAGATGTATTACAACTATTAGATAAACTGAAGAGTAGCAAATCACCTGGGCCGGATGGTATACATCCAAGGGTGTTGAAAGAACTGAAATATGAGATTGCAGACCTGCTATTAATAATCTGTGAATTTTCATTAAAATCATCTGTAATACCTGAAGATTGGAGGATCGCCAATGTAGCACCAATTTTTAAAAAGGGTTCCAGGGGTGATCCGGGAAACTACAGACAGGTGAGCCTCACGTCAGTACCGGGAAAAATGATAGAAACCATCATAAAGGATAAAATTACTCATCATGTAGATAGTCATGGCCTAATGGGAGACAGCCAACATGGCTGTAGACAAGAAGGATCTTGTCTTACTAATCTGTTATGTTTTTTTGAAGGTGTGAATAAACAGGTGGACAAAGGTGAGTTGGTTGATATAGTGTATCTGGACTTTCAGAAAGCCTTTGACAAGGTCCCTCATCAGAGACTTTTGGCAAAACTAAAGAGTCATGGGATAGGAGGCAGTGTACTATTGTGGATCAGGAACTGGTTAAAAGATAGGAAGCAGTGGGTAGAGCTAAATGGCCAATTTTCCCAATGGAGAAAGGTGAATAGTGGTGTACCCCAGGGATCTGTGCTGGGTCCACTGCTTTTTGACGTATTCATAAAGGGGAATAATGAGTGAGGTTATCAAAATTGCAGATGACACAAATCTATTTAAAGTTGTTAAAACCCAAGAGGATTGTGGAAAATTGCAAGAGGATCTTGATTAATTTGAAAACTGAATCAAATAATGTAGCCCCAGCTTCAAACCTCCGTGTATACCATAAAATCCTTAAAGGAGCACCTTTAAGGATTTTATGGTATACACGGAGGTTTGAAGCTGGGGCTACATTATTTGATTTGGAATTTCTCTGCCTTGAGCTGGGTGTTTTTTTGTCTGTTAATTTGAAAACTGGGCATCAAAATGGCAGACAAAATTTAATGTGGACAAGTGCAAAGTTATGCACCTAAGGAAGAACAACCCAAACTCTGGTGACACGATGCAAGGTTCCACATTAGGAACCACCACCCAGGAAAAACTTTTAGGCGTCATTGTGGATAGCATGTTAAAATCCTCGGCCCTGTGTGCAGTGGTGGCCAAGAGAGCAAACAGAATGCTAGATATCATAAGGAAAGGAATGGAAAATAAAACAAAAGATATTATAATGTCTTTATATCGTTCCATGGTGAGACTGCACCTTGAATATTCTGTGCAGTTCTGGTCGCTGTATCTTAAAAAGGATATAGCATTATTAGAAAAGGTTCAGAGAAGAGCCACCAAAATGGTAAAGGGGATGGAAGGATTCTCCTATGAAGAAAGGCTAAAAAGGTTAGGGCTCTTTAACCTGGAAAAGAGACGGCTGAGGGGAGATATGATAGAAGTCTATAAATTAATGAACGGAATGGAACGGGTAAACGTAGATCAATTGTTTACATTATCAGAATATAGAAAGACTAGGGGACATGCAATGAAGCTACAGGGTAAACTATTTAAAACTAATAAAAGAAAATATTTCTTCACTCAACGTGTAATCAAACTCTGGAATTTGTTACCGGAGGATGTAGTAAAGGCTGTTAGTGTAGCTGGGTTTAAAAAAGGTTTGGACAAGTTCCTGGAGGAAAGATCTATAAACCATTAGTAAGAAGGGACCCAGGATAACAATGCTTGACCCAGTACAAGCATTGTGGAACCTGTGTCTTTTGGGGAAACTGCTGGGTACGTATGAGCTAGATTGGCCACTTTTGGAAACAGGATACTGGGCTTGATGGACCTTGGTCTGTCCCAGTATGGCATATCTTATGTTCTTATGTTCTTACACCACATCTAGTATCTATACTTGTTCTAACTCTGGTCACCCAGGCAAAGAAATTAATTAGATTTGTCTGACAAGACTTGCCTCTTCTAATAAAATGCGTCCTCGGATCCTGCAATCCATTGGGTTCTAGAAACTGCACTGTGCTTTGTTATAGCAGCCTTTCCATTACTTTACTCACCACAGACAAGCCTGTAGCTCCCAACCTCATATTTACCTCTTTGTTTGTGTATAAGAACACCTGGGCCCTTCTCCAGTACTTTGGAACCACTTCTGACTCTAAAGGAGCATTGAAAAAATCAGAAAATGGAGCTGCTAGAACTTTCTAGCCCCTTAGCTGTGTCTAAGTTTAACTTAGCTAGATCCTTGTGAACACAGTCTTCTGAAAATCATTCTTAATCCATCCTATTTCTGTTTCTATTTGTGGGTTCTTTTGGAAGTCCTGCTCCTGGTCCTTCAAACATGGAACAGAAATATTTGTTAAGCAATTCTGCTTTATCCTCATCAGCTTCTACATATTCCTCCCCTTCATCCTTGAGTTTGACAATACCACTTTTGTACTTTCTCCTCTCACTAACATATGAAAAAATGTTTCCCCCCCCCCCTCCCCACCCCCCTTTTACTGTATTGGCTATTCTTTTTCTTCATTTCTATCTTTCCTTTCCTGACTAATTTCCTAGATTCTCTTTGCTTTCCAAAATATTTATGCTTGTCTTCCTCTTTCTATGATCTCTTGTATTTTATGTAGGCTGCCCTTTTTGTCTTTACCTTTGCAGCTCTTTCAACAGAAATAGTGGACTCATTTTCCTTTTACAATTATTAATTCTCCTAACATAAAGGTTTGTTGCCCTTAAAATATCCCCTTTCAGTTCTGCCCCCTGCTTTTCTGCTTCCCCCAGCTGTTCTTATCCTGATAATTCTCCCAGTAAAAAAATTAGGATCTCCTTACTTTTAGATGACACTGCAATGGTGATGTCCCAATCAATATCTGGCATATTGAATTCACCAGTCTGCAGCACTTATCCTTTCATAAAAATACTGTGAATGTCTTCAATTAAATCTCTGTCCACTTCTGCCTGTGATGGAAGTCTATATACAACACCAGTTCAAATGTATGCTTTATTCCCTCTTTTGAGTTTAACCCACAGTGCCTCCCCCTTCTCTCAAATCCTTCAATTTTGTAGCTTCAATATTATTTTTTATGTATAGTGTCACTCCTCCTCCCTTTCTTCCTACCCTGTCCTTCCCGAATAAATTATAGCCTGGAATAATTATGCTCCAGTTATGATTCTCCAAAAACCCTATCTCTGCAACCGCCACTAAATCCAAGTTTGCTACTTCCATTAAAGCCTCAGACGTTGTCCTTTTTACCCTTATCAGAGTAAATTAATGTTTTATTTAACTAAGGCCCTGATTCTGCAAGACAACTTGCAGGGCTTTATGTTCCAGCGGGATGTGCAGCTCCTAAAGCCATCCTGCCCTTATTCTCCCACGGGTCTCCCTGCACAGCCAGAGCAGCAGTATAGAAAATATTGCCTGGAGTGGAACAGATAAACGTAGGTCGATTGTTTATGCCATCAGAATGTAGAAAGACTAGGGGACATGCAAAGCGGCTACAGTGTATCCCATTTAGCACTACTAGGGGAAGATATTTTTTTTAGTCACCATGTTATCACACCCTGCAATTCATTACCAGAGGGTCTTGTAAATCCTGTTAGTATAGCTGGGTTTAAAAAATATTTGAAGGTTCCTGGGGAGGGTGCATAAACCATTGTTAAGGAGGACCCAGGATATGCACTTCTTTCCCCATTACACGCATTGTGGATCCTGTGTGTCTTTTGGGGAAACTCCTAGGTACCTGTGACCTAGATTGGCCACTGTTGAACACAGGATACTGAGCATGATGGACCTTGGTCTGACACATTTTCAGGTCCTATATGCTTATGTGCCACCTAGGCAACTGCCTGGTCCACCCTGTGCACTAGCAGACCCCACTGAATTATCCACATGAACCCTCCTTTGCCCCATTTGCACCATCAACATAGTGCCCTTTCATACTTGGGCACTATGCTGTTGCTGCCAGTGGAGCACTACTATCACTTTCTTGGGCTCACCTGTATGTCCAGCACATTGCAGACATCTAAATAGTCTCTCTCTCCTCAAAATGCACCCTTACATACAGGTTTTGATATGCAGTAAGGTTCCTGGTGTTAAGGTGTCTTCGTTAAGGGAGCAGGGCCTTGTTCCCGCCCACTCCCTGCACATTGACCTCTATTCTTTGCCTACTCCCCGTCCATAGGGTGCTTTACGCTGCCGATCCTGTTAGCGCAAGCTAAAGCAGTGTTAACACGTGCTAATGACACATTAGCACATGTTAGTAGAACACTTGCTCCTTTAGCATGGTTTAGTAAACAAGCCCCAAAGATTTATTTAAAACCCAACTTGCATACCTTTTAACAGAGAAGCCTGCATCAGAGGTCTAAAATGTAAAAACATATTCAAACATTAAAAATAAGATAATAAATCAAAATTTAATGGTAACTAAAAACATCCCAAGAAAATGTACATTAAAAAAATTATACTTGTAATGAAAGGATAAAAGGGTTAAAAAAGATAAAAGTAAAACAATAATGATTGAAGTAAAAGTAAAAATCATACTTACCATAGCCAAAAATAGAAAAGCAATAGAAATACAATAAAATAAAGAAACAATAAAAGCATTTAAAATAATAATAATAATAAAAACATTAAGAGAAGAGGTAATGATAAAGGTTAATGAAAGTAAAGAAAAGTTACAGGTGAGTATCTTCATCAGCTTTGACTTAAAATATGTGTGGAATATCACAAACAACCAAGCACTTAAACACACCTAAAATGACTCAAGGACATCAACAACAAGACATATATAGTAAATAATATATAATAATAATAGTAATAATAATAATAATAAAACATGTCCAGTAGAAGTACATTAAGGGGTATGTCTGCTATTCGGCGGTAGCAGCTTCCGTGCAATATCGGAGCCATGGCTCCAATATCGCACGGAAGCCACTCAAGAGTAAACATATCCCTAAGAAAGCAATTGGCAATATTAAAAACAAATTATAAAAAGAAAAAATGAAAAGAACAGCAAAAAAGTAAGAATAAAAACAGAATGATAAAAAGATGGCATATGACAAAAACAGCTAGCCAGATAATGCCGGAGAGCTTATAGTGGGAATAAGAATAAAACAAAAATTAAACATGCGTATCAAAATATATATGCTGTACATGAAGCAGAGTGGGTGCACTTATCAAAACCACACAAGGGCATATCAGGACTATGTTCAAGAAGTCACTGGGAAACAATAAGGGACATAAAGCTTATTATGAATGCATCTAAAACCATCCAAGAATTAATTAAAAAGTACATTAAAAAATGCATAAGGGAACCATAAAATAATCAAAAAAGAAAATAAAAAAAGGTGGGGAGGGGAACTATAAGTGACCAGCCACTGAAAAGTCATAAAAGAAATAACAAAAAAGTGGTCATCAAGTATACTTCAAACATGTATTTTTAAAAATGGGTATGGTTCTTTTACATTGAAAAATGTGTGTGTAGGGGAGCGGAGCCTGTTTTTTGGTCAAGATGGACATGTAAGAGCTGTGCTCCGGAGGGCAATAGGCAAGAATCCTGACTTCTGCAGTCTTTAATCAAATAGTTCCTACTTACTTTGATATTATTCGATCATGGATATGTCAGGCCCCAAGCCAACGCGGCTGGATTAATATGTATCTCAAGGCGCCAGCGCAAAGAGAACCAAATTGGAACCTCTCTCTCCTCACAAGATGGCGGTCATCTGAGATTGTCCTGAGACCTTGCAGGAGCTCCTGGCTGAGATTTGGGCAGTCAAAGACTTGGTCAAATCTAATGAAGAATCGCTGTGTGCAGTGCAGGAAGATATCAACGTTTTGTGAACTTCTTTGGCGTCAATTACGGCTCGTTTGGAGAAGATAGAGAATGTGGTGGCATCGCATGGGAAAAGGCTCAAGGCCATTGAGAAGCAGGCCAAGCTGATACGTTCATTGCAAAGAGAGGTGGAAGACGGTAAGAATCGCTCTCGGAGGAACAACATTAGAATACTAGGAGTTCCGGAGGGAGCAGAGGGCCCTGATATGGTGTCCTTTTTTGCAGGCCATGATTCTGGGTGTGTTAAAGTTGCAGTTTGCCATGCCATTTGAGATCGAGTGCACCCATCGAGTGCCTACTTAGGCCGTGACCGCAGGCAAGTGCCCACGTCCAATCATCTTGAAAGTTTTACATTTTCAGCAAGTATCACAAATAATGGGAGCAGCCAGAGCACTTTCAGCTTTGGAATATCAGGGACATAAACTTCTGTTCTTCCCGGACTTCGCAAAGGCGACGGTGGATCAGAGAAAGAGTTTTCTGGTGCTGTGTCCACGCTTGTTACAGCTACAGGCCCATTTTGGGCTGCTCTATCCTGCCTGCATGAGAGTCATGCTGCATAATCAGACCAGGACTTTTGATGATCTAGGGGAGTTATATGCATTTCTGGAAGACAAGGAGTCAGTGGTGATGCAGTGAAATTCACTTTGCAGCTCTTATTTGCTAAAGATCTATGGTGCTTGCTACCATGGGCGTTTGACTGGTATGACTGGTCTGAGGTCATGTAAAGGCGACTTATCCATGCAGAAGTGACATTTAATCATGCAGTATTGCTATACACTGGGACATCCATTCTCTCTCTTTGGAAGGAGCTCCAGGGTACTATCCTGGTCAAGATGTTTCTCCTGTTGTCTCTCTCTTTCTTCTTTTATGTTATATGTTGTCTGTGATGTCTATGGCGGTTGAGAGAGTATTGGGGCATGGAAGAGCGGGATGGACCTTATTCATTAGGTTGGGGTCTTCTAGGTCATAAACTGAGTCGACGGGGGCTGCCCTGCCATGCAGTTCTGGTGTTTTGGGTTTTGAGTACACTGTCTTTACTCTGATTGTGGGAGGTGGGCAAGGCACTATATTTTAAGTGACAAAGAAGTGGGAATGTACTAGGTCATTTTGCCCTCCATGTCTGTCTTGTCCTGGTGGACTCACCCGCTAAGTTTTGTGTGTTTTATAGCCCCCATGGGTTTGGTAGTTTTGGTGATTTGTTTTTCAGAATTATGTGTTCTTATTGTGAGCGATCAAGTGCAGGGACCAGGGCTAAATTGTGTCTCTTTTTCTTGGGTTTTCTTTTCTGGGCTAAAAGTGCAGCTACCCTCTGAGGGCTCTTAAGGTGTTGTTCTATAATGTAAAACTATATGCTACAATTTGGTATGTTTTTGCAACATTTGACTGTCAATCTGTGCTATATTGTCAGTATGTCTTCCTGTAAGATAGTTTCATTGAATGTTAAGGGCATTAACAATCCCATTAAGAGGAAAAAGATTCTTCTGTATGGTAGGAAAGAAGGTGCTGACATCTTACTGTTACAGGAGACACACTTGAATATGAAGGAGTCATAAAACTAGAAATAAAACTCTTTTCTCTAGTGGCTTTTTTAGCTGCCCATCATAAGAAAAATGGGGTAGCCATTTTAGTGAGGAAAGCTTTATCCCCCATGGTTATTCAAACTAGGTCTGATACTGATGGGCGGAGGACAATGGCTCTCATTAAAATTGGATCCACTGAACTGGCCTTAATTAATATTTATGCTCCTAACATTGATTGCCCTACTTTTTTTGCTCCATTGCGGCCTTGGCGCAGGAGGTGTCCAGATATCCGACTATTGTGGGGGGAGACTTCAACCTCGTCTTAGACCCATTGGTGGATAGGAGTCCAGTGAGAACCATTAGGGTTCCCAAGGCTCACCCGGTTCTTGTATCTCTAATGCAGGAATTGGGCCTGATAGATATATGGCTGTTGCAACAACCTACAGACAAAGAATTCACTTTCTTTTCTCCTCCTCATAACTCGTTATCACGTATAGACTTTTTCCTAATCTCCAAGGAACTTTGTTCTAGAATTAGTGAGTCTAATATTAATGCGGCTCACATCTCTGATCTTTCCGCAATCTCACTTACCCTATTTGACTCAACGAGGTATCAATCTCACTCACATTGGCAATTTGATAGGACTCTTCTGGCCAGTCAGGAATTAAGCGAGACAATCCTGGTGGCCATAGAGGAATATTTTCAATTCAATCTACCTCAAGACTCCTCGTGATGGGTGTGATGGGAAGGCTTTAAGGCTAGTATGTGAGCCACCATCACCAGTTTTGCTATAAAGCAGGCTAAGCAGCGTAAAGCAGAACTTGATGCACTAGGCAAGCAGATTAAAGTGGGAGAACACATTTTATGCCAGAAAACTGATCCTAATATTTTGATAAGATTGCAGCACCTTAGATTTAGATATAATTGGATTTGACCACTGAGGTTTCACAAAATATTCAAGGGCAGAAAGAATGATATTACTTGGAAGGTAACAGAGCTGTTAGCTAACTCATTAAAGGGTCGTAAGGAAGCTTTGTGCATTACAGCTTTAAGGGATCCTCAGGTGCAACAACTGATTGTCAAGGACCCCGACATTGCAGAGACCTTTTGCCAATTTTACGCTCAGTTATACTCTCCAGAGACAGATTTCTCTGAGAAGGAGTTTGATAGTTTGCTAAATAATATTCAAAGGCCGGTATTAGATCAAGAAACTGCTGCGGGACTGGATAAGCAGATCAGTCATGGAAATTATTCAGGCTATTGACTCTACGCAAGTGGGCAAGGCTACCGGACTAGACGGCCTTCCGGCTGAATTCTATAAAACTTTTTCCAAAACCTTAGGGCCATACCTTCAACAATATTATAGACTTCTTCTGGACAATGCAGCACAGACCAGAGCATTCACCTCTGCAAACATTGTTGTTCTTGAAAAATCTGGGAGGGACCCTCAGTTAGTTAGTAACTATCGGCCAATTTCGTTGTTAAATGCAGATTGTAAAATCTTTGTGACCATCTTAGCTGGTTGTCTCTCTAAATTGATCCCTTCTTTGATTCATCCGGACCAATGTGGCTTTACTGAGGGACACTCCACAGCCGATAATGCCAGAGTGCTTTGTCATGTTTTGGAAGGCGCGGCGGAAACAGAGGACCCTCTTGTGGGACTCTCACTAGACGCAGAGAAAGTGTTTGATCGGCTGGAGTGGCCTTTCCTGTTTGCTGTTCTGAAGTGGTTTGGATTTGGTGAGGGTTTCTGCAATCTAGTTAAACTTATGTATGCCAGACCGAGTGCAAAAATTTCTGTGAATGCGACTCAGTCTAGAGAATTTCTTCTAGGGCGGAGTACCCGTCAGGGTTGTCCTCTTTCTCCCATTCTCTTCAATCTGGCCTTGGAACCTTTGGCCCTACTGATAAGGCAAAGCCTTGCTGTTAAGGGCGTTTCTATTGCTGGCATGGAAATTAAACTATCTGCATATGTGGATGATTTGCTGCTTTTCACCATGCCTAGCTCCATACTGGTCATTTTAGAATTGATAGATAAATATTCAGGATTGTCTGGCTATAAAATTAATTGGTCAAAGTCTGTCATTTTCCCCTTGAACTCAAGAGTATGTAGGATGGATATGGATGATTTTCCTTTTGTATGGGAGCCTAAGATGGTGAAGTATTTGGGAGTTCACTATTGTTACCCACTTAGTATAACCCTACAGTACAATGAAGAAGAGATCCTATCTACAGTTCATAATATAACAGCAAAGTGGTCGCCAGTCTATCTTTCTTGGTGGGGTCGTCTTGAAGCTATAAAAATCACTATCACTCCTAAAGTGAATTATACATTAGAAATGCTACCAGTCTTTCTTACAAGTAAAGTTTATCGTCAAATTGAAAGGATTCTGGTTCAATTTCTATGGAAAACTAAACTACCTAGAATTGCTCTTAGGAAACTTAAATCTAAAAAAGAAGAAGGGGGTGGGGTGAATTTCCCTGACTTTCAGGCCTATCACTGTGTTTTTTTGCTAAAACAAGGTTCACGATGAGTGGAGGGTGCCGTAGGTATACGTCCAGTATGGCTTGAACTAGAAGAGAGGTTAAGTGCTCCTTTCCCCTTAAATCTCCTTCCTGGCATGACATCTATTAAGAGGTTGAAGTCTCATATGGTTATATCGGACACTCAGAAGGCTTTTCAACAATTAGCAAACACAATTCCTAAGGAGGATTGCCTATCGAAATCAATACCCGTCTGGCATAGTCCTTTTTTTAAAATCAATCAAATTTCATTTGCATGGCAACAATGGTTTAGCAGGGGCATTTGGAGCGTTGGCCAACTGGTAATGGATGGTAAGTGGAAATCTTTCTCCTCTTTACAAAGTGAATTTGATTTGCCTAAATCCCTATACTTTCAGTGGATTCAGCTGAGGCATTGTATAGAGAAATCCCAGTTGGATATTACATTGTTGTCTGATGAGTGGGGGTTGATGAGTAAGATAGACTCAGTACATATGACCTCTGGGGTGGCTTCTCACTATTATAAACTGGTGGTTTAGAACAACATTCTCAGGCCATTGGTGTTCAACGAATATGGGAACATGACACTGGGGAAGTTCTTTCTCTGGAAACTTGGACAAAATTTTGGATTAAGATAAACAGGGTTTCTCAGTCTGCCTCTTTCTCACAAGCTTTGTACTTCTTTGCGCATAGAGCACACTTTACTCTGGTAAAGGTGGCTAAATGGAATAAGGCAGCTGGGAATGAGTGGTGGTCTTGTCGGGGAGATGTCGGCACTTTGAGACATGTGGTGTATGATTGCCCTAACATTCAGTCTTATTGGGTTTCAATATGGAATCACATTCAAGAGGTGCTGGGATTCAGGGCCACTCTCTCCTGGTCTGTGACTATTTTTGATTGGCAGTTGGCATCTTGTCATTACAGAGGGATTGTCAGTTTTTATTTGACTTCATGTTGGGAGTGGCCCTATATCTCGTTATTTCTAACTTGAAACATACAGCAGAGCTTAGTTGGCATGAATGGTGGAACCACTTGTGCTTATGCTGAAAATATAAGTAAATGCCACGGTGTAGTAGAACTCTTACACCCTCTACTTTTCTCAAGTGGAAACCCCTATAGAATTACATCTCTAAAGCACGATATGAGATATAATAAGGGGTTATTAGTCAAATCTTCTTGTTTCTTATGTAGTGGAGTATTTGATGTTCCATAGACCTTGTAGGCCTTGCAGGCCTTCAGCTGTGTTTTTTAGATTTTTTTTTCTATAGCCCTTGATGATCGCATGATGATGGGAGGGGGACAGGGTGGGGTGGGCTGTGAATAGCCTTTTTATTTTCTTGTTACAGATAAGTATTATGTATTTTGATTTATTGTAATTTTGTTTTCTTTTCTTTTGTATTTTGTTGGAAAATATAAATAAAGAAGATTAAAAAAAAATAAAAATGTGTGTGTAGCAGCATGTTAACAAAAGTATGACAAAAACAGATTCCCAGAGCGTGTGGGGGGTGAGGGAGAGAGAAGGGGATGGAGAAGGGGAAAGGGAAGGAAGGGGAAGAGGGAAGGGGGAGGTCAAGGGACGAAAGAAAAGCATCTTAAGATGTTAGATCGGGAGGATAAAGATCAGCAAGAGATCAGTGTCAGTCAGAGCTACTTATAATAGGAAACATTGGGGAATGCACAGGTTGAAAGAGGAACATAACAAACAGAAAGGACACTGAAACTTATGGTTAACATCCTGTAAACAAACAGGTGGAGACCGATTATGAAAGGGGCACCACCAAAAGATGTATGGGGCCAAAATGAATCCGATTCTACAACCATTGGAGCTGTATGTTCCCGTGGATGCAGAATCTGGGCACTTAGATGGCCCAGCATTCCCCTGCTAGCCCTCTCAACACTCTGGCTGGTGTGCCTGTGCAGCAGCGCCCCAACGCCATGGCACCGGCACGTCAATCCAGAGGTTTGCAATAACAGGACATCATTCTGCCCCTTTGACCTGCCTTCCAGTTATTGGGGAGTGGAGCAAAGACAGGGATCAGGTGGAGGATTCACACCCACTTCGGTGCAATGGGGCCGGGGGGCTGCAGCCCCCAATCATCAGGCCATCCAGTACTTATTCCACCTTCAAAGTGGAACAAGTCAGGCATCCAAGTAGATGCCTGCAGACGTACAGAGGCTCGACCTGAATGGCCTCTGTACATCCAGGTGCTTAGGACCACCTCCGCTCTGCCCCCACTTTGCCTCCATGTTGCCCCCTCTTGCCCTCGTCCAGTGCTCCCCTCATAAACATAAGATATGCCATACTGGGTCAGACAAGATCCATCAAGCCCAGTATCCTGTTTCTAACAGCTGTAAAATTTCAGGTCATAAGAATCTGTCAGTTTCCCAAAAAGGTACATAGATCCCAAGTTGCTTATCCCAGGGTAAACAATGGACTTCCTTGGCCTATAAAGCAGTAATGACTTTGGTGGCTTATTGATACCCTCAAAATTGCTGTTGCTGCGGAGGGCTCTTCTGCAATGTTGAAAACCCCAGTGTCTGAGAGACGAGAGTTGCCAACTCATCCCTAAGGAAGATCTTCACCACCTTCTTTGAGTTCCTCTCCTGGGGTTTCTATCCCAATAGTCTTATGGCCCTTTCAGAGGTTTTCTGAAACCACTTGACACAGCTGAGTGGTGATCCTTCCCATCTTTGCCCTGTCCCTCCAAACTCTCTTGGATAAGAGCATGGGAATATCAAGCATCAAAAACATAGCAGACACAACAGACTGAGAGTCCTGCATAAGGGCCTGCTTCATGCAAGTGGTCTGGTATGACAACAAAAATTCTGTGCAGAACTCCTTGATCATGCAGATCTCCCCATGGGCTGCTGACCACAACTCCATGCTACTGTCACGACTGAGGACAAATTCTGGGCCTCCACAAGCTCTCAAGTAGCAGCCACAGCTCTTGACAATACAGCTGTGTCATCTGGAAAAAACAGGTTGTGCTGCAGCTGAGGAGAGGCTGGCACTGTGCTGTTTGCAGTTCCCCTGGCTGTTGCACTGTCACCACAAGCTTCATATGTTCTTATGTTCTGTGACAGAGACGCCCGCCTTGAACCCATGAGAATAGAAAAGGACATGGAATTGGACTTAGGGGGGAGCCCAGTTGTGTATTTCAAGGGGTAACCTGAATCCTGCGTGCACCAATACCCACAAAATCCCTGCCTGGCCTGGATCTCAGGTCCCGCGATGGGAGAGAAAGAAGAGAGAGAGAAAGCCCAGGGTGCCACACCCAGACTCCTATGAGGTCCCTGCAGGCATGAGAAGAGATTATTATCACCTGGGAAGGGCCGGAATGGAGGAGGAGGGGCTGGAACCCTGGAGGTGGAAATATAAACCCCTGCTAAGGCAAAGAGAGGGAAGGCTGGAGAAACAAGGGAACTGGAGTAACAAGGAGAGGCTGGAGGAACAAGAGGCTCAGGAGAGTCAAGAGAAGCTGGAGACACAGCGGAGCCATAGAGGAGAGCCCTGGGAGGAGCTGAACCACAGGAAACACAGCCGAGGAGATGGGCCAAAGGCTGAAGGTACTGACCGGCTGTCTCAGATAGAACTGGGAACAGGAATGACTCTAGGACCCAAGGGGGAGCTGTTTACTGAGCACTGCCTTGAAAACTCAGAACAGGACACTGCTCCAACAATTGAAGATATGCAAGTCGATACTGCTGAGGATGACTTGAGGGCTATGGATATTCCTATGGACTGTACTTTATGCCAAGCCAAGTGCATTGAACTGTTGTGCTGAGGGCTAGCACTTTCTGAGGAGGTTTCCTAAAGCTGGAAATAACAAGACCCAGAGAACCGACAGGAGGCCGGGGATACTTTTGCTAGCACACAGAGGTTTATGATGCAGCCAAGAAACTTGCAGGGAAGCTAAAAAGCTTGGTGAATATTTGCTGCCCGTGTCTCCCATATTTTGGGTTTAAACTTAATCTGGGAAGGGACTTAAGAAGAAGCCTTTCTTCCAGTGGGACTAAGATTTATTGTTGCCATTAATTGTTTTACAAGGCAAGGCTAAAAAGAGGCATTTTTACCCTTGCTAAAGAAGTGCTGTTTTTCAGGGCTGAGAAACATTTGAAGCAGCTGTGTGTGTTTTGAAGCTTGTGAAGCAGTTATGCTGTTCTAGTGCTGTATTACCAATAATCCTGCATAAGAAGGAATCATGTGTACATTGTACTTGAATTTTTGCGTAAGAAATAAAATTCTGTCACTTTGCCTTACCTCCGGACCATGACTACAACTTCTTCTTGAAGCCATTTTTGAAGGCAAACTACATATCCCAAGATACTCCTGGGGAAAGTTAGTTTGCCCAAGCCAATCGAGAGAAGTTCCTCTGATACCACGCCCCTCTAGGCTAGAGGCGGATGGCGAGGGTGTGACAGTGGCATAGTTGTGAGGATTTTAGCCTGTGCCAGGATATACAACCTACAGGATTTTCAGCACGAGTGTGGAGATCCGGGAAGTGGTGCCAGACGTTTGGTGGAAGCTGCGGCGGGAGTTCACTGGCAAGTTCAGCCAGGATGGTGGAGCGGTCCGTATAGACACCTCTTGTAAGGCAAGAGTCAACGCTTGAGCCAGGTAAAGGGTACTGAGGCGTGGGCTAACCTGGTTCAGAGGGAAAAGGGAGGAAAATATGAATACTTCCAGATAAAGAAGGGACATTAGGGCTGTTGGGTGGTACCGCCCTTGGTGCTTTTGCTCTCTCTTACAGGTGTCTTGCGAGATGGATCCAAAGGAGCTGGTCCAGTGGATGGCCGCTCAGTTCCAGAGACAGCAGGAGATGGCCCAACAAGGGCAAGAGCATGCGACAGCCACTATCCAAGCGCAACAAAAGCCAGTGTTGGACTTGGTTGAGGCGCTGATTGCCAGCCAGTGGTTGGGGGTTGGAGGAGTACCAGCCCAGCTAGACCTAGTTGTGCCTCAGAATGACAGTCTGGTAGGACCCCAGACATCTGAGGCACTCTCTTTTGGCAAACTGTCTACAGAAGATGACATTGATGACTATTTAGAGTCCTTTGAAAGGGTGGCTAATACGGTAGGATGGCCAGTTGGTCAATGGGCTGTAAGGCTAGCCACCTCTTTAACAGGGGAAGCGTTGGCTACCTACAGGGCCGTGCCAGCAGCCCTCGCCACTGATTATGCTGAGTTGAAGAATGCAATTAAAGACCGATTAGGCTTGACAAAAATGTTGTATCACCGTATGCTTAGAGCCACGGCCCTGAAGGCCGGAGAAACACCTAAGGCCTTAAGTCAAAGAATTAGAGGTTTAGCCTTAAAGTGGCTAGCCCCGGAGGGGAAAACTGTTGATACAGTGGTGGATATGGTGGTATTGGAGCAGTTAGAAACATAGAAACATGATGACAGAAAAAGACCACATGGCCTATCTAGGAGTGGAGGAGTGGCCTAGTGGTTGGAGCAAGGTACTTCAGGCCAGAAGGTCGGGGGTTCAAATCCCACTAGAGGACAGCAACCTTGGACCGTAAGGACTGGGGTTTCTAGTCCCACAGTTGCTCCTTGTGGTCTTCGGCAAGCCACTTAACCCTCCATAGCCCATGTAAAATAGTTATCTCCAAGTTATAATGCCCTGTTCAATGTAATTTCAGTTTGTTCAATGTAAACCGCACTGATGCAGAATAGCGCGGTATATAAGAGAATGTAAATAAATAAATAAAATAAAGTAAAATCTAGTCTGTCCTTCCATATCAACAACTACAACAGTCCACTTTTTACCTATAGAGATCCTCTGTTTTGGTCTCATGCTTTTTTGAATTCAGTTACTGTCCTCATCTCTACCACCTCCACTGGGAGACTATTCCATGGATCCACTATTCTTTCTGTAAAGAAATATTTCCGCATATCACTCCTGAATCTATCTCCCTTCACCCAAATCCCATGTCCCCTCATAGCAGAACTTGCTTTCAACTGAAAGAGGCTCTCTCCCTGAACATTTATGCCACGGAGGTATTTAAACATCTCAATCATATCACCTCTATCCCGCCTTTCCTCTAAGGTGTACATTTTATTTAGACAGTTTTGTATACCACCTTATCCTTCAATCAAAGTGGTCACAACACAATTGGGGGATACATTTAACACGAGGGGATATGAGACACATACACTAATACTTACAGGGAACATGGGCAATGGAGGGTTAAGTGGCTTGCCCAAGACCACAAGGAGCACCTGTGGGACTAGAAACCCCAGTCCTTCCGGCCCAAGGTTGCTATCCTCTAGTGGGATATTAAGATAGTACATATTAAGATCCTTAAGTTTGTCCTCATATGCTTTATAATCAAGCCCACTAATCATTTTGGTAGCCACCCTCTGCACCGACTCCATCCTGTTCACATCCTTTTGAAGGTGCAGTCTCCAGAATTGCACACTATACTCCAAATGAGGTCACACCAAAGACTTATACAGAGGCATTATCACCTCCTTTTTTCTGCTAGCCATTCCTCTCCGTATGCACCCAAGCATCCTTCTAGCTTTTGCCATCGCCTTTTCTACCTGTTTAGCTACTTTAAGATCATCAGACACAACCACGCCTAGGTCCCGCTCTTCTTTAGTGGACAAAATTACTTCACCTTCTATACTGTATTGCTCCCTTGGATTGCTGCTGCCCAAATGCATGACCTTACATTTTTTAACATTAAATCCCAGCTGCCAAATTCTAGACCATTCTTCAAGCTTAGCTAGATCCCTCCTCATATTATCTACACCTTCCTGGGTGTCTACTCTATTGCAGATTTTGGTATCATCCGCAAAGAGGCAAACCTTACCCGACAGCCCTTCCGCTATATCACTAACAAAGATGTGAAAAAGAATCGGACCAAGGACAGATCCCTGGGGCACACCACTGGTAACATCCTTCTCCTCAGACTGAGCTCCATTTACTTGTACTCTTTGTCGCCTAACAACCAACCAATTTCTAACCCAAGCAGTAACTTTAGGGTCCATCCCTAGGGTGCTCAGTTTGTTTATAAGTCGCCTGTGAGGAACAGTGTCAAAGGCTTTACTGAAATCTAAATACACCACATCTAGAGCTCTCCCTCGGTCCAACTCTCTGGTCACCCAGTCAAAGAAATCAATCAGATTTGTCTGACAAGACCTGCCTCTGGTGAATCCATGCTGCCTCGGATCCTGTAATCCGCTGGACTCCAGAAACCTCACTGTTTTCTCTTTCAGCAGCGTTTCCAATAATTTACTCACCACCAAAGTTAAACTAACCGGCCTGTAGTTTTCTACCACATCCTTACTTCTGCTTTTGTGTAAAGGCACCACATGAGCCTCTCTCCAGTCCTTTGGCACCACTCCCAACTCCAACAAGGCATTGAAAAGGTCAGTCAGTGGAGTTGCTAGAAGTTCCCAAGTTCCCTCAGTATTCTAGGGTGTATCCCATCCGGTCCCATCGCTTTGTCTACTTTAAGTTGAGCTAGTTTCTCATCACCACAGTCTTCTGAAAATTGTTCAAGATGTCCCTCGCTTCTGTTCCTATTTGTGGGTGTTTTCTGAGGTCCTGCTCCTGGTTCTTCATCTGTGAACACAGAACAAAAATATTTGTTAAGCAATTCCGCTTTATCCTTATCAGCTTCTACATAGTCCCCCCCTGCACCCTTGAGTCTGACAATACCACTTTTGCCCTTCCTCTTCTCACTAATATATCTGAAAAATGTCTTATCCCCCCATTTTATTGCATTGGCTATTTCCTCCTCCTTTTGAATCTTTGCCTTCTTGACTACTTTGCTGGCTTCTCTAAGTTTTTCCAAATACAGATGCCTGTCTTCCTCTCTCTGTGATCTCTTGAATTTCCTTAAGGCCTCCCTCTTTTTCTTCACTTTTTCAGCTACTTCCTTCGAAGTACAGCAGTTCATGGCTGCCGTACCAAAAGAGATACAGTCTTTTCTGATACAGAAAATCTGCCAGAGCACAGGGGAGGCCACCGTTTTGACTAAGCGCTACCTAGAAGCTGAATTAGATCGTCATCCAAGAGGGCGCACTCCCAAAATAGAGGCAGACGCCAGTTTTGCTCCCTCAGAAAAGGGACAGGGAAATAATGCAGAGTTCGGGAAAACTTCTATACTGGCTCAGGAGGGAAAATGGGCTGGAAAGAAATGCTATCATTGTGGGAAGATGGGACACCTACAGTGGGGATGCCAAGCCCGCACGGGGCTGATGGGTGAAAATGTGAAAAATCTAGGAGAAGGGTTCCTCTTAAGCGTTAACGTGCAAGGGGTCATTACCAATGCTCTGCTCGACTCAGGGACCGAATGATGTCACAGAAGCTTTGGAGGGCAATTGAGGTTCAGAATGAGTCTGCCCAGAGGAGGCCAGAAGGTAGAGTCAAAATTAGGTGCATCCATGGGGCTGCCTCTTTCTACTCCCTCTACAAGGTGGTGATAAAAGGGTTGGGGGTACAGAAGGAAATCCTCATAGCAGTGGTTCCAAAACTCCCCCACGACCTGGTATTGGGAAGAGATTGGCTGCAGTTTAGGCAGGGGCTAGCGAAAGGCCTGGGACAGAAGGTAGATGGGATGGTAATGGTAATCCCTGGCCCTCTTTTCAGAAATTCCTGAAAACAGAGCAAGAACCCAGTGGAAAAGCCCCCAGGTGGCAGTCCCCACGTCAAACAGAAGTTTATATTAAAATTTTGCAGGGTATTCAAAAAGGCCAAGAGTCCCAGAAGGGCGTCCCCGCAAGCCGTAGGATACGACCTATGCAGCGCCGTGAATGGAGTGATACCCGGCCATGGAAAGGCTCTCATTGATACAGGCCTACAGATTGAAATGCCAGACGGATGCTATAGCCGGATAGCCCCTCGTTCGGGTTTGGCTCTGAAACCCTTCTTGGACATCGGTGCGGGGGTGATCGACCCAGATTACAGAGGAAGTATAAAGGTATTATTGTTTAATTTTGGCAATGAAGATTTCCCCGTGAAGGTCGGAGACTGGATTGCCCAGCTGGTATGCGAGAGAGTAGGGTTTCCCTTACTGGAAGAGGTCCCCATGTTGACTCCCACAGAACAAGGAGCCGCTGGATTCGGTTCCACTGGATGGGCCAGGATGGAAGGCCTGACGGCCACCGGTGAAGTGAGAGTGGAGGAGACAGAGGAGGAAGACCTGGGACCACAAGTGGCAGAGTGGAGGAAGTACCCGGAGCCTCAAGTAGGGGAACTGCTATCCTTTGTCCAGAGGCAGGAACTGGCCCGATTATTGGAGAGGTTCCCGGATGTTATGACACCGGTCCCGGGTGAAACCCGACTAGTAGCACATGAGATCATGACCCCACTGGGGAAGGTGGTCAGACAACGACCCTACCGGCTACCAGAGGCTAAAAAGCAGAAGGTGGTGGCGCAAATGCGCAAAATGGTGGAGATGGGTATCATTGAAGAGTCAAGGAGCCCATGGTGCAGTCCCATAGTTTTGGTTCCAAAACCAGATGGTACTTTACGGTTCTGTATAGATTTTAGACAGGTAAATGCTATATCGGTATTCGATGCTTACCCCATGCCCCGTATCGAAGAGCTTTTGGACCGTTTGGGGCAGGCCCAGTTTTTAACCACCCTGGACATGACAAAGGGATACTGGCAGATTCCCCTGACTAGGGAATCACGGCCGAAGACTGCCTTCAGCACCCCGATTGGGCTATTCCAATTTAGGAGGATGCCCTTTGGTCTCCACGGCACTGCCGCAACTTGCCAAAGACTTGTAGATCAAGTCCTGTGTCCTCATCAGGAATACGCTTCCACATATATGGATGACATCATTATCCACAGTCGTAATTGGGTGGAACACCTCCCGAGGGTCGAAGCTGTCCTGCGATCTATGAGGCAGGCCGGCCTCACCCTGAACCCAAGCAAATGTGCCTTCGCCCGGTGGGAGGTGAAATACCTTGGGCATGTGGTAGGACAAGGGAGGATCAAGCCCTTTATCGACAAAGTGGATAGTGTCAAGAACTTTCCCAGGCCAGCTACAAAAAAACAATTAAGAGGCTTTCTAGGCCTGATTGGCTATTACAGGAGGTTTCTGCCCTGCTTTGCAGAAGAAAGTTCCATCTTTACAGATATGTTACAGAAGAATTGCCCGACTCGCCTCTGTTGGACTCTGGAGGCTGAGAGGGCCTTCACCCAGTTAAAAAAGAGGCTATGCACGGCCCCGGTATTACGTGGGGTGGACTTCATGCAACCCTTCATTGTACAGACGGATGCCTCAGAGGCCAGCTTAGGGGCAGTCTTATCCCAGAAGCATGAAGGAAAGGAGCATCCCATAATGTTCCTTAGTAGGAAGTTGTCCCCCGGCAGAGCATAATTACTCTACTATTGAGAAAGAGTGTCTCGCGATCAAATGGGCAATAGAAGCCCTCCGGTTCTACCTCACCGAGCGAAAATTCCTACTAGTCACCGATCACGCACCCTTGAAGTGGCTCCATCAGATGAAGAACCACAATGCACATCTAACCAGGGGATACATGGCCCTGCAAGCTTTTGATTTCAGGATAGAGCATCGTGCAGGAAAGCTACATCAAAATGCAGATCCTTTGTCAAGGATTACGGACTGTGCAGAGGATCTCCAACAAGTTCCGCCAGCCCGTAATGTCTTAGGTAGGGGGGTATGTGACAGAGACGCTCGTCTTGAACCTATGAGAATAGAAAAGGACATGGAATTGGACTTAGGGGGGAGCCCAGTTGTGTATTTCAAGGGGTAACCTGAATCCTGCGTACACCGATACCCATGAAATCCCTGCCTGGCCTGGATTTCAGGTCCCGCGATGGGAGAGACAGAAGAGAGAGAGAAAGCCCAGGGTGCCACACCCAGACTCCTATGAAATGCCTGCAGGCATGAGATGAGATTATTATCATCTGGGAAGGGCCGGAAGGGAGGAGGAGGGGCTGGAACCCTGGAGGTGGAAATATAAACCCCTGCTAAGGCAAAGAGAGGGAAGGCTGGAGAAACAAGGGAACTGGAGAAACAAGGAGAGGCTGGAGGAACAAGAGGCTCAGGAGAATCAAGAGAAGCTGGAGACGCAGTGGAGCCATAGAGGAGAGCCCTGGGAGGAACTGAACCACAGGAAACACAGCCGAGGAGACGGGCCGAAGGTTGAAGGTACTGACCGGCTGTCTCAGGTAGAATTGGGAACAGGAGTGACTCTAGGACCCAAGGGGGAGCTGTTTACTGAGCACTGCCTTGAGAACTCAGAATGGGACACTGCTCCAACAATTGAAGATATGCAAGTCGATACTGCTGAGGATGACTTGAGGGCTATGGATATTCCTATGGACTGTACTTTAGGCCAAGTCAAGTGCGTTGAACCGTTGTGCTGAGGGCTAGCACTTTCTGAGGAGGTTTCCTAAAGCTGGAAATAACAAGACCCAGAGAACCGACAGGAGGCCGGGGATACTTTTGCTAGCACACAGAGGTTTGTGACACAGCCAGGAAACTTGCAGGGAAGCTAAAAAGCTTGGTGAATATTTGCTGCCCGTATCTCCCATATTTTGGGTTTAAACTTAATCTGGAAAGGGACTTAAGAAGAAGCCTTTCTTCCAATGGGACTGAGTTTTAGTGTTGCCATTAATTGTTTTACAAGGCAAGGCTAAAAAGAGGCATTTTTACCCTTGCTAAAGAAGTGCTGTTTTTGCAGGGCTGAGAAAGGTTTGAAGCAGCTGTGTGTGTTTGAAGCTTGTGAAGCAGTTATGCTGTTCTAGTGCTGTATTACCAATAATCCTGCATAAGAAGGAATCCTGTGTACAGGGTACTTGAACTTTTGCGTAAGAACTAAAATTCTGTCACTTTGCCTTACCTCTGGACCATGACTACAACTTCTTCTTGAAGCCATTTTTGAAGGCAAACTACATATCCCAAGATACTCCTGGGGAAAGTTAGTTTGCCCAAGCCAATCGAGAGAAGTTCCTCTGATACCACGCTCCTCTAGGCTAGAGGCGGGTGGTGAGGGTGTGACAGTTCCTATGCACCTCTGATCCCATTCCCACCCATCTACTAAGTTCTCTCTCTTCCACTGCTATCCAATCCATCTTAAACTATCTCTTTCTGCTGTAACTGTTCCTGCAGCCTTAAAATATGTTGTGGTTATGCCTCTCCTCAAAAAACCTCCATTAAACCTTACCTGTACTTCCAGTTATTGCTCTAGCTCCCTTGTCCCATTTGCTTCAAAACTACCCAAACATGTGATTCACTACCATACTGTTGACTTTTTTTTTCTCTCAGATCCTTCTGGATACCTTACAATCTGACTTTTGTCCTGCATATTCTACAGAAATGGCTTTTGCCAAGGTCTCCAGTAACTTGTTCCTCACCATATCGAAGGGCCTTTACTCAATCCTCACTCTTCTTGAGTTTTTTGTTGCATTTGAAACTGTTGATCATCACCTTCTTCTTGATATCCTGTCCTCTCTTGGATTTTGGGGGTCTGCTCTGTCCTGGTTTTCTTCTTCTATCCCATCATACTTTTACTGCCTTATGATCAGGACCCATTGGTGAAGAAATAAGAAGTTGAAGCAGCATTAAAAGTGTTATCAAAGAACAAAGAATTGGACATTGATGACCATCCAATTGAATAATTATAGCAATCATATCTACTGTATGTTGATACCAATACTGAAGAAAGGTAATTTGACATACTATGGAAATTAATAGCACAGTCGCTCAGATCCTACATGCCAGCAAGATTATACTCAAGATTACTCAATGGAGACTGCAACAATACCTGGAACAAGAATTTCCTGAAGTGCAAGCAGGGTTCGGGAAAAGGTGAGGGACAAGAGATATCATTGCAGATATGAGATAGTTCCTTGAAAGACAAAAGAATATTAAAAGGATATCTACATATGTTTTGTTGTCTACAGCAAGGACTTTGAAAGCAAAAATCATGAAAAACTCTGGGCCACATAAAGAAGCATGGGTATACCAGAACACATGATGTTCTAATATACAACCTTTGCATTGATCAAGAAGCAACAGTTTAAACAAGGAGAAGCAGAATGGTTTAAAACTGGGAAAGGTGTACAAAATTCTGACTACTTTCCCCATACCTGTTCAGTTTATATGCAGATGAAAACAAAAGCAGAATGCAACCTCCACAGACAAGAACAGCAAAGGAAAGAGCAGAGAGAGAACACAGCCACATGAGATGGTCTTCTATGAAAGACTTTATTGAAGACCAGACTTGGCCAAGTTTGGCAACTAGGCCTGCATCAGGAGTCAACAAATAGTTCAGCTGATTGCAATATAACGTATCAAAATGAACTATCAGTTGACCCCTGATGCGGGCAGAGTTGTTGAAACTTGGCCAAGTTGGGTCTTCAATAAAGTGTTTTCACAGAAGACCATCTCATGTGGCTGTGGTCAATTTATATGCAGAATTAAAGCATTAGAACTGCATGATGACAACTGAGGTGCAAGAACTCTTCAACAACACTTGATGTGCTGATGACACCACCTTGTTGTTAGTATGTAGTTCACACCTTTCCAGTGGTAGTTCAAAGTGAGTTACATCTATGTATGGTAAGTATTTTTTTGTCCCCGGAGGATTCATAATCTCTTTTTACCTGAGGCAATGCAAAGTTAAGCAACTTACCTGAGGCTTGGAGTGCTAGTGGGATTCAAACCTTGGTCTCACTGGTTATTAGACTACTGCTCTAATCACTAGGCCACTCCTCTATTCATGCTCAGTGTGAAGATAATTTAAAATATCTGCCTATCAAGATCAAAGAACATAGGTGGAAGATATTTAGCTGCAGTGGCTAGTGCTGAAAAGAGACTAGCCGTCACCGCTGAACTCTAAACCCAGATATTCGATGCCAGGGCCATATCGAGCCATCAGCACTGAATATCCTACAGTAGTTGACCGGATAGCACAGAAGCTAAGCAGGTAGCAGAGACATCAGCCATAAGCATGACTGAAAATCTAGCACATTTTAGGACAATTATTCACAGGGTCACCGTGAGTTGACATTTACTCAAGAGAACATAACAACATACATCTATTTATTTCATTTTATTATTTTTTATGAAGATGATCTATTTATCGAGTGTTGTTTGTCTGTTTAAATATTTATGTTGATTGTTACCCATCTAGATAGTTGAGATATAAATATAACAAATCATATGAAAGGAAATGTTGGTGATCAAAGAGGGACAGAGGATAAGAGAAGGGAAAAGGTTCTGGAGGATGGGTAGGACAGTGGATCTCAGAGGAGGGAAATGAAGAAGGCATCTCAGCTAGGAGATTTGGGAAGATAGGGAAATGAAGTATAGAAGGAAGGGGGAATTAAATCAGGAAACAGGGACAGAAGGAGAATCAAGGACATGGGAGTAGATGGGGAGAAAACTGTATCAGGAAAGGGTATCTGAGATCAGGATATTGTCTTCCTACTCACTCACTCCTCACACATCCCTTCTGATCACTTCAGTCACTTGCCATAGCTCCTCCAGTCCCCCCATTTCCTCTCTCTACACCCCACCATATTCACTCATTCACATCCCACAGCCACACCAGTTTCCTCAATCTCTCTTTTTCCCTTTGATTAATTAAGAACCTAAAGTTCCTTTAGCCTCCATACTCACTTCCTGCCCCCATTGATCCCTTTATTCACAGCCAGCACAGCTCTCTAACCCCCTCACTCCTTTGGTTCCATTCTCACTTCCACTCACTCATACTCTTGTCTCTACTCCCTAGTTCATTTTTCTTACTCTCATTCACCCTCCCTCTTCTACCTCCCTTCCAATACCCTCACTCATTTTTATGTTAATCCCCTTACCTCACTCTCCTTTTGTTCATCCACAATCCCTTTAATCCCCTCAAAGAGCATTCTTTCATATCTTGTGGCTAGGAGGGGAACAGTGGCAGTACAGCACCTAGACCATGCCCTTGCCTTTTCTAGGGCTGGTGAAAAGCCTTGAACAGTGTGGGACGCTGTAGCGCTGCAAAGCTGAAAGCCCAACTTTCGAGGCAGTAGAGAAAGAGGTGACCCAAGCAACCACACTGTCACTGTCCTTCTAAGAAGGCATGATTGGCACAAGATGAGGAGGACTAGAAGTGAGCGAGATAGGGCAGTCGTTGATACCTCACATTCCCACCACTGCTGACAATCCAGCCCCCAGGTTTCTATGAATTATGTGGGAATTTTATAGAATTTCTGTGGCCATGAATCCATGCAGGCCATGAGCCCTAGAAACAGTAATGTGAATAAATCCTAACAAAGAGAAGCTGAAAGACTAGACACTCAAAACTATCAATAGAGAACGTAGATTTATTCATCCGGTTATTTAATTTATTTTTCCTACACAGGCCTTCATTAGGGAAAACAGCAAATTGCCTTCAGGAGAGATCAGAGCTGCTATTATTCCCTGCTCAGCTGACTGAATCGGAATCGTCGATCAAGCCCCTCCCACTCAGCTGCCATTTGTCACCTCAGGCTGCAACGGTCTTCATAAGCAAAGCATCATCGGGAGAGATCAGAGTTGCTATTATTCCCTGCTCAGCTGACTGAATCGGAATCGGCGATCAAGCCCCTCCCACTCAGCTGCCATTTGTCACCTCAGGCTGCAACGGTCTTCATAAGCAAAGCGCCCGTGCCTACCGGGTCCGTGCCTGAGGGCCTCGCCAGAGGGCCCTTAGGCTTGGTCCTTCATATTTGTTTTGTCAAATTCCCGATTAGTTTAATTTTAGAAATGTTCATCTCACCTTTGTTTATATATATATATATATAAGGTATTGTACCTTTTAATTCACTTTTTAATTCATTTTTAATAGGATTTAATTAGTGTTATTTTAATGTATTCTACTAATTATTTACCATTCCATTCTACTTTTATAGGATTTAATCATCCTCATTTCTTTCCTATTCCTGTCCTTCATCCTTCATGATGATTGCACACCAAAACAAAATATTTTCTTCCAATTTCTGATAAATTTAAGCGTAAACAAAGGCTCATTCAGATTAAACTCACTGAAGTAATTCCTTCTAGACCTAAATCAAATACTTTTCTTCCATGTTTAAAATGCTCACTCATAAATCCAAGATCAGTTAGAAATAAATTACCTCTGATTAAAGATCTTATTACGGATAATAAATTAGATATTCTTTTTATAACTGAATCATGGTTTACAATTAATGATACAGTTTTAATCAATCAATTAAAACCCTCAGGTTACAATATATTTAATTGCCAAAGATTAAATAAAAGAGGTGGTGCAACTATTCTATCAAGAAAGAATTGCAACTTTCTAAAGGTTTATGTGATTTTTCTCTAAATATGGACTTTCTTTTAATTGAAAACAATAATATTTTATTTATCTTAATTTATATACCTCCCTCTTCAAATAGTAATGATCTAACTTAATTGATTTTCTTTATAAAAAAATCATAGTTAATAGATTCATAATCATTCTTGGTGATTTCAATTTGCCTTCTATTCCTGCACACTTCTCAGATAGTTCAGCAACCAACTTATGTTAAAGGTAACACTCTAGATCTTATATTTATCTTTCAAGAGATGTCTTGCAGTACATCTGATCCAAACTTAAATATAAATCACATTCCTTGGTCAGATCATCATATTATCCATTTTAACATTAACTATCTTCCTAGTAGACCCAACACAAATCAATTTATTTATCAAAGTAGAAAGTTTCGCAAATTTGATAAAGATCAGTTTTTGAAAGAAATTCTTCCTCAACTTCAAATTTATTCTAGGGATACTGACCGACTTTCTCATTAATACATGGAATTCCTCGCTGTCTCTAGGATCCTCAGTTTCTAATAATGTTTTAACTTGTAAACCTCACACTAGAGTTGGAGCAGTTTGGTACTCAAAGAAAGTGTGTCTACTAAAAAGAAAACTAAGAAGATTAGAATAGCGAGGCCGCGGAGCCCCCCAGTGCACGTGGCCGGCACTAACCTGGGGGGCGGCCGGTCGCGCGCTCTCTCGGGCGCCGGCTGCGAGGGTTCGCGGGGGAGGGCCCTGGCGGCGGCAGTGGGCCATTGGCTCTCACGGCCCAGTGAAGGGCGTGGGAGACAATGGGAAGGTTGCAGGCAGGCAGCAGGGGGTTCTGGGTAGGCGCGGTGGCGTCCTTCGGCCTTTCCCTCGCGGGAGCCATAGGAGCCGGATGTCTTTGTAAGTGCGGTGCGCTGCGGGGGCCCAGGCATCGGGTGGAGGTTTACTGGGGCCCGGGCAGGCGAAGACGTTAGCGTGGGGCTGGTGGGGGGTGCGATAAAACAGACAAAAAAAAAATTTATATTTATATTTATATATATATTTATATATATACAGCCTTGCTGGGGGTTTTTCCTTGTTGGAGGGGCTAGTGGGGGCCAGGCAGGTCGGTGGAGGGGGGGCTTGGAGTCAGGTAAGCAGGGGAGCAGGGTGCAGAAACTGCTGGCAAGCATTCCCAATTGTGTAGCCTCCGTGGCTAGGGGATATGGGAGGAGCTGGCAAACAGACCCCGAGGAAGCGCAAGGGCAAGGGGCAAGCAGCGGGGATGGGCGTCCGGGGGGGGGGAGGGGGAGCAGGCCGGCACTGGTTCTGGCGAGGCGCAGGCTAGCAGGGGAAATAGGGGGCGGGGGGGTAGGCCACGGGGTGGGCCAGCCGGTGGTGCGGGGGGGGCATGGGAGGGGGCTAGGGGAAGGGCGCCCAGCCATGGGAAAAGAACTAGGGGGGCAGCAGGGCGGGGGAGGGCACCATACTAAGGCGGGGCAGCGGGGGGGAGGGCCCCGGCGTTGAGGCACCCGGCGAAAGCGGTCAGGCAGGGCAGCCTGGTTCTAGCCCGGCTGTAGGCCTGCCAGTCAGGGAGGCGGCGGGCCCTGGATTGTTACGGGTGCCTTCGGGCGGCCATGGGGTGGGGTTGGGTCCTGGGACGGGGGAGGCTCGGTCTGCCGGGGGGGCTAGCGGTAGTGATTGGTGGGGATGGAGGGGCCCAATGAGTGGTCCAGGGTTCTTGGGAGGTGGGTGCGCTCCTAGCTGGGAGCATTGGCAGAGTGGGGGGCAGGGCTCCTCGAGGGTGGATTGGTTGGGGGCGTGGCAGCAGTCCTGGGCTGCGGGGGGTCCCACGGGGCCTTTTCCTTTTTTCTCTCTGCAGGTGCCTTCGGGATGGCCGAGCACCATGAACGCTTCACGGAGTGTCGAGGAGGCCCAGCCTGGCGGGGCGGCACGAGCATCGCAGCAGGCGGATCCGGCGGCGACATGGCGCCCAGAGGTTGCTGCGGTTTTGGAGTCGACTGGGGCTGCTGTAGGTGAGTCCGAGGGAGCGCCCAGGGGTGGCAAGAAGGGGAGGGGGTTGAGGAAGAAGCGGCGGCATTCCTGACGCCGGCGTAGGACGTCGAGATCCGGCTCCTCCATGTCCTCAGCGTCCATGTCATCTTCGTCCACGTCCGTCGGTAGCAAGGGCGACGGCAATGGGGGCGGGATGGGGCCTGCGGGGGCTTCTGGGGCCGCGCCTTCCGTAGCGTTTTTCTCCGAGCTTTAGGAAGGCGTACCGAGACGGTTGCGGCGCAAAATTCAGGAGCGGCGTTATAGATATCTTTCAGTTGTTAGAGGGTAGGAAGCATTCGGGGGACAGTCGGCGGAAACGGAAAGCGGATGAGAAGGCAGGTAGAGTACGGAGAGTTGCGCGTAATGTGACCAACTGGACTAGGGTGTTCTTGTGGCTGGCCAGTGTGTGGGGACGCGCACATCCTTCGCACTACGTGATGTTGTTGGCGTACGCGAACTCCATCTTGGAGGCATCTCAGTTGCATGATGGTTGGGCTTGGCTCGACTATGATGAGAAGTTCCGCGATAAGATGGAAGAGAACCGGACGCTGACATGGGCTACACAGGGCATTAATCTGTGGCTCACACAAATGGCAGCTAGGCCGGCCAGTGGGTCGGGGGGGGTTTGAAGGGCGGGGTGGGAGCGGCGCCTGGGACCCTGCGGCCCTTTCGGGCTGGCGAGCTGGCGGCGGGGCAGAAAGGGGCCGGGGGGGGGGGCGCGGGGGATGTATGCTGGCGCTTCAACAAATCCTCCTGCCCTTTCTCGGATTGCAAATTCCGACATGCATGTTCCATCTGTAATGGTGGGCATTCCACCCTCAAATGCGTTAGGAGGGGGCCGGTTGGTACCGGCCTGCCCCCCCTAAGCAGTAAGAACTGGTGTGAGGTAGCACTGACCCCAATACGGCTCAATGCATTGCGGGGGTGATTGTGCCGGTACCCCAGGAAGGCGGATAGGGTAATCTTGGAGGAGGGTTTTCGGGGGGGAGGGTTAAGATTCGAGTTTACAGTTCGGTCGCGGTATGTGCAGGGCGGAATGCGCCCTCTGTTAGGCGGTTCGCCCACATCGTGCGAGACAAATTATCCGTGGAGATTGGGCTGGAGAGGGTCGCGGGCCCCTTCAAGGAGCCGCCCTTCACAAGCTTCGTGATGTCCCCGTTGGGCGTCATTCCGAAGAAAGAGAGTGGCAAATATCGGTTGATTCATAACCTGTCCTTCCCTAGCGGGGCCTCTGTTAACGATCGAATCCCCAAGGAGGTGTGTGCGGTCCACTATGCATCTTTCGATGCGGCCGTGGAGTTGGTGAGAGGTTGCGGGCGGGGATGCTTGATGGTGAAGGCGGATATTGAGTCGGCCTTCCGTTGTTGCCGGTTCATCCATCGGCTTTCCCTTTGCTGGGGTTTTGCTTCGAGGGCAGCTTTTACTTCGACCGGTGCATGCCTATGGGGTGTTCCATTTCGTGTGCATACTTTGAGCGGTTTAGCACCTTTTTGCATTGGGCCTTGGTGGATCGGGTGGGGTGTGATCAGGTTGTCCACTACTTGGATGATTTCCTGGTCGTCGGGGGCACACAGACCGGTCAGTGCCAGGCTTTGCTTGACGGTTTCACGCAGATGGCGTGAGAGTGGGGTGTTCCGCTGGCGGCAGGGAAAACGGAAGGCCCGGCGACGCGTCTCACGTTCTTGGGTATTGAGCTGGATTCGGTTGCGATGGTGGCACGTTTGCCATCGCAGAAGGTGGCTAGACTCCGGGTCCTGGTTGCGAATGTCCAAGGTTCCCGGAGGATGACCTTACGGGAGATGCAGGTGTTGATCGGTTCTTTGAACTTTGCTTGCAGAGTGATTCCCATGGGCCGAGTTTTCCTGAGACGACTGTCTGCGGCAATGGCGGGGGTTGTTAAGCCACATCATCGGCTCCGGGTGTCGTGGAGCATTCGGGCCGACTTGGCCATCTGGGGGGAGTTTGTGCGTGATTTCAATGGGGTTATGGTGCTCCGGGAACGGGAGATCTCCAGTCGGGATTTACGCTTGTTTACGGATGTGGCTGGCAGTGTAGGGCTAGGGGTATACTTCAGAGACTCCTGGTGCGCGGAAGCGTGGCCCGCTTCGTAGAAAGCGGCGGGCCTGACGACTAATATAAAACTTTCTTGGAATTGTTTCCGTTACTGATGGTGTTGGCACTGTGGCCAGATCGGATTCGCAATCGGCGTGTTGTGTGGTGGTGCGATAACGAGGCGGTGGTCAGCGTGATAAATAACTACACGCCGCACTGCCAGTAGGTGGCTGACCTGATGCGTCAGATTGTGTTGGCCTGCTTGTGTTTGAATGTGGTGGTCCGTGCTAGGCACATTCCTGGTAACACTAACTTAGTCACTGATGCTCTCTCATTTTAAGTAGGAGCTGTTCCGGAAGCTGGTGCCGGAGGCCGAAGAGGCGGGGAGGGCGGTCCCCGCGTAGTTATGGCGGATTGGCCTAGGGACATGATCGAGCTCCTGCAGACTTCGGTGTCAGCGGCCACGTGGACGGCCTACCAGCGGGGTTGCGACAGCGTGGTGGCATTCCTGGAGGAGTGGGGATGGCAGTGGGGGCCCCCTCCTGATCATATGGTGGGTCAGTATGTTTTGGTTGCGAAGGCGGCAGGATTGTCACGATCCACGGTGAGTAGGCACTTGGCGGGGTACTCGTTCTTTGCGAAGGCGGTGGGGTGGGGGGCAGCTGGCGGGGGATTTTTAACGCGCAGGCTGTTGCAGGGCTTAGAGCGCTCCCTTCCTGTGCTAAGGGATGGGCGGCAGCCCATAACACATGAGTTGCTCCAGCGGCTGTGTTCGGCGTTGCCAAGAGTGGTTTCGTCCGGATACGAATGTGTTCTTTTCCGGGCGGTGTTGTCGCTGGCATTTTTCGGGGCTTTTCGTATTGGGGAATTGATTGCAGAGTCGGGTCGTGCTGTGGGCGGGAGGGGCTTGCAGGTGCACCACGTGAAGTGGGCGGGGGGAGGTGTCGGTCTTTACTTGGCACGTTCCAAAACGGATCAATCAGGGAGGGGCGCGTGGGTGTGATTGAGAGCGGTGGCAGAGTCCGCCATTTGTCCGGTGGGGCTGCTGCGGGCGTACTTGCAAGAGCGGCCGCCGGGCGGGGATAATTTATTTCTTCACGAGGACAGGACGGTGCTCATGTGGTTTCAGTTTACGGCGGTCCTACGGCTATCCTTGAGCCATATCGGGGAGGATCCTAGGTTGTTCGCCCCGCATTCCTTTCGCATTGGGGCGGCGACTAGTACCGCGGTGGTGGGTTTACCTGACGGGGACATACGGCGGATCGGTAGATGGAAGTCTGGTGCCTTCCGCAGATATGTGCGCCTGTAGAGGCAGTGGGGGTGGGCTAACCACTTGTTCTTTTTGCAGAAGCATTTCCATCTTCGTGTCGCTGTTGGGTGATCGGCCATTCTTTTGTCTTCTGGGCCGGTCGACGAGCAGCTATGCGCCCGGTGGGGCGAAATATTGGATTGGATGCGCTCGGGGTGACCGTTTCATAGCTGGGCGAGCGTGGGCTGCGCTGGATTCAGCTCCTGCCTTTGCTGCGGCACCACGAGCAGATGCAAGGGACACCTGAGGCCTTGCTGATACACCTGGGTGGCAACGACCTGGTGTCCTAGACTTGTCGGCAGCTTATTCGGACCGTTCAAGGACTTGCGCATGATCTTGACAATGTTCCCTGGTGTGCGTTTGTTGTGGTCGGACATCATTCCCAGGCCTGCTTGCAGGGATCAGCGGCGCTGGTCGCGGGGTCTGACAAAGATTAATCGCCAGATTGGCAGGGGGGTGGGGGAGCAGGGGTTGTGCCAGATTTTGCACCCTTGGGCCAATGTAGATTGTGCTGGCCTGTATAGGACGGATGGAGTACACCTATCCCCGGTTGGGATAGATTTGCTCTTGAACGATTGGCAGGAGGCCTTGGAAGATGTGTTGCGAGGGAAGGGTTCTGGTCGCAGCTTTTCCGGGGGGGGGAGGGGTCGGCTCGGGCTAGTAGGGGGCCCGAGCCAGTGGCGGGATCCCGGAGGTTTCTGGGGTCCGGAGCCGGAGCCAAGCTGGAGGGCGGGGGTGGGGTACCCCCGACCCGGACAGTCCCTCAGGCTTTTGCTAATATGGCGAAGCCGGAATGAGGGAGGCGAGGCAAGTTGCTGGGGCTGGGACCCGGTGGAAGCGGAAGCGGCGTCACTTTGCTACTCACATGGCTGGTGAGGGCTCGCTCTGCTGGGGGGGTAAAGTTAACTGTGTTGAATTGTTGTTGGTTATTGTTATTGGTTAATAAAGCTGCAACCAGTTTAATTCCCAATACAGTGTGTTGTAATTTGTTTAAGAAATGTCTGGGGGCGGGGAGTTGGGGGGGGTGGTTTGGTAAGGGAGGAGGGTCCGCCGTACCCGGTTAAGGAAATGGAGAAATTGTAAGAACCCTTTAGATAAAACATCCTTTCTTATTATTCTCGAAGAATATAAAGCATCATTAATTAAAAAAGAAATGTGATTACCATACTAAATTAATTACACAGTTATACTAAAAAAAAATTTTTTTTAAACTGCCTCTAATGTTTCGATTGATTTTTACGTTTTTTGGTGCGCTGAATCCAAATCTGGTAACCAATTTGCTCCATCACGTACAGATTTTTTGCTACATTGGGTTAGCAGTTTGAGGTGAACATTTCAGATTGAGTGCGATCGAGATAAAAGTTTCTTGGATGAATTCTTTATACTAATTGTTTAGTAGTTATTCAAATAAGAATAAAGAAAATTGTAACAAGGCAGCACATAAGAATAGAGTAATGTCAACAAAACACACTGTGATGGTAGCAAAATTGTCTGCACTTAAAACAGCCACATACATGTGCACAAACACTGAGCATATAAGAGCGAGGTTAGACACAAAGCAAAGCAAAGAAATGTGCAAAAAATGTTGTACAGGTATGTATGTAAGAATAGAAAACGCAAACCGCACCATTGCAATACATGAAGACAAACACCCGATGGTGTGAAAATAAAATTCTAATAAATGAGATCCGACACTGTGGTAATAACTAGCAAATTTTTATTTCAAAGTTTAGTAAAAACACGATATTTGTCAACACAGTTTAGATTTTAAAGTCATTCTTGGGTCAACCAATCTCCTGGTGGGCCCGTTTCTTCTTCCCCCCGAATGCTTCTCTTGGTGCGCTGCTTGGCATATTTTTCATCTGAGGTTTCCCGCAGCAGCAACCAGCAGAAATCAGCCATCATAGTGGTGTTCCATCTTCCTTGGTACCTTCTCTCTGCGTCCTTTGATGTCCTGGTGAAACCTTTCACCTTGTTCTTCACTGTACGCCCCCAGGTTTTCGGAAAAGTAGTTCACATGGGAGTGCAAGAAATGGACTTTCAGGCTCATGTTACAGCCTTGTTCTTTGAAGGCATTGAGCATCCTGGCAACAATATCCTTATAGTTCTCATCCCGCCTGTTCCCCAAGAATTTGAGAACATCCTTGAAGGAATCCCAGGCTTCTTTTTCCTTCTCAGACTTCGTTTCAGCGAATGCTCCATCTGAAATGAGTTTCCTTATATCAGGGCCAACAAACACTCCTTCCTTTAGCTTTGCTTCAGAAAGTCGGGGGAACTTTGAGCAAAGGTACCGAAAGCACTCACCATCTTTTGGAAGGGACTTGATGAATTGCTTAATGAGACCCAACTTAATGTGGAGAGGTGGTTATAGAATTTTATCACGAGGTACCAAGCTCTCATGAAGAACATTTTTCTCACCGGGTCTCAAATACTCCCGAATTGGCCAGTCTTTTTTCCCCCAGTGTAGGTCGCGGGCCCGGCTATCCCACAAGCAAAGGAAGCAGGGATATTTGGTGAAACCGGATTGCTGCCCTAATAGCATGGATAGAATTTTAAAGTCTCCACAAATCATCCACTTATGCTCATCATAACGAATCTTCTGAAGAATCAGGGCCAAATTCTCGTATTTTTCTTGGAGAATAACAGAGTGAGCAATAGGAACTGAAGCGAATGTGTTGCCATTATGAAGAACACCTTTTATGCTGTCTTTTGACGAATCAATGAACAGCCGCCATTCAGCAGGATCATACTTGAGTTTAAACTTTTCCATCACTCCGTATATATCGTTGCAAAATACCAAATCCTCCTCTTTGCTGAAATACTTCAAAAATTGTGTCTCGCGGTTGCGGTACCAATAAAAAGTTGTTCCTGGTGACAATAGATTTTTCTGTTTAAGCCGAGAACCTAGCAGTTGGGCAGCATCTTTTGGGAGTCCTAAATCCCGGACTAAATCATTCAATTCAGCTTGAGAGAAAAGTTCAGGTTTCGGATCTGGTTCAGTTTCAAACTCGGAAGTACTGGACTCATCGGGAAAAGACATCTGACGAGTCTCATCATGATCAGAACCGTCCACACAAATATGATCCAAAGATTTTGGTGGTTCAGGCACAGGTACTTCGTTGCTATGAGGCATAGGCCTAATTGCTGAGGGAAGGTTGGGGTAACTTATTATGTTCTTATTTTTTAAGTTGTATCCCTTCACAATGCAAGAGCAAAAATAGCAGTCACTGCTGTGGTCTCTTTGTTCACGCCACATCATAGGTATTCCGAAACGAAATGCTTGTTTTTTACCTTTCATCCATAAACGTAGATCTTCCTCACATGTCTTGCACACTTTGTGAGGAGCCCACGGTTTGTCTTGATCGCCTAACTTCAAACCGAAATAGGCGAAATATACTTTTTTAATAAATGCAGAAATGTTCCTCTGCTGCTTTTCACGGTATATTCCCCATAAATAAAACAAAAACTGTCCGGAGAGTTGACGCAACCTCTGGCTCTGTGAGCCATCACAAATACACAGCACTGCAAACTACAACTGTAGTGAACCACTTCAGAATAAAGCTGGATTACGACTGAGCAAACAAAAGGTAATAATGAACTTGCAAGAAACTGAAATTTGACAGGAACGTTCATGTCGCAACCACCGTGTTTGAGCGAGCGAACGAGGCGAGGCGAACAGGAAAGAACATGCGCCAGCGCGAGTACTGGATTTAGCCCCCCGCCTCCCAATTGTCCTGTTAATGTATAAAATGAATACAAAACACTCTAAAATATCATGAGGGAGTGTTTCTAGTTAGTTAACCATTACAACCTCTATTTTGGGCCAAGAAAATAAACTGCAGTCGGCTAAAAAGAAATTATGTGAACATTCCTTATTTGGGTAAGAAATCTAATTTTGCAAGAAAACGTGACGTGATGGAACATTTTGGCTATTTTTCCTGGATTCAGCACCCCAAAATCTATAGGAATCAGTTGCAAAACTGGAGGCAGTTTTTTGGTAGTGTACCTGTGTTATGAATGTTTTAAATAAGCCTAGAGAACTATTTGACATAGTAAAAAATTTAAAAATTACATCAAAGGAGTTAAATCTTACGCTTGCTCCAAATGCTTTTAAAATGGCTGAATTTTATAAGGAAAAAATATGCATTTATAAATCTTCTTTTCTATACCATTCTTCTAGTTATCCTTCTAGTCATGAGTGGAATCAATTTTCTACTATAAACATCAGACAACTGGATGATATAATTAAATCTTTACATGTTACTACTTCTGCATTAGATCCTTGTCCATCCACTTGGATTTATTTATCTCGTGATTGTCTTGCTCCTTATATCTTGAATTTAATTAATTCATCTCTCAAACAAGGATACATTCCTGACAATTTAAAAAGTGCTTCTAGGTTCGGCAGTTGGGGGAGGTTCTTTGCCAAGATGGCCGCTGAGCGTTCTTATTGACCAGATGCCTAAACGTCAAGGGAAGTTGAGGGCTGTTCCCTCGGAGTCTTCGCTCCCTTCTGGTGGTCCGATGGATCGCTTTGTCTCACTTACCCCAGACCAGAAACGGGAGGTCAGAGCCGGCTTGGCAGCGTCGGGTGAGAAGCCCGTGAAGCTGCCGTTGGATGTGGAGACATCTCTCTCTCCCACGCAGAGGACACCGCCGGAACGCCCCACTGCTCCAAGTCCAGCCTCAGCTGCTTTGACGTCGTTGCCTCCCGAGGAGGGGGCATCTGACGTTGTGCGAGGGGAGACAGCATTTGGCTCGACTTTGCCGGCCCCTGTTGTTACCAGGGAGGTTGTTGGCGTCTCTTCACCGGCACAAGTTTTGGATGCATCATTATTGGAAGGAAGGTTTCCTCCTGGGTTTGCTTCTACTCCTGTGGCACCTTTTTCCTTTTCTCTGACTAGACCGAAGACCTTCACGCTGGAAGCTATTTGGGAAGCTATTGCAAGTCTCTCCGAGGCCATTCAGTCCCAGTCTTCTACCTTATCACAGCGTATCCAAGAGAATGCAGTGCAGATTCGGGAGAATGTTGGTAGGATTGAGACTGTTGTTTCTGTTTCTGAACAGTTGAAATTGTCTTTGAATGACCATGGAACCAAGTTAGATACTTTGTCTGCAACATCTTCAGCTTTAATTAAAGAAAAACGGGACGCTTCGTTTTAAACTGGAGGCGTTAGAAAATGCCTCCAGGGCTTCTAATCTTCGGGTATTAAATTTCCCACAAATTAAAGGTATAACTGCATTGGACATGTTTAAGAGATACCTTTTAGAAATTCTGAAGGTCCCAGAGAATTTGATTCCACCTTTGACTAAAGTATTCTATTTACCATCTGGGAAGAAAGACTCAGAGGTTCTGAATGAAGTGTCTAATGTTAACTTTGAGATCCTGAATGTCTCTGCGTTGCTTGAGGATGGTGGTGGTGGTACTTGTGTACCTTCAACTCTTCTTGTTCAATGTGCTTTAGTCTCGGACAAAGAGTGGCTTCTGAAGTTGTTTTTCAAGAAGCGCTTGGAGACTTTATGGTCTGTCTCAATGTTCCCCGATCTTGCTAGGGAAACTCAGAAGAGAAGGAAACAGTTTCTTTTACAGAAAGCCGGAGTACTGCAGATTGGGGGATCCTTCTTTTTACGTTTTCCGTGTAGATGTTTGGTCATATATAGATCAATTAGATATTTCTTTACTAACCCTGTTGACCTCACTACTTTCATTAGTGCTAGGTTATCCTCTAACGATGATCCAGAATAATGTCTAATTTTCTGTGATTTTGGGTGTAGTCTGGGGTACCTCACGACCATCTGGTTTATTTGCTGTATGTTTTATTGTGTTAAATTTAGGAGCCAGGGTATTTAGACCCTGGGCTCTGTATTTCTTCCCCCCCCCCCCCTTCCTCTTGTGGACTACTTGAGAGTGTACTTTTCCTTGTATCCAGGTTTTTTATTTTTCCTCTTTGTTTCTTGTACTACTCACATTTACTTGCAGGACTGTAAGTCTTTATTTTCTTGCTGCATTGTTAAAATATTATAAATAAATAAATTCATCCTCTTTTTAAAGGTAAAAAGCTTGACATTTCCAAACCAAGTTCTTTCAGGCCAATCTCAAGTTTACCTTTTATGGCAACAATTTTAGAGAAGGCAGTTCATTTACAACTCCAATCCCATGTTGACAGTTTTGCTCCACTCGATCCATAGCAACATGGTTTTAGAATTGGTTACAGAGTAGAACTCTTCTTTTATCTTTAACACTAGAAGCTCCAAAAGGAATTTTACCTAGAAACCCCAAAGCGTGTCAATTGACGCATTATCACGACGACTGCGTTTAGCATGAAATGCAGATGTGAATTAATGTGAAGTTACTTATTTGCTAAATACATGCAGTATGTGAGGTCATTACATATTGTTTATTGTTTGTAATGTCGGAGTAAAACTGTAAACAATGATTGAGATGCGCCACCTAGTGGGAACATGAATTTATACCTAGAAGCCCCAAAGTATGTCAATTGACACATCCAAGACAATTGAGTGTGTCAATTGATGTACTTTTGGGATTCTAGGTATAAATTCATTTTCTCGCTAGGTGGTGCATCTGTCATTAATTTTCGATGCACATATTTGAACATCTTGACCTTGCTAACAAAGTCATGGAACACGACTGACATGGTTCTAGCAGTGGCGCTGGTATACAACTTCGAAGATGCATTTGCGTCAGTTGACGCACTTTGGAGCTTCTAGTGTTAATTGATAGACTTCTCAAAGGAATTGAAAAGCCAGATTATGGTTTTATTTTAATATTTCTTGACATTTCAGCAGCTTATGACTCCATTCTACATGATTTTCTTTTATCTAGATTACAAGAAATTGGTTTAAAAAATAAAGTTTTTTCTTGGTTTACTTCCTATATCTTTCAAATTGTTCTATTCAAGTAAAGATGGGGAATAATATTTCAAAACCATTTATTTAAAAAAAAAAAAGACATCCCTCAAGGATCTGCTTTATCTTCACTCCTTTTCAGTTTATATATGTCGGAATAGGAATGTATCCTATTTGTAATTTAATTAAAAGCCATGACATTTACTATCATCTTTACACCGATGACATCATGTTATACATGCATATCAACACTAATCAGTTACAACTAAATAAATGAATGTTTTCTAACATTACTTCTTGGCTATCAGATCATAACATGTTTTAAATTTGGATAAAACAGAATGCCTTTTTATTTCAAAAGATAAATCTTTTGTACCTCCGGATTTAGTAATTTTAAATGAAGCAAACATAAAAGTTAAGTCAGAAGTTAGATATGTGGTAGTAATTTTAGACCAACACCTACATTTTTCAAAACATGTAGTTAATGTAACAAAAGCTATTTTTGCAAAATTAAAAATGTTTCAACACCTAAGACCTCTATTAGCATCAAATGATTTTAGAACAGTAATTGAAACCATGATTTCTCCTCATTTTGATTTCTGTAATGTTTTATTTATGGGTCTTCCTAAACAAATTATTTAAAAACTCCAATTGACCCAAAACACGGCAGCAAGAATAATTTTACAATTACCAATTAAAGATCATATCACTCCAATCCTAAAATCTCTACATTGGCTCCCTATAGAGAGCAGAATTAAGTTTAAAGCCATACATTCAATTTTTAAGTTAATTCATTCAGAATCCTCCTCTTATTTTAAAGAAATTATTCAAACTATCTCTGATAATAGAGCACGGAGAAGTATTTCTAAGAACATGTTGGTCTCTCCCTCCGATCTCAAAATTTACAGCATATCTACATCAAAAAGGGCATTTTCTCTTTTCACTCCTTCCCTATGGAATTCACTTCCCCTTGCAATCAGATCCATAGATGATCCAAAATCTTTTTGAAGGCTTTTAAAAACTTTTTTATTTAAGGAATATTTTGATGATTCAATTTCTTAAATATATGTTTAATAATTTAATTAGTTTATTTTTGCCAGTTTTGTACTAATTTTAAGACCTTTATATATTATAATATTTGTATCTAGGCTCTGTTTTATTTATATTTTAATATTTTAATTGTTAACTGTATTTTCAAGTTTCACTGTAAACCGCTTTGATTTCCGAAAGTCGGTATATAAGTTCAATTAAATAAATAAATAAATAAATACATAAATTACAGGCAGCCTACCTTAATCAAAGGGACTTTCTTTCCAAATGTCCTCTGACATTTCTGACTGAGTGTCACAGCAAATTAATATAATCAAGCAATGACACTACATGACTTCATATTGCATAAAGAAGATATATTAAATACAAAGCACAATTAATCATAGAGTTTACCAGTGCTAGACTACAAGTAAATGATTCCGGTTTTGTAATTAAGTGTTGATATTTGACTACTGTTGAGAACTGATAAGCAGATAAAGATATAAATATAGGCAGACAGATAGATAGACATAATCTTTAATGGTATACGAATGTATACAAAACTGTTAATTTGTTCCATGTAAACCGCCCCTGATCTCTGGAAGGGGCGGTATAGAAGAAATAGATAAATAAATAAATAAATAATCTCAGTTGAATTATTTGATGTCTGAACTTATTGATCTTTAATTCCACTGTTCATATTTCTTTAATATTTGCTAATTTTTCCATCTCTTTAATTACAATTGGAATCAAATCCAAGGATCATATATTTAATCCCTGGTGCTGCCTAGAGTGGAATTCTGGACTTTGCCTGACAGTACTGAACTGCTTTAAATTTAATTTTCCCTTTAAATCCTTCTAATGTTTAAATGGACAAATTTTAAATAAATAATTGTCAAAATAAACAAATGTCCTTGTCTTTTAATAGATAAGTGGTGAAATGAGTTTAATCTGGAAAATCAAATTTTCAGATTAAACTCATTTCAATAATTTAACACAAAATTCAGTTTTATAATGGCAACCCCCCCCCCCCCCCACACACACACACACACATTTTTTCACAATTGTACCTGCACAGATTTTGCTGCTTCCAATAATCTGGTACATGAGTCCAGTAGAGGGCTTTATAGTGTAGTCAGACACTCAGGGACCTGGTCTCTGAAGTCTTCAGCTGTCGGGGAGTCAGGCTACCAGTATGAAGCAATTATACTAATTACTGTATATACGATTTTCTTCATAGAGGCTGGATTCACCATTAGGCAGCATAAATCACCAGCAGTGAAAGTCAAGCAATAAGTCTTGACAGCTGCAGAAACACATACATATGAATTGCTTTACTTTGATGGTCTCTGATCTATGCTGCCTCTTTCACCACCCCTAACAAGCATGCTGTCAGCGGCATGTAAAAAGCCTGTATAGTTATACACTATATACTAGTTGCTATGCCAGTATATAAGAATCTAGGCCAATTGTAGACACTCCTCAATACCACGAGCAAAGTGTTAGGCTCAAAACACTGGATCAATTCACACACCTATACAAAATAATCCAGTCTTCCAATACACCATCAAAGGGTCTCACTGTAGTATCAACCGTTACTGTAACCTATTGCAAATCAATCACGTACAACAATGGAATTAACAAAAGCCTTTACTATTGTTTGCTACTATATACCCAAACTACCTTGACTGACTCCCAAGTCTCTCTCCTGTTAATCGCATTACCCATCCCTGTCTATGTCCAATACCCCATACAAAACCATCACATTACACCACACAGAGCTATTCAGTATACCATACCCCACCCAAAACAGAAGAAACTCCAATCCAGACTAATCCAAATAAACACAAAGCCAAACATGGTGGCCCACTGCACCCTCTCTATAGCCCCTTTAAATTGTATGCTAATCAGCGCCAGGTCAATCAGAAATAAACTTCCTATCATACAAGAACTGATTAATGATGAAAGGCCAGATGTACTATGCATTATGGAAACCTGGCTAACAGACACTGACACAGTTCTCCTTAACCATCTAAGGATGAGGGGTTATAACCTCTTCAACTGCCCCAGAGATAAAAAGAGAGGTGGAGGAGTAATGATAACTGCAAAAGAAGCCTTAAAACTATCCATCATCACTTCTAATACACAAGAAGGATTAGATATACTCAAAATAGAGAACAGAACTCTAACAGTATGCCTCATATATAGACCCCCACAGCAGTCCATGAAGTATTAGCAACAGTGTTGGAAACAGTATGTACATCACCAATAAGAAAACCTCAAATTATACTAGGTGACCTCAGTTTATCATCCCTCCAGACTTCACATACAAACTCATTCCTGAAAGCAATGAAACAGATGGGATACCAACAAATAATACTCAACCCCACCCACAATAATGGAAGTATACTAGACATGGTATTCCTCCCTAAGTTTACACCAACTTACACAGCTGCCCGCACCCCCCCCCCCCCCATATAACACAGATCCCATGGTCAGATCACTTTCTGATCCAAATTACATTTAACATACCGTTACATTATACTACCCAAGCATTTCTATCAAACCCTATGAACACCCAACGAACAACTAGATGTAAGCCCTTTTATAAATGCACTCTCTTAAAAGCGATCACCATCCACTTCAGTACATCACAAACTGACCTTGATGAACTTATAAATCAATGGAACTCAGGAATAGCAGCAGCTGCAAAAATAACACCCAAACAACAAACTCACTCACACAATCTGAGGGGTGGTACACCCCAGATCTAGCTAGGATAAAAAATATCTCAGAAAAGCAGAACATAAATGGAGATCCAAAAAGACCACAGATAATAAAGCACATTACTTGTCAATGCTCACACTCTACAACGAGGCAATAAACACAGCAAAATAGAACTATCACTCCAAAATATTAAAATAATGCCATAAATCGCCTAAGGGAGCTATTTGAACTGGTAAAATCGATTATCAGGTCCCCACAAGATAGCTATTTAAAAATTCCAATCCAGTTACAGACTCTAGCTGATCTCTATGCCAGCAAACTAAACCCCAAAGACAGCCCTAGCCCCCATCTGATACCATCAGCCATGGCTACTTCAAAAAACTGGCAGACATTTCACACCATAGACACAAGACAAATCCTGGATATAATCTCAAATTTAAACACAACATCCCCACTAAATTCATGTCCAGTCTCGTGGATGAAAGCGCTGAAATCGGAAATGGCCCCTTTCCTGCTAAACATAGTAAATCAATCCCTCCAACAAGGAACCATGCCAAGCAACCTCAAAAGATCTGTAATCTGACCTATACTAAAAAACAAAAGCCTAAACAAAGACGACCATTCTGCATATAGACCAATTTCAAGCATCGCTTTTGTAGCTAAAACCATTGAGAAAGCAGTTCAACGTCAGCTCCAAGACTTCATAGATTCAACAGATGCCTAAGACGAACAACAATATGGATTTTGCCCTTTTCATGTAGTTGAAACACTCCTCCTAGTTCTGTTTGACAAATTAATCCAGGGACTAGAAGACACCAAAAAAGCATTCGTCCTCATCTTCCTGGATATAACAGCAGCATTTGACAGCATAAATCACGGGACCCTCATATCAAGATTCAATACCCTAGGCATAAAAGGACTCACCCTTAAATGGTTTTCATCATATATAACTAACCAACTGCAGCATGTCCAAATCGATCAAAAAACGCCAAACACTTTCCCCCAAACTCAGGGAATACCCCAAGGGTCAGCCTTATCTTCCCTCTTGTTTAATTTATACATGAAGGAGGGAGGAGTGGCTCAGTGGTTGGGACAGGTTACCTCAGGCCGGAGGGCTAGGGGTTCAATTCCCACATGGGGACAAGCAACCTCAGTCCAGAGGGACTGAGGTCTCTAGTCCCATGGTCATTCCTTGTGGCCTTGTGCAAGCCACTTAACCCTCCATTGCCTCAGGTACACTTAGACTGTGAGCCCTTCGGGGACAAGGGAATAAAAAGTACCTGTTAGTATACATGTAAACCACACTGATTCTAAAAAGCATGGTATATAAAAGAAAAGAAAAAATAAATAAATATAAAGTTAATCTGCACAATATTCAAAAAAACATAAAATAAATTATCACATATATGCTGACAACATCATGTTGTACACCTAGATATACATAATCCGATTTATGATACACTAGCAGCCTACCTAAAGGAAACCCAAACCTGGCTTCATGAAAAAAATCTGAGCATCAATCTTAAGAAAACTGAGGTAAAGTTTATATCAAAAAACCCCAAATTCAACCCCCCTTCAACAATTCACCTGAATAACAATCAATTCAAAGTCTAACAGGAAATAAAATATCTAGGGGTTACTCTTGATAAAATACTTAGCATGGAGCCCCACCTACGGCTCTTAAATAGAACTATATTCTATAAGCTAAGAATTTTACAACCTCTGAGAAACCTCATTGACCTGTCTGATTTCAGAATAGTAGTGCAAGCGCTTATAACACCCCACTTGGACTACTGCAATGGCCTCCTACAGAGAATATAAAAAAAAATTAAACATACGCCAATTGGCTCAAAATCTTACAGCAAGAATCATAATGAAAGCATATCACTCTGACCATATAACACCCATCCTATTCGAGCTCCATTGGTTCCCAATTTCATCCAGAGTTAGATACAAAATAATAATGACGACTTTCAAACTAATACATAACATAGCCCCCTCCCACCTTTCCACACTCATCAAAGTACAACCCTCGAATACAAGCAGAAGATCTCCCAACCAAAACATACTAAAAGTACCATATTCTATATGTACTACCAACAATTCACTAGCAATAGGGCATTTACTTACATAGCACCACTTCAATGGAATACCCTCCCTGACATGTTAAGAGGAAACAAGGACCTTCAATCATTTTGCAAAGATTTAAAAACTCAACTAATTAGAGAACATTATACCAACTCCTATAGCATTCTTGCTCACTACACTACCTACCCTCCCCCCCACACATTTCACCCCCCCCCCCCACTCCTCCCTGCATTGAAACTGATGATGTAAAGCTTGACCTGGTACCCTTAAGAAGTATACCAATCCCACAATCCTGTAAATTGCTCTGTAAATAGTTAAAAGTGGCTACACCTAGTACCACTCTATGAAAATAGTTTGAGGCGGAACCTCAACTACCTTGTTCTATGTATAAAGTTCTTAACACTGTCCATTTTAGTTTAACCTGTTATGATGTAAACCGCCCCTGATCTCTGGAAGGCATGGTATAAAAATATGCGCAAATAAATAAATAAAATAAAATAAATATCTGTGACCCTTTAGAGCTGTGACTGGGATGCCTGCATTTTTTTTCTTCACATATCACCGAGGTCTGGGGAAACATAAAGCAAAAGCATCTTTCTCTCTTATATGCCCCTATACCCTGCCCTTACCCAATCTCTCTCTTTATCATATGCCCCAGCACCCCACACTCACCCAGCAGTACTCATTCACTACATCCCCTACAAACCAGGCAGTCTTCAACATTTCTCCACCACCAGACACCCCACATCTCACCCCCTATGTCCACAGCACTCCTTTAGTTGGCTAGCTAATCCTCACCCCCTATGTACATACACACATCCAAGGCCCTCCCCCCAATTGGACAGTTAATCCTCACCCCTCCATCTACAAGAAGCCCCCTTAGTTGACCAGCTAATTCTTGTCTTCTTCTCCAACTGCTTAGCCTCACATTACTGAACCTCATTTCTTCCCTTATATGACCATCACCTGCTAAGTTTCACTTTTCATCACCCCCCGCCTCACTCTTACCCAATCTCCTCCAACAATTTAGGAATCTTCGTGCTATCAACCTATCAGCTCTCTCCACTGCTGTCTCACTACCTCTTTCCTACACTATGTCATCTAAGTCTGTTGATGTGGGCGTATCTTCCTATAACACGTAACCAACATCAAGAAACTATATATCCAATATTGTTAATACCCCTGTTATATCCAAGTTTTTAATTCCTTGTTCTATGTAAAGTTCATTTTGTTTAACGTAAATGTAATGAAAACCACTTTGAATGTAAGAAAAGCAGTATAGAAAATTTGTTAAATAAATAAATAACACTGTGCTCTCCTCTGCTCTGGATGCTCTTGCTTCTCCCACTTCATGTCCTGTGAGGCATATTGTACCTCAGCCCTGGCTGTCCTCTAAAGCCTGCTACCTCCATTCCTGTGCATGCTCAGCTGAGTGCCTTTGGTCCAAATCCTGCACCTTTTGCAGTTCCTAAATTTCAAATTCATGCTATCCTCTTTACAGTCTGCTATAGCACTCTCCAAGCAAGTATACTATGTCCATCTTACTACCTCTCTTGCCTCTAAACCTCGTTGTCTCTTTACAACTCTCAATTCTCTCCTCAAAGTGCTCCCACCTCCAACTCCGTTTTCCCTTTCTGCCCAGACTTTGTATGACTACTTCCATGATAAAAACCACAAGATTAATCTTGAGTCCCCCCAAGGTCATCTCAATTTTCCCATCCCCCCTCTTTATTCCTTAATCACCTGTTCCTCCTTTTTTAAGATCACAAAAGAAGCAACCAATCATCTTCTTTCCTCCTGTAAATGTACTACCCGTTCCTATGATCCTATCACCACTTATCTACTAAACTCCATCTCCTCCACTGTTGTCCCTTCCATCTGTCATATCCTCAATCTATCACTTTCTACCATGACTGTTCCTGCAGCCTTCAAGCATGCTGTGGTTATACCTCTCCTTAAGAAACTATCCCTTTATCCTACATGTCCATCTAATTATCAACCCATCTATCTCTTCCTCTTTATTTCTAAATTACTTGAACGTGCAGTTCATCATTGCTGTCGTGACTTGCTCTCCCCCCCCCAGTCCATTCTGGATCCACTACACTGTGGCTTTCACCCTCTACATTCTACTTAGACAGCTCTTGCCAAAGCCTCAAATGACTTGTTATTCACCAAATCCACAGGTCTTTACTTGATTCTCATCCTTCTTGATCTTTCTGATGTTTTTGACACTGCTGATCATCACTTTCTCCTTGATACCCTGTCCTTGCTTGGATTTAGGGGTTCTAACATACCCTGTTTTTCTTCCTATCTCTCCCATTGCACTTTTAGTGTATGTTCTGTTGGATCATCCTCTACTGCCATCCTGCTTTCAGTCGGTGTATCATAAGGCTCTGCCTCGGGACCTCTCCTTTTCTCTCACTACACTCAGTCCCTTGGTGCACCCACCTCCTCCCATGGTTTTCAGTACAATCTATACATTTATGATGCTCAGATCTACTTCTCTGCTGCTGAAGTCTATCCAGGAATTCAGACTCGTATCTCTGCCTGCTTATCTGACATTAGTGCCTGGATGTCTCACTGCCATCTGAAACTTAACATGGCCAAAACTGAGCTCCTTATCTTTATTCCTAAGCCCATCCACTCTAACTCCTTTCTCTATTTCTGTGGATAACACTTTATTCCTCCCTGCTTCCTTAGCTCACAACCTTAGGGTCATCTTTGACTCCTCCCTCTCCTTTCCATATGCATCCAATGGATAACTAAAACCTGACGCTTCTTTCTTTATAACATTGTCAAAATGTGTCCCTTCCTTTATGAACACACTACTAAAACCCTTATCCATTTTCTACAGTAGTTACCTTCCTTCTAGATTATTGCAACCTCCCCTTCACTGGTCTTCTTCTGAATCATCTCTTTCCATTTCAATCTGTTCAAAACCTCAGCTGCATGGCTAATCTTCCATCAGTATTGCTATGCCCATGTCATCCCTCTTCTCGTGTCACTTCAATAGCTCCTTATCTGTTTCTGCATCCAGTTCAAACTCTACAACTGAACTGTAAATGCCTTCATTTGGCTGCTCCTCACCAGCTTTTCTCTCTTATCTCCCCCTGCACCCCTCCTTGGGAACTCCACTCTTCTGGCAGATCCCTTCTATCTGTGCCCTTCTCTTCCACTGTCAGTTCTAGACTTCATTCTTTCTACCTTGCCGCTCTTTATGCCTGGAACAAACTACCTGAGTTGGTACGTCAGGTTCCATCTGTGGCCCTGTTCAAATCCAGGCTAAAAACTCACTTCTTTGAGACTGGTTTTGGATCCTGATCCCCTTAGTCTCCTATTCACCTCCTATATCTTTCCCTACCATTCCCCTAGATATATCCTTGTCCCCAGTTGTGTTGTCTTGACTGTTCTTTTGTCTGTCTTTATTGGACTGTAAGCTCTTATGAACAGGGACTCTCTCTTACATGTCTTTGTACAGCGCTGTGTATGCCTTGTGTTGCTATACAAATGATAAGTAGTAGTAATTCACATTCCTCACCTCTGAGGAACTCCCACAGACAGACAGTGAGATTATTCTTGCTGATACCTCTTCTTCCTTTGACTGCCTGTAATTTCCACTGCAGAAGAGAACTGCTGTATCTCTGCACATAGGAATCTTCTTAAGCCATACAATGCAAGAAGGAACTCCGATGTAAACCTCATAGTCTCAGGTCTCATGAAACTTGCAGCAGAGTTCCTTCCTGCACCAAACAGCTTAAACCAAATAAGAGCTGCACATGCAGAGATAAATCAATGTTCATTTCTTCAGGGCTGGCAGTTGATTCTAGGGCACAAAATCCAGAGCGCCAAGGTTCAATTTTGAGGCAACCTGGTATCTGGGATTTGTTGAGTCTCAGTGTAAATAATGGGGCACTTCATCACTTTACAGACACAGCAAACAAGCTGGAACTAAATCCACCTGGTAAGCACCAGACTCCAGCTGACCCAACTTGCAATACTAGCAAGACATTAATTGATGGAATATATTTCTTCCAAAAAATGACCTGTATGTGACCCAACCATTCTTATACACCAATGTAATAGTTCCATGCTAATATTAAAAAGAAAAGAAGTCAATATCCCAAAGCACTTTTGTGATCATTAGTAGGTGCCATAGGTATTTTTGTTTGAATTTTCCTGGCTAAAAAACACTTGCAGGCACATTTTACTAATAGGGCCCGCTTCTTTCCCATGAATAGCAGAGATGCCCATCTCAACAGGACGTCCATCCCCGTTATTCATGCCTTCCCCACCGGCGTCTATCTTCCGTGCTGGTTGTATGGGGAAGGTAGACGGGGATGGGGAGGGGTTAGATTGGGGGCAGAATTAGGGCCGGTGACTTGTTCAGGGGAAGTTATTCTAGCTCAGAGGTGGAATAACTTCCCTGGACAGTTTTTTCGGCTGGCCCGGGGCACGGATAGGGCAGGGTGGCCCGAGGACATTTACTGCAGCCTGACCCTGGCCTTAGGAGGCCAGATCAGGGGCCGGGCTGTGGGGAATTCAATGTTAAAGCCAACAGCTGGGATTGTGGCTTTACAATGGAGCCACGGTGCCATGGCAACCAGACGCCATGACACCACAGCACCATTGTAAAGTCCTGAGTTAGTCAGGCTTTTCCTGTACATGCAGACCGGATGGAATCGTGGTCCGGGCCTTCATGTACAGGACTCTTTGCGATTCTGACACCATGGGGATAGATGTGCCCCACGGGATCACAATCGCGATGCCTTCTGTACGTCCAGTTTAGACCAGGCGTACAGAGGGCATGTACATCTGAGACAGAATCGGGCTGATAAAGTCTAAGTGCAATCTGGGACATCCAAAACAGAATGTCTGAAAATAAAGCAGGCACGTCCAAGTTTAGGCATGATTTCACAAACTTCAACATACCCGAAAGGATTACAAAAGGGGACTGTTACTTCTGGAGAGAGATCTGCAATTGTGAGTATATACTTCTGGGAATTTTCTGTAAGGAATTCTTTGTATTAAAGCTAATTAATCTGTGAACCCACTATTTTTTGTTAAATCAGTCAGGGCCTAGTAGCAGCAGTTTAAGTTTAAATTTAAAACACAGAAGACAACTTTCTGGTTACATATCATACCCAGCAGAGAGCTTGTAGTTTAAATTAATAGTCACTCAGGGCCTAGTATCAGCAAAGTACTTTTAGTTTAAATTTAAAACACAGAATAGAGCTTTCTGGCTAAATTTAGAACCCAGCAGAGGGCTTGTAGTTTAAATTTCATAATAAGTTAGAGCCTAGCAGCAGCAAAGTACTTTTAGTGTAAATTTAAAACACAGAAGAGAGCTTTCTGGTTTAATTTGGAACCCAGCAGAGAGCTTGTAGTTTAAATTTAATAGTCACTCAGGGCCTAGCATCAGCAAAGTACTTTTAGTGTAAATTTAAAACACAGAAGAGAGCTTTCTGGTTAAATTTGGAACCCAGCAGAGAGCTTGTAGTTTAAATTTCATATTAAGTTAGAGCCTAGCAGCAGCAAAGAGCTATAAAGGAAACACTCTGGACATGGTATTCATACCCACCAAACAGCAGCACAACGAAGGAAAAAAACCTGTAACAAAAATAACTCAAGTACCATGGTCCGATCACCACCAAATAGAACTCAAAATGCATCTGCCCTCTCTACCTGAACACCCGAAAACCGGACGATCAACGCACCCTCAAAGGAGATTCAATAAATTCAACAAAGAAGCTCTCATAAGCTCTATTGCATCCCACATAGACTTGGAAAACACGGACCTCAATGATCTAATAAACAGATGGAAGTCAGGAATACAAGCTACATCAGAACCAAAATGGAAAGCCCCAATTAACACAACTAAATCCAGAACAGAACCATGGTACACCGAAACTCTGACCAGATTGAAGAGAGAACTAGGAAAACTGGCGAGAAAATGGCGGCAAAGCAAAACCATAGAACATAAAACGGAATACACTAATTTACTAAATAAGGCCATAAATAAGCCCAGAGAATTATTCGAATTGGTCAAATCACTAACCAAGACCTCCCAAGATGATCACTATAGCAACAAAATTAAGGCTCAAACCCTGGCAGATCACTACGCAAGCAAACTAAACCCACATGTGGCTACAAAACCCACACAATGCCTGGGCACCGCCCCCCCCCCCCCCCCCCCGCGCCACAACTCAACATGGCGGCGAGCGAAAACCGGGACAGTGATTGGAACAATTTCCGAAAAATTGAAGACCAGCAAATTATGAACATAATCACTAACATAAACACCACAACCTCCCCACTGGATCCCTGCCCTGCTGCATGGGTCAAGGCAGTGAAACTAGAAAGTGCCCAACACGTCTCACATATAGTAAACCAATCACTCCAACAAGGAATCATGCCTACGCAACTTAAGAAATCCATCATAAGACCTATACTAAAAAACAAAACACTCAATAAGGACAACCCAGCATCCTACCGCCCAATATCCAGCATATCCTTCCTAGCAAAAATTATTGAAAAGGCAGTCCTACAACAACTGCAAGACCACCTGGATGACAACGAAACCCTAGATGATCATCAATACGGCTTCAGGCAACATCATGGGGTTGAAACCCTACTGATTGCACTACTAGACAACCTATTCAAAGGCCTAGAAGACAAAAAGAAAATGTTTATTCTCATATTTATTGACATCTCAGCGGCATTGGATACAGTACACCATGGAACCCTCATGAACAGAATTGAATCAATAGGAATATCGGGAACCCCCCTAAAATGGTTCTCATCATATATAACAAACAGAATGCAACAGGTCAAGTTCAACGATGAAAAAGCAGAGGCGTTCCCCCAAACCCAAGGCATACCTCAAGGCTCAGCTCTTTCCTCACTTCTTTTCAACATATACATGCAACCAATTTGCAAAACCTTCCAGAAGCACAAAATCGACTACCACATATATGCAGACGATATAATGCTGTATACACAACTTGACGCAAATAATCCAAATTACATCCAACTAGAAGAATGCCTAAGCGAGATGCAAACCTGGTTACAACGAAACAACATGGCTATAAACCATAAAAAAACAGAGGTGATGTACATCTCCAGAAAACCAGATTTCAACCCGCCTGCAACAGTCACCCTGTGCAACAATACCTACCACACGAAGAAAGAAATAAAATATCTAGGGGTAATGCTCGATAGCGACCTAAAGATGGAAAAACACCTCCACATCATAAACAGGGCTATCTTCCACAAACTAAGAGTCATACAGCCACTACAGAACATCATTGAACCTCATGATTTCAGGACAGTAGCTCAAGCTCTCATCACACCTCACTTTGACTACTGCAACGCCATTTTACAGGGCCTACCAAAGAAAACCCTGAACATACTGCAAATGGGGCAAAACGTGGCGGCTAGAATCATCATGAAAAAAGGTTTTGCTGAACACATCACACCAGTCTTAATCGAGCTACACTGGCTCCCCATTACAGCTCGAATAAAATATAAAACCCTAATAACCACATTCAAACTCATTCATAACACAGCGCCATCTTTCCTCTCCAACCTAATCAACACACAACCTCTCAACAGAAGCAGAAGAACCACCAATTTAAATACCCTTTGCGTACCGAAAAGTATAAGATCTGTCAAAACCGGTACAAGTAACAGAGCATACTCGTACACAGCACCCGCACTCTGGAACCAACTCCCGCCTGAGCTACACTCTAGCAACGACCTGATGGACTTTAGGAAAAAACTCAAGACTTACCTATTTCAGATTCATTATAACATGATCTAGACAATGAGGACTAACCCTTGCTACCCACAGAACCAAAGATGTACATATGTGTAAAAAAAAAAAAAAAAAAAAATGTATATATGTAATTAATTCCTCCCATCTTATGGAAGGAAAATCAATTACCTAACTGCTGTGTGTCGTGCTTATCCTGTCAATCACTTTATATATAATACAAATTTTCTGTCCTGATCAGACAGCTCCGACATGTAATCTAATCCGCTACTGATCACTGGAAGTAGCGGTATACAAATGTATGCTAAATAAATAAATAAAATAAATAAATAAATAATTTAAATAAGAATATAGATTAGGACAAAAGGCAAAAGAGGGTCAGTACTCTTTGAAAAGCAAATAAAGTCTTCTAGAGACCTTTACAAAGAGGCCTTCTACCTAGGGGGCAAGAGACATGTAAAGGTTTTTCAATAGGTGTTAACACTAGGTGGCAGGACAAAAGGCCATTTTGAAAGACTCCTTCTATCCAAGCAAGGACTGTTAATCATCCAGGAAGTTGGTCACAGCTTACCTTAGCAGCACAGGCATAAATAGCTCAACCAGAGCTCTGTGATCTTCAGTCTTGCAGGACTACAAAAGGGGACTGTTACTTCTGGAGAGAGATCTGCAATTGTGAGTATATACTTCTGGGAATTTTCTGTAAGAAATTCTTTGTATTAAAGCTAGTTAATCTGTGAACCCACTATTTTCTGTTAAATCAGTCAGGGCCAAGTAGCAGCAGTTTAAGTTTAAATTTAAAACACAGAAGACAACTTTCTGGTTACATATCATACCCAGCAGAGAGCTTGTAGTTTAAATTAATAGTCACTCAGGGCCTAGCATCAGCAAAGTACTTTTAGTGTAAATTTAGAACACAGAAGAGAGCTTTCTGGTTAAATTTAGAACCCAGCAGAGAGCTTGTAGTTTAAATTTCATAATAAGTTAGAGCCTAGCAGCAGCAAAGAGCAATAATTTAAAATTTAAAATCAAATAAGAATATAGCTTACCTCAGCAGCACAGGACAGGGTACTGTGTAGCAGCCCTCTTTTAATAAGTGTTATTTCCCTCCCTCCCTCCCCACACCCACCCATCCCTGGGATAATCGTAGCTTTACAGGTACTTACACATCTGAAAAGACAGGGGGTGCTCTCAGGTGCAGCTCGTTACCCAAATCAGTCATACACTAAGGACCTGAGATTAATTAAGCTTCAGGTGAACAAGGTATATTAAACGTATTAGGTACAGTTTATTAGTATAAATATCCATAGCAACCCTTAGGAAGTAAAGAACTTAAAGATCTAAGCAAAAACATAAAACTAAAGATGCAGACAGCAGTCCAGCAGCGAGTTGGGGGCTTTCCAGTCTTTTGCATTGAGTGTTACATGTATGATTTTCTCCCAGTTGGTGAGAGGTCTTACGTGTGCACTAGATGCAAGGAGCTTTTTGCTCTCAGGGAACAAGTCCGTTCTCTAGAGGCAGGAGTAGCAGACTTGGAAAACATAAGAAAGACAGAGAGGTACATAGACGAGACCTACAGGGATATAGTCCTGAAGTCCCACCTCCAGTCTGGCAGCATCCCTGTTGCCATGGAGGAGAGAGGTCACGTGACAGGAGAGCATCACCCTGGTGTGGCAGGAAGTGATCCTGTAACTAGGACCTGTCCTCCAGGTGATGTAAAACCCTCTCGCACCAAGGAGGTTTCTCCAGGGCCATGTGCCCATGAGGGAAGGGTTAGGACAGCCGTTATAGTTGGTGATTCGATCATTAGGCATGTAGATAGCTGGGTGGCTGGTGGACATGAGGACGCCTGGTAACATGCCTGCCTGGTGTGAAGGTAGCGGACCTCACGCGCCACCTAGATAAGGTCTTAGATAGTGCTGGGGAGGAGTCTGCTGTCTTGGTACATGTTTGTACCAATGACATAGGAAAATGTGGTAGGGAGGTTCTGGAAGTTAAATTTAGGCTTTTAGGTAGGAAGTTGAAATCCAGAACTTCCAGGGTAGCGTTCTCTGAAATGCTTCCAGTCCCACGTGCAGGACCCAAAAGGCAGGCAGAGCTCCGGAGACTCAATGCGTGGATGAGACAATGGTGCAGAGATGAGGGTTTTGGATTTGTTAGGAACTGGGGAACATTCTGGGGAAAGGAGAGGCTCTTCCAGAGGGATGGGTTTCACCTTAACCGGGATGGAACCAGGCTGCTGGCATTAACCTTTAAAAAGGAGATACAGCAGCTTTTAAACTAGATAATAGGGGAAAGCCGACAGTCGCCCAAGAGCGGATGGTTCGGAAGAATGTATCCTTGAAGGATACTACCAAAAGCAGAAAGGTTTCAAAAAAGAGTAAAGTAGCCCAAATGCCCTCGAGTATGGAGCAGACAGAGCTTAAAGATCCCAAATTACCCATGTCTACCAACAGCCAAACTAATATGAATAAAATACAGTCTCTAAAATGCTTGTATGCAAATGCTAGAAGTCTAAAAAATAAGATGGGAGAGTTAGAATATATAGCACTAAATGAGAGGTTAGATATGATTGGGTTATCAGAGACATGGTGGAAGGAGGACAACCAGTGGGACATTGTGATACCTGGATACAAACTATATCGTAATGATAGAGTTAATCAAATTGGTGAAGGGGTTGCACTCTATGTTAGGGAGGGCTTTGAGTCAGAAAGGATTAAAGTTTTGCAGGAAACAAAATTTGCTCTAGAATCTCTATGGATTGAAATGCCATGTAAAAAGGGGAAGGCGATGGCAGTGGGGGTGTACTATCGACCGCCTGGCCAGAATGAACAAATGGATGAAGGAATGCTAAAAGAAATCAAGGAAGCTAACAAAAGTTATAGAGCAGTAATAATAATGGGTGATTTCAATTATCACGGTATCGACTGGGTCAGTGTCACAGCAGGACATGCTAGGGAGATAAAGTTCCTAGATGACATAAATGACTGCTTCTTGGAGCAGCTGGTTCATGAACCAACCAGAGGGGAAGTCATATTAGACCTAGTCCTTAGTGGAACACCAGATCTAGTGCAAGAGATAAGGGTGTTGGGGCCACTTGGCAATAGTGATCATAGCATGATCACCTTTGATTTAATTAGTGGAGGAGGGATAGTAAGGAAATCCACAGTGCTACCTTTCAACTTTCGAAAGGGAGACTATGATAAAATGAGGAAAATAGTTAAGAAAAAACTAAAAGGAGCAGTTGCAAAGGTTAAAGACTTACATCAAGCTTGGGTGTTGTTGAAAAATACTATCTTGGAAGCCCAGACCAGCTGTATTACACGCTTTAAGAAAAGTAGAAGGAAGTCCAAAAAACTGCCAGCATGGTTTAAAGGGGAGGTCAGAGAGGCTGTTATTGCCAAAAAAGCATCTTTCAGGAAATGGAAAAAAGAGCCGAACGATGAAACCTGGAAACAGCACAAGCACTGGCAAGTCAAATGCAAGGCATTGATAAAGCAGGCAAAGGGAGAATTTGAGAAGAAGCTTGCTGCAGATGCAAAAACGCGAAATAAAGATTTTTTCAAGTACATTCATAGCAAAATACCTGTGAGAGAGTCAGTTGGTTCATTAGATGATAGAGGAGTTAAAGGGCACTAAGAGGCGACAAGGCAATAGCAGAGAGACTGAATGAATTTTTTGCTTCGGTCTTTACTGAGGAAGATGTAGGGATGTTACCCATGACTGAAGTGGTATTTAAAGGTGCGGAAGAATTGAAAGAAATATTGATACATCGGGAAGATGTATTTCAACTATTAGATAAACTGAAGAGTAGCAAATCACCTGGACCGGATGGTATACATCCAAGGGTTTTGAAAGAACTGAAATATGAGATTGCAGACCTGCTATTAGTAATCTGTGAATTTTCATTAAAATCATCTGTAATATCTGAAGATTGGAGGATTGCCAATGTAACGCCAATTTTTAAAAAGGGTTCCAGGGGTGATCCGGGAAATTACAGACCGGTGAGCCTCACGTCAGTACCGGGAAAAATGGTAGAAACCATCATAAAGAATAAAATTACTCATCATGTAGATAGTCATGGCCTAACGGGAGACAGCCAACATGGTTTTAGACAAGGAAGATCTTGTCTTACTAATCTATTATGTTTTTTTGAAAGTGTGAATAAACAGGTGGACAAAGGTGAGTCGGTTGATATAGTGTATCTGGACTTTCAGAAAGTCTTTGACAAGGTCCCTCATCAGAGACTTTTGGCAAAACTAAAGAGTAGTGGGATAGGAGGCAGTGTACTACTGTGGATCAAGAACTGGTTAAAAGATAGAAAGCAGAGGGTTGGACTAAATGGCCAATTTTCCCAATGGAGAAAAGTGAATAGTGGTGTACCCCAGGGATCTGTGCTGGTTCCGCTGCTTTTTGACATATTCATAAATGACCTGGAAAGTGGAATAACGAGTGAGGTTATCAAATTTGCAGATGACACAAAACTATTTAAAGTTGTTAAAACCCAAGAGGATTGTGGAAATTTGCAAGAGGATATTGATAAATTGGAAGACTGGGCATCAAAATGGCAGATGAAATTTAATGTGGACAAGTGCAAAGTTATGCACCTAGGGAAGAACAACCCAAACTATGGTTACACGATGCAAGGTTCCACATTAGGAACCACCACCCAGGAAAAAGATTTAGGCATCATTGTGGATAGCATGTTAAAACCCTCGGCCCAGTGTGCAGCGGCAGCCAAGAGAGCAAATAGAATGCTAGGTATCATAAGGAAAGGAATGGAAAATAAAACAAAAGATATTATAATGTCTCTATATCGTTCCATGGTGAGACCGCACCTTGAATATTGTGTGCAATTCTGGTCGCCGTATCTTAAAAAGGATATAGCGTTATTAGAAAAGGTTCAAGAAGAGCCACCAAAATGGTAAAGGGGATGGAAGGATACTCCTAGGAAGAAAGGCTAAAAATGTTAGGGCTCTTTAACCTGGAAAAGAGATGGCTGAGGGGAGATATGATAGAAGTCTATAAATTAATGAAAGGAGTGGAACGGGTAAACGTAGATCGATTGTTTACATTATCAGAATATAGAAAGACTAGGGGACAAGCAATGAAGCTACAGGTAAACTATTTAAAACTAATAAAAGAAAATATTTCTTCACTCAACGTGTAATCAAACTCTGGAATTTGTTACTGGAGGATGTAGTAAAGGCTGTTAGTGTAGCTGGGTTTAAAAAAGGTTTGGACAAGTTCCTGGAGGAAAGGTCCATAAACCATTATTAAGAAGGGACCCAGGATATCAATGCTTGACCCAGTACAAGCATTGCGGAACCTGTGTCTTTTGGGGAAACTGCTAGGTACGTATGACCTAGATTGGCCACTGTTGGAAACAGGATACTGGGTTTGATGGACCTTGGTTTGACCCAGTATGGCATATCTTATGTTCTTATGTTATTTTCATCTACACTGATATCCCCAGACTAGTATACCAAAGCAAGGACATCTAATAGCCTAATGGTTAGAGCAGTGAGCAATGGCTGAATATCACCACTGCCTGCTTAACTCTGTGCTGTCTCCACTCTGCCCGTAGAATGTGGCAGTTATAGTCGGGCATTCAGCAGCACAAACTGGGGACTCTCAGAAGCATTAACTGTATTGGTGTTGCTAATATCCTGATGAGCTAAGATGTGCCAATACCTCAAGGAGTTGTTAGTGGGATGGGAACAGCTGGGTGATGTAGAAAAACAGCGGGCACAACTGAAAGGGAATATTTTAAGGGCAACCAACTTTTTGTTGGAAAAATAAATAAAGGTAAAAGAAAAGGAGGCCTCTAAGGTTCTCAAAAGAAGTAGCTGAAAAGGTGAAGAAAAAGAAGGAGGCCTTCATTAAATACAAGCGATCACAGAGAGAGGAAGACAGGAATCTATATTTGGAACTGGCAAATTAGGCAAGAAAGCAAAGATACAAAAAGAAGAAGAAATAGCCAATGCAATAAAATGGGGGGATAAGACATTTTTCAGATATGTTAGTGAGAGGAGGAAGGGAAAAAGTGGTATTGTCAGACTCAAGAGTGCAGGGGAGGAATATGCAGAAATTAATGAGGATAAAGCAGAATTGCTTAACAAATATTTCTGTTCTGTGTTCACAGAACAAGAACCAGGAGTAGGACCTTAGAAAACACCCACAAATAGGAACAGAAGCGACCGGGATCTCAAATAATTTTCAGAAGACTGTCTTTGTGAGAAACTAGCTAAACTAAAAGTAGAGAAAGCGATGGGACTGGATGGGATACTGAGGGAACTTGAGAACATTTTAGCTGTTCCACTGTCTGACCTTTTCAATGCCTCTTTGGAGTCAGGAGTAGTGCCAGAGGACTGGAAAAAGGCGCATGTGGTCCCTTTACACAAAAGCAAACATAAGGATGACATTGAAAACTACAGGCTGGTTAATCTAACTTCTCTTGTTAGTAAATTATTGAAAAGGCTACTAAAAGAGAGAATACTGAGGTTTCTGGAGTCCAATAGATTGCAGGATCCGAGGCAGCATGGATTCACCAGAGTCAAGCCTTATCAGACAAATCATATTGATTTCTTTGACTGAGTGACCAGGGAGTAGGACCGAGGGAGAGCCCTAGATGTGGTGTATTTCAATTTCAGTAAAGCCTTTGACACCGTTCCACACAGGTGACTTATAAACAAACTGAGCACCCTCAGTCTGGCTTCCAGGAAGGTCACAGCACCAAGTCTATTTCACTTTCTCTTCTAAATGATCTACATGTGGCACATGAGCACAGTGATTTCACTCTGAATGTCTCACTTGATCTCTCTTCTGCTTTCGATCTGGTCGACCACCATCCTCTTTTCGCACATCTTCATGACCTTGGGCTTCATGGTACTGTCTTGAGTTGGTTCCGTTCTTTCCTAACTGCTCGTTCATTCACTGTTCTCTTCAACTCTTCCTCCTCCAAACCCCCCCCCCCCCATCTAACTACAGGGTTCCATCCTCTCCCCCTTCTGTTTAATATTTTCCTGGCCCCTCTCTCACTCATAATCCAACAGTGTGGTATCTCGGTATATTATTACGGTGATGATATTATCCTCCTCCACCATTCTGACTCTGCTTTTCCTGATTTAGCTCCTCTAAATTCTCTTGCACAACCTTTACATTGATCAAGAAGCAACAGCTCATATGGAGCAAGGCGAAATAGAATGGTTTAAAATCAGCAAAGGTGTACGACAAGGCTACACAATTTCCCCCTACCTCTTTAATTTATATGCAGAATAAATCATCAGAGAAGCAGAACTGTACGAAGACAACCAAGGTGGGAAGATAAGTGGAAGACTCATCAACAACCTTCACTATGCTAATGAAATCTCATTTTATTTATTTAGTGGAGGATTTCAGAGCCGCGAAGAGAGAGTTTCTCTCTCGCGGCTCTGTTAAGCCCGCCGGGGCTGATGGGAAACAGGCATTTCCTGTTTCAGTCTTAGCCCCCAATATCCCATTACCAGTCCTAGCCCCCCCATCACCCCATTTTCAGTATTAGCACCCCCCCCCCCATTACCAGTCCTATCCCCCCTCCCCCCCATCAGCCCAGGTAAATTTAAAACTAAAAAAAAAAAAACCTGGCTGCTGATGCTGCCGCTGCCGCCATGGCAGCAGCAGAATCAATTTCCCCGTGGCCCCGCAGACCCCCCCCCCCCCCCCTGCCCGGGAGAGCCCTGATGGGGGGGATAGGACTGGTAATGGGCTATGGGGGGGGGGGTTAAGACTGAAAATGGGGTATTGGGGTGTTAGGACTGGAAGTGGGCTCATGGGGGGGTTAGAACTGGCAATGGGCTATGGGGGGCTAGGACTGGAAATGGTCTGATGGGGGTTAGGACTAGAGGTGGGCTGATGGGGGGTTAGGACTGGTAATGGGCTATGGGGGGCTAAGACTGGAAATGGGCTGATGAAGGGGTTAGTACTGGAAGTGGACTGATGGGTGGTTAGGACTGGTAATGGGCAATGGGGGGGGCTAAGACTGAAAATGGGATGATGGGAGGGTTAGGACTGGAAGTGGACTGCTGGGGGTGCTAAGACTGGAAATGGGCTGTGGTGGGGGCTTCGATTGAAATGGACTCATGGAGGGGCTAGAACTAGAAGTAGGCTCATGGGGGGCTTGGACTGGAAATGGGCTGAGTGGAGGGGAGCTAGGATTTGACATGGGCTGATGGTGGGGCTAGGAAAGGACTAGAAATGTGCTGATGGGGGGCTATGATTGGAAATTATCTGATGGAGGGACTTGAATAGGACTGGAAATGGATGGGGGAGCTAGGATTGGAAATGGACTAATGGCAGGGCTAGGATAGGGTTGGAAATGGGCTGATGGGGGGCTAGGACTGGAAATGGGCTGATGGGGGGCTAGGACTGGAAATGGGCTGATGCGGGGACTAGAAGGGAGTGGATGTTGGGTGGGGCTGTAACTAGAAGGGAGCTGATATTGAGGGAGGATTAGAATGGGATGGGGCTGGGAGAGTGAAATGGAGAGGGGAAAAATATTTTGTGTGGGAGGGAAGAAAAATCTACAATTGGCCGGGGATTGGGAGAGTAAGTGGGGATTGAGGATGGAGGGGTAAAATTTGAGTGGATGAAATAGGAATGAGGAAAGAGCAAAAGGAGAAAGATTAGTATGTTAAAGCAGATGTAGAGAGAATGGAAAAAAAACTAGAAGAGAGAAGAAAGGAGACATGGACAGCAGACGATGGAGAGTTAGCAGAAGACACAAAGAAACCAGAAGGAAGTGGCTGGAGCAATTGCAACTGAAAAGAAAAATTCACAAAAGGTAGAAAAATATCTCTTTATTTTGAATTTATTAACTGGAATATATCAGCTCTGGGAAATGTGCATCATTAACATCTGCCCTTTGTTTAGTACAGAGGAAATTAATTTATAGTTTTATTTCTACAGTGTTGTTGTACATTCCAAGTTTGGCTTTTGGGGTTCCCAGTTTAATTATTGTCTTCCTGTTTCTAAATTGTGATTCATTGTTTGGTGATGGTCTATGTTCTGCATGTGTAAGTGAGCTGAGGTATTCTGTTTATGTAATTCCTATTTGACATTGCCACTTGTTCCCTTTCCCCAGTAGGTCATGTATTGTTATTCTCTGAAATGTATTGGTTTAATATTTGCAGTGTTGCCTTTTGATAGGTAGGGTCTGGTACTTTGTGAGTCCTGGTAGTGCTGTTACGATACGGCAGGTTTGCTATGGGTTCTAAATGGGCAGTGTTTGTAGTCGTTCCTAATGTGCCTGGCGGTTGGCACTGGATTATAGTAATGTAGAAATCTTTTAATCTTTCTTTTTCCATACACTCATTAAGAGGCATGTTTACTAAAAGTTAGTGTATTGTTCCATTATGCAAATATGTATGTAAATAAGGTCTCTTATGCAAATGTTGTTGTATTTGTTATGAGCTGTTTTGTATACTATGAGGCAAATTTTAAAAAGGACATCCAAGCCAAATCGGCAACATCCATGTGGAATGTGCAGAAAAAATGCCAGGGACCTCTATCTCTCTAACTGATTTCAGGAACACAGATATCCACGTCATGGACATGCATACAGCCGGGCACAGAGACATCTCCATTAGGGATACTTCTGTCGGGAATGTCCATCTAAAGCAAGCTAACGTAAGGGGACATCCAGTGACATAGCAAAGTGAAAACATAAACCCCCATTCTCCACTGGTGTTCATTGACATATAGCAAATACAGGTGGGTAGCAGTGTGGTTCCTTCTCCACACCTTCCAGATGTTTGCCTGACAAAACAATCACTTTTCAGATTCTGTTGGTGTCTAGAGCAGGTCTAACATTAGACCAGGACATTTCTAATATTAGGCGGGGGCATCCAGGATCATCAGAAAACCTCAACCATGCCTCCACCATGCCCCCATTCAGACCTGGAAGTCCTCGTGCTGGGGACATCCACGGAACTGACTTATAAAATGACTCTGGGGATGTCTATGAGATTTGGATGTCTCTATGCCTGTTTGTGGATGTCCAAATCGAGAACAGCACTTTTAAAATTCCTCTTTTGTTTATTGTATTTATAAATTTATGATTGTAAATGTTTATTATCCACTCTAATTTTATAGATATAGCGGGATATAGATGAGTTTAATAAATAAATAAAACATGCAGATTGACACCAGATTGCTAGAGGGCCACCAATCTTTTGGTAGTACTATGAGACTACTACTATGGGTTACCACTGCCATTTTGAAAGCCACAGCAACCAGGGAAGGAGCAGAGGGGACCACTTATGCCCCTTTCAATGAGACCACTGGGAATTCCCCAAATAAAAACTGGAGGGCATCAAGGGGTGGGAGGAAGGTTAAGCTTGGTTCATGAGTGAGAGTCTTTTCTTTGAGGTTTAGGGTTCTGTTTTTGTTTTTAATTTTGGACCATGAGTTTCAGGGATCCTCATGGGGGGGGGGGGGGGGCTGGCATGTGTGGAGGGATCATGGCCCAGGGGAGAGTTTGCCTTGGAAGGGTCTTCTTTGGGGAAGGTTTGCTATCCATGAGGGGTGGGTGTGGAAGGGGGGGGGGGAGGTTGCAGAGCCCTGATGTTGGTGGACATTGGATTAACGGAGTCAGGGTCATTGCAGCAGTGGCTGTGGGTTCTTTTTATACAGTTTTGGCACCAGGGTCCTATGCTTCCAGCCTCGGAAGATAATGTGGGTACAACCTTCACTACCTTCTGGGACAGGAAATGTGGGTCTGTGCAGTAAGTGCCAGACCTGTGTGCAAAATGCAGGGCAAATGCTGAGCATGCCCTCTGTATTTACCACACGGGTTTTCTCTTACCACACTTTAAGTGTGAAAATTTACCACACTTTAGTTAACAGGCCCCTAGGTCTTTTACTAAAGGAAGCATCGTACTCTTAGTCTCTGCTTTATAGTATTTCTCAGGGCTCCTTTGACCTCCTGGTTCCTCAGGCTGTAGATTAGGGGATTTAGCATAGGGATCACCACTGAGTAAAACACAGCCACTACTTTATCATGATCAGAATAGCTTGAAGTGGGCCGTAAATACATAAATATAATTGTTCCATACAATATTGTCACTGTGGTGAGGTGGGAGGAGCAGGTAGAGAAGGCCTTGTGTCTCCCCTTTGTAGAATTAATACTAAGGATGCTAATAAGAATGTAGGCATAAGAGATTAGGATGGTCAGAAGGGAAAGTATACCATTAAACCCAACAACGATTATAACTATGATCTCATTAATAAAGGTATCTGAGCAAGAGAGCTCCAAAAGTGGAGGGGCATCACAGTAAAAATGATTAATAACATTAGGCCCACAGAAGGATAAGCGAAATGTACAAATTGTATATATCAAGGCATTACAAAAGCTGACTGTATAAGCACTAGTGACTAGCTGGACACATAACAGTTTATTCATTATTAGTATATATTGGAGGGGCTTACATATCGCTACATAACGGTCATACGCCATCACTCCCAGGAGGAGGCACTCTGCACTTCCAAAAAACCCGAATAAACACAGTTGTGCTGCACAGCCATTAATAGAGATAACTTTCCGCTCTGTGAGGAAGTTGAACAATGTGTTCGGGGTTATGGTTGAGGAATAGCAAATATCTATGAAGGACAAATGACTGAGATAAAAATACATGGGGGTGTGGAGCCTGGGAGCCATTCTAATTAGCAAAATGATGCCGATGTTGCCCAATAGAGTGATCAGATAGACAAGCAGAAAAATGATGAAGAGCAGAATTTCGAGTGCTGAGTCATCTGTGAGTCCAAGAAGAAGAAACTCGGTCACTGAGGTCTGGTTCTTCCATTCCATTGAGTCAGCCAATTTCATCATCTAGTCAAATACAATAACAATAATGTATTATAAGTAAAACTATTCTGTACAGTATATAAAGCTCTGCAATAATAACATTAGGAGAATGTCACATCAATATAGTACAATCTGTTCTGCCTAGTCTCTAATTTCTTCTAAACCACAAAGGTCAGTCAAAGAAGACTTAATTATTCCACTTAAGTTCAACTAGAGGACTGATTCACAATGATAATTTTCACCTATATAAACAGAATGCCAAAGAGTCTTGGCAAATTAGGCAGATGTACCAAAACAATGCCGATAAACACTGAAAACTGAGGCTCGTGTAGGGTTGCGGGATCTAGAAATTGTACAGCTTTCCCATTCAATTGCAGCTGGTAAGGCAGGGAAACTTGACAATGTGTTATGCATCCTGATTTTCCAATGAGCTAACAGAGAAAAATATTTGTGCCACTTGGAAACAACATGGCAAAAACAGAAATTGGTGTAAACTAGAACTACATATCTGGAAGAGCTTTTAAATTACAGATAGGACAAAAAGGAACTTTTATAAATTCTATGTACTTTGTCTTGAACATCTGAATTATTTTTTGTGGTTACTGCGTGTACCTCCAATCGTATCAGACTTCCTCAACTTAGGGCTCTGCCAATTTCTTTAAATTTAAGCATAACAATATTCAGCCCATGATGGTCTGCGACTTTTTTTAAACGTTGGCTGCCATGAACAAAAACAATCCACATATTCAGCAGTACAATCTACATAGTAGGTGCCACATCCGAATTATGCAGCCACCATCTGGTTACACTGTCCAGACAGCATGTAGGACTTAATTATCCAGATAACCGCGATAAAAATCACCACTATCCAGATAATCGTTTCTCCACTCCAGTTACTTCCTTAGATTGCCCCAACACTAGCTGAATATCGGGTGTGGTGGCCTTTATCCAGGTAGCAGCTGCTTCTACTCGGAAAAATGCTTTTGAATATCGGGCCCAAGGTTGATTCTACTTGAAAAGACCTTAGTAGCCTCTGTTAAAATATTGAAGGATCCTGTAGCTAAATTCTTATGTAATTTACTATGCTCTTCTCTACGAGAGGGTAGCATGCCAGTTTCACGAAAATGGGTTTGTGCTATTCATGTACATTCACAAGATTAGATATAATGTTCTCATTCCCTATCAATGTGACTTTCATCCAGGACATTGTACTGAGACTTTACTAATGTCTGTACCTAATTACTTAACACTAGAAGTCCCAAAAGGAATTTTACGTAGAAACCCCAAAGTGCATCAATTGATGCATTATCACGACGACTGCGTTTAGCATGAAATGCAGATGTGAATTAATGTGAAGTTACTTATTTGTTAAATACGTGCAGTATGTGATGTCATTACATGATGTCATCATGTGTTTATTGTTTGTAATGTCAGAGTAAAACTGTAAACTGATTGAGATGTGCCACCTAGTGGGAACATGGATTTATACCTAGAAGCCCCAAAGTACGTCAATTGACACATCCAAAACAATTGAGTGTGTCAATTGACATACTTTGGGGCTTCTAGGTATAAATTCATTTTCCTGCTAGGTGGTGCATCTGTCATTAATTTTTGATGCACATATTTGAACATCTTGACCTTGCTAACAAAGTCATGGAACATGACTGACATGGATCTAGCAGTGGCGCTGGTATACAACTTTGAAGATGCATTTGCGTCAATTGACGCACTTTGGGGCTTCTAGTGTCAACAGAGACTGAAGAAGAAAGATGTAACCTCTTCTTATTGATGTTTCTGCTGTAACTGATACAGTGATTCCTGTAGTGTTGCTGTCTGGGTTGGAAGAGTTGAGGATTGGGAGAACAGTTTTGAAACAACGTGCCTCATATTTGAATGACTGCCAGCAATAGGTACAAATTGGGAAGAATGCCTCTAATTAGTACCAAGGCTGTCCCCCAGGTTTTAGCTTTATCAGCTACTCTGCAATAATTGTATTTGTAATCCCTTTCTGTGTGGTCCTTGCAATTACTTCATCAACTGTTAGGCCAACAAGGGTTCACATCAATGCTATGAGCTTTTCACTCAGTCTTTATCAGCAGCTCATGGATTTTAAATTAACAGAGTTGTCTTAGTGTAAATTGGCAAAAACCCAGAAGGCCCTTGGCACTTGACACTCACAGGAATTGTGTTACTTAAACTTTAGGGTCACTGAGAAAAAAAACAACATTTGCAATTGGTATGAACATTAAACCAGAACTATGTTACAAAACATGCTAATCTTCTCTCCTTGTGGTTGTATTTTATCTACCCTCTTTTTCACTTAATCTTAATCTTCCACACCACTTAAACACTTTGATTAGCACAGGGATTCTCCCAGGAAAAATAATCAACCTCCTGTTTTTATACCAAGTGCACTTTTCCCTCTGAGAAGAATCTTCTCCAAGTCTAAAATGACTGGCAAAAAGAATCTCCCCTGCTCTAGAAAATTCTAAACATTTCTCTCTACATCTGGTGATATTTAGTAGGGACGCTAAATGGTGTTACTGTTCTTAGTGCAGCATCCACGTAGTCTCTACATATTCCAAATTTCCTATGGTGAACATTGATTTTAGTTTTACGCTGATGATATTTTACTATTTTTGCCATTTTTAGCTGACACCATTATTCACTTTTCAAAAATTATGAATAACTTTGATGAGATTATGAGTTGGCTTTCAGACAATAGACTATCTAAAAATCTCAAGAAAATTGAATCACTGATTATTTACAATGGGTCTGGTTACTCACTCTAACTTCTTTTCTTAATATATTTGTACCATCTATAAGAAATGTACATCAAGAACACCTTGACAAATGATATAGAAGAAGAAAACTAAAATTAACCAAAGAAACAAAGTCAAAGGGCCTGATATTCGAAAGGCAGTTACATGGTTTGCAGACCTGTAAACCATGTAACAATGTAACTGCCGCTGAACAGGATATTGAATGGCACTAATACGGTTAGTGCCTCTGAATATCCCCTCTTTTCTCCCTTACGTGCCCCATTGCTAACCGCTTAGCGTCAGAGTGTGTCGGGGGCCGTTCCAGGGAGGAGCAGAGGCAGCGACAGTCCCTAACCAGGCAGCAGCGATATTGCATGCTGCCCAGTTAGGGACCTGCGGCTAAAAGATAGGTAAGGAGAACTTTAATGAAATACAATGTAGTGAGTGAACACATAATTTCTACTTGTCTATGAGGAATGCCCATCAACACAGCTATTATTCAGGTATATGCACCAACAACAGATACAGAAGAAGATGCAGTTGATCTATTCTATGAACAAGTAAAAGATGAAATCAACAGAACATGCAAACAAAATATACTGATAATTATGGACAACTGGAATGCAAAAGTGGGGAACAAAGAAGAAAATATGGGTTTGGCAACAGAAACAAAGCTGGAGAAAGACTGATGGACTGATCCTTGTTCCTTTCCCAGTGTCCCAGTATCCCTTGTCTATTTGTGTTTCTGTAACCTTCAAACCTTTAAGGTTGCTGTAAACTGCTATGATATCTTAGCTATCATTAATGGTATATCAAATACATACATACATAAATAAATAATTATGTAAAACCAACAATCTATTCATCTCAAATACCTTCTTCCAGCAACACAAGCAGCAACTATACACTTGGGGGTATGTTTACTAAACCGCGGTAGCGGACTCCGTGCAGTATCGGAGCCGTGGCCCCATTGAAATCAATGGGGCCGCGGCTCCGATATTGCACAGAGTCCTTTACCATGGTTTAGTAAACATACCCCTTGGACTTTATCCAATGGACTGTATAAAAATCAAATTGACTACAGCATAGAATAGCAAAGTATGATCTTGAAAATTTACCACTAGAATTAAAAGATTGCATGTGAAATTGATTTAGTACATCAGATATAAATGACATAGTACCAGAAGAGTTATTGGATGACATCAATAAAGTTGTATGCAAATAAAATGAGAAGTCTGTACAAAAGGTGAAAAAGTTAAAATGACCAAAATGGAAGACCGAGGAATCTCTGAAAATTGCTCAGAAATGCAGAAAAGCTAAAGCCATAGGAGAAAGAGAGATAATCACAGACTTAACAGATATTTCCAAAGTGCAGCAAGATGAGACAATGAGAAGTACTACAATGATACATGCATTAATAGAATCAGAAGCTATCAGAGGAAGAACAAGATTGGTTTTTCTAAAGCTATGAGAGTTAAAGAGAAAATTCCAGCCTTGAATTAGAATGCTAAAAGATGCCTAAGAATCCATGTTGAATGATGCTGAGAAGTCCAAGAAAAGGTGAAAAGAATACATGGAGTCATTATACCATAAAGATGGATCAACAGGAGTTTCAATCTGTATCTTACAATCAGAAACCGATATTGATGAAAGAAGTCCAAGCATCACTGAAAGTGTTATCAAAGAACAAAGCACCAGGCATTGATGGCATTTCCATTGAAGTATTACAGAAATCAGATGCAGTTGTTACAATACTTACAAAGATCTGCCAGGAATTTTGAAAGACAATATCATGGTTGGCTAACTGGAAAAAGATCTGTGTTCATACCAATACTGAAGAAAGATGATCTGACTTACTGTGGAAATTATCACACAATCTCTCTGATCCCACATACCATAAAGATTCTACTCAAGATCACTAAGTGGAAATTATGACCATACCTGGAATAAGAACTCCCTGACATGCAAGAAGTATTTAGGAAAGGGAGGAGTGGCTCAGTGGTTGAGACAGGTTACCTCAGGCCAGAAGGCCAGGGGTTCAGTTCTGGCAAGGGGACAAGCAACCTCAGTCCAGAGGGACTGGGGTCTCTAGTCCCATTGCCACTCCTTGTGGCCTTGGGCAAGCCCCTTAACCATCCATTGCCTTGGGTACACTTAGATTGTGAGCCCTTCAGGGACAAGGGAATAAAAAGTACCTGTTAGTATACAGGTTAACCACACTGATTCTAAAGAGCACAGTAAAAAAAAGGAAAGGGTGAGGAACAAGAGATATAATTACAGGTGTGCAATAAATCCTTGAAAAGACAAAAAGATATCTGCATGTTTTTCATTGACTAAAGCAAGGTCTTTGATTTCATAAAGCATGACAAATTTTGGGCCACATAAAGAAGAATGGGCATACCAGAACATATGATAGTTCTCATCCACAATCTTTACATTGATCAAGAAGCAACAGTCAAATGGAACAAGGAGAAACAGAATGGTTTAAAATTGGCAAAGGTGTATGGCAAGGCTGTATGCTTTCTCCATACCTTTTCAATTTATATGCAGAACTAATCATCAGTGAAGCAGAAAAGTATGAAGACAAGCAATGTGTGAAGATTGGTAGAAGACTCATCAGCAACTTTTGCTATGCTGTCGATACCACATTGCTAGCTGAAAGTGAAGACGGACTGAAACACCTGCCTATCAAGATCAAGAAACATATTTTAAAATGGGCCTTTATCTTAATATGAAGAAGACAAAGATCCTGACAACTGGCATAACCAATCATTTCATCCTTGATGGAGAAGAAATAGAAATAGGTTTAACCTGCTGTAATAATCAATAATGAAATTACAAGACATCAAGAAATCCGACAACACACTTCTCTTGGCAGAATGACTGCAAAGGACCTGGATAAGATTTTCAAGTGCAGAGATCTATCTCTGCAAATAAAGATTTGACGTGTCTTAGTCATGGTATATTCAATAATGTCATATGGATGAAAACGTTTAAGAAGAAAGAGGAAGAAAATTGATGGCTTCAAATTATGGAGCTGGCAAAAAATATGGTGTATACCATGGACTGCCTGAAAAGCAAATCAGTACTAGAGGAGATCAAGGCTAAGCTTTCCTTAGATGCTCAAATGACAAGACTTCAGCTTTCATTCTTTAGACATATCATGCAAAGAGAAATATCATTAGAGAAAGACATCATACTTGGCAAGGTTGAAGGTCAATGCAAACGAGGAAGACTGCCAGTATGATGGATTGATACAATGACAACAGTTATGAAAGCCACTCAATCAACAATTGCCACCTGACTGAAGACTGGGCACAGTTTAGGACAACTTTCCACAGGGTTGCTGTGAGCTGTTTATCAAGTGTTTTTTTGTCTATTTTAATATTTATGTTAATTGTCACCTACTTATATAGTTGAGAAAGGCAGAATATAAATACAATAAATGAAAGAAAAGGGAACGTTACCTGGTTAGCGACTGTCACTGCTTGTGCTCCACCCCAAAACGCCTACAACATGCCCCAATGCTAAGCAGTTAGCATTGGGGCATGTAGAGGAGATAATCGGAGATATTCAGTGACGCTAACTGTGCGCAAATGCCTTTCTAATATCAGGCCCCTAAAGTTTCTTCAGTCTTCTTACTTACTCCCCAGTCTCATTGGTCCCTTCATTCACAGCAACAGTCTCTCAAAACTCCTCAATCTTTTAATTCCACTCTCACTTCCACTCACTCATACTTTTGCCTTGTCCATTCTTCTTACTCTCGTACACACTTCTCTTCTACCTCCCTCTCAACATCCTCACTCATTTTCATGTTCATCCCCCTTCTCTCACTCTCCTTTTCTTCATCCATAGTCCCTCTGATCCTTTGACTCACCTTTCCATGCCATCTTGTGACTAGGATGGGAGGAGTAGCAGTACAGCACCTAGGCCATACTTTGCCTTCTAATTTCTAAGGTTGGTGTAGAGCCTTAAACAGTGTGGGACACTGCAGTTCTGCACAGCTAAAAGTAAAACTTTCCAGGCAATAAAGAAAGAGAATTAGGCCTGAGCCTCCTCACTGTCACCATCCTTCTAAGAAGCCATGATTGGCACAAGATGAGGAAGACCAGAAATGGGAGAGATAAGGCAGTCGTTGTTGCATCATATTCCCACCACTACTGACAATCCAGGCCCCTGCAATTGGGAAATTTCACAGGAAGAGCAAGATTTTGTAGCCTCCCTGTGGCCCTGGAACCATGGAAGAACATGAGCCCTGGTAACAGTAATGTGAATAAATCCCAACAGAGAAGAGCTACAAGACTAGACACTTGAATGTAGATTTATTCATCCAATTATATAATCTTTATTCCCTACAGAGACCTTCATTAGGGAAAATGGGCCAAAATTATAATAGCCTATCTTAATCATAGGTACTTCCTTTCTAACTATTCGCTGGCATTTCTGACTGAGCAGTCTCAGCATATTAATATCATTGAGCAATGTTAATGCATGACTTCATATTGCATAAAGAGGATACATTAAATGGAAAGCACAATTAATCTGAGAGCTTGCCAGTACCAGACTAGAAGAAGTAAATGATTCTGGCCTTGTAATCAAGTGTTGATATTTAGCTATTGATGAGGGCTGATAAGAAGATAAAGATATAGCGATAGATAGGTAGATAGACAATCTCATTTGAATTATTTGATGTTTGGACTTGTTAACCTTTAATTCCATTATTCATATTTCTGACTGTAGCAAAATATGAACTTGAGAATATACCACCAGAATTTAAAGACTGCCTGCAAAATTGATTTGCTGCTTTGGATACAAATGACAGAGCAACAGAAGAGTTATGGGATGTCATCAAGAAAATTCTGCTCAATGAAAGTGAGATTCTACAAAAAGCGAAAAGGCAAAAAAGGACAAATGGATGAATGAAGAAACTCTGAAAATTGCCCAAAAATGAAGAGAAGCTAAAGCCAGAGGAGAAGGAGAGGCCGTCACAGAACTCAACAGAGATTTTCAACATGCAGTACGACAAGACAAGGAGAAATATTAAATTGACGCATGCAAGGAAAGAGAATCAGAAACTATTAGAGAAATAACAAGATCAGCTTTCTTAAAGCAAAGAAGAAAATTCCAGCCTCAAAATGGAATGCTACAAGATGCTCAAGGATCCATGTTGAATGATGCTGAGAAGATCAAGAAAAGGTGGAAAGAATTTACAGTCATTATACCATAAAGATCAAGTGGACCAACATCAGTTTCAACCTGTACCTTATGTTCAGGAACCATTGGCGATGAAAGAAGAAGTTGAAGCAGCATTGGAAGGATTATCAAAGAACCAAATATTGATGGCATTCCCTCTAAAGTATTACAGCAATCAGATGTGGTGGTTGCCATACTTACAAGTCTCTGCCAGGAAATTTGGAAGACAACATCATGGTCAACTGTCTAGAAAAGATCTATATGTATAACAATACTGAAGAAAGGTGATTTGACTGACTGTGGAAATTATCGTACAATCACTCTGATACCACTTGCCAGCAAGATTCTTCTCAAGATCATCCAGCAGAGACTAGAACCATACCTGGAACAAAAACTGCCTGAAGAGCAAGCAGGGTTCAAGAAAGGGTGAGGAGCGAGAGACATCATCATGGATGTGAGATGGATCCTAGAAAAGACAAATGAATACCAACAGGATATCAATATGTATTTTATTGACTACGGTAAGGCATTAGACTGTGAAAACTATGAGAAGTTCTAGGCCAAGTTAAGAAGCATGGGTATTACCAGAACACCTAAAAGTTCTCTTTACAACCTTTACATTGATCAAGAAGCAACAGTTCAAATGGAACAGAATGTTTTAAAATCAGCAAAGGTGTATGACAAGGCTTAATACTTTCCTTCTGCCTGTTTAGTTTATAAGCAGAACAAATCAAAGAAGCAGGACTGTATGAAGACAACCGATGTGTGAAGATTGGTGGAAGGCTCATCAACAACCTTTGCTATGCTGATACCACAATACTGGCTGAAACTGAAGATAATCTGAGACATTTGTTTCTCAAGATCAAGGAACATAGTCTTAAAATGGGCCTGCACCTTAATGTAAAGAAGACACAGATCCTGACAATTTGCAAAATCAATAATGGGAAAGAAATTGAAATAGTTGATGGGAAAGAAATTGAAATAGTTGACAACTTTAACCTGCTTAGATCAATAATAATAAAAAAAAAAGACAAAACAGTCAAGAAAAATGGCAACGCATTGCTTTTGGCAGAATGGCTATGAAGGATCTAGACAAGATTCTCCAGGGCAGAGATGTCTCTCTCCTTACAAAGATTTGACTTGTCCAAGACATGTTATTTTCAATAATGCCGTATGGATGTGAAAGATGGACAGTGAAAAAGACAGACAGAAAAAAATTTGATGCCTTTGAATTATATTGCTGGCGACAAATAGTGTGTATACCATGGACTGCTCAAAAAACAAACCAATTAGTACTGGAGGAGATCAAACCTAAGCTTTCTTCAAAGTTCAGATGACAAGATTTTGACTTTCATGCTTTGAACATATCATGTGAAGAGAGAAATCATTATAGACATGCTTGGCAGGGTTGAACGTCAATATAAAATAGGAAGGCCAGTATCGAGATGGATCAATACAATAACAGCAGTTATGGATTCACTCTATCAACAATGAGCCGCCTGACTGAAGACTAAATATAGTTTAGGACATCTATCCAGAGGGTCGCCATGAGTCAACACCGACTCAACGACACTTAACAACAACAATAACATTCATATTTCTATTAGCATTTGCTAATTTTTTCGCAACTCATCAATTACAATTGGAATCAAATCCAAGGATATTATATTTAATCCCTGTTACTACCTAAAGCATAATTCTGGATTTGGCCTACCAATGCAGAATTGTTTTTAATTTAAGTTTTCCTTTAAATCCTTCTAATATTTATATGAGCTAATTTAAAGTAAATTATTGTCAGAATCTACACATTTCCTTGTGTTTTATCATTCCAAACTTACAATTCCAGATTAAATTCATTTTTATAACTTAACATAAAAGTCAGTTTTATAACAGGAAAAAAACACATATTTTTTTGCAATTGTACCTGCACAGTTTTTGCTGCTTCAAATAATTTGGTATCTCTATCCAGTAGAAGGCTTTATAGTACAGGCAGACACCTCAGAGACATGGTTTCTAAAGTCCTCAGCCCTCGGAGTCAGAATAATAATATTAAGCTATGATACTAATTATACAAGATATCCTTTACTGAGGCTGAATTCATCATTAGGCAGACCAGATGCTAACCTCTTGAGGGGGGCAGCATAACTCAGCATCAGTCAAAATAAAGCAATATGTCCCGACAGCAGCAGAAACATAAGTATAATGGGTTTATTTTGATTGCCACTGATCTATGATGCGGCTCCCACCACTCCTAGGGGGCAGTGTCTCCAAGGGGCGCTAGGGCATCAATGCAGGCGGCTTGAGGGGTTAGAGTCACGGCAAGATCGGGTTTTCGCGGGGGAAGGAGGGGTAGGTCGGGCTCAGAGCCAAGGAGGGGGTTTTCATGCAGGGGGATGGCCAGGGGTGTGGTTGTGGAGTACCCGCGTGTGGAGCAGGGAGGTCAGGAGCCTATAGAGGAGTATGCAGTAGATGGGACAGGGCTGGTTAGTGTGGGAGCTGTGGGGCAGTCGGCCAGCATAGGTGTGCCAGGGTTTGGAGGAGGAAGGTTAGGGGGGTCAGGTGAAGCAGCGGCAGGCCCAGGGGTTGTGTGGGATAATGTGGGGGGCCCGCCTGTGATGAATTTCCCAGGCAGTTATATCCCGTGGCGTATGGGGGGGCAAAGTTTGCCTTATTCGTCTATGGGGGGGGGATGAGGAATTGGTTGCATGGGGCGGGTCAGCTTGGGGGATTGGGGCCATGAGGGGGGTGGCTGGGGGGAATAGTATGGAGTAGGGTTTACGGTTGGGGGGTCAGCACCAGCGGCGGGGGGGGGGGGTCAGGTGGGCCATGAGTGGTTTGGGCACTTCCGCATGGAATTGAGGTAGCAGGGCGGATAAGGGGGCCGGTTGGCCCGGGATGGTTTCTGCTGGTCTTTGTACTTCTCTCCCGGTGAGGGGATCCTTGGGGAATGCTATAGCAGACCTAAGCCAAGCCGGAGGAGCGGCCTCGATGTTGCGGACTCCGGAGTTGTCCGGTCCTGCGTCGGAAGTGCCAGTATCGGGCAAGCAGGCCACTGGCAATGCTGCAGATGGTGAATGTGTGGGTGAGGTGGGTAGCCTCGGCGGTGGGGTAGTGTCCAGCAGAGAGGCGATTGCGGCTGGCCGCAAGGTGAAGGCGAAGCGCAAGCATGGCCGTCGTTGTTGTCGTAGTACATCATCATCATCATCCATGTCTTCGGGGAGTTCCTCAACGGGTTCCGCAGAGGTGGATGTAGGGAAAGGCAATCGGGCGGCACCTTCGGTGGTTCGTTGTGCGGAATTGTGGGAGGGTGTTCCGCGAAAGCTGAGACGTAGGATCAGGAAGTGAAGGTACATTGATATATTTCGGCTGATGGACGGGAGGAAGCACTTGGGAGCGAGCAGGAAGAAGTGCAAAGAGGATGAGAAGGTGGGTAGGGTACGGAAGATTTCCCACAATATGTTGAATTGGACTTGGGCCTTTTTGAGATTAGCGAGAGTGTGTGGGCATTACGACCTGGGCCAGTACGGTGTGTTGTTGGCATATGCGGATGCTATATTGGCAGCGTCAAAGGCGCATGAGGGTTGGGTGTGGCTCAACTATGACGAGGACTTCCGAGATATGATGGAAGAAAATAAGCAGTTGTCGTGGGGAATGAAGGACATTAATTTATGGCTGACCCAAATGTCTGCAAGAAAAGGTATTGCGGGTGAAGCAGGCATGTCTGGACTGTAAATTCCGACATGCCTGCTCTCTCTGCGGGGGGGGGGGGGGAACACCCCACCACGAAGTGTAGTTGGAAAGGAGTGGCTGGGGCTGCGGCTGGGGGCAAATGAGGAGCCGCATTCGGACTTGGCACCTACTCCGATCAAGATCAAGGTGTTACGGCCTTGGTTGGTGCGTTTTGGTGGGAGTCGGCAGGGCAAGACTTAGAGGGTGTTGTTGTTGGTTTTTTTGAGGGGATTCTGCATACCTTTTATGGGTAAGGTGATGGATATGGTGGCCAAAAATACCAGCTCTGTTCGGTTGTTGAGCGAGGTGGTCCATAGTAAGATTGCGGCAGAATGTGGTTGGGGCAGAATAGCAGGTCCTTTTGGTAAACTGCCATTTTTGGCGTTTATTGTTTCATCTTTGGGGGTCATTCCTAAAAAAGAGCCAGGGCGTTTCAGGTTAATACACAATTTGTCGTTTCCACCGGGGGAATCGATTAATGACCATATCCTTTGTGAGTTATGCAAGGTAAAGTACGCGTCGTTTGATGCGGTAGTGGAACTGGTGTGCCAGTGTGGTGAGGGTATTCTCATGGCAAAGGTGGATATTGAATCTGCCTTCCGGTTTTTGCCGGTTCATCTGTCGGCATTCCAGTTGCTGGGCTTTAAGTTTGATTCGCAGTTTTATTTTGACAAGTGTTTGCCTATGGGCTGTGCGATATTGTGTGCTTATTTTGAGGCCTTCAGTTCCTTTTTGCATTGGGTTCTGGTTCAGTGGTCGGGGTGTCGATCCATTGTTCATTACCTGGATTATGTTTTGTTTGTGGGTCCGGCGCAGGCTGCGACTTGTGCTACATTGCTGCAGTCCTTTCAAGAGATGGCCAGCGACTTCGGCATTCCATTGGCGGCTGAGAAGAAGGTGGGGCCTGTGGCATGCCTGTCCTTTTTGGGAATTGAGATAGACTCAGCAGGATTTGTGGTCCGCCTGCCGGAGGATAAGATAGAATGGCTTAATGAGTTGGTGGCGGCGGTGGGGTCTTCTTCAAAGGTAATGCTTAAGGACTTGCAGTCCTTGGTGGGTCACCTTAACTTTGCATGCCGGGTTATGCTAATGGGGTGTCCTTTCGCGCAGCATTTGTCGCTGGCAATGGCAGGGGTAGGACGTCCATATCATCACATTAGAGTATTGTCTGGGATGCTGGAGGATCTGCGGGTTTGGGATTTGTTCCTGTCTGATTTTAATTGTTGCTCAGTAGTACAATTACTAGAACTGATGAATGTAGACTTGCAATTGTTTTCTGATGCAGCGAGTAGTTCTGGTTTTGGCATATACTTTCAAGGATCTTGGTGTGCGGAGGCTTGGCCACCTTCCTGGAGTCGGGGTTGACGCGTAATGTAGCATTTTTGGAATTGTTTCCCATTGTGGTGGGCTTGTGAGTCTGACCGGAGAGGTTACGGGATAGGCAGGTCGTGTTTTCGTGCAACAATGTGGCTATAGTGCAGATTATCAATAGGCACTCGCCCAAGTGTCCACGGGTGGCGGCACTGATGAGGGTCTTTGTTTTAGCTTGTTTGCATCTCAACGTGACTGCCAGGGTGCGCCATGTGCCGGGCATACAGAACTCAATTGCGGATGCTTTGTCCCGTTTTCAGTGGTCACAGTTCCGGGTGTTGGCCCCAGGGGAGGAAGAAGCAGTGTCAGCGGTCCCGGATCATCTTTGGCAGATTGGGATCCTGGAGTGATGGCATTGTTGTGTTCATCAGTGGCTCACAGTACATGGTCATCGTACCTGCGTGGATACTCCAAGGTGCGTGAGCTTTTGCTGGGGAAGGGCTGGAGAGGGGGGAGAGTGGTGGATCAGTTGATGGGTTCGTTCGTAGTTTGGGCAAAAGCCGATGGTTGGGCTAGGTCGATGGTTATTGCAGTGTTGGCGGGGTTCTCCTTTTTTAGCAAGGCTGCATGTTGGGGTAATCTCAGAGTGTCATTTTTGGTGCAGCAGATGTTGGCGGGGTGGGCAAAAGGAAGCCCCAAGTTGCAGGATTGGCGGCACCCAGTTTCGCACAAGTTGCTCTTATGGCTATGGACAGTGGTGCCGGCAGTGGCTGTGTCTGATTTTGAGTCGATGTTGTTCCATGCTCTGTACGTCACTGCTTTTTTTGGTGCGTTTCAAGTCAGTGAACTAGTTACGCGGTCAAAAAAGCAAGGGGCATTCGGAGGTTTGGATGTCAGGCATGTTATTCTGAAGGCAACGCAAGTGCAAATTTTTCTCTCGCAGTCCAAGACTGACCGGCAGGGGGCAGGAGGGTGGGTATCGCTTAAAGCAATCCTGGCGTTGTGCTTCTGTCCGGTGAGGAATTTGTTTTTGTATGTGTGCCGGCGGATGAAGGTTGCAGGCTATTTTTTTCGCTATGAGGATAGTAAGCCTGTCACGCAGTTTCAATTTACTGAGGTTCTCCGCCTGGCCTTACGGCAGTTGGGTTGCGATGAGATGCAGTTTGCATCACACTCATTCAGGATTGGGGAGGCTACTAGTGCGGCGGCAGCTGGGCTTGAAGGGGACATGATTCAGAGGATTGTCAGGTGGCGTTCTGGGGCATATGCGAGTTATGTCCGAATCCAGAAGATGTGAATTGGCTCAAAAAGGGGGGTTGGGGGGGAGTAGTGAAGGGGTGGGGGGGGGCATTAATGTTGTTATTCATCTTTCAGGGTCCCTGACGGGTTTCAGCCCATGGATCGAGGTTGCAGACAGTGTCCAAGCCGGCGAGTGGTGGCTCATTGGACACTCATTTGTGTACTGTGCGGAATGGAGGGCAATGTTGCGCCCTCTAGGAGTACACTTGGGCCTGGCAATCTGCAACACTCGGTTGATCTGGATGGGCGAGCGCGGCATGAGATGGTGGCAACTTCTTCCATTGGTGCGGCGGCAGGCCAACAAGCGACAACGACCTGCTGGACTAGTGCTTCATTTGGATGGCAATGATCTCTCCAACTGGACTTGTAGGCAGCTTATTTGTGCTGCCCAGCATGACATTAGTTTGCTCAGGGAGTGGTGGCCGAGGGTGGGGATTGTCTGGTCAGACATCATCCCTCGGACTGCCTGCCAGTCTCAACATCGGTGGTCTCAGGGCATGGTAAAGATTAACCGACAGATCGGGCGTTGGGTGCAGCAGACTGGCAGTTGGCAGGTGCAGCACCCTTACATAAGAACATAAGATATGCCATACTGGGTCAGACCAAGGTCCATCAAGCCCAGTATTCTGTTTCCAACAGTGGCCAATCTAGGTCATATGCACCTAGCAGTTTCCCCAAGAGACACAAGTTCCACAATGCTTGTACTGGGTCAAGCATTGATATCTTCAGTCACTTCTTAATAACGGTTTATGGACCTTTCCTCCAGGAACTTGTCCAAACCGTTTTTAAACCCAGCTACACTAACAGCCTTTACCACATCCTCCGGTAACAAATTCCAGAGTTTGATTACACGTTGAGTGAAAAAATATTTTCTTTTATTGGTCTTAAATAGTTTACCCTGTAGCTTCATTGCATGTCCCCTAGTCTTTCTATATTCTGATAATGTAAACAATCGATCTACGTTTACCCGTTCCATTCCGTTCATTAATTTATAGACTTCTATCATATCTCCCCTCAGCCGTCTCTTTTCCAGTTTAAAGAGCCCTAACCTTTTTAGCCTTTCTTCATAGGAGTATCCTTCCATCCCCTTTACCATTTTGGTGGCTCTTCTCTGAACCTTTTCTAAAATCGCTATATCCTTTTTAAGATACGGCGACCAGAATTGCACACAATATTCAAGGTGCGGTTTCACCATGGAACGATATAGAGGCATTATAATATCTTTTGTTTTATTTTCCATTCCTTTCCTTATCATACCTAGCATTCTGTTTGCTCTCTTGGCTGCCGCTGCACACTGGGCCGAGGGTTTTAACATGGTATCCACAATGACGCCTAAATCTTTTTCCTGGGTGGTGGTTCCTAATGTGGAACCTTGCATCGTGTAACCATAGTTACACGATGCAAGGTTCCTTGGGTGGAGGTGAAGTGTAACATAGAAACATAGAAACATAGAAACATGATGACAGAAAAAGACCACAAGGCCCATCTAGTCTGTCCTTCCATAACAACTACAACAGTCCACTTTTTACCTTTAGAGATCCTCTGTGTTGGTCCCATGCTTTTTTGAATTCAGTTACTGTCCTCATCTCTACCACCTCCACTGGGAGACTATTCCACGGATCCACTACTCTTTCCGTAAAGAAATATTTCCGCATATCACTCCTGAATCTATCTCCCTTCACCCTCATCCCATGTCCCCTCGTCGCAGAGCTTGCTTTCAATTGAAAGAGGCTCTCTCCCTAAACATTTATGCCACGGAGGTATTTAAACATCTCAATCATATCACCTCTATCCCGCCTTTCCTCTAAGGTGTACATATTAAGATCCTTAAGTCTGTCCTCATATGTTTTATAATGAAGACCACTAATCATCTTAGTAGCAACCCTCTGCACCGACTCCATCCTGTTCACATCCTTTTGAAGGTGCGGTCTCCAGAATTGCACACCATACTCCAAATGAGGTCGCACCAAAGACTTATACAGAGGCATTATCACCTCCTTTTTTCTGCTAGCCATTCCTCTCCGTATGCACCCAAGCATCCTTCTAGCTTTTGCCGTCGCCTTTTCTACCTGTTTAGCTACTTTAAGATCATCGGACACAACTACGCCTAGGTCCCTCTCTTCTTTAGTGGACAAAAGTACTTCACCTCCTATACTGTATTGCTCCCTTGGATTGCTGCAGCCCAAATGCATGACCTTACATTTTTTAAAATTAAATCCCAGTTGCAAAATTCTAGACCATTCTTCAAGCTTAGCCAGATCCCTCCTCATGTTATCTACACCTTCCTGGGTGTCTACTCTATTGCAGATTTTGGTATCATCCGCAAAGAGGCAAACCTTACCCGACAGCCCTTCCGCTATATCACTAACAAAGATGTTAAAAAGAATCGGACCAAGGACAGATCCCTGGGGCTTTATAGTATGGATGGTGTATACCTTTCTCCAGTGGGACAGGATTTATTATTAAATGATTGGCAAGAAGCACTGGAGGGGTTGGTTGGTCGCATCTTTATGGTGGGGGCGGCGCGAGGATAGGTAGGCTACCTTGCGCCGGTGGCAGGGTAGAAAGCTAGCGCTCACTGAGGTGGCGAAGCTTTAACAGATTAAGGCGCATTGGGGGGAGCGAAGTGCTCCCCGGGGTGGGGCGAGACATCCCGGTTGGGGGTCTTGGCCCAGTATAGGGGACTGGGGCCGGCCTTTGCTACTAACATGGTGAGGCAGGCAGTGGTGTTTGGGGGAGGATGATGCTTCACCTTGCTAATAATATGGCTGGTGTGGGCATTGTCTGGAGTTGGGGTGGGATTATGTTATGATGTTCATAAATGTTGGGCCCGTGTTTGGGCCAGTGTTTATATACAGTAAATAAAGCTGCGACCAAAGTTCTACCATAATTGGTGTGTGGGTCTTTTGTTATGCCGAAATGGCATGGGAAAAGGGGAAGGGTATGTCCTAAAGGAGGGGTGGGGGTGCGGGGGTCCGTGACATGAAGGGGGCAAGGAGGAGGCCCTCCGGGATACCCTGGTTACTGTGGGTGGCTATGATGATAGAATAGATCAAATTGGTGGAGGGGTTGAACTCTTTGTTAGAGAGGGCATTGAGTTAAACAGGATAAACATTTTTCAGGAAACAAAATAGCTAAACTAGCTAAAGTTAAGCCAGTTTTTATTATACCTAACTTTAACCGGTTTAAGATAGCCAGCCAGTGACTGAATATCATCACTGCCTGCTTAACTCTGGTGCTGCCCCTGTTCTGCTACCAAAATGTCTCGATGCTAGTCAATTAGTATCGGGGCATTTAGCGGCACAAACTGTAGCTACTAAGCAGTACTAACTACATTGGTGCTGCTAAATATCCCAGCGAGTGACATTTATCTGCTGCCACACTTTATTAAACAGGAGCGTAAGTTATCGAAAAGGTGGGTTAATTTAAGTTGCAAACTCGTTAACACCAGTCCTCTGGCTAGTACAAATGCCTGTGCCTAGATTTTTTTCAAGAACAGACATAAATTGTGCATGCAACTTTATACTCCGCCCATGCTCCACCCAAATTTCACTCCTGCACATGACCATAGTGAAAGTATATGAGACTGGCCTGATGCTGATACTTTCAGCATTGCCTCTGTGTAAAAAAATGCATAATGCCCAAAATACTTGAGGCCAGTTCCCCTCCCCACATGATTAGGAGAGCGCTGGTAGCATGGCTGAGCCCCACTATCCCATTCGCTGTGGAGAGAGGGGAAGGGAGGAGGGAAAGAAGAGGCCGGGATGGGATGGGGAGCGGGGAGGGAACAGAGGGAGAGTGTGCATGCTCATCTTCTTGACATCATCGTTGATAATACTTTGAAATCTTCTGCCCAATGTGCAGCGGCAGCCAAAAAAGCAAACAGAATGCTAGGAATCATAAGGAAAGGAAGGGAGAATAAAACCAAGGATATTATAATGCCTCTGTATCATTTCATGGTGCAACTGCATCTTGAATATTGTGTTTAGTTCTGGTCACCATACCTTAAAAAGGATATAGCAGAATTAGAAAAGGTGCAGAGAAGAGTCACCAAAATGGTAAAGGGGATGGAAGGATACCCTATGAGGAAAGGCTTAAAATGTTAGGGTTCTTCAACTTGGTAAAAAATGACTGAGGGGAGATATGATAGAGGTCTATAAATTAATGAATGGAGTGGAACAGGCAAACGTAAGTTGGTTATTTACTCCTTCAAAAAGCAGAAAAACTAAGGGACATGCAATGATGCTACAGGGTAACCTATTTAAGACTAAGAGCAAATGTTTTTTCACTCAAAGCGTAATCAAACTCTGGAATTCGTTACCGGAGGATGAAGTAAAAGTTGTTAGTATAGCTGGGTTTAAAAAAAGTTTGGACAAGTACTTGGAGGAAAAGTCCATAAACCGTTATTAAAGAGGACCAGGGAAATTCACTGCTTACCCGGGGATATGCATTGTGAAATCTGTGTACTTTTTTGGGAAGCTGACAGGTACTTGTTACCTGGATTGGCCACTGTTGGAAACAGGATATTGGGTTTGATAGACCTTGGTCTGACCCAGTATGGCATATCTTATGTTATTATGTACAACTGGCACGACAGGGGTTGGTGCCAAAACATCACCTTTTTGGAGCTCTTTTCAGTGTGGGTGGCTTTCTAGATTTGGGGGGAAGCATCTATGGCACAGATATGTGGTCTTGCGCTCAGATAATAAGGCAGTCGTGCAGGCTGTGAATAGCAAGTTCATGTGTTCACCCTTGGTAATAGAGCTGCTGCATTTGCAGGTCCCCTGATGTTTACTCAACATACAATGACCAGGGTTCTCACTGGGACATCAAGGGGCACCTATATCACCCTCTTCATGAAAGAGCTCCACTGGCTACCTCTACTAGACAGAGTTAAGTATAAGAACATCATGGCAATATTTAAAATCTATCATGAGCAATCCTCAGATTACCTGCAAACTATCATAAGGAAACTCCCTAGCAATCATCAGAGAAGATGTACTGCAGAGCACCTCCTTACCTCTCCCCCAGACTTCGTTAACTTCAACCAATCAGCCTGTGTATGAGCACTCTCCTTATATGCTCCAGGATTATGGAACTCCTTACCCATAAAAAACTGAACTACTGCAGGCATTATGGAAGCTATTATTTAGATATGCTTACATACTGCTTTTTACTGGGTCAAGGTGGTATACATGTATGTATTTCCCTTGTCCCCAAAGGGCTCACAATCTATGTTTTGTACCTGAGGTCATGGAGAGTGAAATGGCTTGCCCAAGGCATAGCTGCAGGACCAGAAACCCCAGTCCTTCCAGCCCAAGGTTTCTGTTCTCCAGCAGGATTTGAACCCCAAACCCTCTGGCCCAAGGCAACTTTCCCCAACCACTAGATCACTCCACCTTCCCATTTAAAACACACCTGTATAGAAAGCACTTTGAAGCATCCATCCAGCTCCCGATTGCCACCGGGATAGGAGGCAGGAACCAGAAGGCCTCCCTGCCCCCCATCGCAAAGACAGTTGGGCCCAGACTCACTACCTGCCAGCAACAGCACAAATAGAAAGTGCCTCCAGGTGCTGGGACACATGCCGATCATCCATCCAATTCCCGATTGCCACTGGGGTAGGAGGCAGGAACCGGAAGGCCTCCATGCCCCCCATCACAAGGACAATCGGGCCCGGACTCACCACCCACCAGCAACAGCATAAAAAGGAAGTGCCTCCAGGCATGCCCGAGCCTGGTGGGCCCGCGCCTGAAATCCTCACTAGAGGGCCCTTTGGGGGGGGATCGCTTCAGCATGGAAGCACACCATTGAGCCAACATCCCTGATCACCCAACGACTATCCTAAATGTAGGAGGAGCATTGGAGCAGCAGAACCAGCTGGCCAGTAAGTCCTGTCCACTGTCCCAACACTCCATTCTCAGTCATAGACTAACTCTACCACCTGAGGACTGAGACAATCTCAAACACACCCTGGAGAATGCCTTAGTCTCCAAGAAGACCTCAACCTCTGAGAACATATGGACTAACGGAACTACCAATCATGCAGGCAATTTATGTAACCTTGTACACCCTATGTAAACTTCTCATCCTAACCACTGCCCACTACACCATCCTAACCCCCTCCTTCTCCATATCACCTCACACCAACACTAATACTCATCAGACCCAACATTAAACAACTCCTCTACAAACACATTTCAAACAACCAACCACCCTCACCCTCTCATTACAGCCATCAAATTCCCTGCTCAAATGCTCACATGTGCACTCATAATTGTGTGATCCATCAGGAACAAAATCCCCACCATCAGAGACCTACTCACAGACTACAAATTAGACATCCTCTGCGTAACGGAAACCTGGACCGCTGACACTGACAATGTACTCCTCAACCTACTCAAGCCAGAGGACTACTCCATCTTCAACTGCCCACAAAGTCATCGTAAAGGCAGAGAAGAGCTTTCTGGTTAAATTTAGAACCCAGCAGAGGGCTTGTAGTCTAAATGTCATAATAAGTCAGAGCCTAGCAGCAGCAAAGAGCTGTAATTTAAATCAAATCAGAATATAACTTAGCATCAAAGGCAAAACAGGGTTAGTACTCTTTGAGCACAAATAAAGTCTTCTAGAGACCCTTACAAAGAGGCCTTCTACCTAGGGGGCAAGAGACCTGTGAAGCCTTTTCAATAGGTGTTAAACCAGGTGGCAGGTCAAAAGGCCATTTTGAAAGACTCCTTCTATCCAAGCAAGGACTGTTAATCACCCAGGAAGTTGGTCACAGCTTACCTCAGCAGCACAGGCATAAATAGCTCAACCAGAGCTCTGTGATTCTCAGTCTTGAAGGACTAGAAAAAGTGACTGCTACTTCTGGAGAGAGATCTGAAATTGTGAGTATATACTTCTGGGAATTTTCTGAAAGGACTTCTTTGTATTAAAGCTAATTAATCTGTGAACCCAGTGTTTTTTGTTAAATCAGTCAGGGCCTAGTAGCAGCAGTTTAAGTTTAAATTTAAAACACAGAAGAGAGCTTTCTGGTTAAATTTGGAACCCAGCAGAGAGCTTGTAGTTTAAATTTAATAGTCACTCAAGGCCTAGTATCAGCAAAGTACTTTTAGTTTGAATTTAAAACACAGAAGAGAGCTTTCTGGTTAACTTTGGAACCCAGCAAAGAGCTTGTAGTTTAAATTTAATAGTGACTTTAAAACACAGAAGAGAGCTTTCTGGTTAAATTTAGAACCCAGCTGAGAGCTTGTAGTCTAAATTTCATAATAAGTCAGAGCCTAGCAGCAGAAAAGAGCTGTAATTTAAATCAAATCAGAATATAACTTAGCATCAAAGGTAAAACAGGGTCAGTACTCTTTGAGCACAAATAAAGTCTTCTAGAAACCCTTACAAAGAGGACTTCTACCTAGCGGGCAAGAGACCTGTGAAACGTTTTCAATAGGTGTTAACACCAGGTGGCAGGTCAAAAGGCCATTTTGAAACACTCCTTCTATCCAAGCAAGGACTGTTAATCACCCAGGAAGTTGGTCACAGCTTACCTCATCAGCACAGGACAGGGTACTGTGTAGCAGCCCTCTTTTAATAAGTGTTATTTTGCTCCCTCCCTCCCCAACACCCATTAACCCCTGGGATAATCGTAGCTTTATAGGTACTTTCACATCTTAAAGGAAAGGAGGAGCTCTCAGGTGAAGCTTGTTATCCAAATCAGTCATACACTAAGGGCCTGAGATTAATTAAGCTTCAGGTGAACAAGGTATATTAAACGTATTAGCTACAGTTTTATTAGTATACATATCCATAGCAACCCTTAGTAAGTAAAGAACTTAGATCTAAACACAAGCTTAAAACTAAGATGCAGACAGCAGTCCAGCAACGAGATGGGGGCTTTCCAGTCTTTTGCATTGAGTGTCACATGTATGATTTTCTCCCAGTTGGTGAGAGGTCTTACGTGTGCACTAGGTGCAAGGAGCTCTTTGCTCTCAGGGAACAAGTCCGTTCTATAGAGGCTAGAGTAGCAGACTTGGAAAACATAAGAAAGACAGAGAGGTACATAGACGAGACCTACAGGGATATAGTCCTGAAGTCTCACCTCCAGTCTGGCAGCATCCCTGTTGCCATGGAGAAAAGAGGTCATGTGACAGAAGAGCATCAGCCTGGTGTGGCAAGAAGTGATCCTGTAACTAGGACCTGTCCTCCAGGTGATGTAAAACCCTCTTGCACTGAGGAAGATTCTCCAGGGCCATGTGCCCATGAGGGATGGGTTAGGAAAGCCGTTATAGTTGGTGATTCAATCATTAGACATGTAGATAGCTGGATGGCTGGTGGACATGAGGAGTGCCTGGTAACATGCCTGCCTGGTGCGAAGGCAGAGAACCTCACACGCCACCTAGATAAGGTCTTAGATAATGCTGGGGAGGAGTCTGCTGTCTTGGTACATGTCGGTACCAATGACAAAGGAAAATGTGGTAGGAAGGTTCTGGAGGCTAAATTTAGGCTTTTAGGTAGGAAGTTGAAATCCATAACTTCCAGAGTAGCGTTCTTCGAAATGCTTCCGGTTCCACGCGCAGGACCCTAAAGGCAGGCAGAGCTCCGGAGTCTCAATGCGTGGATGAGACAATGGTGCAGAGATGAGGGTTTTGGATTTGTTTGGAACTGGGGAACATCTTGGGGAAAGGAGGGGCTCTTTTGAAGGGATGGGCTTCACCTTAACCGGGATGGAACCTGGCTGCTGGCATTAACCTTTAAAAAGGAGATAGAGCAGCTTTTAAACTAGATAATAGGGGCAAGCCAACAGTCGCTCAAGATCGCATACTTCGGAAGAATGTATCCTTGAAGGATACTACCAAAAGCAGAGAGGTTCTAAAAAAGAGTAAAGTAGCCCAAATGCCCTCGAGTATGGAGCAGACACAGCTTAAAGATCCCAAATTACCCATGTCTACCAATAGCCAGATTAATATGAATAAAATACAGTCTCTAAAATGCTTGTATGCAAATGCTAGGTCTAAAAAATAAGATGGGAGAGTTAGAATATATAGCACTAAATGAGAGGTTAGATATTATTGGAATATCAGAGACATGGTGGAAGGAGGACAACCAGTGGGACACTGTGATACCTGGGTACAAATATATCGTGATGATAGAACTAATCAAATTGGTGGAAGGGTTGCGCTCTATGTTAGAGAGGGCATTGAGTCAGAAAGGATTAAAGTTTTGCAGGAAACAAAATTTGCTGTAGAATCTCTATGGATTGAAATTCCATGTAAAAAGGGGAAGGCGATGACAGTGGGGGTATACTATTGAACACCTGGCCCGAATGAACAAATGGATGTTGAAATGCTCAAAGAAATCAGGGAAGCTAACAAAAGTTACAACACAGTAATAATAATGGTTGATTTCAATTACCCCGGTATCGACTGGGTCAGTGTCACGACAGGACATGCTAGGGAGATAAAGTTTCTCCATGAAATAAATGACTGCTTCTTGGAGCAGCTGGTTCATGAACACACCAGAGGGGAAGCCATATTGGACCTAGTCCTTAGTGGAACACCAGATCTAGTGCAAGAGATAAGGGTGTTGGATCTATTTGGCAATAGTGATCATAGCATGATCACATTTGATTTAATTAGTGGAGGAGGGATAGTAAGGAAATCCACAGTACTACCTTTTAACTTTCGAAAGCGAAACTATGATAAAATGAGGAAAATAGTTAAGAAAAAACTAAAAGGAGCATTTGCAAAGGTTAAAGACTTACATCAAGCTTGGGTGTTGTTGAAAACTACTATCTTGGTAGCCCAGACCAGCTGTATTCCACACTTTAAGAAAAGTGGAAGGAAGTCCAAAAAACTGCCAGCATGGTTTAAAGGTGAGGTCAGAGAGGCCTTTGTTGCCAAAAAAAACATCTTTCAGGAAATGGAAAATAGAGCCCAACGACGAAACCTAGAAACAGCACAAGCACTGCCAAGTGAAATGCAAGGCATTGATAAGGCAAGCATAGGGAGAATTTGAGAAGAAGCTTGCTGCGAAAGCAAAAACACAAAATAAAGACTTTTTCAAGTACATTTATAGCAAAAAACCTGTGAGAGAGTCAGTTGGTCCATTAGATGATAGAGGGGTTTAAGGGGCATTAAGAGGTGACAAGGCGATAGCGGAGAGACTGAATGAATTCTTTGCTTCGGTCTTTACTGAGGAAGATGTAGGGATGTTACCCATGACTGAAATGGTATTTAAAGGTGCGGAAGAATTGAAGGAAATATTGATACATCGGGAAGATGTATTACAACTATTAGATAAACTGAAGTGTACCAATTCACCTGGGCCAGATGGTATACATCCAAGGGTGTTGAAAGAACTTAAATATGAGATTTCAGACCTGCTATTAGTAATCTGTGAATTTTCATCAAAATTATCTGTAATACCTGAAGACTGGAGGATCGCCAATGTAATGCCAATTTTTAAAAAGGGTTCCAGTGGTGATCCGGGAAACTACAGACCGGTTAGCCTGACGTCAGTACCGGGAAAAATGGTAGAAACCATCATAAAGAACAAAATTACTCCGCATGAAGATAGTCATGGCCTAATGGAAGACAGCCAACATAGCTTTAGACAAGGAAGATCTTGTCTTACTAATCTGTTATGTTTTTTTGAAGGTGTGAATAAACAGGGGGACAAAGGTGAGTCGGTTGATATAGTGTATCTGGACTTTCAGAAAGCCTTTGACAAGGTCCCTCATCAGAGACTTTTGGCAAAACTAAAGGGTCATGGGATAATAGGCAGTGTACTATTGTGGATCAGAAACTGGTTAAAAGACAGAAAGCAGAGGGTAGGGCTAAATGGCCAATTTTCCCAATGGAGAAAGGTGAATAGTACCCCAGGGATCTGTGTCGGGTCCGCTGCTTTTTGACATATTCATAAATGACCTGGAAAAGGGAATAACGAGTGAGGTTATCAAATTTGCAAATGACACAAAACTATTTAAAGTTGTTAAAACCCAAGAGGATTGTGGAAAATTGCAAGAGGATCTTGATAAATTGGAAGACTGGGCATCAAAATGGCAGATGAAATTTAATGTGGACAAGTGCAAAGTTATGCACCTAGGGAAGAACTACCGAAACTATGGTTACAAGATGCAAGGTTCCACATTAGGAACCACCACCCAGGAAAAAGATTAAGGCGTCATTGTGGATAACATGTTAAAACCCTCGGCCCAGTGTGCAGCGGTGGCCAAGAGAGCAAATAGAAAGCTAGGTATCATAATGAAAGGAATGGAAAATAAAACAAAAAATATTATAATGCCTCTATATCGTTCCATGGTGAGACCGCACCTTGAATATTGTGTGCAATTCTGGTCGCCGTATCTTAAAAAGGATATAACGTTATTAGAAAAGGTTCAGAGAAGAGCCACCAAAATGGTAAAGGGGATGGAAGTATACTCCTATGAAGAAAGGCTAAAAAGATTAGGGCTCTTTAACCTGTTTCATGTGTTTTGTTCTGGGGTGTGGTATAGTGAGTTTATGGATCGTGGAGAGTCTTTGTGGCCTGTTGGGGTTGAGGGGCTGAAGAAGGGTTTGTAGATGTAGTAGGGGTGCAGTGGAGAGCCTTGTGTGTTAGTAGGAGGGCTTTGTATTTTTCTGCAGGGGAGTAGTAACCAGTGGAGTTGTCTGAGTTTAAGGGTCATATTTGGATGCTCCTTGTATGATGCATGCCGTAGTGTGGAGGCTGTTTGTAGTAGAAGGAGGGTGGACTGTGGGAGACTGGTATATTGTATTGCAGTAATTGGCTTGAGGAAGGATTAGGGCTATCAATATTTGCAGTCATAAAAGGAACATGTACCTTTGTTGAAGCACCTGCAAATATCATTGCTTGGTGCAGATTTGCTCGAACTGGCCAACACTCTCCTTTGAAAATTCTGCCCTTATTTTGAGTTCATCCTCTGGAGCCATATTCCAACATTGTCTGCGCCCCATGACATGTTGGGTCTCATCTCCATCTTGTTTCAGACTTATCCCACATGTGATGAATTGATCTCAGTTTATAAAAACAACAAAAGAGGTACCTTTGGGTTCACCTTCACGCTGAGTCCTTAAAGGAATATTGCAGAAAGAACTGACTTACCTGGGGCCTCCGGATGAATAAGGCATCTCATATGTATTTGGGCAATCAAATCTTCCTTCATAAGTGTAATGCCATTTTGGAAAAGGGGATGAAAGGATACCCCTATGAGGAACCTGGGTATGCTCCAGTCGCACATCAATAAAACTGCCAGCAAAGCGCACCACTACCTCAAGCTCATCAGAAGACTCACACCCACCCTGGACAATAACCACTTCTACACGGTATTCCAGGCTATAATCACACCTATACTGGACTATGCCAACTCGCTCTACCAAGGATTGCCTAAACAATATCTCCACCCCCTACAGTTGGTACAAAACACGGTGGCCCAGATCATTACAGAAACTGCAAGAAGTGAGCACATCACCTCAATACTTCAGCAGCTGCATTGGCTACCCATCCACTCACGGATAAGATATAAAGCAACCTAAAAGAGCCCCATCCCTCACTTCACCTACACTTTGGAATGCCCTCCCTGAACCAATGCTCTTGACAAAGGACATTAAGGATTTCAGGAAGATGCTTAAGACACTACTCTTCGCCGAACACTATGGCTCCATCAACCAACAATCCCCCTACCCCTATCAGCTTACAGCATTGTTTCATTGTTTTGTATTGTTTTCCTCTCCCCTCCCTTAAATGTCCTTCCTTACCCACCCTATTATGTAACCACTTTGACTGAAGAAAAAGGTGGTATATAAAACTTGATAAATAAATAAATAAATAAAAGGTTAGGGTTCTTCAACTTGAAAAAGAGAAGGCTGAGGGGAGATATGATAGAAGTCTATAAGTTCATTTATTTATTTATTTGGTTTTATACTGCACTATTCATGATCAGCCCGGTTTACAAAATAACAACATATTACATGGAACAGTTAACATTGAACATATTACATTGAACAGATTCATTGAACATGTGAATACGATATAAAACAATTAGCATATTTACACAGATGATACACAGTACCATGTAAGACTGGGAACTATTTACAGTTTAAAATAATCTTGAGTATGATATTGATATTGATGGGCAAGGCTTTAAGTTACATGGTCGAAAGCAAGATGGAATAGGTGTGTTTTGACTGCTTTGCAAAAGGTGGGCAAATCTGAAATGAGACGAATAGGAGCAAGTAGGGAGTTCCATAGTAGAGGAGCGAAGAGGGAGAAGGTTCTGTTCATTGTGAATTGGGAGCTTTTCCTAGTTATGGATGGGATGGTGAGAGTGTTTACTATATTTGTTCTTCTTGCTCTTTTGTCCACAGTCCAGTGTAGGAGCTCTTCCAGCGAGGATACGGAAAGGTGCTGAAGGATTTTAAATATTATCAGGAGAGTTTTGTATTTAAGTCGACTGCTTATTGGGAGCCAGTGTAGGTGGATTAGGAGAGGAGATACATGCTCATGTCTGGAAGCTCCGTAAATAGTTTGTGCAGCAGTGTTCATTGCTAATTGTAATGGATGGAGAGTATATCCAGGAAGCCCATGCAGGATGATATTTGCGTAGTCAAACAGCGGAGTAATAAGACAGTACGGAAGTCAGTAGGCTCCAGTAAGGGTCGGAGATGATGGAGGGAACATATTTTATGATAGACAGCCTTTGTTATATTGCTTATATGGGGCTCCATGCTTAGGGACAGGTCCAGAGTAATGCCAAGATATCTAACCTTATGATTAGATTTAAGATCAGCAACCTGCAGGGTTGTCAGGGTATGAATGTTGGGACTTTTGTGACAAAAAGGAGTTCAGTCTTTTTATAGTTCACTTTCAGGATGTGCACAGCTAGCCATTCAGAGACTGCATTGAAACAGTCAATGATTCCAGTGAAGTTAGGGTTTTCTGTTGAAAAAGGAGAATAGAGAAGCACATCATCTGCATAGATGTGATAAAGAATACCTATTGATTTATGATTGCAAATATACGCGTATGTTAAATAGTAAGGCGGATAGGGAAGAGCCCTGTGGTACTCCTTGTGTTTGCTGATACATATCCAATCTTTGATTGCCCATACAAACTTGTTGTTGCTGATCTGTTACATATGAGCGACACCAATCTAGAGCTGAGCTCTGAATGCCCTTGAGCTTAAGCAGATTAATCAAATAAGCTAAGGAATGAAGTGGAATGGGTTAACATAGATCTGTTTATGCCATCAAAAAGTAGAAAGACTAGAGGACACGCAATGAAGCTACAATGTAATCCACTTGAGAGAAAATATTTTTTCACTCAACGCATAAACAAACTCTGGAATTCATTACCAGAGGATGTAGTAAAAGCTCTTAGTATATTGTTGTTGTTAAGTTCCGTTGAGTCGGAGTCGACTCATGGCAACCCTCTGGATAGCTATCCTAAATTGTATTCGGTCTTCAGTCAGGCGGCTCATTGTTGATAGACTGGTACCCGTAGCTGCTGTTATTGTATCGATCCATCTCATTGCTGGCCTTCCTCTTTTGGTTGACCTTCTTTCTTACCAAGCATGATGTCTTTCTCTAATGATCTCTCTCTTCGCATGATGTGTCCAAAGTATGAAAGGCGAAGTATTGTCATCTGAGCTTCTAAAGAAAGCCTAGTTTGATCTCCTCTAGTACCGACTGGTTTGTTCTTCGGGCAGTCCATGGTATACACAGTATTCGCCGCCAGCACCATAATTCAAAGACATCAATTTTCTTCCTGTCTATCTTTTTCACTGTCCAGCTTTCACATCCATATGATGTTATTGAAAATACTATGGCTTGAACAAGTCAAATCTTTGTATGGAGAGAGACATCTCTGCTCTTGAGAATCTTATCTAGGTCTTTCATAGCCATTCTGCCAAGCGCAATGCGTCGTCTGATTTCTTGACTACTTGTTGCTTCTTTATTGATAGTTGATCCAAGTAGGTTAAAGTTGTTCACGATTTCAATTTCTTCTCCTTCAACGATGAACCTGTTGATTATGCCAGTTGTCATGATCTTTGTCTTCTTTACATTAAGGTGCAGGCCCATTTTGAGACTATGTTTTTTGATTATGAGAAGCAAATGTTTCAGATCATCTTCACTTTCAGCCAGTAATGTGGTATCATCAGCATAGCGAAGGTTGTTGATGAGTCTTTCACCAATCTTCACACCTCTGTTGTCTTCATACAATCCTGCTGCTCTGATGATTTGCTCTGCATATAAATTAAACAGGTAGGGTCAAAGTATTCAGTCTTGTCTTACGCCTTTGCTTATTTTAAACCATTCTGTTTCTCCTTCTTTCGATCGAACTGTTGCTTCTTGATCAATGTACAGATTGTGCAAGAGTATGAACAGGTGTTCTGGTATACCCATGCTTCTTAATGTGGCCCAGAGTTTCTCATGGTTTACACAGTCAAAAGCCTTGCTATAGTCGATAAAGCACAAATAGATATCCTTTTGGTATTCTTTAGTCTTTTCAAGGATCCATCTCACATCCGCAATGATGTCTCTCGTTCCTCGCCCTTCAGGTAGTTCTTGTTCCAGGTATGGTTGTAGTCTCTTTTGAATAATCGTCAGTAGAATCTTGCTGGCATGTGGGATCAGAGCGATTGTGCAATAATTTCCACAGTCAGTTGGATCACCTTTCTTTAGTATTGGTATAAACACAGATCTTTTCCAGGCAGTTGGCCATGATGTTGTCTTCCATATTTCTTGACAGAGCCTTGTAAGTACGGTAACAGCTGCATCAGATTGCTGTAATACTTCTATGAGAATGCTATCAATGCCTGGTGCTTTGTTCTTTGATAAGGCTTTCAATGCTGCTTCAACTTCTTCTTTCATCACCAATGGTTCCTGATCATAAAGTACAGGTTGAAACAGCTGTTGGTCCACTTGATTTTTATCATATAAAAACTCTGTATATTCCTTCCACCTTTTCTTGATCTTCTCAGCATCATTCAACATAGAACCTTGAGCATCTTGTAACATTCCAATTTGAGGCTGGAACTTTTTCTTTAACTCTCGTAGCTTTAGGAAAGCCGATCTTGTTCTTCCTCTAATAGTTTCTGCTTCTATTTCCTTGCATGCATCATTGTAGTACTTTTCCTTGTCCTGTCTTGCTGCACATTGGAAATCTCTGTTGAGTTCTGTGATTGTCTTTCTTTCTCCTCTGGCTTTAGCTTCTCTGCGTTTCTGGGCAATTTTCAGAGTTTCTTCCGTCATCCATTTTGGCCGTTTTTTCTTTTTCACCTTTTGTAGAGACTTCTCGCTTTCTTCCAACACAACCTTCTTGATGTCATTCCATAACTCTTCTGGAGCTCTGTCATTTGTTTCTAAAGCAGCAAAACGATTTTGCCGGCAGTCTTTAAATTCCAGTGATATATACTCAAGGTCATATTTTGCTGCATACATGAGTGGTTTGCTCTTTTTCAACTTTAGCTTGAGTTTGCATACTAGTAGTTGATGATCTGTACCACAGTCAGCTCCAGGTTTTGTCTTTGTTGATGTTACAGAGCTTTTCCATCATTGACTTTCAGAGATGTAGTCAATTTGATTTTTATACAATCCATTGGGTGAAGTCCATGTGTACAGTCGCCGCTTGTGTTGCTGGAAGAAGGTGTTTGAGATGAATAGATTGTTGGTCTTGAAGAATTCTATAAGTCTTTCTCCAACTTCATTTCTGTTGCCAGGTCCATATTTTCCAACTACTTTGCCTTCTTTATTGCCAACTCTTGTGTTCCAGTCACCCATGACTATCAGGATATCCTGTTTGCATGTTCTGTCAATTTCAGCTTGCACTTGTTCATAGAACTCTTCAATTTCATTCTCTTCTGCAGCTGTTATTGGGGCATATACTTGAATTATAGGCATTCCTCATAGACGAATAGAGATTAAGCATTCGCTGACTGAATTGTATTTCATTACAGTTCTTGCAAGTTTCTTCTTTATTATAAATGCAACACCATTTCTTCTTTGTCTTTCATTTCCAGCATAGTAGACCATGTGATCATCTGATGCAAAGTGCCTGATGCCAGTCCATTTCAGTTCGCTGACACCCAACAGATCAAGTTGTACACGTTCCATTTCATTCTTGACCACCTCCAACTTCCCTTGGTTCATGCTTTGTACGTTCCATGTTCCAATGTGTAAGACATCTTTGCAACTTCTGACTCTCATTTCATGCGCAGCTACATCAGCAGTCAGACATCCCGAGGGCTTTGATCCAACCACATCATAAATGCTGGTTTTACTCTGAAATGTCTTCAGCTCTTCCCCAGTAGCTAGTTGAGTGCCTTCCGACCTGGGGGTCTCATCTTCCAGCACTATAGCACAATTTGTTTTGTTGTAACTATTGTCACGACGCCACCCTGGTGGCTAATGGGCGCCAAGGTAGGTCGGACACAAATAAAGATAAGGTTGGGATGGGTACATATTTCTCAGGGCCCAGGGATGTATAGCCTTGGTAGCATCCTTATTACCCAATACCCAAAGAACACAGGTTTCCAAGTGGAGGGAAAATAAGGCTTTATTTCCCTTGTCTTGCAAAGGTTCAAAGGATCAGTCCCAAAACAACAAAGAAATGTCCTTACATCAGGTTTAGAAAAAGTAAAACTCAGGTTCAAAGCAACAACTGTTCTCTTCATAGAGGTGATACAAAACAAACATTTCCTATTTCACCAATTTACTGCTCACATGCTATGCAAGGATTCCAAGCTTCCAGTGGTACAATAACTACAATCCATTTCCTCATCTGAAAGGGATTCTACCACTTCCATTTGCATTGGTTCCTGATCATACGCCTCTGAAACAGAGTCTGTGGTTCTGGGCAACCTATAAGTGGGCTTTTCAGCCAAATGCTGTATGACCTCCCAATGCCTTGGTTTCAGAGTGGGGCGTCGGTCATGAACTGTTCTACAAGGCAAATATTCTTCCCTCTTCATAGGTTTTATATTAGCTTCCTGCAAACTTTTCTTATTCAAAAGTCTCTCATCTGATAAAAGCTTTTCATACCTTGTATCATGAGAAGTGTTACATGAACAGGGACCTTCTGTTTCCCGTCCTCTCCACAGGCTAGCTCTCTGAAGGCTGTTCCCAACTAAGTGTGGGTTACCTTGTAGTGCTGGCTTCTCTCCTTGGGGTAAGGCTTGCGGCCTACTCCTGCTGAGATTCTGCCCTGCTCCTGCAATCTGGCATGGGTTTTTCAACCGTCCTTCGGTTGACTTCACACAGCTGTCCCAGTACTGCTTCCGTGTCCCCGGATCTCCTGGATCCTTCTGTACTCTCCGTCCTTTCAGGTCTCTCTGGCCTGTTCCTCCTTCCGGCGCTCCAGCAGTGTCTGTAGCTTCTGCGGTTTCTGCCACCTCTGCAGCTCCTGCCACTCCTCCGGCTTCTGCAGGCTCTGTAACTTCTCTGCCTTCTCTGCTGCTACCGCCACTTTCGCTTTTACCGCCACTTCCCCCTTTCCAGCCTTCCAGACTTTAAGAGGAGTTCCTGCCTTCCTGGATTGGAGGCTGGCTGGCTTTTGGTCACACCCTGTGGGGCATGGATCCTCAGTCTTCCGGAGGTCCCTCTTGCTCCCCCTATCAGGTTCCTGAAAATACTGCAGCTTGTGCATGCCTTTTTTCGTGTTTAAAATATTTTCTTCTGTTCCCCACTGGTCTGCTGCATCACACATCCCCCTTCTTAAGATATTACGGGCTGGTGAAGTCTCTTCTACACAGCACGTAATACGTGATACCGCGCTCTTCCGCAGCTGACTGGTCCTGTACTTTCCTCGCCGGTTGCCCACCGGTATCAACTCAGGGTGGAATATGTCCTCAGCAGAAGCCAGCAAAACTGACCGCTCACACCAGAGCCGAAGAATATTGACATGATATACTTGTGTATGTCCTTTTTCATCCTGGACCAAGTAGGAGGTTGATCCTATAGGCTTAACTATTGTATGAGGCCCCTTCCACCGAGCTTCAAACTTAGGAGTGGCGCCCGATATCAAGACCATCACCTTGTCTCCGACCTGTAATTGCCGGGGTTTTGCATGCCTATCATAGTACCGTTTTTGCTTTTGTTGACTTTCCTGTAGACTTTCGCCTGCGAACCGGGAGGTTTTTTCCAGGCGAGTTCTTAAGTTCTTTAAGGATAAAGGTACGCCTATTTCCGTCTCAATGGGTTCAATCCATTGTTCTCTTAGGACGTCCAATATACCTCGGGGTGGTCGTCTATACATGAGTTCGTAAGGTGAGGTATCCAAGGAATTCTGTTTTCTTTCCCGATAGGCATACATGATAAACGGCAACATGGTGTCCCACTCTGTCATTTGGCCACCCAATGCTCGATGACGCATTTGTTTTATGCTCTGGTTTTATCGTTCCACCAGACCATTGCATTGGGGGTGGTAGGCGGCGGTCTTCACATGATGTATGCCAAAAGCGTCCCAAACTTGAGCGAGGTATTTTGACAAGAAGTTACTACCTCTGTCTGTCAAGACCTCCTGCGGGAACCCTATCTCGCAGAATAACTTGACTAATTCTATGGCAATTGACTTTGCCAAAATGTTTCTCAGGGGAACTGCCCATGGGAAGCGGGTAGCTTGGTCGACAATCACCAGGATTTACTGGAATCCTCTGGGCGTTTTGGTGAGGGGTCCCACTATATCCATGGCAAGCCTCCTTACCGGGTCCGAGATTATGGGCATCGGAACTAGGGGGACTTCAGGTGGTCGTTGAGGCATGACTCTTTGACATGATGCGCAAGATTCGCAAAAGTGGGACGTTTCCCGGAAGACTCCTGGCCAATAAAATCTGGCTAAAATATGATCAAGGGTGCCCTGTGCTCCCTTATGGCCCCCTATTGGATGGTCGTGGGCCAACCGCAAAACCAGGGATTTAAAGGTATTCGGGACCACCAACTGTTTCCGGATATTTCTGGTACGAGGGTCCTTAGTCTCCCGATAAAGTATGCCTTCTTCCGTGATGAATCTGGGGAAAGAATCCTTTCTTTCCTGTGCATGCTCAAATGCACGGGCTAGTGCAGGGTCTGCTCTTTGCTCCATCTTGAAAGAGGGGAACCGTTCCATCAAGTCCGCTGGCACCCATGGCATCCCTCTTCCAGTTTCCAACTCCGCTCTGCCCTGAGAACGGCACGTTCTTTCTCTTCTCCGCTCAGCCTTGGACTTTCGATCCCTTCTCGGGGGGTCACCTATTAGATCCTCATGGGAAGGAAGGTCTCCTAAGGAAGTTTTTCCCGAACATGAGGTCTTTTCAGCATCCTGGACATGCGACCGCGTGGAAACTAGGGCTTCCCTAGGATCGGTACCCTTCTTTGGGTTATTTTGCTGTGGCTGGGGATTCTCAATAGGCTCATGCCAAATGCAAGTGGAAGTTGGCACTGTTTGTGAGGATAGGCCTTCCTTCAGGCTCTTCCTAAATTGTGGCCAATCACGGCCTAATACCAATTCTTGCGGTAGCCGAGGCACGACTGCTACTAACATCTCTTTTTCAATACCAATTCCTTCACCCACAGTTTATACACCGGATAGCGGGTAACCGCTCCATGGATACATTTTATTTTAACATTACCTTCTGGATACTCTGGAACTGATCATCCCTGATCCCTGATCACAAGCCATAACCTCTTCAAAATCATGGTTTGGTCAGCTCCTGAGTCCAGAAGTGCTTTAACATCTACTCCATGAATCTTCACATTCAATACAAAACCCTCCCGTACTGTTCTCGGGCCTTCCCCTATCAGAGCAGTACGTGAGTAACAGTCATTTTTCAGATGACCCTTTTTACCACACGCAAAACATCTCTTGACATTCTCTTTTGCTAGAAGCTTATTATTTTTCACCACACCGTATGGGGACTGTGAGGGACTTTCTACCCTCTGGGCTTCCATACCCAGTGTCAGTTCGGGAGTCCCTACCCTGGGTTGGGTGACTGTCTCGGCCTCTAAATAGCGCTCAGTGAGAGCTATTGCGTCTGTAGTTGTACAGCAATTTTGTAAAATTAAAAAGTTCTGTACCCTACTTGGTATAGCGGACATGTACTGCTCAAGTATTATCGCATCCATTAATGAGGCTACGTTTTTCTTTTCTGGCTGTAGCCATTTATTTGCAGACCCCGTATCCTATGACCTAGGGCTTTTGGGGTTTCATCGGCCCTAAGGGTGGTAGCTCTAAACATTTTGTTATAGGATAATGGTGTAAGGCCTAAACGATCCCTTATGGTGGTGACTACCTCCTCATAGGTGTTAGCTAGGGCTGGGGGCATCGACCTATATGCCGCAAGAGCTTCCCCCGTAAGGGACGCTGTGAGTCGAATAGCCCACTGCTCAGGCGGCCAATTAGCTGACCCTGCAATCCTAGTGAAGGAATCTAAAAAGTCATCCACATTATCATTGGGACTTAGCTTCCCCACAATAAGATCGTGGCATGTCCATTGCCCACTCGCTGGGTTAGTCGGTCCGGCGGCCTGCAGCTTTTCAGCGTTCGCCTTTGCCATCGCCTCCCGCTGTAATGCTAACCAGTTCTCCATAGTCTGCAAGACCGGCAGTTGTTGTTCCTGCATGGCCCGCAGAGCTTGTGCTTGATTCTTTTGCGAGAATTCGGCTTGCTTGTCGAATTGATGTGCTATCCAGGCACAGAGCTCCTTTGGTTCCATGATAAACCTGTGTAGAGAAACAAGAAAAACGAAAACCAAGTGTGGCTCTCACAACACTAGTTTTGCCCTCTTTTTCTTTTTTTTTTTTTTTTACTTCCCTTGACATCCAACACTGCCCCGGCTTAATTACGTTTTACCTGAGGTGAGTGTTGAATTCAGCTCGGGAACATCAGTTGCTGTTGCCTTTCGCGGCGCACCACTCCGATGACCGGCAACAGGATTTTCTGCTTTCAGGATTTTCCCAACCCGCTCCGGATTCCACCTATTCCACTCTGGGTCTTTCTCCTTCCAATCCTGGTTTTAGAAGTAATCCACTCCGAGTCTTGTTTTCACTCCAGGTTTTCCAGCACATCAATCTGGGATTTTACTTTTAAACTCAGGAGTTTTTTTTTTTTCCTCTTCCTTTAGTAGTTTGAAGGCTCTGATCCGGCATCCAACAACTACGCCATTTTTATGTCGTGACGCCACCCTGGTGGCTAATGGGCGCCAAGGTAGGTCGGACACAAATAAAGATAAGGTTGGGATGGGTACGTATTTCTCAGGGCCCAGGGATGTATAGCCTTGGTAGCGTCCTTACTACCCAATACCCAAAGAACACAGGTTTCCAAGTGGAGGGAAAATAAGGCTTTATTTCCCTTGTCTTGCAAAGGTTCAAAGGATCAGTCCCAAAACAACAAAAGAAATGTCCTTACATCAGGTTAGAAAAAGTAAAACTCAGGTTCAAAGCAACAACTGTTCTCTTCATAGAGGTGATACAAAACAAACATTTCCTATTTCACCAATTTACTGCTCACATGCTATGCAAGGATTCCAAGCTTCCAGTGGTACAATAACTACAATCCATTTCCTCATCTGAAAGGGATTCTACCACTTCCACTTGCATTGGTTCCTGATCATACGCCTCTGAAACAGAGTCCGTGGTTCTGGGCAACCTATAAGTGGGCTTTTCAGCCAAACGCTGTATGACCTCCCAATGCCTTGGTTTCAGAGTGGGGCGTCGGTCATGAACTGTTCTACAAGGCGAATATTCTTCCCTCTTCATAGGTTTTATATTAGCTTCCTGCAAACTTTGCTTATTCAAAAGTCTCTCATCTGATAAAAGCTTTTCATACCTTGTATCATGAGAAGTGTTACATGAACAGGGACCTTCTGTTTCCCGTCCTCTCCACAGGCTAGCTCTCTGAAGGCTGTTCCCAACTAAGTGTGGGTTACCTTGTAGTGCTGGCTTCTCTCCTTGGGGTAAGGCTTGCGGCCTACTCCTGCTGAGATTCTGCCCTGCTCCTGCAATCTGGCGTGGGTTTTTCAACCGTCCTTCGGTTGACTTCACACAGCTGTCCCAGTACTGCTTCCGTGTCCACAGATCTCCTGGATCCTTCCGTACTCTCCGTCCTTTCAGGTCTCTCTGGCCTGTTCCTCCTTCCGACGCTCCAGCAGCATCTGTAGCTTCTGCGGTTTCTGCCACCTCTGCAGCTCCTGCCACTCCTCCGGCTTCTGCAGGCTCTGTAACTTCTCTGCCTTCTCTGCTGCTACCGCCACTTTCGCTTTTACCACCACGTCCCCCTTTCCAGTCTTCCAGACTTTCTTTAAGAGGAGTTCCTGCCTTCCTGGATTGGAGGCTGGCTGGCTTTTGGTCACACCCTGTGGGGCATGGATCCTCAGTCTTCCGGAGGTCCCTCTTGCTCCCCCTATCAGGTTACTGAAAATACTGCAGCTTGTGCATGCCTTTTTTCGTGTTTAAAATATTTTCTTCTGGACCGTTTCATTAACATACCCCCGGAGAAAGCACAGGAGATTAGAGCCGGCTTGGTCACGCCTATTACAGAGGATCGGCTGCCTCCGTCAGATGTGGACACCTCCCTCTCTCCTGCGGGGAGGATTCCTCCACCGTGTCCTGCTGCCTCGGAGCCCACTCCAGCGGGTGTGACGTTGACTCCTCCCGAGGTGGGGGCATCGGCTGCTGTGAGGGCGCGTGCTGGAAGTTTGGTCTCCTTGTCTCCCGATAGTCTCGCTGAGATTTCGGTCGGCAGCTTGGACCTGAGTACTCCGTCTGGAAGTCTGCTTTTGAGGAAATTGCCTTCCCTCACTCGCCCTAAGGTATTTACATTGGAGACTCTTTGGGAAGCTATAGCTACTCTTTCAGCTTCTATTAATTCTCAGACTGCTGTATTGTCCTCCCAGATCCGGGAGAATGCTGTTAACATCCAGGGAAATGTGGATAATATTCTGTCGGTGGTGTCTACTTGCGAACAGATTAAAAAGGACAATGTTTCTTTTGGTGCTCAGCTTGCTACGTTTTCAGAAGTGTCCTCCGCCTTGGTGAAGGAGAATGAAGTCCTTAAATATAAGCTGGAAGTGTTGGAGAACGCTTCCAGAGCGTCTAACCTACGGGTTTTGAATTTCCCTCGTCTCCCTGAGGTGTCGGCTTTGGACATGTTCAAGCGGTATATCATGGAAATTCTGAAAGTTCCTTCGGATTTAATACCTCCTCTAAGTAAGGTATACTATCTGCCTTCCCGAAGAAAAGCTGAGACGTCTGTGGCTGTGTCTACTGTGAATTTTGATGTCCTGGATGTGACTGGCCTCCTGGAGGGATCTGGGCGCGAAGTTTCTACTCCCATTTCGTCTACTCTCCTTGTGCAGTGTGTTTGGTATCTGACAAAGATTGGCTCCTGAAAATGTTCTTTAAGAAAAGATGTGACACTTTTTTGGGTCTCAGGATATCATTGTTTCCTGATTTAGTCAGAGAAACACAAAGGAGGAGAAAGCAGTTTTTGATTTATAAATCTGGGGTATTGGCTATAGGGGGTACCTTTTCTTGAGGTTCCCTTGTAGATGCCTAGTGCTTATGGAGGGAAATAAGTATATTTTCTCTGATCCTATGGATTTGGGTAAATTTATCAATGCTAGACTTCCTGCTGTGTCCTCTAATGAGTGAACTGTGGATTTATTATATCTTTATCCTCCATGAATGTATTCTAGGGGTACGTGTCCTCCTGGGTTTTCTTTAAGCTTTTTTCTTTATAACTTTTCCAATTCTCTGTATTGGGTGGGTGTGTCTCTCCTCCTCTCCCGTAATGTGGATTACAACAGTGTAAGCTTTCTATTTGTGCTTATTATATTTGCCTCGCCCTCTGATACCCTTCCCGGCCATCTCACCCGACAGCCCCTTAACCTAACCCACTGTATCTCTTCCTCTCAGCGTTCCCCCCCCTCCTCTGCGCCTCCCTACTCTCTCTTACATTTAGCCCTTTTAAACTGTCGCTCAATTCGAACCAAAACATCACTGATCCAAGACCTTATTGTACTACATAAGCTGGACATTTTCTTTCTGACTGAAACCTGGCTGAAAGAGGGCGATGAGCCCTTCCTCAACCGGTGTCTTCCACCTGGGTACTCTTTTCTGTCCACCTCCCGTCGAGGAAGAAGTGGCGGCGGTATCGCAGTTATCCATCGCTCCTCTATTTCACTGTCTGAACTCCCCCCCTTGGTCTCTCCCACCTATCCTGAGTCCCTTCTTATGCGACTGGACTCCTCTTCTTGCCCTCTCTATTTCCTTCTAATTTACGCCCCCCCTTCTCTCTCCTCTCCCTCCTGGGACTCTTTATTAACTACCATCTCGGAAGCTTCTCTCCGCTATCCCCGTCTCCTCACCTTAGGTGATTTCAATATTCACGTCGATGCTCCCTTCTCAGCAAGAGACCTTTCTTTCCTCACTTTCCTGTCCGACCACTCCCTCCGTCAATTTGTTTCCTTCCCCACTCATACTGCTGGTCACACTCTCGATCTCCTCATTGCTCCAGGCTCCTTCCCTCTCCTACCCCTATCCCTCTCCTCCTCCTCCCTTCCTTGGACCGATCATATATGTCTGTTCTTTGATATTGTCGTTTCACCCACCCTCCCCTCCTCAAACTCTGGTACAAACTCCTCCCCTACGTTCTCCCGCCGAATTACTCCCGATATCCTTTCTCAGCTTCCCTCCCCAGCTGCATTACTTCCTACAGACTTCGGCACTCTCCCTCTCGACATCCAGGTCCACAAATTGCACTCATCACTCTCCGCCACTCTAGATCTTGCCGCTCCCCTACGCCCCTATCATTCTCGCCGTCGCCTCCCACACTACCCTTGGTTCCACCATGGCCTAGCCTTACACCATAAGCATCTTCGCCGTGCAGAACGCCTTTGGCTGAAGCATCCATCTCCTGTTACTCTTGCTAACTTTCATACCTGCCACCGTCACTATCGCACTCTTCTCCACACCGAGAAGCGTAACTATTATGCTGACCTCATTTCCTCCTCCTCAAACTCGTCCCGTCAACTATACTCAGTTCTTCGCTCTCTCACAGCCTCACACTCTGCGTCTATCCCCTCTCTCGCCATCAGCTCTACCTCCCCGGACCCCTCCTCCCTCGCCTCTTTCTTTGCTTCCAAAGTTAATACTCTCCGTCAAGCATTTCCCCAATGTCCTCCACCCCTCTCCCCTCCCTCTGAGCCTCCCCTTCCCCCTTCCCCTTCCTCACCATCCCTACTCCCTGTACTGTCACACTCCTGGTCCTCTTTCGACCCCATTACACTTGCGGTTCTGAATAAAACCTTCTCTACTGTCCGCAAAACAACATGCCCAGCTGACCCTATCCCCTCTCAATGGCTCCTAGAACCTTCCCTAGCCCTATCCCCATTCATCCTTTCTCTTTTTAACACAAGTCTATCCTCCGGCTCCTTCCCCTCTACCTGGAAGCATGCAACAGTCCGTCCCATCCTGAAATCTCTCTCTTCCGATCCCTCTGTCCTCTCCAACTGGCGTCCCGTCTCTAATCTATCATTTCTCTCAAAACTCCTTGAAAAAATGGTTTTCTCTCAACTCTCCTCCCATCTTGAACTTTCTCTCACTCTTCACCCCCGTCAATCAGGTTTCCGCCCTGGCCATAGTACTGAATCTGTCCTCCTCTCTCTCCTCAACGATCTTCACACTGCTCATGATCGCGGTCTCATCACCTTGGCTGTCTCTCTTGATCTATCTGCGGCTTTTGATCTAGTGGATCACCATACCCTTCTCATCCGTCTTCAGGAAGCCGGCCTCTCAGGTGCGGTTCTCCGCTGGTTTCATTCCTTCCTATCCTGTCGTTCCTTCTCTGTCATCTCCGCATCTTCCTCCTCTGCCCCTACCCCCCTTCCCTGTGGAGTCCCCCAGGGGTCTGTTCTTGCCCCACTCCTCTTTAATATCTTCCTAGCCCCTCTTGCCCTTCTAGTCCAACAATTCAGTATCTCTGCATATTATTATGCAGATGACATCATTCTTCTCCACCACACCGACCCGCTCTCTCCTGATATCACCCCTCTTAACCTCTGTCTCACTGCTGTGACTTCCTGGTTCTCCTCTAATTTTCTACACATCAATCCGGCAAAGTCCTTTGCAATCTGGTTCACCTTTGGCAGCCCTTCCCCTACCTGTGCCCCTTCTCTATCCTCCCAGCCTATCCCCCTGGTATCATCACTCCGCTACCTAGGCGTTATTCTTGATTCCAACCTTACTTTCAAGGACCATATCTCCTCAATTGTACAGCGCTCCTTTTTCTCTCTTCGCCAACTCAGAGCAGTCCGTCCCTTTCTCTCTGCCTCTGCCCTTACCACTCTCCTGCTTACCCTTGTGCTGTCTCGTCTCGACTACTGTAATGTTTCTTTCGCCGGCCTATCCCAGTCCCAATTGTCCCGTCTCCAACGTGTCCAAAATGCTGCCATCCGTTTGTTGACCCATGCATCACGTTTCGACCACGTTACTCCCCTTCTCTACCAGCATCACTGGTTACCTATCTCTTTCCGCATTCGGTATAAACTTCTCATTCTCACATTCAAAGTTATCCACACTGGCACTCCCCTCTACCTGGCGAATCAGATACAATTCCGTACCTCTCACCGTCTCCTCCGTTCCATACATATAAACCGTATGGTCCTCCCCTCCCCCGCACATGCTCGTCTAGAACAAACCCGCTCCTCTGCATTCTATTTTTTGGCTCCAAGTCTCTGGAACTCACTCCCCCCCTCCCTCCGTGCAGAAGACTCATACCCCTCATTTAAAACCCAACTCAAAACCCACCTTTTCTGCCTTGCGTTTGATCCCCCTCCCTAGCCTATCCTTCCCCCCCCTCCTTCCCTCCATGTCTCTCGTGAATGTCTGCTCCCCCTTCCCTCTCCGCCTTGATAGTATGCGTGTAATGCTCTTTCCTATTTTAAACTTCTACTCTGCTCCCAGCTTTCTTTTCTTTCTCTCCTCACTTTTCTCACATTTAATGGCGTTCTTTTCCTTTTTCTTTTCTGCAGCCAAGAGCTTGTTTTAATTAACTTGCTTGATTTTAGCTATTGTAAACCGCTCAGACGCCTATGGTATTGAGCGGTATAACAAGTTTAAATAAACATAAACATAAACATAAACATCATTACTTGCACACACTGTATCTGATGTAAGGAATTATTGTCCTGCTGTTTTGTGAAATTCTATAAATAAATAATTAAAAAAATTAAAAAAAAAATATTTTCTTCTGTTCCCCACTGGTCTGCTGCATCACACTATCCATTGTTTTTTATGGCAAGATACAGAAGTAGATTGCCGGGCCTTTCTTCCGCGTAGTTTAAGTTTGGTGTTGTTGCCATTGTCACAGAAATGTGATCCTCCGCCGTCAACACTATCCCATTCTGCTGCTACCCAGATGGGTGGTTTGTCTTGGTCTGGCACCTCAGCTGAGACCTGTCCATCTTGGGAGACCCTGCCAGTAGTTAAACTACCGATAGTTTAGCTCTCAGCATCACTGATGCACACAAGCCCTCACAGCACGACAAGCTGCAAACCAAGTGAGGGGCTCTTAGTATAGCTGGGTTTAAAAAAGGTTTGAACAAGTTCCTGGAAGAAAGATCCATAAACCATTATTAAAGAGGCTCCAGGAAATCCACTGCCTAGCTCAGGACGAGCACTGTGGAAGCTATGGTCTTTAGTTACCTGCCAGGTTCTTGTGACCTGGATTGGCCACTGTTGGAAATAATATGCTGGGCTTGATGGACCTTGGTCTCACTCAGTATGGCATTTCTTATGTTCTTATTTTGAGTAAATGCTCTTTTGATCTAATGGTGTTGCTGATAGAAACTTCTAGTCAGAAGGCTTCTGAATTACATCAAGGTATTGCACTTAATTTGAAATCTTTGATGTCCAAAGAGGAACACATATAATCATCTTACCAGGATTATTTGGATCAGTCAAACAAGTTTTGGCAGGAACTGTTAACTAAAAAAATGAAAAGTTTCAACATGACCTAGAGGATTACTAGCAGGGTTATATCTATTATTGGATGAATCCATGAGAATCAGTTATCCAGTATCAGCGAGGGGTCCATGTGAGTTATTCTGGGGTCTCTTTGGACTTTTCAAACCAATAGACTTCTTCTTATTTTTTTTGGCCCAGTGGCTAATGAGGCAGGTCTCAAGCCCAGTGAGGAGGATACAATCAACGTCGAGATCAAGGATACTATCAGCATCAGAATTATCATTGGGATCCACAGGGTACAAAATAATGAATACAGAGGAGGGTAGTCCAATGGGAGCTCAATCTTTGGTCTTTAATCTTTCAGACAGAGTTTTAAAAGAGGAATACAGTGCACTATTACAAAGGGAATTATCACTGAGTGCCGGGAAACAGGAAGTCCCCTTTGACTTCAGCACAACAGCGTTCTAAATTATAGACCGTATTAACTTCAAGAAAACGGAGGTCCTGTTCATTACAAAGAACAAAAACTTCTCTCCCCTCACTACCTTGAAGGTGAGAGATGCAGAGCTCCCAAGCAAACCTGTGATATGCTACTTGGGTATTATGCTTGACCAACATCTCGACTTCAACGAGCACATAAAGAACACAACCAGGACGATACACAACAAAATCAAGACTCTAAGGCACCTAAGATCCATGTTAGCGCCCGATGATTTCAGAACAATATTCCAGGCGCTGGTAACACCACATTTCGACTACACAAACATCATTCTTCATGGCCTCCCCAAGAGCACCCTCAACCCATTACAACTTGCGATGAACGCGGCCGCACGCACTCTCTGTGGTTTATCCAGAAGAACCCACATCACACCCATTCTTAAAGACCTTCACTGGCTACCATTAAACTGCAGACTCACATACAAAGCACTACTACTCATTTTCAAAGCCATTAACATGATATCCCCCTCGTCCCTCACAGTCCTCCTCACCCCCACCCCCAACAACAGGTTGAGAAGGACAGTAACCGCCAATACGTTGATTATCCCTATGGAATCCACAAAATGTACACTAGCAACCAGGAATAGAGCCTTCGCTTTCTATGCCCCAAAGTGCTGGAATAACCTCCCACCAAATATCAGAGCAATCAGAGACCTCACACAATTCAGGAAAGCTCTCAAGCATCACCTATTCCTTCTACACTTTTCACAGCCAAACGTAACCCAACCACATCCCACACCCCAACTCACTCAAGTCAGACCCAACACTTCACAAAATGTCTAAGACAAACCAATCTGCAGAACCGTCCATCAGGTACATCTAACATGTGCTGATATACTGACTATATTGAGTATTGTAATAACTGAGAATGACTATAATGATTAATGTATTAACTGAGAAGACCCAGTCTTAACCATTCAGTTTGGGCCTAACATCTAATTTGTAAATAGTTACTCAGCCACAGCTTTGATGATTGAATGTGTAAATAGTTCACCCAGTTACAGCTCCAAGTTACTGATCCTGTTCAATGTAAGCACTAGGCAGTTCTCACTGGTCTCGTGCAAGAATTGTTAATTGTAAACCGCACTGATATTAAAGAGCGTGGTATAAAAAAGCTTTTAAATAAAATAAATAATAAATAAATAGTACAGCTGCTGAAGTGAAGGAAAAAGGCGCTCTTCACATCGGCGGCTGTTAGAGGTGAGCCAGGTCCTCTCTGTCTCCCTCTAAAGCAGTGGTTCTTAACCTGGGTTCGATCGAACCCTAGAGGTTCGGTGAGTCAGTCTCAGGGGTTCGGCGGAGGTCAAGACACAAGACATGCACTCGACTCATATGATTCGTGATGACACGCCCTGCTTGGCCATCATTGGCTGCAGGTGATTACGCTACATTGCTTGGCCAATCTGTGCTGCAGGGAATTTGGTGCACTCAAGTAGTCGACTTGTGACTGCCGTGATGGTATGTCGTGTGATTTCTTTCTTAATATTTTAATCCATACTAACTATGTCGAGCAAAAAAAGAAAGTGGTCGGACGAATATGTACAACATGGATTCACATATATAACAGAACATGATGGGAGACAGCGTCCTATCTGCATGATTTGCAATGCCAAGTTAAGCAATTCTAGTCTAGTACCGGCAAAACTAAAGGAACTCTTCCTTAACCTGCATGGAGATGGGGAATACAAGAACACAACGCTTGCTGAATTCAAGGTGAAGAGAGCCAGATTCGATGAAAAGGCTACTCTGCCTGCTCTCGGCTTTGTACCCATCAACAAACCGATCCTCACAGCATCGTACGAAGTTGCTTACCTGATCGCAAAGCAGGGCAAACCACACACCATTGATGAAACACTCATAAAACCAGCTGTGTTGAAGATGGCGAATCTGATGCTGGGAAAAGCAGCCGAAGTTAAATTATCCCAAATTCCTCTTTCAAATGACACCATCAGCGACAGAATAGAGGACATGAGCAAAGACATCTTGGCTCAAGTAGTTGCAGATCTGATTTCAAGCCCAGTAAAATTCAGCCTCCAACTCAACGAGACCACAGACGTTTCTAATCTAAGTCAGCTTGCTGTATTTGTGCGCTATGTGAAAGATGACATGATAAAGGAAGATTTTTTATTTTTAAAGCCTCTTACAACAACAACTAAGGCAGCCGATGTGAAGAAACTTGTGGATGACTTCTTCAGAGACAACAATCTTTCGTGGGATATGGTTTCTGCAGTTTGTATGGACGGAGCTCCAGTCATGTTGGGAAGAAAGTCTGGTTTTGGTGCGCTAGTGAAAGCCGATGCACCACACATCATTGTTACGCATTGTATTCTGCACAGGCATGCATTGGCAACAAATACCTTGCCTCTAGAAATGACAGAAGTATTCAAAATTGTAGTGGAATGTGTGAACTATGTGCGAAATAGTGCACTGAGGCACCGCATCATCATTGAGCTGTGTAAAGAAATGGGCTCTGAATTCGAGGTACTTCTGTACCATTCTAACGTTCTGTGGTTATCCCAGGGACAGGTGCTGAATCGTGTTTTTGCCATGCGTGTGGAATTAGCCCTGTTTTTGCAAGAGCACCAACATCGTCATGCAGATTGCTTCAAAAATTCTAAGTTCATTCTCATTTTAGCGTACATGGCTGATATATTCACATCTCTCAATCATCTCAATCAGCAGATGCAGGGTGGTGGAGTCAACATCATCGAAGCGGAAGAAAACCTGAAGGCTTTTCAAAAAAAGCTACCATTATGGAAATGACGAACAGAGAACGATAACTTCGCAAACTTTCCCCTGCTGGATGACTGTGTAAGTAAGATCGAAGATGTGTCTGGAATCGGAGACATTTCTGTACCCACGGAACTGAAGCAAGCAATTGCCACGCACTTAGATGAGCTTGCAAAGTCTCTTGACGGATACTTCCCTACAAGAGAGTCATATCCAGCATGGGTGAGCAGCCGTTCACGTTTGGTGTTGAGACATCAGATGTCAATGATGAATACCTCGACGAAATCATTAAAATTCAGCAGAGTCAGGTTCAACAGCAACTCTTCAGAACAACAACGCTCTCAACGTTTTGGTGTCGACAAATGGTAATGTATCCTGATATTGTTTGGAAAGCCCTGGAAATTTTTATACCATTTGTTACAACATATCTTTGCGAGCAATCCTTTGAGGATGCTGGACATAAAAATGAAGAAAAAGAACAGACTTTGCTGTGAAAATGACATGAGAGTGGCACTTGCCAAGGTGAAGCCATGCATTTCTGAACTGGTCTCTCAAAGGCAACAGCAGAAGTCACACTGATTTGCAGTAAATGTTCATTATTATTGTAGCGGTGTAGCCTGATGGAAATTAGGTGATGGGTGTGTGTTAAAATGTTAAAAATAATAAATAGCATAAATACAATAAGTTCATTATTGGAATACATAAGGTTAAAAATTAAAACCATTTCAGTGTGGTAGTATTAAAAAAGGTCATGTCTTTGTGAAAAGTTATGTATGTAATTTGTTGTGAGTTCATGCATTGTATTGGTTTTGTTCTTTGAACACAGTGATGTTAATGCATGATTCATTTTGTGAACCAGTAAAACATATACCTATGTCTTGAATTTGAAAAAAAATCATATTTTATTTTTCAATAAAGAAGGGTTCGGTGAATGTGCATATGAAACTGGCGGGGTTCAGTACCTCCAAAAAGGTTAAGAACCACTTCTCTAAAGCATTTTAGACAGTCGCAGGGCTCTTCGGGAGGGGAGGAGGGGGTTGGACTGGAAATGGGCTGAATAGGGGAGGGCTTGGACTGGAAATAGCTGAAGTGGAGGTGGGCTTGGATTGGAAATGGGCTGAGTGGGGGTTCTTTGACTGGAAATTGTAGGGGAAAGCTAGGACTGGAAATGGACTGAGTGGGGGGGCTTGTACTGGAAATAGCTGTTGGGGAGGGGGCTTGGACTGGAAATGGTCTGAGTGGAGGGGAGCTAGGACTGGAAATGGGCTGTGGGGGGAAGCTAGGACTGGAAATTGGGGGGAGCTAGGACTGGAAATGGGCTGAGTGGGGGTGCTTGGACTGGGAATAGTTGTTGGGGAGGGGCTTGGACTGGAAATGGTCTAAGTGAGGGGGAGCTAGGACTGGAAATGGTCTGTGGGGGGGAGCTAAGACTTGAATTGGGCTGAGTGGAGGGGGGGAGGCTTGAACTGGAAATTGAGGGGGAGCTAGGACTGGAAATGGGCTGATGGGGGGCTAGGATTGGAAATGGGCTGATGGGGGGGCTAGGATTGGAAATGGGCTGTTGGGGTTGGGTTTAGATTGGAAATGGACTGATGAAGGGGCTAGGACTAGAAATGAGCTCATAGGGAGACTTGGATTGGAAATTTTTATTTATTTATTTATTTACAGTCTCTTATATACCGCACTATTCAGCATCATGTGCTGAGTGGGGGATTTGGACTGGAAATGGGCTGAGTGGGGGGGCTTGGACTGGAAATTGGGAGGGGAGCTAGGACTAGAAATTGGCTGAGTGGGGAAGGGAGCTTGGACTGGAAATGGGTTGAGTGGAGGGGAGCTAGGACTGGAAATGGGCTGATGGCGGGGCTAGGAAAGGACTGGAAATGAGCTGATGGGGCTAGGATTGGAAATAGGCTGATGGAGGGGCTAGGATAGGACTGGAAATGGAAAGGGGGAGCTAGGACTAGAAATGGGCTGATAGAGGGGCTAGGATAGGACTGGCAATGGACTGATGGGGTACTAGGATTACAAATGGACTGATTTAGGGGCTAGGATAGTACTGGAAATGGATGGGGGAGCTAGGACTGGAAATGGGCTCATGGGGGGGCTTGGATTGGCATTGGGCTGAGTGTGGAGAGAGCTAGGACTGGAAATGGGCTGATGGAGGAACTAGGATATAAAATAAAATGAGCTGATGGAGGGGCTAGAATAGGACTGGAAATGGGCTGATGGGAGGTTTGGATTGGAAATGGACTGATGGAGGGGCTAGGATAGAACTGGAAAGAGCTGATGGGGAGCTAGGACTAGAAATGGGTTGTGTAGGAGGGAACAAGGACTGGAAATGGGCTGAGTGGGGGGGCTTGGACTGGAAATAGCTGATGGGGAGGGGGACTTGGACTGGAAATAGGCTGAGTGGGGGGAGTTAGCACTGCAAATGGACTGATGGAGGGGCTAGAATAGGACTGGAAATGGGCTGATGGGAGGTTAGGATTGGAAATAAGCTGTTGGGGTGGAGGGCTTGGATTGAAAATGGACTGATGGAGGGGCTATGATTGGAAATGGGCTCATGGGGGGGGGGGCCTGGATTGGAAATGGGTTGAGTGGGGGAGAACTAGGACTGGAAATGGGCTGAGTGGAGTGGCTAGGATAGGAAGGGAAATGAGCTGATGGAGGGGCTAGAATAGGACTGGAAATGGGCTGATGGGAGGTTTGGATTGGAAATGGACTGATAGAGGGGCTAGGATAGGACTGGAAATGGGTTGAGTGGGGGGCTTGGACTGGAAATTGGGGGGGGGCACTAGGACTGGAAAGGAGGGGAGCTAGGACTGGAAATGGGCTGATGGTGGGGCTAGGAAAGGACTGGAAATGGGCTGATGAGGGCTATGATTGGAAATGGGCTGATGGAAGACTAGGATTGGAAATGGACTGATGGGGGGCTAGGATAGGACTGGAAATGGGCTGATGGAGGAGCTAGGATAGGACTGGAAATGGGCTGATGGGGGCTATGATTGGAAATGGGCTCATGGTGGGGCTTGGATTGGAAATGAGCTGAGTGTGGGGGGAGCTAGGACTGGAAATGGGCTGATGGAGGGGCTAGGATAGGAAAGGAAATGGGCTGATGGGAGGCTAGGATTGGAAATGGACTGATGGAGGGGCTAGGATAGGACTGGAAAGGTCTGACGGGGGAACTAGGACTGAAAATGGGCTGTTGGGCGGCTAGGACTGGAAATGGGCTGATGCGGGGACTAGTAGGGAGTGGATGCTCGGTGGGGCTAGAACTATAAGGGAGCTGATGTTGGGGGAGGACTAGAATGGGATGGGGCTGGAAGAGTGAAATGGAAAGCGGAAAAATATTTTGTGTGGGAGGGAAGAAAAATCTGCGATTGACTGGGTATTGGGAGAGTAAGTTGGTATTGAGGATGGAGGGGTCAAATTTGAGTGGATGAAAAAGGAATAAAGAAAGAGAAAGAGGAAAGAGCAAAAGGAGAAAAATCAGTATGTTAAAGCAGATGTAGAGAGAGAAAAGAAAAAAACTAGAAGAGAGAAGAAAGGACAAATGGAAAGCAGACAATGGAGAGTTAGCAGAAGACAAGAAGAAACCAGAAGAAAGTGACTGGAGCAATTGCAACTGAAAAATAAAATGCACAAACAACAAAAGGTAGAAAAATACTTCTTTATTTTGAATTTATTAACTGGAATATGTCAGCTCTGGGAAATGTGCATGTTTAATGTCTGCATTTTGTTTAGCACAAGAGGAAATTTATTTATAGTTTTATTTCAGCAGTGTTTTTGTACATTCCAAGTTTGGCTTTTTGGGTTCTCAGTTTAATTATTATCTTACTATTTCTAAATTGTGATCCCTTGTTCTTTGTTTGGTGATGGTCTATGTTCTGCATGTGTAACCAAGTTGAGGTATTCTGTTTATGTAGTTTCTATTTGACAGTGCCACTTGTTCTCTTTCCCCAGTAGGAGATGTATTGGTATTCTCTGAGATGTATTGGTTTAATATTTGCAATGTTTATTTATTAAAACATTTTTATACCGCAAATTCCAGGGATCATTTGTTGCCTTTTGATAGGTAGGGTTTGGTGCTTTATGAGTCCTGGTAGTACTGTTATGATACGATGGGTTTGCTAAGGGTTCTGAATGGGCAGTGTTTATAGTACTTCCTAATGTGCAAGGTGGTTGGCACTGGAGTATAGTAATGTAGAAATCTGGTAGTCTTTCTTTATCCATACACTCATCAAAAGACGTGCTTACTAAAGGTAAGTGCATGTTAACCTTATTCAAATATGTATGCAAATGAGGCCCCACACCCTCCTTGGGCCACCCCTGGCAACATGAACCCATCAGTAAGAGATTCTTGCCCAGTTTGGGCAAAACAGTGATTCAATGTGATTCAATCCATCCCCCCCCCCCCCCCCAACACTGAACACTGAATTAAAAAAATTCACCAAGTATAGCACCAATACTGAAGCAAAGTGCTTATAAAATCTAGCAGAAACCTTGTCTAGACCTAGAGACTTACCCATCTTGAGGTCCTTAATTGCTGCAAACACCTCCTTATCCCTAATAAGCCCCTTGCATTAAATCAAACTGTCCTGTGACAAAAGAGGCGGGGGACCCCTCTCTAGGTACTCAGTCACTTTACCCTCAACCCCTTCATCTCATAAGCTTACAACTCCCCATAAAATTTAACAAATTCCACTCTAATATCCTCTGCATCCAATTCTCCCCTTTCCCCTCAAGGCCACAATGTGACTCTGCTATTGCCTCATTTTTATCTGATGTGCCAGAATCTTCCCCGCCCTATTAGTCCCCTTGAAATGACTTTGCTGCACTCTTTTTAAGTCATACACCACCTTCTCAGACCACAGAGCATTAAGCCGTCCTTTAAGGTGAGTTAACTACTCTGCACCAGCCCTCCCCCTCTTGTCCTCCCCTGCCTCCTCTATCTACCTCATTTCCCTTTGCGAGTAATTCATCTTTATCTCTCTTCAACTGACTAACACACTTTAAAGGTACACCTCTGATTAATGCCTTGAAGGTATCTCAGTGGATGCCCTGAGACACTCCATTCCCCTTACTGAGCTCAAAATGCTCCTTAATTCCCATCTCTACGTCCTTAACCACTCCCTTGTCCTTCAAAATACTCTTTCAGTTTGCAGAACTGAACCTCAGAAACTCACTCTACCCATATGGGAGAGTGATCCAACCAAATTTTGTCTGCTATACCTACCCCTACCAGTGTATCACTCAGTAAGTAATCAATCCTTGTTGAAGATGAATATGCCACTGAATGGAAGGTTATCCAACACAACTTTCTATATGGGGGATGCCCCAAAATGTGGCTACTACCTGCAAGATTATTGTTAAATATATTGTTAAATGTAACATTTTAGTCTACTGGACCATATGTTTGTTTGTTTTTCTTGAAAAAAGTCGACTGCGCCATTTGAGCAAACAACATTGATATGTATGAAAATAAAAAAACAAGGTGAGATATTCATAATAGAAAGGTATCTTCATGGGAAGGTAAAACTAAATGCAGAACGTATTGACAGACTAATGCACTTTCTCCAGCAAATATGGTATATATAGCTAGTAAGTCATTCACTGTAAGAACCATTCCACTCTAAGTCTCTGCTTCATCGTATTCCTCAGGGCACCTTTGACCTCTTGATTCCTCAAACTGTAGATCAAAGGATTTAGCATAGGAATCACAACAGTATAAAACACAGATACTACTTTATCATGATCAGAATAGCTTGAAGTGGGCCGTAAATACATAAATATAATTGTTCCATATAATATCATCACTGTGGTGAGGTGGGAGGAGCAGGTAGAGAAGGCCTTGTGTCTCCCCTTTGTAGAATTAATACTAAAGATGCTAATAAGAATGTAGGCATAAGAGATTAGGATGGTCAGAAGGGAAAGTACACCATTAAACCCAACAACGATTATAACTATGATCTCATTAATAAAGGTATCTGAGCAAGAGAGCTCCAGAAGTGGAGGGACATCACAGTAAAAATGATTAATAACATTAGGCCCACAGAAGGATAAGCGAAATGTACAAATCGTATGTATCAAGGCATTACAAAAGCTGACTGTATAAGCACTAGTGACTAGCTGGACACATAACAGTTTATTCATTATTAGTATATATTGGAGTGGCTTACATATCGCTACATAACGGTCATATGCCATCACTCCCAGGAGGAGGCACTCTGCGCTTCCAAAAAAACAGAACAAACACAATTGTGTTGCACAGCCATTAATAGAAATAACTTTCCGCTCTGTGAAGAGCCTAGATAATGTGTTTGGGGTTATAGTTGAGGAGTAACAGAAATCTATGAAGGACAAATGACTGAGGAAAAAATACATAGGGGTGTGGAGTCGGGGAGCCATTCTTATTAGCAAAATGATGCCGATGTTACCAAACAGAGTCAACAGATATACAAGTAGAAAAAAGATGAAGAGGAGAATTAGTAGTATTGAGTCATCTGTGAGTCCAACAAAAAGAAACTCGTTCACTGAGCTATGGTTCTTCCATTCCATTGAGTCAGCCAATGCCATCATCTGGTCAAATACAATAACAATAACACATTATAAGTAAACCTGTTCTGTACATGAGTCGAAACCTCAGTGTTGTACAGCAATTTTTGAATGCAGACACTGAAGTTCAATAATTTTAAGAACAAGAGAGCATCACACCCATATAGTGTGATCTGTTCTACCCAGACATTTTTTAACTTCTCTTAAATCCCATGATTCAGCCAAATAAGGCTCAATAATTTCAGTTAAGTTAAACTATAGGCCTGATTCACAAATAGTTTTTTTACCCATAGGCATCAACGAAGAAAAATCATTGTTGAAGCAGTCGGATAATACAAAATCATGCAACAATGTAAACATCTGGAAGGTGTGAAGAACATGAGGATGGATCAAGAGAAGATTAAAGAATGGTCTAGAGTTTGGCAACTAAATTGTAATGATAAATCATGCAATGTTATGCCTTTGGACTGTAATAACCCAAGGGAACAGTGAACTGCAAGGGGGGAAAGTCATCTGTGCACGTAATAGGAGAATAACCTGGGGGTGATCATATCTGATTGTAGTCCCCCACTGCCGGAGAAGAAATGCATGCAGTCAGATTCTTCCATTTAATACCTGGGATGTTATAATGTAATCAAGCGTGCCAATTGGGTACCTCGGAGTCTGACATCCCCCTCCAGTAGAAGCTTACAGAAGTCACTAACCTTGTCTCATTCTGCTCTTCCATTAGGTGGAGAAAGGATGAGAGGAAAATAATCTAATTTGGATAAGCCCCTACCAAGGTGATGTTAGAATTATGGTGATAGGGTAGATTTTGCAAGAATGGAACACATAACACCTTAGTGTCTGTAAATAGAATTCTCAGATAAATTTATTAAAACTTGAATAACTTGTTAAACAAGCTTAAAGATTGATTCATAAATTTTAACAGTTAGTTAAACAAGTTCAATCAATAAAGTACTTATACACAGTTGCACCTTAGAACTTAGAAATGAATCAACATTCAGGGGTCATTCTGAGGCACAAATAGTGGGGATGCTATTCGGGCCTTTTCCCGGTTCCATCTGCCTTCCCCGTGTGTTGTACAGGGAAGGTAGACAGGGGCAGGAAAGGGGCGGATCAGGGGCGGCATTAGGGCGGGCCGTGGGAGGTCGTCGGCCCCAGACGTACAGGGCTGATTCCAATGTCGGCCCTGTATGTCTGAGGCCGGCGGCTTGCACGGGGAATTTATTCCACCTCCGAGGTGAAATAAGCCATGGCTCCATTGAATTGCCCTGACTGAGTTAGCCAAGGAAGGCCTGAAGGTGCAGGCCAGACGGAATCGGGGTCCCAGCCTGCACGTACAGGCTTGTTCGTGATTCTGATCCCGCGGGACTAGACATGCCCACGGGATCAGGATCATGAGTTCCTCTGTGCGTCTGGTTCCAGCCAGATGCACAAAGGGCCCGGACATGCAGGATGGAGTCGGGCCCTCAGTGTTTCACTTTGTTCACAGTAGTTTTCTATTACTAAATGCTCAAGTGTTTCAGTTTTTCACCTTAAGATATCTTTTTCAGTGTTCTCAGGTAAGCAGAATTATTTTGAAACATTTTTGTATCCTTTTCTTTCTACTCTTTCCAATTTATTTCTTACTATGAATATATTTCTTTATACAGGAACTTCCACCTTTTAACACCTTATTATTCCCAAGTACTCTGTATGCATTTGAATTTGCAATGTAAAGTATGAGCTCATAAATTTTTATATGCAACCGATCTGCGAGATCGTCCAGTCCTTCAAGGTGGAATGCCGAACTCTCACCGCTCACGGACTGTTTCAACGCAGTATCCAGTTGGCTCCAATCACAAAACCTGCGAATCCAACATAAGAAAACCGAAGTCCTTTTCGTCACCAGAGATCCGAAATTCATCACACCACCGTGCTTAAAGGTCTTAGATGCAGAACTACTTACCAAACCCTCTATTAGATATCTAGGAGTCACACTTGACCGGCGACTTGACATGAAGACCCATATAGGCAATGTAGCAAGAGCGATATACCATAAAATCCGATCACTTAGACACATACACACCTTACTGGAACCTGGCGACTTCCGCACAGTATACCAAGCCTTGATCATACCGCATCTTGACTATGCAAACGCCATACTCCACGGTCTCCCGCAATCCACACTACACCCTTTACAGCTTGCAATAAACTCTGCTGCAAGAGTGCTCCAGGGCGCTTCCAAGTGGGAACACATTACACCCATCCTTAAACAACTCCACTGGCTCCCCATAAAAGGCAGAATTACGTTCAAAACCATAATTCTGACCTTCAAGATCATAAATAAGCTCAACCCACCAGCCCTAGCAGACCTTATTCAGATAACCCTCTTGAACAGACCTAGAAGATCCCCTGAGGACAATAAACTAATAGTCCCAAGAGAAACAACCAAGTGCTGCCAGACAACAGTGAACAGGGCTTTCAAATTCTCGGCACCAAAATGCTGGAACAGCCTCCCTCCTAGTATACGGGCAATCACTAATTTAACGCAGTTTAGGAAAGCTCTGAAATACCACCTTTTCCTCGAGCATTACCCGGATGACAGCACCTCAAATGCCTCATCAGTAAACTAACCACTTCAAACAGACGTTCAGCCCGCTCTTTCTGTACAGTTGTAAACAGTTACCCCCTTGTTATCTATCCAAGTTCTGTTGCCTATTAATTGTAAACACAAATCAAAAGTTTTGAGATGTGTATTTAACTGGTTCTATGTAAACCGCACTGATGGAAAATAGCGCGGTATGTAAGTGCATGTAATAAATAAATAAATAAATAAATAAATGTCATTTTTTTTTTGTCTCTCAGGATGTAGGTGCACTGATACCTTTCTTACCAGAAACTTTCTTGCAAAGGGGCCAAGTCTTTTTTCCAGAAGTCCAGCGATGCCCTCTTGTAGGAGATCCAGTGTCACAGGGATTCAGGATTCCTCTGGTCCAGCAGTGATTTAGTCTTTACCTACTCCCTACCTTTAATAAATCAATAAATAAAACTAATTTCAATTGAGGCTGCATCCACAGACACTTCAGGGTTAATATGTTGACTGGGATCTGATGTAGTATACTGTCCTTATTCCTATCCAAAAATAAAAGATAATTGAATGTCCCTGTCTAAGCCCATACACACACGGGCCAGTCGCATATTTCACAGCCATAAAATTAATTCCTTTAAGAATTCAGGAATTTCCAGTTTAAACCTTAATTAGGCAGTGTCCTTCTGCCTGTAGTTTATATCCAGTGACTTTCTGTCTCTCAGCACTGCTTCCAATATCACACGGAACTATTAACCCTCTGAATTCCAAGTCACCAGGACACAGCAGAGCTATCAGGATTCCCCACAGAATTAAACATATAGGCAGGGGTGGCCCAAGGGGGGTGCGGGGCCATGTGCAGAGACCCGGCGCAGGGCCATGTGCGGAGACTTGGTGCGTGGCCTCATTTGCATAAGGAGCATCATTTGCATACATATTTGCATAATGTTACCATACACTAACTTTTAGTAAACATGCTTCTTAATGAGTGTATAGATAGGCATATTAGGAACACTACCCATTTAGAACCCATAGCAAACCCGCCGTATCCTAACAGCACTAAAAGGACTCATAAAGCATCATACTCTACCTATCAAAAGGCACCACTGCAAATATTAAACCAATACATTTCAGAGAATAACAATACATGACCTACTGGGGAAAGAGAACAAGTGGCAATGTCAAATAGGAATTACATAAACAGAATACCTCAGCTCAGTTACACATGCAGAGCATACACCATCACCAAACAAGGAATCACAATTTAGAAACAGATAGACAATAAATAAACTGGGAACCCCAAAAGCCAAACTTGGAATGTACAACAACACTGTAGAAATAAAAATATAAATTAATTTCCTCTTGTACTAAACAAAGCACAGACGTTGATGATGCACATTTCCCAGAGCTGATATATTCCAGTTAATAAATTCAAAATAAACAGATATTTTTCTTCCTTTTGTGCATTTTTTTCAGTTGCAATTGCTCCAGCCACTTTCTTCTGGTTTCTTCATGTCTTCTGCTAACTTTCCATCGTCTGCTGTCCATTTGTCCTTTTTTATCTCTTCTAGTTTTTTTTCCATTCTCTCTCTACATCTGCTTTAACATACTAATCGTTCTCCTTTTGCTCTTTCCTCATTCCTATTCCATCCACTCAAATTTTACCCCTCCATCCTCAATCCCCACTTACTCTCCCAATACCCGGGAAATTGTAGATTTTTCATCCCTCCCACACAAAATAATTTTCCCCTCTCCATTTCACTCTTCCAGCTCCATCCCATTCTAATCCTCCCCCAACATCAGCTCCCTCCTAGTTCCAGCCCCACCCAGCATCTGTTCCCTTCTAGTCCCCGCATGAGCCCATTTCCAGTCCTAGACCCCCATCAGCCCATTTCCAATCTTATCCTAGCCCCACCATCAGCCCATTTCCAGTCCTAGCTCCCCCATCCATTTCTAGTCCTCTCCGAGTCCCTCCAGCAGCTCATTTCCAATCCCAGCCACCCATTAGCCCATTTCTAGTCCTTTCCTAGCCCCACCATCAGCCCATATCAAATCGTAGCTCCCCTCCACTCATCTCATTTCCAATCCAAGTCCCCCATGTGCCTACTTCCAGTTCTAGCCCCTCCATGAGTCCATTTCAATCCAAGTCCCCACCACAGCCCATTTCCAATCTTAGCACCCCCCAACAGCACGTTTCCAGTCATATCCTAGCCCCTCCATCAGCCCATTTCCTGTCCTAGCTCCCCCCACTCAGCCCATTTCCAGTCCTAGCTCCCTCCCCTCACAGCCCATTTCCATTCCAAGCCACCTCCCCATCAGCTATTTGCAGTTCAAGCCCTCCCTTCCACTCAGCCCATTTCCATTCCAAGACCCCATCCCCATCAGCTGTTTGCAGTTCAAGCCCCCCCTTCCACTCAGCCCATTTCCATTTCCATTCCAAGCCAAGCCCCTTCCCCATCAGCTATTTGCAGTTCAAGCCCCCCCTTCTACTCAGCCCATTTCCATTTCAAGCCCCCGTCCCCATCAGCTATTTGCAGTTCAAGCCCCCCTTCCACTCAGCCCATTTCCATTTCAAGCCCTCATCCCCATCCGCTATTTGAAGTTCAAGCCCCCCCTTCCAGTCAGCCCATTTCCATTCCAAGCCAAGCCCCTTCCCCATCAGCTATTTGCAGTTCAAGCCCCCCCTTCCACTCAGCCCATTTCCATTTCAAGCCCCCATCCCCATCCACTATTTGCAGTTCAAGCCCCCCCCTTCCACTCAGCCCATTTCCATTCCAAGCCAAGCCCCTTCCCCATCAGCTATTTGCAGTTCAAGTTCCCCCTTCCACTCAGCCCATTTCCGGTCCTAGTAACCCCCACAGCCCATTTTCAGTCTTAGCCCTCCCATAGCCCATTACCAGTCCTAACCCCCAGCATCCCACGTCCAGTCCTAACCCCCCCCCCATCAGCCCATTTCCATTCCTAGCCCCCCATAGACCATTACCAGTCCTAACCTACCCCTTCAACCCACTTCCAGTCCTAACCCCCATCACACCATTTTCAGTCTTAGCTCCCCCATAGCCCATTACCAGTCCTAACCCCCCATCAGCCCACCTCCAGTCCTAACCCCCCATCAGCCCATAGCCAATTACCAGTCCTAACTCTCCTCTCCCCATCAACCCAGGTAAAGTTTTAAAAAAGAAAGAAACTGGCTGCTGCTGCTGCCGCTGCCACTGCGGCAGCAGCAGAATCAAGTGTCCTATGCCCCCCCCCCCCCCGCCTGCCCGGCAGAGCCCTTCCTGAGTCAGTCCCCTCAGTGCGAGCTTTTCAGAGCACGAAGGGAGAGTTTCCCTTTCTCGCGGCTCTGTGAAGCCCACCGGGGCTGATGGGAAACAGGAAATGCCTGACACCGCCGGACACTTGATTCTGCCGCTGCCACTGTGGCAGCAGCAGCTGCCAGTTTCTTTCTTTTTTATAAATTTACCTGGGCTGATGTAGAATGTTGTTTGAGCGGGGCCTCCTGAAATGCGGGGCCCTGTGCAAACAACATTCTTGCTCAATGGACGGGCCGGCCCTGCATATAGGGCCCGATTTTCAACTAGGCGCATAGCCCTTCCCACTCACCCCTAACCTCGGATATTCATTGCTGCAGTGACAGCATTGAATATCTGGGTTGGCGCAAAGCAGACACCAACACAGATCCTATCACCACTACCTGGTTAGCATCCGCGGCTAAAACTAGACCAACAAAAAGCTGGCCTAGTTTTAGCCAAAGATCGCTAACCGGGTAGCAGTGCACTATCACTGCCACCCGATTAGCAGCAATCTCCGCCTCTGCTGCGCACTGACATGCCCTGAACATGCCCGGATGCTAACCGGATCACATCGGGTGTGTAGGGGACCTAGATAGGCATATTCAATGGCACTAACTGTGTAGGTGCCATTGGCTATCCCCGTTTAAGGCAGTTCCGTGGTTTTGAATATCGGGCCCATACAGTATATTTTCCAAAGAAGCTTAACTATAGTTTTAGCTTCCAATATTTTTAGTTTCCTTACAGGGGCTCAATATAGCTTTCTTTTTCTAGTTTTCAAGTTGTTATAAAGAAAGGGAGTCTCCTCTCCCCGCCCCCCCCACCCCCTCCTGCTCTGAGGATTCCAACCGTCCATGCTTCTGCAGGGCTACAAGATCCCCCTCACAGGATTTTAAAATATTTATTTTCTCTCAGAAGCTTTACTACAACCTTAGCTTCCTGAACCTTTAGTTCCTTGAAGGAGCTTAATGCAGTATTCCTTAGAAACCTTTCAGTCTCTAAAGCATGAGAACTGTCTCTTTTTCTTCTCCATCCCAGCTCCAATCCTTTTTCAGGATTTTTGGTTTTATTTCTCTCCAGACAAAAGCTGAACCAAGTCCTTATGCGCAGTAGCGTTTCCCTACTTCAAATAACATATACACTCTCTCTTAGTCCTATCCAAACAAGAACTTTTAAAATGAAAAGCTGTTAGAGCAAATCCTTTCCCTCCAAAACAGCCTGTACACGATAAACCTGTGCGTCACACACAGGGCAGAAATCACAAAGCTAAGAGTCTTGTTTTCCAATTCTCTCTATAAGCTGGCATTAAACGCTAAGCAGACACATTACTTAACGAACGTAAAGCTTTCAAACTCATTTTTCAGTTGCCTCAGTCTTTCATAGCACGCACACACTTTCTTCCCTTCTTCCTCATCAGCTCCAACTGAACCTTCAGTTTCACTCTCTCACTTTCCAAAGACCAACTGACCAGTGCTCTTCCTCTGATACTTCCCGAGCACCGCCCTGGAAAAGGGCAAAACCCCTCAAATCTCCCACATTAAATTAGAATATATCTTAGATGTCTGTGCTGTTTCTGTAAGCCCGTGGAGCAGCAAGTTTAAATACTGCCTCCTTGCATCAGTCTCCTGAGAGACGGCTCTCTAAAGAGATCCCCGCACCTCTCCCCATGCTCTCTAATGCTTCCCTACGGAGCCGGGACTTATTTTTAAATCAATCTTCATTTTTAGCATTAAAATAGATTAGCTACACTCAGGACACAGTATTGCACTTATTTTAAGTCACCTGAGGCTCTGGTGCTCTTCCCCAGCACTGGGGGTGCAGCCCTACCCCTTCCCCCCACCCCTGCCCAGCCAGGTAAAATTTATTTTATTGTAACTCTGGAGTTACACGATGATATTAATGAAGCAACTAGGAGGTTAAAGCAGTGGAAAACTCTAGAAGGATGCTTGGGTATATAAGGGGAGGAACGACCAGCAGGGAGTGATACAGTAGTGCTCTGGTGAGACCTTATTTGTATCATCCTGTGCATTTCTGCAGGCCACACCTTCTAAATCATATAAACTGGAGGCGGTTGATCCAGAATCATCTACAAAATGCTTAAAACTTTGCATCTTAAAGCATAGGGAGGGCAGAGAGAAAACGGGTCTTTTTCAGTGGAAAGAGACTCTGGAATGAGGAGTGATGGGCTGAAGGTGAAAGGCAGTAGTTTTACAGAAACTGGTGAACTGATGGAAGAGCTCTCAGTGGAGGTGGTAGAGAGATGGACAGTACATGAATTCTAGAAAGTACGGGGCAGACACAGTGGACCTGTGAAAGAGAGGAAGGGATTCCACGTACAACTGAGCGGTTAGTGTGGGCGAGCGGTCTGGATAAGGTCTTTTATCTGTCAACCGTTTCTATTTTAATGACAATGTTGGAGTTCACAAGTGATCAGTGTTCTAGAAGAGGCTCCACTGTAATCCAGGATAAGTGCGTGTGTTTTAGCTCCATCCTGTTACCCAACATTACAAACATCTCCTGAGTGATCAAAAGGGGTAATTTGCAGTAACTTCATTCTTTGTCTTTTTAAAATATGAATCCCTCCTAAAATATTTGAAAGGAATAGTGAAAGCAAAACAACAAAGTTTAAAGTAGCCTAGCAGACACCTGAAAAACATTTGCAGTGGCTCCGTCATCCCACAACCCCTCTCCCCAAAACACACACAGAGTCCACCCCAACCCCGGAATTCTCTCTCTCTTTCCTTCCTGCCCCAACCCTCTGTTCCTATGGTGCTGCTGTTGTTTGGCTCCCCTAGCTCTTGTGGGTCGCATGCTTACGTAGCACTATGGGTTTTCTGTTTTTCAGCTCCCACAGCCCCTGCATCTCTTCCACAGCAGCTCCAGCTAGCATGTGTGAAGTTGTGTGCTAACCAGCATGTTTGCACCCGATACAAAAATCAACCCTCGAGTGCATTATACTACAAATGTAAACTTACAGACACCTGCAAATCATTTCCAATGGCCACGATATTCATTTGATTACTCATTTCATCAAAAATGTGCAAAGCGAGGAACATTGTGATAAATCAAATTTTGTAAATGCACAATAAACATTCTACAGTAAAAGCCGGTGTAATCATATGGATGATTGCACTAAAGTACTTTCATTTGAATAGGTGCCAAAACTGTAACATGATGCAGTTGCCGAGGAAGAATTGTAATTATCATATGCAGAGTGCCTGCGTTGTATAGTTGATGCTGAATGCAAACCGCACTGATCTAAATAGCGCGGTATAGAAGAAATGTTAAATAAATAAATAATAAATAAATATGCAAGCAGCTTGCTGTAGGATCACACTCCTTTCTTTTATATAAACTGTAATCATAAGTTTTGCTTTGCTTTTCAGCCAAGGGTAGTATTTGCCTGCTCTGTAGCACACTCTAACCTTGGCTGCAGACTGAGATCCCAAGAAAGAAATTTAGACTCAGGCAGAGACTGGGACAAAGTCTTTTTGGAATATGGTCGCAAACTCAAATAGTTTCTTTCTTGTCCCTTATGAATCTTCATCCTATGCTGTGATCTATTAAAAATCAGAAGATGTACTAAAGGATTTTTTTTAAATTCTATTTTGTGCTTGCATGAAAGATCTTTTAAGAATATAGATAGAAAGATTTATTCCCCGCTCATGTAATAACTCTTTCTCTTACTCAGTGCAGAATTGTATCCCTACCTCTGATAGAGAACAGAAGAGATGTTGTTTGCATGACTCCAGCCGATTTGAGCCCACAACAAGTCAGAGAATTTAAGTAATTCATGCAGAATCCTCAGAGATTGTGTCCCAGGAGATCTTTATTGCTTTTAGTCAAGTGTGAATAAAGAAGAAAGGAGAGGTCCCCAAAGAAATCGTTTGCTAGTAGATATTATAACTTGAAAGCTAGGGACTAGGGTATTTAGGGACATTTAGTTCCTGTTTTTGTGTTGTCCTGTCTCAAATAGATTGTAATCTCTAATGAACAGGGACTGTTTTTTACATATATGTGTACAGCGCTGCATATTGAAATGGTACGTAATAATCCTAGACTTTCACTAGATTCAGGTCAACTCTAACCAAGCAATCTAATTCTGGTTGACTCCACTGTTTCCACTGTTATGTAACTCCTTTGTATCTAGAAAAGATAGAATTATATCACAGATTTCATGGGGTAAAAGATAACTTGAGTCAAGAAGGATTTCTATATCTTAGCATAGTTTGATGGGGTGAGGGGAACATTGCCCCCCAAATGAGTTGCCCCATCTCTAGCTGCGGCCACAAACCCTTATGTCTGCCCATGGGGATCCCATGTCTCACGAGCAGAAGAGAAGGGGATGGACCCAATTGTGGTAAAGACCCTCTCTGTCTGCCCACAGGAAATCAGACACCCCCAGGCAGGACAGAAGGGGAGGCCCCGATCATGGCCTGCAGCACAAACGTTGGTGGGAAGGGCGGGGCAGGGGGACATTAAGTGAGATAGAGAAATTGGGACAATTTAAAGGGACAACTGGGCTATTAAAAAGGAGGATGGTGGGGAAGGAGATTTTAGGGCAAAGGATGGAAGTACTAGGGGGTTTGGTGAAGGGGGATAATCTGGAAGGGTAGTAGAGGAGGGGAGCCAGCAGAAGAGAGGTTGGAAGAGGAGGGAAGAGTGCAAGGTATTGCCAAAAGCTGCATTTCCCTCCCCCCGCAGAACAAACACACATGCCCCACACCCTCACACCACACGCACACACATACACACAGGCACCCACTTGCATACTACATACACACACACATACAGACACCTCACCTCTGCACCACACACACACACACATCCAGGTACCACACCTCAACACCCACACCCACACACACACATATGTGCACTCGGCTTCCATACCACACAAAGAGAAACTCCCCAACTCTGCAGCACAACACACATACGCATGCACCACTGCCCTGCACCCTACCCACAGAAGGGCACCCACTGCCATATCCCATGCACAGACCGACAGACACAGTGCTACCACTAGACAAGCTAGGTGGCCGCCTAAGGTGGCAAATTCTGGGGGGCAGCAAAGTGCAGAGCATTCAAAACTAAACAAAAGAGTTTGACAGCCAGAGGGGGAGTAAAGCTTAAAGTTTGCCTAGGGTGGCAACACCTTGAGCTATCTCTGGGGCCAGCCCTGCAGATGGGCACACCACTGCTGCAGCACACACACATACAGTCACTTAATATCTGAAGCTATATCTGTATTACTATCTAAAGATGTTATATGCTAGAGGAACTCTGGTGCTGGTTTCGTGAGACCTGAGAACATGAGACCAGCACAAGAGACAATGGGGGAGTATGAGGAGATCACAAGCACTGGCTCCTAAGATTTAGCCCTGGCTCCTAAAACCACACAAAAGTTGTTGAGGCCTGCAATATAGTCACAGCAAGGTTGGAATTTTGGTGCCAGCCATAGACTGCAGAGCTGCACAAATAAAGTTCTGTCACCATGTGTACCTCTGTCCTAGCTGTGGCTTTCAAGTTTGTTAAGCAGTAACATGAGGCACAGTTCTCTCTGATCCCACATGCAGGTGACACTACCCCTCCCCACAGTCTACCTCTTCCCTCAATCCCAGTGATTCTTGTTCAGAGATGGGCTGCAAGGAGAGCCAGCACTGCACTTAATCAGCAAAATGGTGACCACTGAGCAAAAGGCACTGAGATCAATGGAGGGGGAAGACTGTGGGGAGAGGCATGCTACTGTTCAGCAAAGGTGAGATAAAGTGCCACCCGCCTCCTCTATACTGCATATAGAGCCTGGCTTGTTGGGGTTTCAATTTAATTTTGTCTACATATTTTTACTTTGAGTTTGTTATAATTTATTCTGTACTTGGCACTGCCTGTGTGACCAAGATCAAGTGTTCTGTACTGTTTCTATGTAGGATCTGTAGTAATCTGGCTTGCTCAGTTTTCTGAATAGGTCTAAGGGCCAATGCAATATTTATGGTGCTGCTGTTTTCAGGGTACACTCCTTATTGTGTTAATTTTAGAAGCTGCTGTCACTATGATATGGGAGGTTTGCCAATGTCTTTTGTAGGGCTCTGTATTTGTTCACAATCTGTATAGTACTGGAGAGGCTGTTAATCAGATGACATCAAAATCTGATTTATTTTCTTGTGTGTTGGGTTCTGTAGTGAAATGTTCTAATTGTTTTGTGCACTACTGTAAGAGGGGGATTTCTTTGGATACAAAATAGATGTTGAAAAGGAAAAAGAGAGAACCATAGGGCAGTTTCTAATGCCAAAATAAAATTAGTTACTATTTATGTTGGTGTTAGAAATTACATAAGAACATAAGATATGCCATACTGGGTCACACCAAGGACCATCAAGCCCAGTATCTTGTTTCCAACAGTGGCCAATCTAGATCACAAGTACCTAGCAGTTTCCCCAAAAGACACAGGTTCCTCAATGCTTGTTTTGGGTCAAGCAGTGATATCCTGAGTCCCTTTTAATAATGTTTTTTGGACCTTTCCTCCAGGAACTTGTCCAAATCTTTTTTAAACCCAGCTACACTAACAGCTTTTACTATATCCTCTGGTAACAAATTCCAGAGTTTGATTACATGTTGAGTGAAAAAATATTTTCTCTTATTAGTCTTAAATAGGTTACCCTGTAGCTTCTTTGCATGTCCCCTAGTCTTTCTATATACTGTTGACGTAAATAATCGATCTACGTTTACCCCTTCTACTCCGTTCATTAATTTATAGACTTCTATCATATCTCCCCTCAGCCGTCTCTTTTCCAGGTTAAAGAGCCCTAACCTTTTTAGTTTTTCTTCATAGGAGTATCCTTCCATCCCCTTAACTATTTTGGTGTCTCTTCTCTGTACCTTTTCTAATAACGCTATATCCTTTTTAAGATACGGCGACCAGAATTGCACACATGGAACGATATATTCCCTAGGTGCATAACTTTGCACTTGTCCACATTAAATTTCATCTGCCATTTTGATGCCCAGTATTCCAATTTATCAAGATCCTCTTGCATTTTTCCACAATCCTCATGGGTTTTAACAACTTTAAATAGTTTTGTGTCATCTGAAAAATTGATAACCTCACTCGCTATTCCCTTTTCCAGGTCATTTATGAATATGTCAAAAACCAGCACAGATGCCTTCATTGGGAAAATTGGCCATTTAGCCCTATCCTCTGCTTTCTATCTTTTAACCAGTTCCTGATCCACAATAGTATACTGCCTCCTATCCTATGACTTTTTAGTTTTGCCAAAAGACTCTGATAAGGAAGCTTGTCAAAGGCTTTCTGAAAGTCCAGATATATTATATCAACTGACTCACCTTTGTCCACCTGTTTATTCACACCTTCAAAAAAACATAACAGATTAGTAAGGCAAGATCTTCCTTGTCTAAAGCCATGTTGGCTGTCTCCCATTAAGCCATTGTGTTCTTTATTATGGTTTCTACCATTTTTCCCGTTACTGACATCAGGCTCACCAGTCTGTAGTTTCCCAGATCACCCCTGGAACTCCTTTTACAAATTGGCATTATATTGGCCATCCTCCAATCTTCAGGTATTACAGATGACTTTAATGATAGTTCACAGATTACTAATAACAGGTCTGCAATCTCATATTTTAGTTCTTTCAACAATGATTTGCTACTCTTCAGTTTATCAAATAGTTATAACTCATCTTCCCAGTGTATCGATATTTCTTTCAATTCTTCCGCAGCATCTCCTTTAAATACCATTTCAGTTATTGGGTAACATTCCTACATCTTTATCAGTAAAGACCGAAGCAATGAATTCATTCAGTATCTCTGCTATGGCCTTGTCCCCTCATAGTGCCCCGTTTACCCTCTATCATCTAATCGTACAACTGACTCTCTCACAGCTTTTTTGCTATGAATGTACTTGAAAATGTCTTTATTACACGTTTTTGCGTCCACAACAAGCTTCTTCTCAAATTCTCCCTTTGCCTGCCTTATCAATGCCTTGTATTTAACTTGCAAGTGCTTGTGCTGTTTCCAGTTTTTGTCATTTGGCTCATTTTTCCATTACCTGAAAGATGCTTTTTTGGCAAAAACAGCTTCTCTGACCTCACCTTTAAACCATGCTGGCAGTTTTTTGGACTTCCTTCCACTTTTCTTAAAGTGTAGAATACAGCTGGTCTGGGCTTCCAAGATAATATTTTTAAACAACACCCAAGACTGATGCAAAACTTTAACCTTTGCACTGTTCCTTTTAGTTTTTTCTTCTTCTGTGGTTCTCTTTTTCTTTTTGTTCCTTGGTATCTGAGCAGAATATATATTTACAGGTATCAGTATTTTTTTAATCTTAGAGTACCAACCAAGATAATTAAATAGCTACAATTGTTGCTGTATTTTAATTATTTAGCCTGGGAATATTTTGCTTTCCTTTTTTTTGACAACGCCACTGAATGAGAACCTCCTCTCCCTCTTTAAGTATCATGAGGGCACCAGCTCATATACTAGCTTCCTATCCATCTAGTGCCTTTTCTTAAGATAACCATAATAAATATGCAAATATGCAAAAGATATGCAAATATGTCACCCCACTCTTCATGTATCTTCGTAAGGAGAATAGTTGGTGATGGTAAGAAGCTTTCAGTTAAAGGGGAATTGGATTTAGCTCACACCTTTCTCAAAAGTTCAAGGTGAGTTACATTCAAGTACATTAGGTATTTACCTATTTGCAGAGGACTAGGTTTGTGCTGACAGCAATGAATATTGCTACACTTGCCCTTCTCACCACACACAGCCATTGTAAATACTTATTGTAAATAGTTAACTGTTTTACTTAATACCGTACAAAGTTAAATTTTATTGTTCAATGTTAATAGTTGATTTCTACTGTTCAATGTAAATGTATACAAATGTGTACAATACTGTTAAGCTGTTACATGTAAACCACCCTTGATCTCTGGAAGGGGCGGTATAAAAGAAATAGTTAAATAAATAAATAAATAAATAAATAAATAAATAAATAAATAAAATATAAGAACATAAGATATGCCATACTGGGTCAGACCAAGGTCCTTCAAGCCCAGTATCCTGTTTCCAACAGTGGCCAATCTACGTCATACGTACCTAGCAGTTTTCCCAAAAGACACAGGTTCCACAATGCTTGTACTGGGTCAAGCATTGATATCCTGGGTCCCTTCTTAATAATGGTTTATGGACCTTTCCTCCAGGTCCAAACCTTTTTTAAACCCAGCTACACTAACAGCCTTTACTACATCCTCCGGTTACAAATTCCAGAGTTTGATTACACGGTGAGTGAAAAAATAGTTTATTTTATTAGTCTTAAATAGTTTACCCTGTAGCTTCATTGCATGTCCCCTAGTCTTTCTATATTCTGATAACGTAAACAATGTCTCATGACATCTAGACTGCCTTGATTGAAGGACAAGGTGGTATAGAAATACTTTTAAATAAATAAATAAACGTAAACAATTGATCTATGTTTACCATTCCACTCCGTTCATTAATTTATAGACTTCTATCATATCTCCCCTCAGCCATCTATTTTCCAGGTTAAAGAGCCCTAACCTTTATAGCCTTTCTTCAGAGGGGTATCCTTCCATCCCCTTTATCATTTTGTTGGCTCTTCTCTGAACCTTTTCCAATAACGCTATATCCTTTTTAAGATACGGTGATCAGAAATGCACACAATATTCAAGGTGCGGTCTCACCATGGAATGATATAGAGGCAATAAAATATCCTTTGGGGCTTGTTTACAAAGCCGTGGTAGTGGCTTCCACCCGATATCGGAGCCACGGCCCCATTGATTCGATATCAGGCGGAAGCCGCTACTGCGGCTTTGTAAACAAGCCCTTTTGTTTTATTTTCCATTCCTTTCCTTATGATACCTAGCATCCTATTTGCTCTCTTGGCCGCAGCTGCACACTGGGCTGAGGGTTTTAACATGTTATCCACAATGACGCCAAAATCCTTTTCCTGGGTGGTGGTTCCTAATGTGGAACCTTGCATCATGTAACCATAGTTTGGGTTGTTCTTCCCTAGCTGCATAACTTTGCACTTGTCCACATTAAATTTCATCTGCCATTTTGATGCCCAGTCTTCCAATTTATCAAGATCCTCATGCAATTTTCAACAATCCTCTTGGGTTTTAACAACTTTAAATAGTTTTGTGTCATCTGCAAATTTGATAACCTCACTCATTATTCCCTTTTCCAGGTCATTTATGAATATGTCAAAAAGCAGCGGACCCAGCACACATCCCTGGGGTATACCACTATTCACCTTTCTCCATTGCGAACTTGGCCATTTAGCCCAACCTTCTGCTTTCTATCTTTTAACCAGTTCCTGATCCACAATATTACACTGCCTCCTATCCCATGACTCTTTAGTTTTGCCAAAGGTCTCTGATGAGGGACCTTGTCAAAGGCTTTCTGAAAGTCCAAATACACTATATTGACCAACTCACCTTTGTCTACCTGTTTATTCACACCTTCAAAAAAACATAACAGATTAGTAAGACAAGATCTTCCTTGTCTAAAGCCATGTTGGCTATCTCCCATTAAGTCATGACTATCTACATGTTCAGCAATTTTGTTCTTTATGATGGTTTCTACCATTTTTCCCAGTACTGATGTCAGGATCACCAGTCTGTAGTTTCCCGGATCACCCCTAGAACCCTTTTTTAAAAATTGGCGCTACGTTTAACATCCTCCAGACTTTAGGTATTACAGATGATTTTAATGACAGTTCACAGATTACTAACAGCAGGTCTGCAATCCATATTTCAGTTCTTTCAACACCCTTGGATGTATATCATCTGGCCCAGGTGATTTGCTACTCTTCAGTTTATCTAATAGCTGTAATACATCTTCCCAATGTATCAATATTTCCTTCAATTCTTCCACACCTTTATATACCACGTTAGTCATGGGTAACATCCCTACATCTTCCTCAGTAAAGACCGAAGCAAAGAATTCATTCAGTCTCTCTGCTATCACCTTGTCGCCTCTTAGTGCCCCTTTAACCCCTCTATCATCTAATGGACCAACTGACTGTCACAGGTTTTTTGCTACGAATGTACTTAAAAAAATCTTTATTACGCGTTTTTGCTTCTGCAACAAGCTTCTTCTCAAATTCTCCGCCTGCCTTATCAATGCCTAGCATTTATTTATTTTTTATTTTATACACATTTATATACCACATCTTCCAAAGTTCAGTTGCGGTTCACAGTGAACAACAATTAACAAAGCAAGTTTGTTTTACAGAGAACGTCATAATATAACAGAACATATGTACAGGGTAACATCATATAATAGTCTAAACAATGCGAAATAATACAGAACAGCATTTAACTTGCCAGTGCTTGTGCCGTTTCCATGTTTCATCATTTGGCTCTTTTTCCATTTCCTGAAAGATGCTTTTTTGGCAACAACAGCCTCTCTGACCTCACTTTTAACCCATGCTGGAAGTTTTTTGGACTTTCTTCGACTTTTTTAAAGCGTGGAATACAGCCTGTCTGGGCTTCCAAGCTTGTATTTTTCAACAACACCCAAGCGTGATGTAAGTCTTTAACCTTTGCAACTGCTCCTTTTAGTTTTTTCTTAACTATTTTCCTCATTTTATCATAGTCTCCCTTTCGAAAGTTAAAAGGTAGTGCTGTGGATTTCCTTACTGTACCTCCTCCTCTAATTAAATCAAACGCGATCATGCTATGATCACTATTGCCTAGTTGCCCCAACACCCTTATCTCTTGCACCAGATCTGGTGTTCCACTAAGGACTAGGTCCAATATGGCTTCCCTTCTGGTTGGTTCATGAACCAGCTGCTCCAAGAAGCAGTCATTTATTTCATCTAGGAACATTATCTCCCTAGCATGTACTGTCGTGACACTGACCCGGTCAATACCGGGGTAATTGAAATCACCCATTATTATTACTGTGCTGTAAATTTTGTTAACTTCCTTGATTTCTTTGAGCATTTCATGATCCATTTGTTCATTCTGGTTAGGCGGTCGATAGTACACCCCCACTGCCATCGCCTTCCCCTTTTTTCATGGAATTTCAATTCATAGAGATTCTACAGCAAATTTTGTTTCCTGCAAAACTTTAATCCTTTCTGACTCAATGCCCTCTCTAACATAGAGCGCAACACCTCCACCAATTTGATCAGCTCTATCATTATGATATAGTTTGTACCCGGGTATCACAGTGTCTCAACAGTTGTCCACCTTCCACAATGTCTCTGAGATTCCAATCATATCTAACCTCTCATTTAGTGTTATATATTCTCACTCTTCCATCTTATTTTTTAGACTTCTAGCATTTGCATAAAAGCATTTTAGAGACTGTATTTTATTCATATTAATCTGGCTATTGATAGGCATGGGTAATTTGGGATCTTTAAGCTCTGTCCGCTCCATAGTCGAGGGCATTTGGGCTACGTTACTCTTTTTTGGAACCTCTCTGCTTTTGGTATTATCCTTCAAGGATACATTCTTCTGAACCATGCGCTCTTGGGCGACTGTTGACTTTCCCCTATTATCTAGTTTAAAAGCTGCTCTATCTCCTTTTTAAAGGTTAATGCCAGCAGCCTGGTTCCATTCCAGTTAAGGTGAAGCCCATCCCTTCGGAAGAGCCCCTCTTTTCCATAGAATGTTCCCCAGCTCCTAAGAAATCCAAAACCCTCATCCTTGCACCATTGTCTCATCCATGCATTGAGACTCCGGAGCTCTGCCTGCCTTTTCGGTCCTGCGCGTGGAATGGGAAGCATTTTGGAGAATGCTACCCTGGAAGTTGGTACCAATGACATAGGAAAATGTGGTAGGGAAGTTCTGGAGGCTAAATTTAAGCTTTTAGGTAGGAAGTTGAAATCCAGAACTTCCAGGATAGCGTTCTCCGAAATGCTTCCTGTTCCACGTGCAGGACCCAAAAGACAGGCAGAGCTCCGGAGTCTCAATGCGTGGATGAGACAATGGTGCAAGGATGAGGGTTTTGGATTTGTTAGGAACTGGGGAACATTCTGGGGAAAGGGGGAGCTCTTCCGAAGGGATGGGCTTCACCTTAATCAGGATGGGACCAGACTGCTGGCATTAACCTTTAAAAAAGAGATACAGAAGCTTTTAAACTAGAAAATAGGGGAAAGCCGACAGTCACCCAGGAGCGCATGGTTCGGACAAAGGTATCCTTGAAGGATACTACCAAAAGCAGTGAGGTTCCAAAAGGGAGTATAGTAGCCCAAATGCCCTTGAGTAAGGAGGAGACAGAGCATAAGGATTCCCAATTACCCATGCCTACCAATAGCCAGATTAATATTAATAAAATACAGTCTCTAAAATGCTTGTATGCCAATGCTAGAAGTCTAAACAATAAGATGGGAGAATTAGAATATATAGCACTAAATGAGAGGTTAAATATGATTGCACTCTCAGAGACATGGTGGAAGGAGGATAACCAGTGGGACACTGTGATACCTGGATACAAACTATATCGTAATGATAGAGCTGGACAAATTGGTGGAGGGGTTGCGCTCTATGTCAGAGAGGGCATTGAGTCAGAAAGGATTAAAGTTTTGCAGGGAACAAAATTTGCTGTAGAATCTCTATGGATTGAAATTCCATTTATGAAGGGGAAGGTGATGGCAGTCGGAGTATACTATCGACCACCTGGCCAGAATGAACAAATGGATGATGAAATGCTCAAAGAAATCAAGGAAGCTAACAAAAGCCACAACAGAGTAGTAATAATGGGTGATTTCAATTACCCCGGTATCGACTGGGACCGTGTCACAGCAGGACAAGCTAAAGAGATAAAGTTTCTAGATGAAATAAATGACTGCTTCTTGGAGCAGCTGATTCATGAACCGACCAGAGGGGAAGCCATACTGGACCTAGTCCTTAGTGGAACGCCAGATCTGGTGCAAGAAATAAGGGTGTTGGGACCACTTGGCAATAGTGATCATAGTATGATCATGTTTGATTTAATCAGTGGAGGACAGATAGTAAAGGAATCCACAGTACTACCTTTTAACTTTCAAAAGGGAGACTATGATAGAATGAGGAATATAGTTCGGAAAAAACTAAAAGGAGCGGTTCCAAAGGTTAAAGACTTACAGCAAGCTTGGGTGTTATTTAAAAATACTATCCTCGAAGCCCAGACCAGCTGTATTCCACGCATTAAGAAAAGTGGAAGAAAGTCCAAAAAACTGCCAGCATGGTTTAAAGGTGAGGTCAGAGAGGCTGTTGCTGCCAAAAGAGCAACCTTCAGGAAATGGAAAAAAGAGCCAAATGATGAAAACTGGAAACAGCACAAGCACTGGCAGGTTAAATGGAGTGGAGGAGTGGCCTAGTGGTTGGGGCAAGGTACTTCAGGCCGGAAGGTCGGGGGTTCAAATCCCACTAGAGGACAGCAACCTTGGGCCGGAAGGACTGGGGTTTCTAGTCCCACAGGTGCTCCTTGTGGTCTTGGGCAAGCCACTTAACCCTCCATAGCCCATGTTCCCTGTAAAATAGTTATCTCCAAGTTATAATGCCCTGTTCAATGTAATTTCAGTTTGTTCAATGTAAACCGCACTGATGCAGAATAGCGCGGTATATAAGAGAATGTAAATAAATAAATAAATAAAATGCAAAGCATTGATAAGGCAGGCAAAGCGGGAATTTGAGAAGAAACTTGCTACGGAAGCAAAAACACGAAATAAAGACTTTTTCAAGTACATTCGTAGCAAAAGGCCTGTGAGAGAGTCAATTGGACCATTAGATGATAGAGGGGTAAAAGGGGCAGTAAGAGGAGACAAGGCTATAGCAGAGAGACTGAATGAATTCTTTGCTTCGGTCTTTACTGAGGAAGATGTAGGGATGTTACCCAAGACTGAAGTGGTATTTAAAGGTGATACTGCAGAGGAATTGAGAGAAATATCGCTACACCGGGAAGATATATTACAACTATTTGATAAGCTGAATAGTAGCAAATTACCTGGACCGGATGGTATACATCCCAGAGTGTTGAAAGAACTGAAATATGAGATTGCAGACCTGTTATTGGTAATCTGTGAACTTTCATTAAAATCATCTGTAATACCTGAAGATTGGAGGGTCGGCAACGTAACACCAATTTTTAAAAAGGGTTCCAGGGGTGACCCGGGAAATTACAGACCAGTGAGCCTGACGTCAGTACCAGTGAAAATGGTAGAAACCATCATAAAGAACAAAATTACACAGCATGTAGATAGTCATGGCCTAATGGGAGACAGCCAACATGGCTTTAGACAAGGAAGATCTTGTCTTACTAATCTGATATGTTTTTTTGAAGGTGTGCATAAACAGGTAGACAAAGGTGAGTCGGTTGATATAGTGTATCTGGACTTTCAGAAAGCTTTTGACAAGGTCCCCCATCAGAGACTTTTGGCGAAGCTAAAAAGTCATGGGATAGGAGGCAGTGTACTATTGTGGATCGGGAACTGGTTAAAAGATAGAAAGCAGAGGGTAGGGCTAAATGGCCAATATTCCCAATGGAAAAAGGTGAATAGCAGAGTACCCCAGGGATCTGTACTGGGTCCGCTACTTTTTGACATATTCATAAATGACCTGGAAAAGGGAATAACTAGTGAGGTTATCAAATTTGCAGATGACACAAAACTGTTTAAAGTTGTTAAAACCCAAGAGGATTGTGGAAAACTGCAGGAGGATCTGGATAAATTGGAAGACTGGGCATCCAAATGGCAGATGAAATTTAATGTGGACAAGTGCAAAGTTATGCACCTAGGAAAGAACAACCCACACTATAGTTACACGATGCAAGGCTCCACATTAGAAACCACCACCCAGGAAAAAGATTTAGGAGTCATCGTGGATAACATGTTAAAACCCTCCGCCCAGTGTGCAGCGGCGGCCAAGAAAGCAAATAGAATGCTAGGTATCATAAGGAAAGGGATGGAGAATAAAACAAAGGATATTATAATGCCTCTGTATCGCTCCATGGTACGACCGCACCTTGAATATTGTGTGCAATTCTGGTCACCGTATCTTAAAAAGGACATAGAGTTATTAGAAAAAGTACAGAGAAGAGCCACCAAATTGGTGAAGGGGATGGAAGGCTACTCCTATGAAGAGAGGCTAAAAAGGTTAGGGCTCTTTAACCTAGAAAAGAGACGGCTGAGGGGAGATATGATAGAGGTGTATAAATTAATGAATGGAGTGGAACGGATAAACGTGGATCAATTGTTTACGCTATCAGAATATAGAAGGACTAGGGGACATGTAATGAAGCTACAGGGTAAACTATTTAAGACAAATAGGAGAAAATATTTCTTCACTCAACGTGTAATCAAACTCTGGAATCTGTTACCGGAGGATGTAGTAAGGGCTGTTAGTATAGCTGGGTTTAAAAAAGGTTTGGACAAGTTCCTGGAGGAAAGGTCCATAAACCACTATTAAAAAGGGACCCAGGATATCAATGCTTGGCCTAGTACAAGCACTGCAGAACCTGTGTCTTTTGGGGAAACTGCTAGGTATGTATGACCTAGATTGGCCACTGTTGGAAACAGGATACTGGGCTTGATGGACCTCGGTCTGACCCAGTATGGCATTTCTTATGTTCTTATGTTCTTATGTTCTTAAGTTCTGGATATCAACTTCCTACCTAAAAGCCTAAATTTAGCCTCCAGAACCTCCCCAGCACATTTTCCTATGTCATTGGTACCGACATGTACCAAGACAGCAGACTCCTCCCCAGCACTATCTAAGACCTTATCTAGGTGGCGCGTGAGATCCACTACCTTCGCACCAGGCAGGCATGTTACCAGGTGATCCTCATGTCCACCAGCCACCCAACTATCTACATGTCTAATAATTGAATCACCAACTATAACGGCTTTCCTAACCCTTCCCTCCTAGGCACATAGCCCTGGAAAAACCTCCTCGGTGCGAGAGGGTTTTACATCACCTGGAGGACAGGTCCTAGTTACAGGATTACTTCCAGGGTGATGCTCTCCTGTCATGTGACCTCTCTCCTCCATGGAAACATGGATGCTGCCAGACTGGAGTGGGACTTCAGGACTATATCCCTGTAGGTCTCATCTATGTACCTCTCTGCCTTCATTATGTCTTCCAAATCTGCTACTCTAGCCTCTAGGGAACGGACTCATTCCCTGAGAGAGAAGAGCTCCTTGCACCTAGGGCACACGTAAGACCTCTCACCAACTGGGAGAAAATCATACATGTGACACTCAATGCAAAAGACTGGAAAGCCTCCATCTTGCTGCTGGACTGCTGTTTGTATCTTAGTTTTAAGCTTGTGTTTAGATCTTTAAGTTCTTTACTTACTAAGGGTTGCTATGGATACTTATAGTAATAAAATTATACCTAATACGTTTAATATACCTAGTTCACCTGAAGCTTAATTAATCTCAGGCCCTTAGTGTATGACTGATTTGGATAACGAGCTGCACCTGAGAGCACTTCCTTTCCTTTAAAATGTGTAAGTACCTATAAAGCTACGATTATCCCAGGGGTGGGTGGGTGTTGTGGAGGGAGGGAGGGAAATAACACTTATTAAAAGAGGGCTGCTACACAGTACCCTGTCCTGTGCTTCTGAGGTAAGCTGTGACCAACTTCCTGGGTGATTAACAGTCCTTGCTTGGAAAGAAGGAGTCTTTCAAAATGGCCTTTTGACCTGCCACCTAGCGTTACCACCTATTGAAAGTGTTTCACAAGTCTCTTGCCCCCTAGGTAGAAGGCCTCTTTGTAAAGGTCTCTAGAAGACATTATTTGTTGCTCAAAGAATATTGACCCTGTTTTGCCTTTTATGCTAAGTTGTATTCTGATTTGATTTAAATTAAAGCTCTTTGCTACTGCTAGGCTCTGACTTATTATGAAATTTAAACTAGAAGCTCTCTGCTACGTTCTAAATTTAACCAGAAAGCTCTCTTCTGTGTTTTAAATTTAAACTAAAAGTACTTTGCTGATACTAGGCCCTGAGTGAGAATGGTTAAGTGACTTGTCCCCGATCACAAGGAAGATCAAAAACTTAACTCTTTGTAGCTCCCAAACACCAATAGAAGAACTTGTTTGTTGGATAAGGGCAATGCCTGTGGAATAGTTTAAAGCAGTACCTACATGACAGGGTAGGAGCAGTACCCGTGTGTTAGATTCGAGCAGTCCCTGTGTAGTGAAACTGCCACTCGGAACCCAGGGAATCCATCCAGAGACATTGGGTTCCTAACCGGGGCATATCATTTCTATCTCTAGTTTTATACCACAGTTCAAATAATTGTGGTCAATATTCAAAAGGATTGAAGCGGTCTGCAGGACCTGGCAAACCACATAAACAGGCCAATGCAGAAAGCTACAGTATTGTGGGCTTTACGAACCCCTAACGCCATGTTTAAGCACTTTTAATGATCCTGCAAATTCAGGAAACAAAATAAATGTTGATGGAAAAACTATCGCCCAACCAACACCACGCATATTTAAATTAACTTGAATTATTTAAATCTATCATAAACAGCCAGGCTGGTATGCAAATCATAGCTACGTTGGATGCAGAGACAGGCATAGAGGATTTTGCAACCAGCCACAGCGCCAAAATTTTTACTTCAGGGTCTGAGTAGAAGTAAACCTCTAATGCGTGCCCCCGACAGTATTTTGATGGCACCTGGTGCTTTCCCTGATAATCTCCTCCTCAAATGATCAGGCATCAGGAAAAGCACCAGCATCAGGAAACCATGAAAATACTGTTGGGGGCTGTGCCCGACAATAAAATGATCTCTGGTGGTCCAGTGGCCATCAAGATACTGTTGAGGGCCGGGCCCGACAATAAAAGAATCCCTGTTGGTCTAGGGGCCCCTGTCCCCCACTCCCTATTAAATAAAAAAAGAACCTGTTGGTTTAGTGGCCCCTTTCCCCCATTAAATAAAAAAAAAAACTGGTGGTCTAGAGGCCCCTTTCCACCCTCCCCCTCCCCATTAAATAAAAAGAAATCTGGTGGTCTAGTGGCCCCTACTGTAGGCAGGGTCCACCTACAAAAGTTTCCCCAATATTACCAATTACCAATGAATAGCTCAGACAACTGTTGCTTAGCTGCAAAAGCTTTTATTTGGGTACAAAAACAAACAATTTGCAAATGCAGATAGCAAAAGACTTCCGTCTGAGAGTGTGACAGGCAACCTACTCTCTGTACCGGAGTTAGAGAGCAGATTGCCCGCAGAGCTAGAGAGCTGTTTCCTTATATCTTCTTTCTCCATCACAAAGCTCTAGAAAGTGCTGCATAGCTTCTGATGTCATATGCAGGGGGGGGGGGGTTCTATGAAATACGTGCAGCTTTCTGCAAAGTCTGCAAAAGTTTCTTACTTGGGGAGGGGGCCACCCATGATCATTTGGGCCAGCAATTAGTTCAGTTCTCTTCAAGGTCTCTGCTTATTGGTGTGCTGTGAAGCAGTACCTTCCTTTGCCTTCCTGTGTGGGGTCTGTGTTCTTTTTAGTTCCTGGAACCAAACGTTATCTTCAAGGCTGAAAGTATTTTTTCTTCTAACTAGTTTTAGCTTGACCTGTATTTCTCTGGGCTCACAGTCTGCACACTTCTGCACAGGCCATGGCTTCCAAGACTATAGTAGGCCTCATACCATATACTTTCTCTGGTAGCCCACGTGCTGTATTCTGGTGCCATAAACAGGGTGCTTGAGTGCATTGCAGGCCAGCAAGAGTGTAGACATAGAAGGCAGAGCAGAGCAGAACTATCCCTAAGCTAAAATATCCCAACACTAACTGGTGGTCTGGAAGCCCCTAAATTCACTTTAAGCGGGAGCGCTGCCTATGCACTCCCTCTCTGCATCAGCCATCTTCAAAATGGCAGTGTTTGGCTCCGCACAGTGCATCCTGGGATGCACAAAGTGAGGTCAGACTGCCATATAAGACATAATCTACCTAAGGAGCTAAGCTTAGCTACCCGACTAATTTTATTATTCATTAAAATATAAAACATATATTAATGAGGAGTTTGTTAGATCATTGATGTTGATCAAGACCAATCCCCTGTTACATAGAAACAGAAATATGATGACAGAAAAAGACCACATGGCCTATCTAGTCTGTCCTTCCACATCAACAACTACAACAGTCCCCCTTTTACCATAGAAACATAGAAATATGATGACAGAAAAATGTTGGTGGGTAACTATCTGTTAGAGGGATAACTTAAATGCTGAGCTCTTTTCTCCTCATTATTTAAATAGATTTGAGAATAATGGTGGTGTCAGATCTTGTATGAGGTTGGTATTTAGTGGTAATAATATCCCGAGGGTTTTTGTGTATGTACATTTGAAGATATCGCTGGTGCAGTTGGATTTGTGTAATTGGTAAATCCACATGATGGACCATTTAATGAAGCACAGCACTTGCGATCATATAGTTCAAAGATTGTTGTCTTCAGAATGCCAGACACTTATCTAACAACTTCACAGTTCAAAGTTATACTCTGTCCACATCAAAGTTGCAAATTAAACTCGCTCTGTTCCAGTGCTAGATTTTGAACCTAGGATAATAAAGTGGTGTGCTTCAGAGAAAGGACTTTTGTTGCTATATTGAAATATTTGTTTGTACATCTCTTAATTGGCACTTCAGTGCAAGAACATGTAATCTCCCTGAAGCAGAAGCAGGTTATTACCCTATGTTGGAAACCCAGCACTGAGTCAGAGCAACTTCAACTTGAAAATGTGAAGTGGAGAGAGTCTATCTTGGAAGAGTGATGTCATTAGCCAGCTAAATGTTTAGCGTTTATGGGGCAAACAGTTTTGAAACAAGATGCTTGTAATTACCATGCTGCATTAAATGGGCTACCAAATGGATTACTATGTTGGGGAATGCCTTCACATGATATAATCCATTTGGTCCTACATAAATTTCTATTGGCCAGTCCTAGTATATCCAAAGAAGTTTTGTACTGGTTCCCCTGTTGATACATTTGTGGCTTATCATGATGCTCCATGGTGCATTAGACAGCTTACATATGGCAGTGACAGAACATGCAGTGTTTTAAGAGCACCTTGCACCAGCTGTATGTGGACATGACCTACTGTCGTTTGTCACTTCATACCAGCTGGTTAGAGTGCACACTTCTGCTTGCCATCGCACACTACAGAGATGGTGCAGGTCTTGTGCTCTACTGTGATGCTATGTGATTAAATATCTATTGACCTTGGGGTGATGAGCAGACCTATAAGACACACCAGACTTCAGTTAGCAGATTGGTTCATGCAAGCAACTGCTACCCCCCCTCCCCCCAAACACACACACACACACACTGTAAGGCGGGACATAGCATGTGGAAAGGTTTGATCACTGCCACCAGCAGATTTGGGCCCACATTGTTCAGTGGTGCAAAACCTGGCAGCAGATTGATATGACACGCCCTTCTCATACTCACAATGTGGAGTAATGAACGCAGTTTTTCGAGCTCAGGGGTTGTGCTGAGGTCACCTCATGCACTTTGGGCCCATGTGGTTGTATTCCTTGCTGGTCACAGTGATCGCTAGATGGTGTGGTTCAGTATTAGGACTTGGGCTGATAAAATCCATTCAAAGTGAGGGCCTTAGACTTTAGGAAAACTAAATTTGCCAAGATGGGACAATACCTCAAAGAGTCGTTGGCAGGATTGGAACTGCTGGGGGATGTAGAAAAACAGTGGACAAAACTGAAAAGGGATATTATAAGGGCAATAAACCTTTTTGTTAGACAGGTAGATACATGTAAAAGGAAAAGGAGGCCGCTATGGTTCTCAAAAGAAGTAGCTGAAAAGATGAAGAAAAAAAGGGAAGCCTTCATTAAATACAAGAGATCACAGAGAGAGGAAGACAGACATCTATATTTGGAAAAAGAAACACTAGCAAAGTAGTGAGGAAATCAAAGGTACAAAAAGAAAAAGAAATAGCCAATGCAATAGAATGGGGGATAAGAGATTCTTCAGATATGCAGTAAGAAGACGAAGGGTGAAAGTGATATTGTCAGACTCAAGGGTGAAGGGGAGGAACATACAGAAACTAATGAGGATAAAGCAGAATTGCTTAACAAATATTTCTATTCTGTATTCACAGATGTAGGGCCAGGAGCAGGACCTCGGAAAATACCCACAAACAGGAAAAGAAGTGACAGGGATCTCAAATTATTTTCAGAAGTCTGTGTTCGTGAGGAACTAGCTAAACTAAAAGCAGACAAAACTATGGGACCAGATGGGATACATCCAAGAATACTGAGAGAACCTGGGGACATTTTAGCAACTCCACTGACAGACCTTTTCAATGCCTCTTTGGAGTTGATAATGTTGCCAGAGAACTGGAGAAAGACACATGTGGTCTTGTTACACAAAAGCAAATGTAAGGATGACATTGAGAACTACAGGCCGGTTAGTCTAATCTCTGTGTTTAGTAAATTATTGGAAAGGCTGCTAAAAGAGAGAATAGTTAGGTTTCTGGAGTCCAATGGATTGCAGGATCTGAGGCATCATGGATTCACCAGAGGCAGGTCTTGTCAGACTAACTTATTGATTTCTTTGTCTGGGTGGCCAGGGAGTTGGAGCAAGGGAGACTCCTAGATGTGGTGTACTTGGATTTCAGTAAAGCCTTTGATACAATTCCACACAAACTGAGCACCCGAAGGATGGACCCTAAAGTTACTGCTTGGGTTAGGAGTTAGTTGAGTGGGAGGCAACAAAGGATACAGGTAAATGGAGCTCAATCTGAGGAGGAGATTACCAATGGTGTGTTGCAGGGCTCTGTCCTTCGTCTGATTCTTTATAACATCTTTATTACTGAAATTGCGGAAGGGCTGTCAGGTAAGGTTTGCTTATTTGCAGATGATACCAAAATCTGCAATAGAGTAGACATCCAGGAAGGTGTAGATAACATGAAGAGAGATTTAGCTAGGCTTGAAGAATGGCCTAGAATTTGGCTAATGTCATTAAAAGGCTAAAAAATGCAGGGTTATGCACTTGGACTGCAAAATCCAAAGGAGTGATACAGTATAGGGAGTGAGGTACTTCTGTCAACGAAAGAAGAGCTGGACCTGGGCGTAGTTGTGTCTGATGATCTTAAAATAGCTAAACAGGTAGAAAAGGCAACTGCAAAAAGCCAGAAGGATGATTGGTTGTATAGGGAGAGGAATGGCTAGCAGAAAAAAGGATGTAAGCTGTCTAATTACAAATCACGCACTCCCAATTCTCGAACAGCCTTCTGACAGCCTCTACGAGCTCACCAGGAGATGGAACAACACACTGAGCTCGCTCGCTCATCTACCCTCAACAAAGAAAAAAACCCCATCCAACAAAGCCTGTAAAAGGAAATCTGAACCATGGTTTTCTGCAGATATAAGGATGTCTCTTCACCACTTAAGGAAACTGGAACGAAGATGGCGACGTTCACATTCAACAGAGGACCGAGCATCCTATCTAGCACACTTATCAGCACACCGGGAATTAACATACTCCAAAAGGAAAGAATTCCATACTGAGATTCTTCGCCGCTCCCTAAGTAAGCCCAGGGATCTCTTCAGCCTAGTGAAATCAATAACCAAGGAACCCTCCTCCCCCCACCATGAACCAATACAACCCCAGCTGTACGCTAACCACCTTCAATCAAAAGCCATCAAAACAGACATAGCCCCGAGAACTACACCAAAAAATACTCCAGTTCAACCACCACTGCTTACAGAACTATCCCCTCCTTCTGCAGGAGACATCGAAAACATTATTGCTTCTATCAATACCACTACCGCAGCGAACGACCCCTGCCCAGCACACTAGATTAGGACAATGAAAACAGAACTCAGCCCGATCATAGCAAGGATCGCAAGCCTATCCTTCTCAACAGGAACATTCCCGTCTTCTCTCAAGCACACCTCCATTCGCCCGCTTCTCAAAAACAATAGTTTAGATCCGCAGAAAGCCGACTCATACCGACCGATCTCAAGTATCCCCCTACTTGCCAAAATAATTGAGAAGAATGTCCAAAGACAGATTCAACAGCACATAGACAGTTCAGCCCCATTAGATGACTGCCAGCATGGGTTTTGAGAAGCTCATGGCATAGAAACACTACTAACCACACTAACCAATACCTTATCCAGAGGATTAGACAATATCAAGAAAGGATTTGCACTGATCTTCCTTGACATGCCGCAGCATTTGACTCTGTCAGTCACACTCTACTCCTCAGACGCCTCCAGGATAACGGAATTCAGGGCTTGACGTGGGATTGGTGTAAATCATATCTAGATGACCGATGGCAACATGTAAGGATGGGAGACAACACCTCGGATCCGTTTCAACAAACCCAAGGAGTACCCCAAGGCTCGTACCTATCCGCACTATTATTCAACATCTACATGCAGCCGATCTGTGAAATCATTCAATCCTTTGGAATCTCCATTCGACATTGCGCATCCTGACTTCACTGCCTTAGTTAACTGCTTCAACACGATCACAGACTGGCTCCTCGAACAGAACCTTCGGATAAATTTCAAGAAGACGGAGGTATTGTTCATAACAAAGAACAAAAACTTTTCCCCACCGAAAACATTAAAGGTCAGAGACGCAGAGCTCCCAAGTAAGCCTACAATACGCTATCTGGGTATTACGCTTGATCAACGTTTTGACTTTAAAGCGCACATAAGCAATACCATCAAGGCTATATATTTCAAGCTTAAGATGTTACGTCACCTAAGACCAATGCTGGCACATGAAGACTACAGGACAGTATTACAAGCCCTGTTACTTCCTCACTTCAATTATGCGAACATCATTCTACACGGGATCCCGAAGAGTTCCCTAAACCAATTGCAGCTTGCAATGAATGCCGTGGCACGTGTCCTCTGCGGAGTCTCAAGGAGAGACCATATCACCCCTACATTAAAGGACCTTCACTGGCTACCAATAGAAGACAGAATCACCTACAAGGCACTACTCATTACGTTTAAAGCCATCAATAGGATATCCCCCTCGTCCATCATGGCACTCATTACCCATACCCCCGATAATAGGTCAAGAAGGTCAATAGGCACTAACACACTGGTAACCCCGATCAAAGTGACGAAATGCATGCAAACAACTAGAAACAGGGCATTCTCTTTCTACGCTCCAAGGTGTTGGAATAATCTCCCACCCAACATCAGATCAATCAATGATCTCTCACAATTCAGGAAAGCCATAAAACATCATTTATTCCTTTCATGCTACTTGCAATCTAACTGTTCCCCTACACCTTGCACAAACACAACCACCCAACAGCTCTAAGAATGTAAAAGCGACACTAGTAAGCTGCCATTGTTCAGATGTAAATAGTTCAATGTTATGAATCCCAGTTACTATGTCCTGTTTGATGTAAGCACAAGGCACTTCCCCGCCTTGTGTAAAATTGTTAACTGTAAACCGCACTGATGTCAAATAGCGTGGTATAGAAAAGCTATAAATAAATAAATAGGTGATAGTGCCTCTGTATAAGTCTCTGGTGCAAACTCATTTGGAGTATTGTGTGCAATTCTAGAAACTACACTTTCAAAAGGCTATAAGCAGATTGGAGTTGGTGCAGAGGGTGGCTATTAAATGGTTAATGGTTTATGTTATGAAGCATATGAGGACAGATGTAAAGATATTAATATATATACTTTAGAGGAAAGGCAGGATAGGGGAGATATGATAGAGGTGTTTAAATACCTCCGTGACATAATTGCACAGAAAAGTCTCTGTCAATTGAATTCAAGCTCTGCTACAAGGGGACATAGGATGAGGGTGAAAGGGGACTCAGGAGTAATATGCAGAAATATTTCTTTACAGAAAATGTGATAGATGCATGGAATAGTCTTCCAGTGGAGGTGGTAGAGATGAGGACAGCATCTAAATTCAAAAAAGCATGGGACAAACACAAGATCTCTAAAGGAAAAAAGGGGACTATTGTAGTTGATATAGAAGGTGCAGACTAGATTAAGTTTCTATGTTTCTGTACACCTTTGTTTCACAGGACTGCTGGTAACAATTGCATGGCAAGTGCAAGTAGCAATGCCATGTGTCATACACATGCTGTTGCGTGGCAGGGGACTCCCACACACAGTTGATATGTAAGGTGCACACATAGCTCATGTCTGCCCCATTTTCATTCTGCAGGTGACCCTCTGACATGCTAACAGTGCATGATAGTTGTCAGACGGCTGCCTGGGTGAGAATGTTCACAGTCTTGGCAAGTGCATATATCAATATGATTTGCAAGGGATTGTGGGAAATGCAGTCCATTCACACCAGACACAGCTGCTCACAATAATTAGTTGTGCTTGAGTGTAAAGCCAATAAGATATTTATTTATGGGGTTATTTCTCCAAACACAGATATGCTTGGTAGCACATAAAACAGGATACTTGCTTTCAGTGTTAAACTTAGAAAAACAAAATCAGGAAAACAACAGTTGAACTTGTCAGGCAATCAAATCAAAAGAATAAAGACCTGGTTGGTAACAAACTGGTCTTTTCTGTAGGCTTTAGCTAATATTTTCTTAGCAGTGTTTCAAACAACAAGCAAAACCCACAAAGAAGGGAAAAACTGTTCTTTTCAGGTTAACTTCTTATATCTTCACACATAGATTCAGAAGTGATTCCCTCAGAGCTCACAAGCAATTAGGTAAGGCTCAATTGCTAGCAGTTACCCAGCTGAAACCCCTTAGCTGGCTTGCTTTCTACTGCGTGGCTCAAATCCTACTTCAGGAGCTTTTCTGAGTAGATTAAAGAACAAGTTTGTATTTCTTTGTGATGGTTGTTGTACTTTGTAACAGTAAATTACCAAATGAGTTTAGACAGAGAGCAATCCATGTATTCACAGCCTGTATCTATAACCGCTCCTTCCCCTTCTTCAACAATCATGGGTTCAATATCAGGGATTAGCACAGAGGAATTTCTCAATGTAGCACTCTCAGGAGAATACTTGTTTCCCTGCTGTCTTTCAAGGTTATAGCTAGGGCATAGATCAGTGTTCATACCTGAGCTTCCATTGCTGTTAGAGTTCCTCTCTAAATAGCCTGGCCAGTATGTAGTCCAGTTCTTATGTCCAGCCTTCCAATCCAGATCCATGGACACTGGATCTCTCTTCACATACCTTCTGGCATGGATCCTAGGGTCCCTTCCACGTGCAGCCGTCTCCCTCACAGGTACCATTCCTCTGGCTTTCCCCAGTCCAATGGTGTATGCTGGCCTTTTGAATGTCTCCCAGTATACGTACTGCTCTGGACTCCTTTAGACCTCCCAAATGCTTTTCTCTTCTTTCTTCCAAAGGGTTTCTTGCCCTCTCTGTCCGTCCGGTCTGGCTTCTGTTTCTGATGATCCTCCAGATGATGAAGACGTCCAAGCTGAGGATCTCCAAGCTGAATCTGAGGATGATTCTGAGGATGATGATCTCCCAGATGAAACTGAGGATAATTCTCTGTAGAATAAACTCTACCTTTATTCTGCTTTGATGAGTGCTCCACCCTAGCACAGCGCAGCTGTGCTGAATCAGGCCCTGCCCTTTGAGATGAGTGCTTGGGGATTACCTCATAGACCTCCTGATTGAACACACATTTCCTCACTTCAGCTCCTCTAATGGCTGTTGGAAACCTGGTGCATTCTGGGACTGGTAGTCTTTTATGGGAAAATTCTGTTTTCTTATTTCTACCAGAACTGACAGGTTGCTTGTTCAGAGTCACTTCACCTTTTCTATAGCTCCTTCCTGAGCTATAAGCTTCCTTATCACATAGTACATGTCTTAGACAACAACTATGTATGTGCTCACATCAGGTAAACTGTAGAACTGAGATAGATAAGCAATGTATTCACATGTGTAGAGGGGATGTGTAAGGGAGAGAGGAGGGGTGTGCAGCTACACTGCTAATCCCTCTGTAGTATTACTGAGAGGCAGTTCTCATGGACAGGGGACTATTTGTGGGGCATCTAATGACCCAAAACACCCATATAACCATAACAGCATCTGTACACCATTGTGGCAATTCTGATATGCAGCACAAAGTGACACGTATGTACGTGTATTGACAAAACGTCTTATGATAGGACATTCAGTCTTCAAGTATGCATACAAGGTATTGTGATCAGACCAGTCTAACTGCATGTCTTTCTTACCTTTGTTGCAACACATCACTAAGGGTCCTCTGTATAAGTCTTTGGTGCGATCTCATTTGGAGAATTGTGTGCAGTTCTGGAGACCACATCTTCAAAAGGATATAAACAGGTTGGAGTCGGTGCACAGGGTGGCTATTAAAATGGCTAGTGGTCTTCATTATAAAGCATACGAGGACAGACTTAAGGATCTTAATATGTATACTGTAGAGGAAAGGCAGGACAGAGGGGCTATGATAGAGATGTTTAAATACCTCTGTGACATAAATGCACAGGAGGAAAGCCTCTTTCGATTGAAAGCAAGCCCTGCTATGAGGGGACATAGGATGAGGGTGAAAGGGAACAGACAAAGGAGTTATATGCAGAAATATTTCTTTATGGAAAGAGTGGTGGATCGTGGAATAGGTGGTAGAGATGAGGACAGTATCTGAATTAAAAAAAAATGCATGGGACAAACACAGAGGATCTCTAAAGGAAAAAAGGAGACTATTGTAGTAGTTGATATGAAAAGGCAGGCTAGATAGGCCATGTGGTCTTTTTTTGCCATCATGTTTCTATTTATTTATTTATTTATTGTTTTTCTATACCGCACTATTTGGCATCAGCGCGGTTTACAAGGAACAGGTTTGTACAATGTAGAACGTTCAGACATTGAACTTACTTATAACAGGGAATTTAAACATGGATAACAGGTGAACTTTATACACTATGTACAAAAAGGGGATAATACAAGTCATATAAGGGATGGCTAGATGTAGTGGAAAGTTATCATTGGGGGTTGGTTAGGCGGCGTTGGATTTAGAGACTGTTGGGTCGTGTGATACTGCCTAGGTGATGTTGTCGGAGTTACAGAAGTGTTGCAGAAATAGATGGTGTTTGAGGGCTTTTCTGAACTGGGGGAGGTTGTTTATGGTCTGGATTTCTGCTGGGAGAGAATTCCAGCAGGAGGGGGTAAACAAGGCAAAGGCACGCTTTCTCGTAGATTTGTTGCATTTTGTGATGGCTTTTGGAAGGAGGATGGTATTGCAGGATGTGACCCTTCTTAATCTGTTGTCTGGTGTAGGTTGTATCAGTTCTGACAGGGTGGTTGAGGTGATTCTGTTAACTGCTTTAAACGTCATGGTTAGGACCTTAAATGTGATCCTGTACAGCACGGGGAGCCAGTGAAGGCTCTTCAGAATAGGGGTAATATGGTCTCTTCGAGATGCTCTATAGAGGGTTCTAGCTGCGGTGTTCATCGCTAGCTGCAGGGGGTTTAACGAGTTCTTTGGGAGGCCAAGTAGGATGGAGTTGGCGTAGTCGAAGTGGGGCATTATTATGGCCTGGAAGACTGTTCGGAAGTCGTTTGATTCTAGAGTGTTCTTTATGAGGCGTAGTGTCCGTATTTTATGGTAGATTGTCCTGATGGTATTGTCTATATGGGCATGCATGTCCAGGCACTGGTCCAGTGTTACACCTAAGTATCTGATCGTTGTCTTGGAGATGAGTTCTGCGTTGCTCACCTTGATTGATGAGGGGGAGTGAATGACTGGTCTCTTCCGATGAATAGGACGTCTGTCTTTCTAAGATTTATTCTGAGCCTTTGGTTGTGAAGCCATTCTGTGACGGCATTGAAGCAGGAGGAGAGCTGGTCAAGATTTGGATGGTCTGTATGGTCTCTATGTTTCTAGATGCATGACACATGAGTTTGACATGACTGGGCACTTTATTGTAAACCTTTATTGCGTGTCTGTTGCTCCATTACATATTAAATGCAGTACATGTATCCAAGTCCCACTCCTGAGTTGGTCACCTTACAGCTCACCCCACTTTCTAACATGATCCATATTGGCAATATGAGACCCACATAAGTTCAAAGACGTGAATGGATGACAGATGTGTTATACTGTATCATGCAAAGGACCTTGTTCCACCATACAGCAGGGGGGGGGCAGCAGGGGGGGGGCAGCAGGGATTTCTGCCTAGAATGCCAGGAACCCTTAAACAACCCCATGTGGTACATCACTTTTCCACAGCAGCAGCATGTATGTATGCTGCTACTGTCGATGTGGGATCATGACAGACATCATAGATGTGCCACCTGGGTAACTGCTTGTTCTGCCTTGAGCTACCAGAAACTCCCACTGCATGACCTATGTGCCGCCTCCTTTACCCCTGGGTAGTATGCTGTTGCTGCTAATGGAGCACTACTATCACTATCTGGGACTCCACTATGTGTTGATCACATTACAGAAAATTAAATTGGTTCTCTCCCCTCAAAATACGCCCTTTCCATGAGGTCTTACTTGGTATTAGGGTTCTCAGAATTAAAGGGCTTTAACACACATTGTGCAACAGGTGTTAAGGAAGCACCGTCTGTGAATGCCCAATCTTCGCCCTGTTAATGCCCACTCTCTGCCTACTGCACTCTTAATGCTGCAGGAGCCTTTAACACTCATAAAAGCAGTTTTTTTGCAGCATTAAGGGTGCAAGGGTGCCAATAGCAGGCATTAACAGCACACTTGCTCCCTTAACGCCCTTTAGTAAACATATCCCTAAGTTAACATCTCCAATTTGGACATAGACTTCAGTGTACAGGTGCACTTTCTAAGTGCATGCAGGTTGTAGACATGTATAGCTCTTAGGTTCTTGGATCACAAACTAGTTACTTGCCCAGTTGTTATATGCATATGTGTCTGGATGATTGTATTATAGCAGACGATAGAGCTGTGAGACCAACATTGATGTTGCTTGACGTTTCATGTGGCACTGCAAGTATTTATTACATAGTACAACAGACGTTATCTGCATTTGGGAAATCACATCAGGTACACCTGAGCAGGGCAGAGCTGGGATGAAAAGGGGCCGGGGTCCTGCCTCTTCAGGGATGTGTACACGTCTTTATTTTCTGATGAGCAGTGTAAGTGGAATTCATTCATTCAAGATGTTAACCAGAGCTTGTAGCAGCCTTTGGAGTCTGAAAAATCAATACCAACATCTATACTCAAAATTGATTGTATTACTCTGTAAAGGTTTTCCATTCTTTTTACTACATGCTTCTCTTTTTCCCCATATGAGGTCATTTTTACATCTTCCCGGATCATGATAAAAGCATTTGATGGGTTAGCAGCAGACACAATGGGCCTGATATTCAAAGGCATTTATACAGTTTACAGAGCTGTAAACCGTGTAAATGCCCCTAAGCGGGATATTCATCAGCACTAACACAGTTAGTGCCGCTGAATATCCCTGTGTAATGCCGCTATATACCCCGACGCTAACCGCTTAGCACCCCAGGGACATTCCTGGGGCAGTACCAGGGGATAGCTGTGCAGTGACGATATTCAACTACTGCCCCGTTATCTCTCAGCGGTGAAAGTAAGGCATAGCAGAAGCTGTCCTAACTTCCACTGCTGGAGCTAACTGGGCAGCAGCTGAATATCATTGCTGTACGGTAGCTTCTGCACCATGTGTGGCTGTGTGGCAGCCCCGGATATTCAATGCCTGTGGCCAGATATGACCCCAGAATGAGTATCTGGGGTCAACGTTTGGCCCAAGGTTCACTGTCTCATTCCACAGTACATATGAGGGACAGGTTGAGGTTCTATTCCATAACATTGGATCATCTCTGGAAATATCTAGTAAACCTATATTTATTTATTTATTTATTTATTTATTTTAGTTTCTTATATACCGCACTATTTAGTATCAGCGCGGTTTACATAGAACAATGAACCATAATGAACAAATGTTAGGTTTTACAGAGAACAAGGGAAATACAACTTGGATAACTTAGGGAAACATGCACAACAACTATTTACATATGTAACAGTAAGCTTATATACAATGACTAAGGCCATTAACATGTCTTGAATTCTCAGCCTTTGATTTATGGTATGGTTACTTTGTCACTGTATTAGCATAACTGCCTATGAGTGTTTGTGTTCTTGCTAGAGACATCACTGACATATTTGCTAATGTAACATCAGTAGTGGAGGCATGGCAACATTACAGCTAGCATAGGGAGGGCCTGGTGTGACTAAGAAGAGGACTGGAGGAGGTTGGCACATTTGTGTGCTTTGCGACTTTGGGCCAACACATGTGCCATGATCCTAAGCGTGCTCTATGCATTGCGCATTGAGTGCAGCCTTCAAAAAGTGGGCCAGTTGCATGCAGTTCCTTGTCTGTACTATAGCTGGTGATGGCATTCATCAGATACTTTCAGCATATCCCATACAACCTTTTACTGTACTTCCTCCCCTACTTTTGGCATGTGACCCCATTTCCTCCCCTACTCTTGGCATGTGACCTCATTTCTTGGCATGTGACCCCATCCATTAGAGTCTCCAACACTACTCTCTCTCTCCACCTTTTATACAGAGCACCCCTAACTGACTCAACTGATCTCTCCACGATCCTAGACACAGCCTGCTCCCCCCAACCTGCCTCACGCCCTCTTATAATCTTAGGTGACCTAAACTTGCACTCTACAACTCCAAAACAATCCTCTACATTTCTCCAAGCAATGAACGCTCTCCACTTCACCCAAATACTTAAACAACTTACACACTCCAAAGGAAATATCCTTGATCTAATATTTATCCCACAGCACTCATTATTTATTTATGTATTTACATTCTCTTATATACCGCACTATTCTGCATCAGTGCGGTTTACATTGAACAAACTGAAATTACATTGAACAGGGCATTATAACTTGGTGATAACTATTTTACAGGGAACATGGGCTATGGAGGGTTAAGTGGCTTGCCCAAGACCACAAGGAGCACCTGTGGGACTAGAAACCCCAGTCCTTCCGGCCCAAGGTTGCTGTCCTCTAGTGGGATTTGAACCCCTGACCTTCCGGCCTGAAGTACCTTGCCCCAACCACTAGGCCACTCCTCCACTCTGATCAGGTCCCACACACGATTCAACCCATACCCTGGTCGGATCACGCTCTCATCCTCTTCTCCGTCCCCTACTCAACTCACAGAAGACAACTACCTACCCATCCTCAACATACCCGTAAATTTAAACAATTCAACGCAGCCAACTTTCTAGAGCAAATAATCCCATCTCTTGATCTACTAAATAGTATGAGCCTGAACCAAGAATCCCACATCTCTAAATGGAATGAAATCCTATTCAGGCAATTGGTAACAGACCCCACACGTGAAGGGGCCATACTGGACTTGGTGCTTACCAATGATGAAAGTGTTTCTGATGTTGTAGTGGGAGATCATTTTGCATCCAGTGATCACCAGATGGTGTGGTTCAGTATTAGGACTAGGGCTGTTAGAATCCATTCCAAGGTGAGGATCTTAGACTTTAGGAAGACTAACTTTGCGAAGTTGGGCCAATACCTCAGGGAGTCGTTAGTGGGATGTGAACAGCTGGGGGATGTAGAAAAACAGTGGGCAAAACTGAAAGGGGATATTTTAAGGGCAACCAACCTTTTTGTTAAAATGGTAAATAAAGGTAAAAGGAAAAGGAGACCGCTATGGTTTTCGAAGAAAGTAGCTGAAAAAGTGAAGAAAAAGAGGGAGGCCTTCATGAAATACAAGAGATCACAGAGAGAGGAAGACAGGCATCTGTATTTGGAAAAACTTAGAGAAGCTAGCAAAGTAGTCAAGAAGGCAAAGATTCAAAAGGAGGAGGAAATAGCCAATGTAATAAAATGGGGGGATAAGACATTTTTCAGATATATTAGTGAGAAGAGGAAGGACAAAAGTGGTATTGTCAGACTCAAGGGTGCAGGGGGGGAATATGTAGAAGCTGATAAGGATAAAGCGGAATTGCTTAAAAAATATTTTTGTTCTGTGTTCACAGATGAAGAACCAGGAGCAGGACCTCAGAAAACACCCACAAATAGGAACAGAAGTGAGGGACATCTTGAGCAATTTTCAGAAGACTGTGTTCGTGAGAAACTAGCTCAACTTAAAGTAGACAAAGCAATGGGACTGGATGGGATACACCCTAGAATACTGAGGGAAATTGGGGACATTCTAGCAGCTCCACTGACTGACCTTTTCAATGCCTCGTTGGAGTCGGGAGTGGTGCCAAAGGACTGGAGAGAGGCTCATGTGGTGCCTTTACACAAAAGCGGAAGTAAGGATGTGGTTGAAAACTACAGGCTGGTTAGTTTAACTTCGGTGGTGAGTAAATTATTGGAAACGCTGCTGAAAGAGAAAATAGTGAGGTTTCTGGAGTCCAGCATATTACAGGATCCGAGGCAGCATGGATTCACCAGAGGCAGGTCTTGTCAGACAAATCTGATTGATTTCTTTGACTGGGTGACCAGAGAGTTGGACCGAGGGAGAGCTCTAGATGTGGTGTATTTAGATTTCAGTAAAGCCTTTGACACTGTTCCTCACAGGCAACTTATAAACAAACTGAGCACCCTAGGGATGGACCCTAAAGTTACTGCTTGGCTTAGAAATTGGTTGGGTGGGAGGTGACAAAGAGTACAAGTAAATGGAGCTCACTCTGAGGAGAAGGATGTTACCAGTGGTGTGCCCCAGGGATCTGTCCTTGGTCTGATTCTTTTTAACATCTTTGTTAGTGATATAGCGGAAGGGCTGTCGGGTAAGGTTTGCCTCTTTGCGGATGATAACAAAATCTGCAATAGAATAGACACCCAGGAAGGTGTAGATAACATGAGGAGGGATCTAGCTAAGCTTGAAGAATGGTCTAGAATTTGGCAGCTCGGATTTAATGTTAAAAAATGTAAGGTCATGCATTTGGGCTGCAGCAATCCAAGGGAGCAATACAGTATAGGAGGTGAAGTACTTTTGTCCACTAAAGAAGAGCGGGACCTAGGCGTGGTTGTGTCTGATGATCTTAAAGTAGCTAAACAGGTAGAAAAGGCGACAGCAAAAGCTAGAAGGATGCTTGGGTGCATACGGAGAGGAATGGCTAGCAGAAAAAAGGAGGTGATAATGCCTCTGTATAAGTCTTTGGTGCGACCTCATTTGGAGTATAGTGTGCAATTCTGGAGACGGCACCTTCAAAAGGATGTGAACAGGATGGAGTCGGTACAGAGGGTGGCTACTAAAATGATTAGTGGGCTTCATTATAAAGCATATGAGGACAGACTTAAGGATCTTAATATGTACACCTTAGAGGAAAGGCGAGATAGAGGTTATATGATTGAGATGTTTAAATACCTCCGTGGCATAAATGTTTAGGGAGAGAGCCTCTTGCAATTGAAAGCAAGTTCTGCTACGAGGGGACGTGGGATGAGGGTGTAGGGAGATAGATTCAGGAAATATTTCTTTACGGAAAGAGTAGTGGATCCATGGAATAGTCTCCTAGTGGAGGTGGTAGAGATGAGGAAAGTAACTGAATTCAAAAAAGCATGGGACCAACACAGAGGATCTCTAAAGGTAAAAAGTGGACTGTTGTAGTTGTTGATATGGAAGGACAGACTAGATAGGCCATGTGGTCTTTTTCTGTCATCATGTTTCTATGTTTCTATGTTTCTATCTACAGCCTCTCTACTCCCACCTAAACAATTTCCTCAAAAGCACCGCAGAAGAGCCCCCTGGTTCTCTACAAACCTGAGAAACCTTAAAAGAGAGCTTAGACGTCTTGAACGTAAATGGAAATGCTCTCGAAAGACCCTAACACACATATCGCCTACATAAATAAACTCCATGCCTACTGCTCCGAAACCCTCAACCATAAAAGAGAATATAATGAAAATATCATCCAACGGTCTCTTAATAAACACAGAGAGTTATTCTCCATTACCAAATCCTTAATAAATGAACCCTTACATCAGGACTAGCCACCAAAAATATCTGCACAAACTATAGCTAACACCTTATCTCTAAATTCCTCCTGCCCACCTCAACTAATAACCCTCAACCCATTGCTGACTGCACCTCCCAACTGCATGAGCCTACCCACTTAAACACATGGAAAGAATTTGAACCCCTCACACCAGATAACGTAACTAATGTTATCAAAGATCTAAATGCCTCTACCTCTGCCCTTGACCCTTGCCCTGTCCCCTGGATCAAATCTACCAGAAGTTCCATCAGCCCCTACATTCAACATATTGTACAATCCTCCCTGCTGACAGGTTCTGTACCACCTCCTCTTAAGTGTGCCACGATCCGTCCAATCCTAAAAGGATCCAAACTTGACCCCCACTTCCCCTACTTCTTACAGACCCATCTCTAGTATCCTCTTCCTTGCAAAGATAACTGAGAAGCTAGTCCAAACCCAACTTCAGAACTATATTGATGATCACTCTCCCCCTAGATTTATTCCAACATGGTTTCAAAAAGAACCATGGAGTTGAAACCTTCCTTACCTCCCTACTAGATTCCTTATTTATTTATATTATTTATTACATGCACTTATATACCGCACTATTTTCCATCAGTGCGGTTTACATAGAACCAGTTAAATACACATCTCAAAACTTTTGATTTGTGTTTACAATTAACAGGCAACAGAACTTGGATAGATAATAAGTGGAGGAGTGGCCTAGTGGTTGGGGCAAGGTACCTCAGACCAGAAGGTCAGGGGTTTAAATCCCACAAGAGGACAGCAACCTTGGGCTGGAAGGACTGGGGTTTCTAGTCCCATAGGTGCCCCTTGTGGTCTTGGGCAAGCCACTTAACCCTCCATTGCCCATGTTCCCTGTAAAATAGTTATCTCCAAGTTATAATGCCTTGTTCAATGTAATTTCAGTTTGTTCAATGTAAACTGCCTTGATATCATGAAAGGCAGTATATAAGAAATGTTAAATAAAATAAAAAAGGGGGTAACTATTTACAACTGTACAGAAAGAGCGGGCTGAACGTCTATTTGAAGTGGTTAGTTTACTGATGCGGCATTTGAGGTGCTGTCATCCGGGTAATGCTCAAGGAAAAGGTGGTATTTCAGAGCTTTCCTAAACTGTGTTAAATTAGTGATTGCCCGTATACTAGGAGGGAGGCTGTTCCAGCATTTTGGTGCCGAGAATTTGAAAGCCCTGTTCACTGTTGTCTGGCAGCACTTGGTTGTTTCTCTTGGGACTATTAGTCTAGGTCTGTTCAGGGGGGTTATCTGAATGAGGTCTGCTAGGGCTGGTGGGGCGAGCTTATTTATGATCTTGAAGGTCAGAATTATGGTTTTGAATGTAATTCTGCCTTTTATGGGGAGCCAGTGGAGTTGTTTAAGGATGGGTGTAATGTGTTCCCACTTGGAAGCGCTCTGGAGCACTCTTGCAGCAGAGTTTATTGCAAGCTGTAAAGGGTGTAGCATGGATTGCGAGAGACCATGGAGTATGGCGTTTGCATAGTCAAGATGCGGTATGATCATGGCTTGGTATACTATGCGGAAGTCGCCCAGTTCCAGTAAGGTGCGTATGTGTCTAAGTGATTGGATTTTATGGTATATCGCTCTTGCTACTTTGCCTATATGGGTCTTCATGTCGAGTCGCTGGTCAAGTGTGACTCCTAGATATCTAATAGAGGGTTTGATAAGTAGTTCTGCATCTAAGACCTTTAAGCACGGTGGTGTGATGAATTTGGATCTCTGGTGACGAAAAGGACTTCAGTTTTCTTATGTTGGATTCGCAGGTTTTGTGATTGAAGCCAACTGGATACTGTGTTGAAACAGTCCGTGAGCGGTGAGAGTTCGGGGTTCTCCATTGCAAAAGGCATATATAGGAGCACGTCGTCTGCATATAACAGGCATTCCACCTTGATGGACTGGACGATCTCACATATCGGTTGCATATAAATATTAAACAACAGGGCAGATAGAGAGGATCCTTGTACCTTCACACCCAGAATCCTACCCAAGGATGCCTACTTATATTCCTTGACTTATCCGCTGCTTTCAATTCCCTTCCCCACTATCAACTCCTAAATAGACTCCATGATATAGGACTGAGAGGCACAACCCTAAGCTGGTTCTGCTCCTACTTAGATAACAGAACACAACAGATCCGTATTGGAAATGATACTTCCCTTCCATTTATGCTAAAACAAGGTGTCCCCCAAGGATCTAGTCTATCAGCTCTACTATTTAACATCTTCCTTCAACCTGTCTGCAAGATTTTCCAAAGCTATGGAATTCAGTACCAATTATATGCGGATGATATGATGTGCTTTGCCCCGTTTAACCTTATAAACCCCAATTTTACTAAGCTAAGTGAATGCCTAGCTAGCCTAAAATCTTGACTCTCCCAGCACAACCTCCTAATTAATCAATCCAATGCCACATACACCCCACCTCCAACCCTTACTATTGGCAATCTCTCACTCACTATAAAAAAACAAGTGAAATATCTTGGTATTATCCTTGATCAGAACCTCTCCTTCACTGATCAAATAAAGAGAACCTCTAATACAATATACGCAAAGTTACGTACCCTTCGGAACCTCAAACCTCTCTTAAGCCCTGACTCTTTTCGTTCTGTCTGTCAGGCCTTTACAATCCCTTCTCTTGATTACTGTAACCTTATCTACAATGGCCTTCCCAAGAACAGCATACAACCGCTCCAACTAGCCCATAACACGATAGCACGGCTTATAACCAACAACTCTAGACGATCCCACATCACACCAGTCCTCTATAATCTCCACTGGCTCCCCATTCAATACAGAGTTAGATTCAAGGTACTTACCCTTACACATAAAATCATCTCCAATGAGTCGGCACCGTGCCTCTCCCCACTCCTTCCCTCCACCAATAACACAAGATCACGCCGCTCCATTACCAAAAACCTACTGACCATCCCAACAAATAAAAGATATAGCAAACAATCTACTAGTAGCAGGACCTTCTCCCTCTATGCCCCATCCTTATGGAATGCCCTTCCTCATGAGCTGCGAAACTGTTCAGACCACTCTGAGTTCCGAAAGAAGTTAAAAACTCTTCTCTTCCTCGAACATTTTTCCCTACCATCTTAGAACTTAGCCCTCTGCCTCCACCTCCTCACCCCTGCCTTTTCAAAATCTATCATGCTACCATATGGTATTCCTGTATGTATCTATGTAAATAGTTGTTCATTATAAATAGTTTCATATTTTCTACATTTTTTTACACTTTATCCTTGTTTCTTGTTCTATGTAAACAGCTGAAATATACTGCCATGTAAAGTTCTATGTAAACCGTCTTGAATTGCAGAAAGACGGTATATAAAAATTGTTAAATAAATAAATAAAATAAATTTCTGTATGACAGTGCTTCAAACAAGAAGTGCTGCTTCTATGCCCCCGCCCTTAGCCTACCTCCTGCCCTTGCGGGTTGTGTGGCTAATTGTCAGACGCTGTTAAGCCATCAAAAGTGGCAGCAATGCTTTGTACTGCAGCACCATGATGGGTGACTGCTGCAATGTCTGCTTATGTGAGTCTACACAGAATTTCAATGGGATTCAAACTTGCATCCCTTTGCTAACAACACTGCTTCTCAGACCATGAAGCTACTACAGCTGTTTCAAGCCACAACTACTGTCCATCCATTCTGTGATCATGATGAGGGGGTTACAGTGTCATTCTTCATTTTTTACTCCTGCTGGGATTCAGAGCACAAACTTCAGACCTCAATGTCACAGACCTGAATAATACATTCTCCTACATGCTTGGTTTTGTCACACTGACAAAGCATATTGTTTTTGTGAGATGCCTAATGTAACATTTAATACTAAAATGACTTGTCCCACAAAAGCATCCATGTGCACAATATTAGCTGCCAAATTCCAGTAGGAGTACATTGAAGCAGCAAGGCTGTATAGCACGCTCTTCCACCTCCATGCATCATCCAGCACACCCATCTCCATATAGGCAGCATGATCACTCATGTATTCTGCTGATAACTGGCATACCTGGTCTGCACTATGGCACTTTGCTCTTTAGGACGTATCACACATACATCACCTGCAGAGGATGTGCAGATTAGCACTCATGCCCAGTCATTCTTGCTAGGCCCTCATTGCGGCCATGGTCACTCCTCCTTTGCATGCTCATATCCACTTCTATTCCACCCACTGATATCACAGCAGATGACATGAGCACCCCTCACGGATACAGTCCAACTGCCTCCTACAATATCAACCCACTCACTGTCTAACACGCATGAGACATATGGCTGTGACATATCCATCACCTATTCCCTTTGCTCCCATCCAGCACCCCAGTTCTGACTTCTAGATAGGTTCCCTTATCCCGCCCACTTGCCACTCTTAATGGCAGCTTTCCCTCTAACGCCTGCTAACTGGCCACTAGCGACCTTTCTGCGGTAACACCTCCCCCCCTGCCATTAATGCCCAAAGGGGACCTTAATGCTGCCATTTTTGCATGTTAAGGACACCTTAAAGAGGCATCCTGAACACACCTTAGTAGACATACCCCTTGGACGACATCCTGGTATTTTCAAAGGATTTCAGGTCACACATAGAAAGGCTGGACAGAGTCTTCAAGAGGTAACAAGAAGATGGTTTAAAATTTAAACCATCTAAGTGCAGATTGTTGTATACAAATGCAAGTTTCTTGGGCATAAGAAGCCCAATATTCTTCTGGGCAGGTTATGCGCCACTATGGCACATAGCCCTGCCCACCACCCCTTCACCCTGGATATTCAATGCTGGGGTCATATGCAGTGCCAGAATTAAATATCTGGGGATCGCTGTACACGCTGGTAGCCACATTAGGTAACCGGCAGCAGTGATATTGCATGCTGCCTGGTTAGCTCCTGCACTGAAAGATAGATGAGGGGTTTCCTCACCTAGCTTTTCGGCGCAAATTGCTAACTGGGCAGCATGCAATATTGCTGCTGCCTGGTTATCACTTGTTGCTGCCTGGCCTCTACCATGGAATGCCCCAAAAGGCCCCAATGCTAACTGGATAGCATTGGGGTGCGTAGAAGAGTTAGGACAGTCAACGGCACTAACCGTGTGCCATTGAATATCCCGATCTAAGGCATTTACAAGTTTACCGGGCTATAAACTGTGTAATTGCCTTTTGAATATCAGGCCCAAGGTGTCCGAACGAGATATAGAGACAGATGAAGAAAAAAAACAAAGTTCTGCTAGAGTGGCCGGTTTCAAAGCATGTGAAAGAAGTTTGACAATTTATTAGTTTTACCAGTTACTACAAATAGTTTGTTCTTAATTAGATAGTATGTCATTCACTATAAGAACCATTCCACTCTAAGTCTCTGTTTCATCGTATTCCTCAGGGCTCCTTTGACCTCTTGATTCCTCAGACTGTAGATCAGGGGGTTTAGCATAGGAATCACCACAGTATAAAACACAGATGCTACTTTATCATGATTGGAATAGCTCGAGCTGGGCCGTAAATACATAAATATAATTGTCCCATACAGTATTCCTACTGTGGTGAGGTGGGAGGAACAGGTAGAAAAGGCTTTCTGTCTCCCCTTTGTAGAATGAATTCTAAGGATTCTAGTTAGAATGTAGGCATAAGAGATTAGAATGGTCAGAAGAGACGACATGACAGTAAAACCAACAGCAATAATAAGTGTGAGCTCATTAATAAAAATATCTGAGCAAGAGAGCTCCAGAAGTGGAGGGACATCACAGTAAAAATGATTAATAACATTGGACCCACAGAAGGATAAGCGAAATGTACAAATCGTATGTATCAAGGCATTACAAAAGCTGACTGTATAAGCACTAGTGACTAGCTGGACACATAACAGTTTATTCATTATTAGTATATATTGGAGTGGCTTACATATCGCTACATAACGGTCATACGCCATCACTCCCAGGAGGAGGCACTCTGCGCTTCCAAAAAAAGTGAATAAGCATAACTGTGCTGCACAGCTATTAATAGAGATAATTTTACGCTCTCTGAATAAATTGGAAAATGTGTTGGGGGTTATAGTTGAGGAATAACAGAAATCTATGAAGGACAAATGACTAAGGAAAAAATACATTGGAGTATGGAGCTGGGGAGCCACTCTGATTAGCAAAATGATTCCGACATTGCCCAATAGTGTCATCAAATACACAAGTAGAAAAAAGATGAAGAGCAGAATTTGAAATGTTGAGTCATCTGTGAGTCCAACAAGAAGAAACTCGGTCACTGAGGTCTGGTTCTTCCATTCCATTGAGTCAGCCAATGCCATCATCTGGTCAATAACAATAACAATAACACATTGAAAGTAAACCTGTTCTATACATGAGTTGAAACCTCAGTCTTGTACAGCAATTGCTTTCTGCAGACACTGAAGCTCATTATAAGGGCAGGAGAGCATCATGCCAATATAGTGCAATCTGCCCAGACAGTCTTTTCACTTTTCCTAAACTTCATGGTTCAGGCAAATAAGACCCAAAATTTTAGTTAAGTAAAAGTAGTATAGGCCTGATTCACAAAGATTTTTTTTTTACCAATTTACACCAAATGAGAAGAATCCTTGTTGAAATAGTCAGATGATGATGTAATAATGTATATATACCCAGGAGGTGCGGAGAACTTGAGAATAAATCAAGAGAAAATTAAAGAATCTTTTAGAATTTGGCAGCTACAATTTAATTGTAATAATTTAAGGCTATGCATTTTAACTGTAATAACCCATGGGAATGGAACAGTGCAGGGGGTCTTGTGCACACCATATCAGATATGATCACCCGTAGATTAGTTCCTGTTGATATTAAAGCAGCTAAATAGGAGGTTAAGACAGTGGAAAGCCCCAGAATTATGCTTGAGTACACAGGGAGAGAAATGGCCGAAAGAAAAAAGGAGGTGATGGTTCTTCTGTATAATTCTCTGGTGAGACTTTAATTGTATTTCTGTGTGCATTTCTGGGGCCCACACCTTCTAAAGGATATAACTGGAGGAAGTTGATCCAGAGCCAACTACTAAAATAGTTATCTGACTCATTTAAGGGCCAGATAACTATTAGCATTGGCTAATGAGGATGCCCAACCCAAAGAAACTGAAGGGCCCTTAAATGAGTCAGACAATGCCCAATCTCCTTCTAAAGCACCAAATATGAAGAAAACCTCACCAAACAGAAAACTATTACTACTTGGAGATTCCATCATCAGAGGCACCAACTTGGGAACACAGTTCAAAGGAGAGGAGATAGTCATATGCCTACCAGGCTCTTCAGCCAGCAGGAATACAAACCAAGTTGTTGAAATACTTAGCGCAAAAAGTGAGCACTCCAAACCAGATGTTATTATCCACTTGGGCACAAATGACCTGGCTAGAAACAGTGCCTCTACAGCCCAAAAGGACTTCCAATCTCTGGGAGAGAAACTCAAGCCCATTGTTAACACTGTTGCATTCTCAGAAGTTCTACCTGTTCTTGGTAAGGGGACAAAAAGGCTGCATCGCATTAACAACTTTAATACATGGCTCCAGACCTGGTGCCAACAAGAAGGATTCAGATTTATTGGCAACTGGGGCAACAGATGGACCAACAAGAGACTATACTGTGCTGATGGACTACATCTCTCTGTCGCAGGGAAAAGTAACCTAAGTGAAAAATTCAGGCAGTATGTGGATATGCATTTAAACTAGGAAAAGGGGGTGACGGATGTGGAAGGTCAACATCTGCATGCCACCCCCTGCAAAAGCAGAACATCATCAGAAACAGCCACACTCTTAAATCACACATCAAAAACAAGTGGGAAGAAGTGGGCAGAATAAAATCAATGCAAAATACACACAAGCCAGGTAAATGCTGGAAAGCAATGAGCACAAATGCTCGAAGCTTAGCCAAAAAAATTCCAGACCTGGAAGCCCTAATGGTGGAAACGGATTTGGACATCGTGGCCGTCACGGAAACATGGTTTAATGAATCGCATGATTGGGATATAGCCATAGCTGGCTATAATCTATTCAGAAGAGACAGAGAAAATGGAAAAGGAGGAGGAGTAGCCTTGTATGTCAAAAGCAGTATTAAAGCTACTGAAATGCAGGGAACATGGGGAAAAGAAGAAGCGCTCTGGATTGCGTTGGAAAGAGGAGATGGCACTGTCATCCATATTGCTGTAGTCTACAGACCTCCGACTCAAATTGAAGAGAGAGATAACGAATTGATTATAGATAATGCCAAGATAGCAACAAAGGGGGAAGCGATCATATTAGGTGACTTTAATCTACCTGATGTGGATTGGATTACTCCTTCTGCACATCTGGAAAGAAGCAAAAAAATTGTGGATGCTCTCCAAGATGCATTACTTAGACAACTGGTGATGGAACCAACCAGGGAAAGCTCAACGCTGGATGTAGTGCTTACCAACAGTGATAACGTGTCGAATGTCTGCGTGAGTGCCCCTGTGAGCAACAGCGACCATCACACGGTGTGGTTTGAGATAAAAGCCATGGTACAGACCAATCATAGCAAGCTCAAAGTCCTAAACTTCAAAAACACTGACTTCAATAAAATGGCCGAGTACGTAAAGGAGGAGATGACGGGGTGGAAGGAGATAAGGGAAGTGGAATTGCAATGGACCAAACTAAAGGCGGCAATAAAAGGGGCAACAGATAAATATGTAAGAAAAATAAATAAAAACAAGAGGAGAAGGAAACCTATTTGGTTTTCCAAAGAGGTGGCTGCGCAAATAAAGGCAAAAAACACAGCTTTCGCAAAATTCAAAAGCTTGCAAACAGAAGAACACAGAAATGAATACAGGATCCAACTCAAAGAGTCTACAAGAGTAATAAGGATAGCAAAATCAAAGGCAGAAGAAAAGATGGCTAAAGATGTTAACGGTGGCAACAAAACTTTCTTCAGGTATATTCAGGAAAGGAAGACGATCAGAGTTGGAATTGCAGGACTCAGAAGTGCTGGGAAAGGACTCGTGGAAAGTGACACTGAAAAAGCGAAATTGCTAAACAAATACTTCTGCTCTGTTTTTACTAAAGAAGATCCTGGAGATGGACCAGCTGTGACTCCCAAATATAAAAATAGGACTGAAGTAGATACAACACCATTCACAGAAGATGAGGTGTTAGAACAACTTGCTAAACTGAAAGTGGACAAAGCCATGGGACCGGATGGGAGACATCCCAGGATACTGAAAGAGCTCAGAGAGGATCTTGCAGGACCATTAAAGGATGTCTTCAACAGATCCTTGGAAACAGGAGTGGTTCCTCAGGACTGGAGAATGGCTAATGTTGTACCTCTACACAAAAGTGGTGACAGGGAAGAAGTGTCAAATTACAGGCCCGTGAGCCTTACCTCGGTGGCAGGAAAAGTAATGGAGGCACTCCTGAAAGAGCGAATAGTGAACTTTCTCAAAACCAACAGGTTGCAAGATCCAAGGCAACATGGTTTTACCGAAGGACGGTCTTGCCAAACAAATCTGATTGAGTTCTTTGATTGGGTGACCAAGGAACTAGATCTGGGGCATGCAATGGATGTCATCTATCTGGATTTCAGCAAAGCCTTTGATACTGTTCCTCATAGGAGGCTTGTCAATAAACTCAGTAGCTTGGGGATGGGTCCCAAGATAGTAAACTGGATTAGAAATTGGTTGACTGACAGACAACAGAGGGTGATGGTACATGGAGCTCACTCGGATGAGAGGAAGGTGATTAGCGGGGTGCCTCAGGGGTCGGTCCTGGGCCCGGCACTGTTCAATATATTTGTGAGTGATATTGCTGAAGGACTGAATGGAAAAGTCTGTCTTTTTGCAGATGACACAAAAATTTGCAACAGAGTGGACTCCCCCGAGGGAGTGGATAACATGAGGAAAGATCTACAAAAGCTGGAAGACTGGTCTAATGCTTGGCAACTACGATTTAATGTGAAAAAGTGCAGTGTCATGCACTTGGGTAGCAGAAATCCTAGGGAAAAGTACACAATAGGGGGTGAGAGGTTGGTATGCACAGTTCAGGAGAAAGACCTTGGTGTGATTATCTCTGATGATCTCAAGGTGGCAAAACAGTGCGACAAGGCAGTGGCAAAAGCCAGGAGGATGTTGGGCTGCATACAAAGAGGGATTACCAGCAGAAAGGAAGAGGTACTTATGCCACTGTACAAGTCACTGGTAAGGCTTCACTTGGAATACTGTGTTCAGTTTTGGAGGCCATATCTTGCAAAAGATGTAAAAAGACTGGAAACTGTTCAGAGAAAGGCGACCAAAATGATTTGGAGCCTGCGTCAGAAGCCTTATGAGAAGAGACTTGAAGACCTAAATATGTACACTTTGGAGGAGAGGAGGGACAGGGGAGATATGATTCAGACCTTTAAATACTTAAAGAGAAATGATGAACAAACAAACCTCTTCCAAAGACGGGGAAGCTGTAAAACTAGAGGGCATAACATGAAGCTGCAAGGTGGTAAATTGAAAGGCAATGTCAGGAAATATTTCTTCACTGAAAGGGTGGTGGATGCTTGGAATGCCCTCCCGATGGAAGTGGTGAGGGCAAACACGGTGCTGGAATTCAAAACGGCATAGGACAAACACAGTGGATCCCTTTACAGCAACAGGATAAAAGCAAAATAAACGGTACCATCTAACTTCTGAACTATCTAGCGTCTGAACAAATAAGGGTGTCCTACATGGAGTGGTGGGTTCACCCCTAAACAGAAACAAAAACATGGGGAGGGGTGGCCTGCACAGAGCGACAGGTGCACCTACTCTTGCCATCTTGCTGGGCAGACTAGATGGACCATGCTGGTCTTTATCTGCCGTCACTTACTATGTTACTATGTTACTATGTTACTAAGTTATCAGTCTGCATCATAAAGCATGTGGGGGGCGAACTTAAAGATCTAAATATGTGTACCATGGAGCAATGGTGGGATAGAGGATATGATAGAGGTCTTTAAATACCAGCAAAGTATAAATGCACAGAGGGTGGGTCTCTTTCAATGAAAATCTTTGCTAAAGGCTCACTTCTTTAAGGCTGCCCTTGGTCCCTGATCCACATTCCTTGTGTTTCCTCTGTCATTTTGTCTCCCTTCCCTACTCTGTCCTTCCTTGTCCTGTTTGTCTTGATTGTAAGCGCTAAGGAGTAGGGCCTTTCCTTTCAGTGTTTGTACAGTGCTGTGCATGCCGAGTAGCACTCTATAAATGAATTCAAGAAAGCATGGTATGGTAACAGAAGATCTGTGAGAGAAGAGAAGGGATTGTAGAACACAGAAACATAGAAAATGATGGCAGATAATAGTTCTTATGGATGTGCAGACTGGATGGGCTGGAAGGTTTTTAAGTTCTATAATGCCCTCCTCTCCCTCAGAACTTGCCCCATGCTTTTTTGAATTCAGAAACAATTCTTGTCTCCACCCGCTTCACTGGAAGGTTGTTGCATGCATCCACAAGCCTTTCCGTAAATAAATATTTTCTCAGATTACTCCTGAGTTTATCCCCAAGGCCAGCCTGTCCACTAGACAGCAGACCCTGGTGGTTGGCGCAACATAATTTTCTTGAAGCAGTAGCTCTGTGCCACCTCTTTTGTGCCCACGGCAGGCCATGCGCTTCGGCACCAGTGGTATGAAAACCATAGGCTGACACTCCTGACACCCTCCAATGCAATGTCTCGTCTGTGTGGGCACCAAAGCAGCGGCACATGTCCACTGCTTTAAAATCAGGGGAAAGGCCATGCCACGGCCCCTCCTTAAGATGGAAGATGGATTCAACAGGCGGCACAGAAGGAAGAGAGCGATGAGGGGGGTGCGGTGGGAGGAGAGAGGTGGTGCTGCGGGGCTCCTGCCTGGGATGGCAGAAATCCATGGGATGGTCCTGTCTTTCCCATTTCACCTTCACCTTATAACCCCTCAAGACTTTCCTTTCTACTGGACTAAGGCCATAAGAACATATAAGAACATAAGATATGCAATACTGGGTCAGACCAAGGTCCATCAAGCCCAGTATCCTGTTTCCAACACTGGCTAATCTAGGTCATATGTACCTAGCAGTTTCCCCAAAAGACACAGGTTCCACAATGCTTGTACTGGGTCAAGCATTGATATCCTGGGTCCCTTCTTAATAATGGTTTATGGACCTTTTCTCCAGGAACTTGTCCAAACCTTTTTTAAACCCAGCTACACTAGCAGCCTTTACTACATCTTCCGGTAACAAAATTCCAGAGTTTGATTACACGTTGAGTGAAAAAATATTTTCTTTTTATTAGTCTTAAATAGTTTACCCTGTAGCTTCATTGCATGTCCCCTAGTCTTTCTATATTCTGATAACATAAACAATCGATCTATGTTTACCCGTTCCACTCCGTTCATTAATTTATAGACTTCTATCATATCTCCCCTCAGCTGTCTCTTTTCCAGGTTAAAGAGCCCTAACCTTTTTAGCCTTTCTTTATAGGGGTATCCTTCCATACCATTTACCATTTTGGTGGCTCTTCTCGGAACCTTTTCTAATAACGCTATATCCTTTTAAAAATACGGCGAACAGAATTGCACACAATATTCAAGGTGCGGTCTCACCATGGAACGATATAGAGGCATTATAATATCTTTTGTTTTATTTTCCATTCCTTTCCTTATGATACCTAGCATTCTATTTGCTCTCTTGGCCGCCGCTGCACACTGGGCTGAGGGTTTTAACATGGTATCCACAATGACGCCTTAATCTTTTTCCTGGGTGGTAGTTCCTAATGTGGAACCTTGCATCGTGTAACCATAGTTTGGGTTTTTCTTCCCTAGGTGCATAACTTAGCACTTGTCCACATTAAATTTCATCTGCCATTTTGATGCCCAGTCTTCCAATTTATCAAGATCCTCTTGCAATTTTCCACAATCCTATTGGCTTTTAACAACTTTAAATAGTTTTGTGTCATCTGCAAATTTGATAACTTCACCCGTTATTCCACTTTCCATGTCATTTATGAATATGTCAAAAAGCAGCGGACGCAGCACAGATCCCTGGGGTACACAACTATTCACCTTTCTCCATTGGGAAAATTGGCCATTTAGCCCTACCCTCTGCTTTCTATCTTTTAACCAGTTCCTGATCCACAATAGTACATGACCTCCTATCCCATGACTCTTTAGTTTTGCCAAAAGTCTCTGATGAGGGACCTTGTCAAAGGCTTTCTGAAAATCCAGATACACTATATCAACTGACTCACCTTTGTCCACCTGTTTATTCACACCTTGGTAACCAAGCAACCAGGGTTCGATTCCCACTAGCACTCCTTGTGGCCTTGGGCAAGTCACTTAACCCTCCATTGCCTCGGAAGAAAGGCCTGGCAATCTACTTCCGGTGACACTGCTAAGAAAACCCAGAAGCTTCTGGGTTGCCAGGAGTCAGGACTGACTCGAAGGCACACATTGCATTGCAATGATCGAATCACCAAGTATAACGCTGTCCTAACCCTTCCCTCATGGGCAGATGGCCCTGGAGAAACTTCCTCGGTGCGAGAGGGTTTTACATCACCTGGAGGACAGGTCCTAGTTACAGGATCACTTCCTGCCACACAAGGGTGATGCTCTCCTGTCACGTGACCTCTCTCCTCCATGGCAACAGGGATGCTGCCAGACTGGAGGTGGGACTTCAGTACTAAATCCCTGTAGATCTCCTCTATGTACCTCTCTATCTTTCTTATGCTTTCCAAGTCTGCTACTTTAGCCTCTAGAGAATGGACTCATTCCCTGAAAGCAAAGAGCTCCTTGCACCTAGTGCACATGTAAGACCTCTCACCAACTGGGAGAAAATCATACATGTGACACTCAATGCAAAAGACTGGAAAGCCCCCATCTTGCTGCTAGACTGCTGTCTGCATCTTAGTTTTAAGCTTGTGTTTAGATCTTTACTAAGGGTTGTTATGGATATTGTCACAGCCCCTACCGGTGGCAGCGTGCTGAAGGGTCAGGGTGGACATTTATTGTTTGTTGGAGCCAGGAACTCTAACTTAGACCAGGTGCATTATGGTCCTTGTAGTTCCCTTCTTTATAAAGAATAGTAGTGTGAGCCTTGTGCTGGGTTAAATATAAGGTTTTATTCCCTTGATGCGTTAAGGTTCTCCAAGAAAACAACAGAATTCACCTTAATTCAGGGTTTCTACCAAAGTATTTACAAAGTCCAAAACTGTTATAAGAGCTTCACAGTCTTTTCCATTCAAGCAGGATTTTTCAATATAAACAGGTTAAATAAACACAAAAACTTCTTCTTTTCAGCTCAACAAAGCAATGACATTTTAGAGCATGTATTATGCTATGACTCTGTGAGAGATTCTATACTCTCAGCTACACAGAGAGTACAGTCCATAGGATATTCAGGTAACAATGGTTCTGGTTCTACAAGATCTGTTTGCATATCCTCTTGCTCAGATATGGTGTCTGCTAAGCCTGAGCTTTCCCTAGGCAAAACTGGATGTACTTCAGTAGTTCTCTCCAAGACTTTCCAGCCTGGCTGGACCTGGTCTGGCAAACAATTAATATGACTTTTATCTAGGACCTTCTGCACAGGTTTATTTTATTTATTTACATTCTCTTATATACTGTGCTATTCTGCATCAGTGCAGTTTGCATTGAACAAACTGAAATTACATTAAACAGGGCATTATAACTTGGAGATAACTATTTTACAGGGAACATGGGCTATGGAGGGTTAAGTGGCTTGTCCAAGACCACATGGAGCACCTGTGGGACTAGAAACCCCAGTCCTTCCGGCCCAAGGTTGCTGTCCTCTAGTGGGATTTGAACCACCGACCTTCTGGCCTAAAATACCTTGCCCCAACCACTAGGCTACTCCTCCACTCCAAAGCTTTCCCCAGCTTTGTTTCTCATATCTATGGCTCTCTGGGACCTGGCATACATTTAGGAAAGGAGGTGTGAATGTATCTTTGTTCTCTGAGACATGCATTGCTGGTATTCCCTCTATCAGGCACTCTCCTGCTTACACTGTCTTCTCTGGAGACTTCTTTCTGGAACTTTTCAGCTTGGGCTTGTCCTTCCTGGAAGTTGTCCCTTCCTTGTAAGGACTGCAAGCTTAACTGCCTTTCCTTCCATAGTTGGAGCTTTCCCCTTTCTCTCTCCTTTGTAGCAGGGGTTTCTGTTGCTCTCTGTATTTGTGGTCCTCTCTGTATTGGTGGTCCTCTCTATTCTCCTGACCGAGCACTGCTTATAAAGCCGTTTCTCTAGTGAGCTTTCTGGCCCTCTACTCAGGTGTGTTTGATTAGCTATTGCATCATTACAATCTGGGTGTGTCAGCCTACCTTCTGCAGCCTCATGCCTACTCCCTCTAGCTGCACTTCTTGGTAACTGCATTCTCTGTAAATCAGTTTCTTTAAAAGAAACAGAGTTTTCTCCTAACTCCATAGCTTCAGTAGTGTCAGCTTCATCACAATATTTATACTAATAAAACTGTACCTAATACTTTAACATACCTTGTTCACCTGAAGCTTACCGTATTTTTCGCACCATAAGACGCACTTTTTCTTCACCAAAAAGTGTGAGGAAAAGTGCCTGCGTCTTATGATGCGAATAGAAGAAGTTGCAGAGCGGCAGAGGTGGGGGCGTGGTTTGTTGCGATCTGTCGCTCTCCGTCGGCAGAGTTCAGGGTCTCGTCTCTTGTGCGTGAGGGGAGGTGGGAAAAGTAACTTGGTTTAGCGGGAAACGACTCGGTCGCGTGCTGCTGAAGCGCATTTAGTTAGCCCGCGCGCGCAGCCGCAACCGCAGGAGGAGGGCGAGACTGGCGCGCGAAGCCAGGCCCCGGCAGAGGCGCCCCAGCTGCCCACCGTGCTCATGTCCGTGCGGGTGTCGCTGCCGGCCGGCGGCGACGAGGCTTTGTGGCTGCAGCTGCTCATGGAGCCGGAGAGAGCCGGGGAGTTCCGCCTGACGCTGCAGCGCACAGAGCCCACGGGCAGCGGGAGCATGGTAAGGGGGGAGGAGGGGGGCCCCGGCTGCTGAACGTGTCTCTTTGAGCGTCGGGCTGGTAACTTACGCGGCCGTGTGGTTCCAGCACGGAGGGAACCGAAAGCTGCCCCAGCTCCTTCCGGGTGAAACGTAGCCCCGCTGTCAGCCCACACACTGGCTCCAGGACTCCCGGCATGTTTTCCTTAGACTGGCTCCAGCCGAGTGTCCTAGTTTCTCCTAAACGGCTTTATATGTTTCATTAAAAGTGACTTCCTCGGGGGGGCTGTGTCACAGGTTGGGAAAACAAAGACGGCGCACCTACAAATCATAGTAAACGGCAGATACAGATCAGCAGGGCCCATCTAGTCTGCCTATTCTACAACTGCTGCTGAGCTTTCCTATAGCGCTACAAGACGTACGCAGCGCTGCACAGACATGTCAGAGACGGTCCCTGCTTATCAGAGGTTACAATCTAGTCAAGACAGACAACACAGTAGCTGTAGACATGGGACACAATGTTGAGGGGACTGGATATTTCACATGGTAGGGGCGTAGAGTGTGAAAGCTCTTAGGTAGGCATACTGGCTGCTTTTCTGGATTTGTGGCGATAGACTAAGGAGGTTCTGCGTGCTTTGCCTTCGTGGTCCGGTAGTGTTAGGGGTGCTGATAAATATTTGTAGGCTCTTGGCAGTGAGGCTATTGCATGCTTTGTGGATGATGATGATGATGACTTTGTGTTTGACTCTAGATGCAGTGGGGAGCCAGTGGAGTGATTTCAGTATGGGTGTAATGTGCATATGCTTGGAACCTCTGAAGAAGAGTTCTTGGGGTTTTCCGAAGACTAGAGTACTCAAACCTTTGTCTTTATGTGTTAATGACAGTGATAATGGTTCTTAATGCCACTGTTGACTGCTGTTCAGTTTATATGGTTCAAATGTTATTCTGTTATACTTTATTAAATATTTTATTACACTATTTGGTTCAGAATATTTTTTTTCCTATTTTTCTCCTCTAAAAACCAGGTGCGTCTTATGGTCGGGTGCGTCTTATGGTGCGAAAAATACGGTAATTAATCTCAGGTCCTTAGTGTATGACTGATTTGGGTAACGAGCTTCACCTGAGAGCACCTCCTGTCCTTTAAGATGTGTAAGTACCTATAAAGCTATGATTATTCCAGGGGAGGGTGGGAAATAACACTTATTAAAACATGGCTGCTACACAGTACCCTGTCCTGTGCTGCTGAGGTAAGCTGTGACCAACTTCCTGGATGGTTAACAGTTCTTGCTTGGATAGAAGGGTCTTTCAAAATGGCCTTTTGACCTGCCACCTGGTGTTAACACCTATTGAAAAAGTAGCCAGGTCTCTTGCCCCCTAGGTAGAAGACCTCTTTGTAAAGGTCTCTAGAAGACTTTATTTGTTGCTCAAAGAGTACTGACCCTGTTTTGCCTTTTATGCTAAGCTATATTCTGATTTGATTTAAATTATAGCTCTTTGCTGCTGCTAGGCTCTGACTTATTATGAAATTTAAACTACAAGTTGGGTTCTAAATTTAACCAGAAAGCTCTCTTCTGTGTTTTAAATTTAAACTAAAAGTACTTTGCTGATACTAGGACCTGAGTGACTATTAAATTTAAACTACAAGCTCTCTGCTGGGTATGAAATGTAACCAGAAAGTTCTCTTCTGTGTTTTAAATTTAAACTTAAACTGCTGCTACTAGGCCCTGACTGATTTAACAAAAAACAGTGGGTTCACAGATTAATTAGCTTTAATAAAATAATTCCTTTCAGAAAATTCCCAGAAGTATATACTCACAATTGCAGATCTCTCTCCAGAAGTAACAGTCCCCTTTTCTAGTCCTTCAAGACCATCTCCTGCTCATTTCTTTCACAGAGGTATTTGAATGTCTTTATCATATCTCCCATCTCCCATCTTTCCTGCAAAGTAGCCTCCGATAATATCCAACTGAGCAATTAGTGTGGATCGATACTTATTATCTCCAGGAACAAGCAGGAATGTAGTCCTCACATATGGGTATCGTCGGTACCGACGGAGCCTGCATGGGAACGCTCCCTAGCGTCCAATAGGAACGCTTTTGGGAGCATCCCTCAGCACATGCGCGCTGCCTTCCCGCCTTTCCAACTGTCCCTCTTCAATTCTTCATTTTCTGCGGAGCCGACAGGACACATACCCTGTCACCGCAGAAAATTCCATCTTTAAATTTCTTTCTTGTGGTCGTGTTTGCCTACCGCACGACGCCTACCGGTACCGCCGGTTCTTTTCTTTTCTTTTCAAAAAAACTCAAAACCTTAGACTGTTTTCTTTTCAGAAACTTTCCTCTTTGGTGCTAGGCACAATTTTGGGCATTAGGCCCCCATTTTCCTAAATCATGGAAAAGCCAGCTAGTGGTTTAAAAAAATGTACTAAGTGTGGCGGTACCATTTCTGTCACTGACACCCATGATTGATGTCTAAAATGTTTAGGACCTGATCATTCTCCAACTGAATGTCTCTCCTGCATGGGGATGACCAAAAGAGGAAGACAGAACCGGGCCGCAAAGCTCGGTACCCTCTTTTCTTCAGATGCCATATTCATTGCATCGACATTGTCAAGGACCTCTTCTTCCTCCCATGGATCTCAGGTAACTAAACATAAAAGTGGTCCTCTAAGGGTAGCTCTCCTGCTAAGCATCGAGAGGCCATTCGCATTGCCCTTGAGGGAACCACACCGGCAAAACAGCCTCGGCGGGAGGCTTCGCCTTCCAAAGCATCGATGGGGCTTCAGGATGTTCTCGAGGCCTCAACCTCACAAGAACTACCTGTGCCATGCTCAGGGGTTCCAGCCGTCCTCACCGGTACCGACCCCCCCAGGCATCGGCAGCGTCGATAGACCAGAGGTTCCTCGCTATTGAGAGCAGTATCGCAGCTCTTCTTTCAGCTGCGGTACCGGTGGTCCCAAGGGTACCGGTGCCGACATCGACACCGATGCCGGTACCGACACCAGTACAGACACCGGTACCTACACCGGTGATGCCGGCACCGATGGTACTGGCCCCGGTGGGAACTCTGGCTGGAGTGGACAAAGCGGTACCGGGTCACCTCGGTACTGAGTTCGATCGGTACCGGGATTGTGCTTTGCAAGAGCATCAGGATTAGGAATACTTCGATTCCTCCGATTCTGAAGACTCTGACAATTCTGCTGGCACTAGAGGGTTTCTCCTAGAAGTTCCCTCTTCTCCCCAATGCAGAATGTCACCTCCAGAGGACATGTCATTTCAGGATTTCATCTGTGATATGACCAAAGGTTTTTCAATCACAGTAGTTCCTGAAGAGGAACCCAGTGCAAAGGAATTGGAAATCCTCCAATATCCTAAAGCTCCTAAGGAGGCAACTACTCTGCCTATCCATGAAATTCTGCATAGCTTGATGCTCAGAATGTGGGAGACACCTCTGACTACTTCTCCTCACTCTAGAAGACTTGATACTATATATCGAGTTCCACCATGTCCTGGATTTCAGAAAACTCAGCTGTCACGCCATTTAATGGTAGTGGAATCAGCCATGTGTAGGATGAAAAGTGCAAAGAGGCATGCATCCAATCCTCCAGGTCATGAATGCAGGACTCTGGATGCTTTTGGACGCAGAACTTTTCAAGCTTCCATGCTTTCAGCTAGGATAAGTTCATATATCCTATATATGGGAATGTTTCTTAAGGAAGTCACAGGAGACTTGGAACTTATGAGCCCATTTCTCCCAGATAAGATACAAGATTTTCTTGCTCTAGTTAAATAAATAAACTAAATAAACTAAAAACACCAAAGGAATTTATAAAGGCCAAAAAATCAACAAACACGAAAGCATTCTCCCATGCTGCCCCTATAATTTGGAACAACATTCCATCGGAATTAAGATCCTTACCTCAAATCATGGAGTTCAGGAAAAAACTCAAAACACATTTATTCTCAACATACTACGGATCCTTGTCGAACTCACCTTTTCAACAAGAAAAAGGATAGTTTCACCAGCTATCATAATCCATCTCTGAACTGGAATAAGTACTAAAACCCCAAGCAGATGTTTTTGAAAACTTACATACCTTGTACATAGTTCTAATCCTGTTCTTTGTATTTAGTTTACAACTGTTAATTGTAAGATTGAATTTCTTGTAGTTTCACATCGTTATCTGTAAAAACAGCATTGCCTTGTTTACTGTTGTTCCATGTAAACCGCAACTGATCAATGGAAGGTGCGGTATATAAAAACTTGCTAATTAAATTAAATTAAATTAAAAATTAAATTAAGCATGCTCAAGATGTCTCCAAGTTTGTCAATTGTGCAGCCTTTGAGTGCTTCGAATGCATCAGCAGAACTTCTGCTATTGCCATTGGCGCATGACGGATTGCCTGGCTACAGGCATCAGACTTGGAGACTTGGATACAGGACAAGTTAGGCAACATTCCTTGCATGGGGGAGAATCTCTTTGGCAAGAACTGGCAGGAAAAGGCTAACGAGTTAGATGTTGACAATTCTACCTTAGATAGATTGTCAAAGTCTACAGCCACTCCAGCCAAAAGGAAGCCTTATAAAAAAACCCTCTTTTAGCAGAAAGAGGAAGTTTTATCCTTCCTATACCAAGCAGAGTCAGACTCCAAGTCAGGTTGCCCAAAAGGGACAAACTAGACAGCAAAAGAAACAAAAAGGTCCGAGAGCTCAACCAGCTCTCCAGGTTCTGCCCCCTCAAGGGCTTTGACTCCTTCCTAGAGAGCTTTGCCTTCCTGCCTCTGAGGGGTCCCCAACCCCCCAACATTACGGGCAGGTTATGCCACTTTGTCAACAGATGGCATCAGATAGCAACAGAAGATTGGACCTTGTCCATTGTAAGAGAGGGGTACAAACTTTATTTTCACAGCATACCCCCTCCTACAATTCTAAAGCAATTCAATTCACAAACCTCTGCAGACAATCTGCTAGATCACGAGGTCTTCACACTTCTTGCCCAAGGGGCAATAGAGGAAGTACCCATTTTTCAACAGGGGACAGGGTTCTACTCCCCCTATTTTCCTATTCCAAAGAAAACAGGGGGACACAGACCCATTCTAGACCTCAGAGAATTGAACAAATATATGTTTCGAGAAAAATTCAAAATGATTTCTCTAGAAACTCTTCTGCCATACCTTCAAAGCCAGGACTGGCTTTGCTCTCTAGACTTAAAGGATGCATACACTCACATTTTCATCCATCCAGATCACAGGAAATTTTTACGTTTCCTTTTCAAGGGAAGACATTTCCAGTACAGGGTTCTTCCTTTTGGTCTGGCTTCAGCACCAAGGGTGTTCACGAAATGCACGGCAGTAGTAGCAGCATTTCTATGAACCCTGGGGATCTTTGTCTTCCCTTACTTAGACTCTTATGTAAGAGGGTGCGTTCAATTCACAACAAAAGTACTGATTTTTTAATATTTTCTAATGTTTTGTTCTTCTATATAGCACTCACGGTTTCCAAAGGTCTCAGTTGTCTTGTAGCCAAGCCTTAAGACTCACGTCTGCCGGCCTAAGCCTTGATCACATCAATGACCTTCTATTAAAAGGAAACCCTTTTGTGATTTTAAAATTTACCAGCCAACAGCTCTTCACCGAACAGGATATCAAATGGATTTAACTTATATACGTGCTAGTACCTTTTCTGCTCAGCTAAATCTGGCTAGCTTAATGAACTTAAAGGCTGCACTTAGCTGAACTTCTTCAATATATCCCAAAATTCGTGGCTTTGGCTAAACGCCTTCAATCTTCAATCCCAACACTCCCACGGGGTACCACTGTGGCATTTCACAGCCGACAGTTTCATCAGGGGATCTGCTTTGGTGCTTGCATTATGATGCTGCCCGCGTCTGTCTTCCTTCTACAAAGCAGTCCGGCAATGACCAGGCTGCACGAAAAAACGCCGCGCCGCGCAGCCTGGTCATTGCCGGACTGCTTTGTAGAAGGAAGACAGACGCGGGCAGCTACAAGACAGTTCTAGTACAGACGGACAATCAGGTAGCCATGTTCTATGTGAACAAGCAGGGCGGAACGGGCTCTCTGTCGTTATGCAACGAAGTTTTACGACTATGGGCCCTCAACAGAGAGCATCAAATTCACCTTCTAGTGGTATATCTTCCAGGCATTCAAAACCTTTGGGCAGACAAACTCAGTTGAGTACTGCTACCTCACGAGTGGTCATTCCACCTAGACCAGGTGGCAAAGATATTTCATCTCTGGGGCACTCCAGACATAGACCTCTTTGCAAGTCCACTGAATGCCAAACTTCCCCGGTTCTGTTCCAGGATTCCGGCACACAACTGTCAGGCAAGGGATGCCTTCCTCCTTCACTGGGGTCAGGACTTCCTTTATGCCTTCCCACTCATTCCCCTCATCCCCAAAACACTCGTCAAGCTTCAGAGAGACAGGGGTCGCATGATTCTCGTAGCACCACGATGGCCACGCCAAACATGGTATTCCCTGCTTCTGCATCTCTCTCAAGTGGCACCTCTGGAGTTAGGACATGCTCCAGATCTCCTTTCCCAGGAGAACGGGATGCTATGGCACCCGAATCCCTAGTCCCTGCACCTCACGGCCTGGTTGCTGAAAGCTTAGACCTCCAGGATTTCAACCTGTCCCAGCAGGTAAAAGATATCCTTCAGGCTTCTAGGAAACTTTCCACAAGAAGATCGTATGCCTTCAAGTGGAAACGTTTTACTATATGGTGCTCCAAGAGGGGGTTAAACCCCCTGGTCATACCCTTAGAATCAATACTAGAGTATCTCCTTCACTTATCGAATTCTGTGTTAAAGACCAATTTGGTAAGAGTCCATCTTAGTGCAATTGCAGCTTCTTATAAGCCTCTAAATGGACAACCAATTTCCTTTCATCCACTCCTATCAAGATTTATGAGAGGCATTTTATTAACTAAACCTCCCATCAAGCCACCACCGGTAGCATGGGATCTAAATCTAGTTCTTGGGCAGCTCATGAAGCCGCCTTTTGAGCCTTTAGCCACTGCAGCCCTTACATTTTTGACCTGGAATGTCATCTTCCTAATTGCAATCTCCTCTGCCCGTCGCATCAGTGAATTGCAAGCTTTAGTGGCTGATCTTCCTTATACTAGGCTTCATCATGATAAGGTTGTTCTTTGAACTCACCCACATTTTATGCCAAAGGTGTTTTTGCCTTTTCATTTAAATCAATTTACCTTCCTGTATTTTTTCCAAGGCCTCACGCCTCTAATGCAGAAAGAAAACTTCATACTTTGGATTGTAAAAGGGCCTTGGCCTTTTACATACATAGAACACAGCAACATAGAAAGTCCTCACAACTTTTTATAGCTTTTGACTCTAGTCATTTGGGACTTCCAGTCTCCAAAATAACTTTATCAAAAAGGATTGCCCAATGCATATCCTTTACTTATGAGAGTAAGGGTCTTCCTCTTCAGGACCATGTCACAGCTCATAATGTGAGAGCCATGGCAGCTTCTATGACTAATCTCCACTCTGTGTCTATCGATGACATTTGTCGAGCAGCCACCTGGGCTTCGGTACACACCTTCACAGCCCACTACTGCCTAGATAAAGCCTCCCATCAGGATGCCTTCTTTGGCCAAGCTGTTCTTCAAAATCTCTTTCAAATCTAAACCAACTCCTACCCACTAACCCTGGTGGGATGCCAGAGATCCATGGGAGGAAGGATTCTTACCTTCAACGGTGGCACCTTGCAATGAAGTGAGGCAGGCTTGGGTGGGAAGTCAACCGATTGGAGGGCGACTTCGGGAGTTTTTTCCTGCCTGGGCACAAATAACGTCCGACCAATGGGTGTTAGAGATAATTCGTGAAGGTTATGCTCTAGAATTGGCACATCTGGTGCTGGATTTGTTTGTCCTTTTGCCCTGCAAAGGTCGGCAGAAAACGCTAGTGGTATGGGGTACGTTGGACCGGCTTTTGCAAATGGGAGCAGTAGCGCCAGTTCCAACAGCAGACTACGGCATAGGTCGTTACTCCATTTATTTTGTGGTGCCAAAGAAAGACAGGTCCCTACGGCCTATCCTGGATCTAAAAGGGGTGAATCACTGTCTTCGAGTTCCTCATTTCCGGATGGAAACATTGCATTTGGTCATTGTGGCAGTATGCCAAGGAGAGTTCTTGACCTCCCTCGATCTCACGGAGGCATATTTACACATCCCAATCAGAGCAGCTCATCAAAAGTTCCTGAGGTTTGCTTGGGGACACTACCAGTTCCAAGCATTGTCCTTCGGCCTGGCGATGGCTCTGCGCACCTTCACCAAGATTATGGTGGTGGTAGTGGCGGTGTTGCGAGAGGAAGGTATTTTAGTTCACCCTTATCTCGATGATTGGTTGATTCAGGCAAAGTCCAAGGCCGAGAGCGTGCAGGTTACGGACAAAGTGGTGACGTTTGTTCAGAGCCTCAGTTGGGTGGTCAATTCGGCCAAGAATCGATTAGTCCCGTCCCAGGTTCTAGAATACCTGGGGGTACGCTTCGACACACGGAGAGGAGCTGTGTTTTTGCCAGATCGACGGGCTCAAGTCCTGCGACAGCTGGTACGCAAGTTCATGTCCTCCCCGGCACCATCAGCATGGAGCTATCTTCGCGTGTTCAGGACAATGGCGGCGACCCTGGAGGTAGTTCCATGGGCCAGATTTCACATGCGTCCGTTGCAGAGGGCGCTACTTCGCCGATGGTCTCACCAGAACAATTCGCTGAACAAACATCTTCCCTGCCCTCTCCGGTCAGGCAGTCCCTTCAGTGCTGGCTTTGTCCAAGAAATCTGGAGGCAGGCCTGCCCCTGGAACAGCCGCAGTGGCTCCCAATGTTGACAGACACGAGTCTCGCGGGATGGGGAGCACATTGCGAGGATCTCTTCACACAAGGTACCTGGACCGACAGGAGAGACAATGGTTGATCAACCGTCTCGAGCTGTGAGCAGTGTTTCTAGCGCTACAGACATTCAAAGCCACTGTGAAAGACCGGGCGGTGCGAGTGCTTTCGGACAATTCTGTGATGGTGGCCCACATCAATTGGCAAGGCGGATAGGGAAGCATGGCCATGAAAGAGGAAGCAGAGGCGTTGTTCGCTTGGGTAGAACCTTGACTACAAGCGATCTCAGCGGCGCACATTGCAGGAAAGGACAATGTGATGGCAAATTTTGTCAGCAGGGTCCGGATGGATGCTGGGGAATGGGAGCTTCATCCGGAAGTGTTTGCTCAAATAGTCTGCAGATGGGGGCCGCCGATTATGGATCTCATGGCGACCTTTCGGTCAGCAAAGACGAGTCGCTTCTACAGCAGGCGACAAGAGAATCGACGCCCTGAAGGAAGGAATCGACGCCCTGATACAACATTGGCCATCATCAAGTCTCTATGTCTTCCCCCCATGGGCAGTCATAGGGCGAGTGGTTCAGCGCATCGAGGCTCATCGAGGAAGAGTACTGTTGGTGGCTCCAGATTGGCCGAGATGCCCATGGGATGCCGATCTAGTTTGGCTGCTCGACGGGGATCCTTGGAGTTTACTGATCACAGAGAATCTGTTGCTTCAGGGTCTGCTTCAAATGCCTCAGGTGGATCAGTTCTCGCTTACGGCTTGGCCATTGAAAGGGTGAGGTTAAGGAGGAAAGGTTATTCTGGAGCGGTCATCGTGACTTTACTTCAAGCCAGAAAGAAGTCCACATCCCTCGCATATGTGCGCATATGATGTATTTTTGAGGACTGGTGTTCACAGGTTCGCACTGCTATGGTATCCGTTCCCATGGTGTTAAGCTTCCTACAAGATGGATTTGATAAGGGCCTGGCAGCCAGCTCTTTAAGGGTCCAGCTGGCAGCTCTGTATTTCTATAGAGGTAAAGTCCAGGGAGTGGCCTTGGGTTCTCATGTCGATGTGGCGCGGTTTTTAAAGCAGTATCAAGTCTTCGGCCCTCTTGCAGAATAATGGTGCCGCCATGGGATCTCAATTTGGTTGTAGGGGCATTAGCTAAGGAACCCTTTGAACCCTTGCACCAGGCTTCAGTTAAGGATTTAACTTTGAAAACAGTGTTTTTGGTGACCATCTGCTCGGCGAGGTGAGTTTCGGAGCTGCAGGCGTTGTCCTGTCGAGCGCCATTTTTGTCTTTTTCTAGGGAAAAGGTGGTGTTATGACCAGTTCCGTCCTTTTTGCCAAAGGTAGTTTCGCCGTTTCACTTGAATCAATCGGTATCTTTTCCAGTGTTAGGATCTACAGAGGGGAGTGCCTCGGACCATAGTCTACGCTGCATGGAAATAAAGAGAGTATTGCGGCAATACTTAAAGGTCTCAGAGGCTTTTCGCAAGTCTGAATGCTGTTCATTCTATTCGGAGGTCCTCATAAAGGGGAAGCGGCTGCTAAAGCTTCTATTTCCAGATAGGTCTGGGAAGCAATTGCGTCAGCATGTATTTGCAAGGCCGTCAGGCTCACCCTACTAGAGTGCAAGCAACGTCATGGGCGGAGCACAGTTTGGTTCTGCCAGTAGAGCTTTGCAGAGCAGCCACTTGGTCATCTCTTCATACCGTCAGTAAACACTACTGCCTGGACATTCTCGCAGCGAATGATGCGTTTTGGATTGGCGGTGTTACGATCTGGGTGGAAAGGTCCCTCCAATGATTCCTGCTCTGTTACATCCCAGACGTGGAGAACTGAACTGGAGGAATGATAAGGAAAGAGAAATTAGATTTACCTGCTAATTGTTGTTCCTTGAGGAACTCCAGTTCAGTCCTCAAATCCCGCCTGGGGATGATCAATTCAGAGGTTGTTTTTCGGTTTGGGGGGAGTACCAGTCACTAAGTGTGGAAAAACCTTAATAGTCTCGGGATCACTGTGATTCTTTCTCTCTGACTTTCTTTGCCTTCTTTCTCTCTTACTCGGCTCGGGGGGGGGGGGGGGAGGGAGAGTGCAAGAAGAAATTTTCTTATTATTTGAAGGGGTGTTAATTAAAAGTTAGTTGTCAGTTATTGTTGAGTGTAAAGTTGAATTTAACATTATAGCTACTTATTTGTTGCTCCTTTGAGTCTGCTTTGTCAATAGTTCACTGGGGCTGATGGGAGAGACCAGCAGAGTATATCCAGTGATGTCACAGTTTTGGCATGCCCAGTCTCCAAGCTGCAGGAGGAGGTACACTACCCAGAGGTGGAGGACTGAACTGGAGTTCCTCAAGGAACAACAATTAGCAGGTAAGTCTAATTTCTCTTTTCTCTCCTGATCACTTGCTTTCTTTCCTATTCTCTTCCCCTCCTTAACCTTTTACACTTTATGCTTCCCTTTTTCCTACTTGCATTGTCTGTCTTTCCCCACTCTCTCTCTCTTCCTTCATTTCCACCCAGTCTCTCTACCACCACACTCTCTCCCTCTCCATTCATTCTCTCTGTTTCTCTCCCTTCTACACCCTTATGTAAATATTTCTCTGTCCCTTCCCTTCAGCCATCATAGACCTTTCTCTTCCTCCCCACACACACACTCCCAGCATCCTCTCTTTCACAATTCCTGTCTCCTTCAGGCTTTCCAGGTATGACAAGACCCACTGTACAAACCATGCATTCACAATGGGCAGCAGTCTTGGGAGGGCCCTACAAGGGGCACAATGAGCTAACCAGGCTCAGCTGTGGGGCAGGCGAGCAGCAGATGGCACGGTGGCAAATAGTGAGTGGCAGACAAGAGGTTAACAAAAAAAAACCTGGAGTTTTTGAAGCTCATGTGCGTGTTGCATGAGCTCCAAAACCTTGCTCTGTTTATGTAGCTGTTTTTTATGTCTAGTTAGATGGTGTGTGATGGCTGCAGGAGAGGAGCAAGGAGAGATAGAGACGTTAGATGATGGCTGCAAGCAGGAGCAAGGAGAGAGGGACATAGAGTGCTGGCTGCAGGAAGGGACAATGAGAGAGAGAGAGAGAGAAATACTGGGTGATGACTGGGGGGAGGTACAGTATGAGAAAGAGAGAGAAACAGACTGGCAGAAGTCTGAGATGGGAGGTCATGAGAGAGAGACACAAACACACTCACACAGCCCATGATACTCCCCATGCTGGACATACACTCACTCACATGTGCAGCCTCTAATACTCCCCATTACATACCCATACCCGCCTAGCCCCTGATACCACCTGACACTTCCTATGAGAGACACACAGGAACACCCCACATCCCTGATTGTGGAAATGGGCGGAAACACACCTTTGTGTTACACTCTTGATGCATATTTTTCTACATGTTGTTTTTCAAATTAGTGATGGTAAATACTAAAGGAAGGGGGGACAGAAGCTGCAATGGGTAAAAGGAAGCAAGTTAAAAAAGGATTGGAGGTGCTGATCTTATGGAAAATCACCACTGAGAGAATCCATGGGGACTCATGTCAGGGATGATGATGAATCAGATATGGCCTCTTTGTTTGCCTGGCTTGTCTACCGAGAGGTGAAATCTTAACATTGTAAGGATTAGCTAGTTCTGTTTACTGGAGAAAAGCACTGAGAAATGCAATAAACTTCAAATCTGCTGAATCCTTTGGAGTTTAACTTCTATACTAGTTGATGATGGAAGGCTGTATCATTTGAGAATCTGCATGCAGCATATAAGTGTAGTATCAGCATTTAAAGGAAAGTTGCACAGATAAGACAAGCTTCAAAAATCCACTTCTATCATAGGGATGGGTAGATACTGGACTGTGGGGTGGGTGGGAGGACAGAGAGAGGTCAGAGATGCTGAGCTATAAGGGAATGATGGAGAGATAGAACAATAGAAATATTACGGCAGAAAAAAAAAACATATGGCCTATCTAGTCTGCTCTTTCATAGCAACTACTATAGTCCTCTTTTTCCCTTTAGAAATCTTCTGTGTTTGTCCCATGCTTTCTTGAATTCAGATGCCATCCTCGTCTCTGCTATCTCCACTGGGAGACTATTCAACGCATCTACCACTTTTTCCATAAAGAAATATTTCTGCATATTACTCCTGAGTCTATCCCCTTTCACCCTCATACTATGTCCTCTTGTTGCAGATCTTACATTCAATTGAAAGAGGCTTTCCTCCTGTCCATTTATGCCACGGAGGATTTTAATGTCTCTCATATCTTCTCTCTCCTGCCTTTCCTCTAAAGTATACATATTGAGATCTTTAAATCTGTCCCCATATGGTTTATAATGAAAACCATTTACATTTTGGTAGCCACCCTCTGCACAAATTCCATCCTGTTTATATCCTTTTGAAGGTGTGGTCTCCAGAATTGCACACAATTCTCCAAATTAGGTCTCAACAAACACCTATACAGAGGCATTATCACCTCCTTTTTTCTGCTGGCCATTCCTCTGCATATACATCAAGCATCCTTCTGGCTTTTCCAGTCACCTTTTCTACCTGTTTAACCATTAAAGATCATCAGAAACAAACACCCCTAGGTCCCACTCTTCTTTCTTGGACAGAAATACTTCACCCCCTATACCAGTGATGGCTAACCTTTTTGAGCCCGAGTGCCCAAACTGCCACACAAAACCAAAGAATTTCCTCAAAGTGCCAGCACGTCAATTTGCATAAATATTTGCATAATGCTAACATACACTAACTTTTAGTAAACATGTCTCTTAATGAGTGTATGGATAAAGACAGACTAAAAGATTTCTACATTACTATAATCCAGTGCCAACCGCCAGGCACATTAGGAACTACTACAAACACTGCCCATTTAGAACCAATAGCAAACCCGCCGTATCCTAACAGCACTACCAGGAGTCACAAAGCACCATACCATACCTATCAAAAGGCAACACTGCAAATATTAAACCAATACATTTCAGAGAACAACAATACATGACCTACTGGGGAAAGAGAACAAGTGGCAATGTCAAAAAGGAATTACATAAACAGAATACCTCAGCTCAGTTACACAGTTGCAATTGCTCCAGCCACTTTCTTCTGGTTTCTTCATGTTTTCTGCTAACTCTCCATCATCTGCTGTCCATTTGTCCTTTCTTCTCTCTTCTAGTTTTTTTTTCCATTCTCTCTCTCTACATCCGCTTTAACATACTAATCTTTCTCCTTTTGCTCTTTCCTCATTCCTATTTCATCCACTCAAATTTTACCCCTCCATCCTCAATCCCCACTTACTCTCCCAATACCCGGCCAATTGTACATTTTTCTTCCCTCACACACAAAATATTTTTCCCCTCTCCATTTCATTCTCCCAGCCCCATCCCCTTCTAATCTCCCCCAACATCAGCTCCCTTTTAGTTCCAGCCCCACCCAGTATCCGCTTCCTTCTAGTCCCCTCATCAGTCCATTTCCAGTCCTAGCTCCCCCATCCATTTCCAGTCCTATCCGAGTCCCTTCATCAGCTCATTTCCAATACCAGCCTCCCATCAGCCCATTTCTAGTCCTTTCCTAGCCCCACCATCAGCCCATGTTAAATCCTAGCTCCCCTCCACTCAGCCCATTTCTAATCCAAGCCCCCCATGAGCCTACCTCCAGTTCTAGCCCCTCCATGAGTCCATTTCAATCCAAGCCCCCACCACAGCCCATTTCCAATCTTAGCTCCCCCAACACCCAATTCTCAGTTCTATCCTAGCCCATCCATCAGCCCAGTTCCTGTCCTAGCTCCCTCCCCTAAGAGCCCATTCCAAGCCCCCCTTCCCATCAGTTATTTGCAGTTCAAGCCCCCTTCCACTCAGCCCATTTCCATTCCAAGTCCCCCTCCCCATTAGCTATTTGCAGTTCAAGCCCCCCACTTCCCCTCAGCCCATTTCCATTCCAAGCCCCGTCCCCATCAGCTATTTGCAGTTCAAGCCCCCCACTTCCCCTCAGCCCATTTCCATGCCAAGCCCCATCCCCAACAGCTATTTGCAGTTCAAGCCCCCTTCCACTCAGCCCATTTCCAGTCCTAGCAACCCCAACCCATTACCAGTCCTAGCCCCCCATAGCCCACTCCCAGTCCTAATCCCACCAGCCCATTTCCAGTCCTAATCCCCCATCACCCAATTTTCAGTTTAAGCCCCCCCATAGCCCATTACCAGTCCTAACCTCCCCATCAGCCCACTCCCAGTCCTAATCCCCCATCACCCAATTTTCAGTTTAAGCCCCCCCATAGCCCATTACCAGTCCTAACCCCCCATCAACCCACTTCCAGTCCTAATCCCACCAGCCCATTTCCAGTCCTAATCCCCCATCACCCAATTTTCAGTTTAAGCCCCCCCATAGCCCATTACCAGTCCTAACCCCCCATCATCCCACTTCCAGTCCTAATCCCACCAGCCCATTTCCAGTCCTAATCCCCCATCACCCAATTTTTAGTTTAAGCCCCCCCCAGCGCCCATCACCACTCCTAACCCCCCAGCCCAGCGCCCATCACCACTCCTAACCCCCCCAGCCAGCCCAGTGCCCATCACCACTCCTAACCCCCCCCAGCCAGCCCAGTGTCCATCACCACTCCTACCCCCCCCAGCCCAGTGCCCATCACCACTCCTAAATCCCCCCAGCCCAGCACTACTCCTAACCCCCCAGCCCAGCCCATCACCACTCCTAACCCCCCAGCCCAGCCCATCACCACTCCTAACCCCCCCCAGCCCAGCCCAGCCCAGCCCAGCCCAGCCCAGCCCATCACCACTCCTAACCCCCCCCCCAGCCCAGCCCATCACCACTCCTAACCCCCCCCAGCCCAGCCCAGCCCAGCCCAGCCCATCACATCACCACTCCTAACCCCCCCCCAGCCCAGGGAAAACTAAAAAAAAAATAAAACCTGTCTGTTGCCGCTGTCGGGGCCGCCCCGGCCGAATCGATCGTGCCGCGGGGCCCCCCGGGATCCGGCAGAGCCAGCCCACCCCGTCGCCGCTCTATCTTTGGAGCTGCCGTCAGACGCGCCGGCTTGCAGAGCGCGAGGGAAGAGTTTCTCCCTCGCTGCTCTGTTAAACCCGCGGGGGCTGATGGGAAGTTCCCATCAGCCCCCGCAGGCTTAACAGAGTCGCGAAAGGGAAACTCTTCCCTTCGCGCTCTGCAAGCCGGCGCGTCTGACTGCAGCTCCAAAGAGAGAGCTGCTACGGGGAGGGCAGGCTCTGCCGGGTACAGGGGGGCCCCGCGGCACGCTCGATTTTGCCGCGGCGGCCCCGACAGCAGCAGCAGACAAGTAAAATTGAAAAAAAAAAAAAAAACCTAATTGCGGACCTTCCCGCGTGCCAGCTGCAAGGCCTTCGCGTGCCACAGCTGGCACACGTGCCATAGGTTCGCCATCGCTGCCCTATACCATACCACTCCCTTGGATTTCTGCAGCCCAATTTCATGACCCTGCATTTTCTAGTGTTAAATCTCAGCTGCCAAATTCTCAACCATTCTTCAAGTTTAGCTAGATCCCTCCTCATGTTATCTACTCCTTCCTGGATGTCTACTCTATTGCAGATTTTGGTATCATCCGCAAAGAGGCAAACCTTACCGGACAGCCCTTCTTCATTATCACTAACAAAAATGTTTTAAAAAATTGGAACACGGACAGATCACTGAAGCACACCACTGGTAGCATTCTTCTCCTCAGAGTGAGCTCCATTTACCTGTACCCTTTGTTGCCTCTCACTCAACCAATTTCTACCCAGTCATTCACTTTAGGGTCCATTCCAATGTGCTCAATTTATTTATAAGTTGCCAGTATGGAATGGTGCCAAAGGCTTTACTAAAAACTAAGCACACCACATCTAGAGCTCTCCCTCAGACCAACGTTCTGGTCAACCAATCAAAGAAATCAATCAGATTTGTCTGAGAAGACCTGCCTCTAGTAAACCCATGCTGCCTTGGACCTTGTAATCCACTGGACTCCAGAAACCTTATTATCCTTAGTTTATCAGTGTTTCCATGAATGTACTCACCACAGAGGACAGACTATCTGCCCTGTAGTTTTCGACCTCATCCTTACTTCTACCTTTGTGTAAAGGGACCATATGTGCTAGGTATGATAAGGAAAGGAATGGAAAATAAAACAAAAGATATTATAATGCCTCTATATCGTTCCATGGTGAGACCGCACCTTGAATATTGTGTGCAATTCTGGTCGCCATATCTTAAAAAGGATATAGCAATTTTAGAAAAGGTTCAGAGAAGAGCCACCAAAATGGTAAAGGGGATGGAAGGCTACTCCTATGAAGAAAGGCTAAAAAGGTTGGGGCTCTTTAACCTGGAAAAGAGACGGCTGAGGGGAGATATGATAGAAGTCTATAAATTAATGAACGGAGTGGAACGGGTAAACGTAGATCGATTGTTTACCTTATCAGAATATAGAAAGACTAGGGGACATGCAATGAAGCTACAGGGTAAACTATTTAAGACTAATAAAAGAAAATATTTTTTCACTCAACGTGTAATCAAACTCTGGAATTTGTTACCGGAGGATGTAGTAAAGGCTGTTAGTGTAGCTGGGTTTAAAAAAGGTTTGGACAAGTTCCTGGAGGAAAGGTCCATAAACCATTATTAAGAAGGGACCCAGGATATCAATGCTTGAACCAATACAAGCATTGTGGAACCTGTGTCCCTTGGGGAAACTGCTAGGTACGTATGACCTAGATTGGCCACTGTTGGAAACAGAATACTGGGCTTGATGGACCTTGGTCTGACCCAGTATGGCATATCTTATGTTCTTATGTTCTTATGTTTCTCCAGTCCTCTGGGACCAGTCCCGTCTCTAAAGAAGCATTGAAAAGGTCAGTCAGTGGAGTTGCTAGAACATCCCCAAATTCCTTCAGTAGTCTTGAAAGTATCCCATCTGGCCCCATTACTTTGTCTACTTTTAGTTAGGTACTTCCTCATGAACACAGTCTTCTTAAAACCGTTCATGATCCCCTTCACTTTTGTTCCTATATGAAGGGGGTGGTTATGAGGTCCTGCTGCTGGCCCTTCACCTGTGAACACAGAACACAAATATTTGTTAAGCAATTCCACTTTATCCTAATCAGCTTCTACATATTATTCTATACTGCTTCGGCTACAAGATGAAGTGGTATAGAAGAACTGCTAAATAAATAAAAACATAAATATTCCTCCCTTTCACCCTTGAGTCTGACAATAACACTTTCGCATTTCCTTCACTCGCTAACATATCTGAAAAATGTCTTCTCCCCCCATTTTATTGCATTGACCATGTCTTCTTCTTTTTGTATCTTTGCTTTCCTGACTACTTTCCTAGCTTCTTTGTGTTTTCCAAATATTGATGCTTGTCTTCCTCTTTCTGTGATCTCTTGTATTTTATGAAAGATACTCTTTTTGTTAACCTTTTCAGCTACTTCTTTTGAGAACCATAGTGGCCTACTTTTCCTTTTACATTTTTTATCTTTCTAACAAAAAGATGTGTTGCCCTTAAAATATCCCCTTTCACCTTTCACCTTTGTCCATTGCCTTTCTACATCTCCCAGCTGTACCCATCCCATTAATGACTCCTTGAGATATCGTCCCATCTTAGCAAAGTTAATTTTCTTAAAGTCTACGACCCTCAATTTTGAATGGAATTTATCAGCCCTAGTCCTAATACTGAACCATACCATCCAGGATCTCCTTACTTCTAGATGACACTGCAGTAGGGTGTGCCAATCAACATCTGGCATATTGAAATCACCTATCAGTAACACTTCTTTTTTTCATGGTAATACGGTATATGTCTTCTATTTAATCTCTGCCCATTTCTTCTCCCTATGAAGGAGATCTATATATCACACCAATGCAAATGGATTTCCTGTTCCCTCTGTCTAGTTTAACCCACAGTGCCTCCTCGCTCCCTTTAGAGCCATGTAATTTGTTAGCTTTAATATTACTTTTTGCATATTTTGCCACTCCTCCTCCCCTTCTTCCTATCCTGTCCTTTCTGAATAAAGTATCGCCTAGTATAATTACATCCCAGTCATGTTTGTCTGTGAACCATGTCTCCATAACCATCACTAAATCCAAGTCAGCCTCTTCCATTAAAGCATGAATATCTGGTATCTTATTTCCCATGCTATGGGCATTTATGCACATTGCTTTCCAGATGTTGCCCCTTTCACTCATTTCTACAGAGATATTTAATGTTTTACTTCTTTTTAACATCTTTGATAGTGATATAGCGGAAGGGCTGTCGGGTAAGGTTTGCCTCTTTGCAGATGATACCAAAATCTGCAATAGAGTAGACACCCAGGAAGGTGTAGATAACATGAGGAGGAATCTAGCTAAGCTTGAAGAATGGTCTAGAATTTGGCAACTGGGATTTAATGTTAAAAAATGTAAGGTCATGCATTTGGGCTGCAGCAATCCAAGGGAGCAATACAGTATAGGAGGTGAAGTACTTTTGTCCACTAAAGAAGAGCGGGACCTAGGCGTGGTTGTGTCTGATGATCTTAAAGTAGCTAAACAGGTAGAAAAGGCGACGGCAAAAGCTAGAAGGATGCTTGGGTGCATACAGAGAGGAATGGCTAGCAGAAAAAATGAGGTGATAATGCCTCTGTATAAGTCTTTGGTGCGACCTCATTTGGAGTATGGTGTGCAATTCTGGAGACCGCACCTTCAAAAGGATGTGAACAGGATGGAGTCGGTGCAGAGGGTTGCTACTAAAATGATTAATGGGCTTCATTATAAAGCATATGAGGACAGACCTAAGGATCTTAATATGTACACCTTAGAGGAAAGGCGGGATAGAGGTGATATGATTGAGATGTTTAAATACCTCCGTGGCATAAATGTTCAGGGAGAGAGCCTCTTTCAATTGAAAGCAAATTCTGCTATGAGGGGACATGGGATGAGGGTGAAGGGAGATAGATTCAGGAGTGATATGCGGAAATATTTCTTTACAGAAAGAGTAGTGGATCCATGGAATAGTCTCCCAGTGGAGGTGGTAGAGATGAGGACAGTAACTGAATTCAAAAAAGCATGGGACCAACACAGAGGATCTCTAAAGGTAAAAAGTGGACTGTTGTAGTTGTTGTTATGGAAGGACAGACTAGATAGGCCATGTGGTCTTTTTCTGTCATCATGTTTCTATGTTACTTATCGGAGGGCTTTTACTTACCTGGGGACTTTCTTCATCCATCCCCAATGAATCTAGTTTAAAGCCCTCTTCAGTAGGTTAGCCAGTCTGATGCAGAAGACACTTTGACCCTTTTTGGATAGATGGATGCCATCTCTGCTCTGCAGCCTTTGGAAAATCACCCCATGGTTCAGGAAACTAAAACGTTCTTGGTGACACCATCCATGCAGACATACTTTCATCTCCAGGATGTGAGCTTCTCTGCCTTAGCCTTTACCCTCAACTGGGAGGATTGAAGAGAACACCTCTTGTGCACCTATCTGATTCACCCTCAGCCCCAGAGCCATGAAGTCACTCTCGATACAGTCAGAGGGATAGCTAGCAGCATCATTGGGGCCGACATGGCTGAGCAATATAATATAATAGTCAATAGGTTTGATGAGTCTCAGTAAACTCTGTAACATCTCAGATTTTGATACCTGTCAGACAACACACCTCCCTAGACATCAAGTCTGGTCAGCAGATGGACATCTCAATACCCTTCTGAAAAAAAGTCACCAACCACCACTATCTTTTCCTTCCTTGTGGTAACAGATTCTGCAGATTTGGGGTGCTTGAGCTCTGGTTCTTCTCTTTCCTGGGATGCTTTCACCTCCTCCGCTCCTAGGGCTGCATACTGGTTCTTCAATTTGAGTGCTGGAGGAGTTGGATTGTTGATTCTACAGACTCTGGTGATTCATGTCCAACTCTCTTCATTCTGTAACATACCATCTTCACCTCTGTCGTAGATGCTTCAAAAAACATCTCATAAATGTACTTCACGCTGTCTCATATGCTTCTCAGCCTCGCCCTCTCTTCTCTGAACTCCTCCACTTGTTTCATGAGGGCTTCAGCTTGCAGGCATCATGCACATGGAAGCATTTCCTCATCTGGCATCAGACTCTCTGTCTGACAAAAGCAGAAGCTATAAATGGAGCAACAGCTTTGGCAATATGATTTTTCCCAGACATCATTCAGTTGGTAGAGCTTTTGTACCTGCTGAAGTTAACGAGAGAGAACTACCAAAGGTCCCTAACTTTTCCGCAGCTGTCCTTTAAGAGAAAAAGCACGCAATCTCTTTTATGTGTATTCTAATACCACTGTGCTATGTCCCTGTGTGCAGCCCTCCTTCATTGCTAGACAGTTATTACTTTTTGCTAGTAAATTTTGATATTATGTGTCTGAGGTATATAGATTAATGTGTTCCCTTTGTAAAATTACCTAAACAAAGTACCTTCAAGAATAGCAAATTGTTTACTTTTAGTAGGATCCAAATGTGGAACAATTTGCTTCTTTTCCCTACCAAACAATAAATATCTGTTATATTTTGTCCATTGCTAGTGCGGTGCCCTTGTGCACCCCATGTTATAGTCAGAAAAGTACCATTCCCAAGTACATTTATATCAAGAAACTGGCAGACAAGACAGAAAGATCCGAGAATCACAAGTTGATATTCTGAAGAATTTAATTTGCACCCCTGCTTAAAATTGTAGCATCTGACTCAAGACTAAGGGCCGGGGTTATCAAACATTTGGAATTTTGCCGCATAAGAAGAAATATCCTTCAATATACATGACTCTATTTCTACAGTAAACTGCCACAATGAAATTTAGAAAGTTTTAGTGTCATCTCTCTGGGAATTCAGAAGAATACATGTATCCAATATTTGACTATTGGGTATCAGCACTTTGCAACGTTTCCTTTTACATATGTTAAAAATTTATCAGTCAGTATAAGCAAAATATCATAAGACCTCACCATAAAGCAAGGCAGTATCTATAACTAAAGGGTCATTTTTTCATTAAGTTGCCAGTATGGAAAATAAGATAACTAGATCTATTTTAGCTACATTTATCTGCTTTCAAAGTTGGATTTCTCAGGAGCCTGTTTGGGTTGGGGAGTAAACTTTGAATGTGATTTACCCAGGGTTGCCCCATTATGTGCTAAGGCCATTGCACTTGGCTCACAATGATGCTGTCTGTGTGATTCAGAGGTTACGACGACCTGATCATGTTACATCAGCTTATAATTAGCTGCATCGGTTGTCGTTTCTTTTTAAGCTACAATTTAAATATTTATGTCTGGTGTTTATGGCCTCGGTTTCAGAGTTTTTTACGGTCAGCAACCAGGGATTTATTAACAGTTCCGTTGACTGGAATGATCCAGATGGCATCTACGCAAGCCAGGGTTATCTCAACAGTAGGGCCAGCTCTATAAAATTTACTGCTGGATACTTTTTGAGTTATTTGGGATTATTTAGATTTTCGGAAGAAAGTTAAGACCCATATGTTTCTATTAGCATTTCCTTAAAGAGGTGGGGGGGGGGAGGGGTAGAGAACCATTTAGAAGTTGTGATAGGCGAATTATAAATGTTTTGATATCAATAAAATGAAACATTTAATTTTCAGATTCACAAGTTTAGTTTCTCCATTGTAACTCTAGACAGAGAAATAGAAGGGGCGCAGTACCTTGATTCAGTTGTATCTATGTTGAAAGAATTTTCAACATTGTGAAAAATCACTGATGCTAAACAGACAAAGATACCCACAACATTGTGCAGGTGGCTTAGTGAAATTTGCCAATTATGTGCACTGTTATGTTATTTATATATTGGTATAACCATATGTACCAAGGGCTGGTACTTCTTTGTTATGTGTAAATCTACTGTAGATGTTAACTGAATAATTTTATGGAAAGGAAAAGATCAACAGCAAAATAGGTAAAACATTTTTTCCAGGATCATGAAATTACTTACTGAAAATAGAATACCGATGTTATTTATTTCATTTGCTTACTCACTTTCATCAAAAATGCTCAAAGCAAACAACATCATAATAAATCATATTTCATAAATAAATAAACAATGCAATTCTGCAATGAAAGTATGTTAATCACTTGGATGTTTGCAGTAAAATACTTTTATTTGAATATGTCTCATAACTGCCATCACGATGCAATTGCCGAGGAAGACTTGGAATCGTTGCATGTGAACAGCTTGCTGTAGGATCGCACTCCTTTCTTTTATATAAACTGTAATCATAAGTCTTGCTTTGCTTTTCAGCCAAGGGAACTATTTGTCTGCTCTGTAGCACACTCTAACCTTGACTGCAGACTGAGATCTCAAGAAAGAAATTTAGACTCAGGGAGACAATGGCAAAAATCCTTTTGGAATATGATCCTAAATTTGTAAATATTAGCTTTCTTGCCCTTTATGAAGATTCATCCAATGCTGAGATCTATTCAAAAATCAGATGATGTACCAACGTTTTTTTTTAAATCTATTATGTGACTGCATAAAAAATGTTTAAGATATAGATATATGTGTATCCTGTTCGTCTACTATTCTCTTACTCAGAGCAGTATTTTGTATCCCTACCTCTCACAGAGGACACAAGAGATGTCGCCTGCGTGAATCCAGCCTTTTTGAGACCATAACATCAGAGAGCTTAAATAATTCATATGAAGACCTCAGAGATTATGCCACAGGAGATCTTTATAGTTCAGAGTCAAGTGTGAATAAACATGAATGGATTAACACACAAAACCTGTGCTGGTAGATATCAAAATTTGAAAGCTGATTAGAGGAATATCGAGGGACTTTTTGTTCATTTTTCCTGGTCTGTGAGTAGTGGAATAATCATTCAAACATATTTTTACATACTCACATGCTCCATCTCACTCAAGCTCCATTCCCCTCATTGCCCGATTTTACTTTCTCGCTTCTCATTACCTTGTCACACATGTGTCACCCTCACACACTCGCAAACCTTTTCCTCCAGTTGCCATTGCATATATCCTTCCATTCCTTTTGTGTTCTATTACACACTGTCCCACCCTGAATGCACCATTTACACTCTTTCACTCTCACATAAGCCCCTGGTCAGGAATCTGTCATCATATGAGAAACCTGATACCTCGGAGTCCTGATGGGCACAGATCTCTCTTTCAAACTTCATATCAGGCAGTTGATAACAATAATATTTTTTACTTAGTATGTTGTGGAGGCTTAGACCGTTTTTAGCACTGGATGATTTCCAGAATATTCTTTTTTATTAAATCTTTTAATTTGAATATTAGAACTTATCAAAAGTACACATTATTGGTGCAAACGTGACACAGAGTTCCAAAAATGACAGTACAACAGTGTTAAGTGGCAACAACAGGAACTCTGCAACTTCCCATCCACCACACCAAAATACAGACAAACAATAATCCAGCCTTCCAAAGATATATCAAGGTCCACCTGTGACCTATTCCATAAGCCCCTCTTCCCATTCCTCCCACCTTCCACCCCATCATCTCTCCTAAATGCATTCATAGCAGCTTAACCTGATAAACCTTTAATGCAGGTATGTTAAAATGTGAACATGATAAAGTTGCTCCTTAATTATCCTCCTTACTTATATTCCTCCAAATTCCAAAAACTGAGATCACATATCTCTCAGCTGTTCTATATTACCTTTTAACTCCTGGGAAGTTTTTCCATACTGAAGATATCCTGGATTTTTGCCAGCCAATCTGTCAACTAAGGAGAAGTGCTTCTTTTCCAAAGTTGACCACCACACAGACATTAGATCAAATGAACTTGGCTCTTTGTGCCACTAGAGGTCCCACCTCACAAAGACCTCAGTCAAAAAAGGAAGTTTGATCTTAGTGATGTCCAAAATAAGATCATGCACTACCATCCAAAACGTCTTTAATCTTAAGAAAGCCCACTGTATATCTTCAACATCCTTCTTTTGACCACATCCTCTCCAACAGAGGACACTATCACTACTTTCACATTTGTAGCTAATACTGGGTATATAATACATGTTTGTGAAGAGGATAAAATACTTGTTCATAAGGGGCTAGCTGAACTAAAAGTAGACATAGCAATGGAGACAGATAGGATACATCTAAGAATTTTGAAAGAACTTAGGGAAGTTCTAACAGCTCCACTGTGTGACCTTTTCAATGCTTCTTTTGAGTCAGGAGTGGACCCGGATGACTGGAAAAGAACACATGTGGTCCCTTTAAACAAAAGTGAAAATACTATAAAGATGAGGTTGAGAACTACAGGCCGGTTAGTCTGACTTTTGTGGTGAGTAAATTAATGGAAGCACTGCTAAAAACAGAGGATAGTGAGGTTTCTGGAATCCAATGGACTGCAGGATCTGAGGGAGCATTGTTTTAATAGAGGAAGGTCTTGACAGACAAATCTGATCAATTTCTTTGACTGGGTGACCAGAAAATCAGACCAAGGGAGATTGCCAGATGTGGTAAGCCTAGATTTCAATAAAGCCTTTGACACTGTTCTCACAGGTGACCTAAATAAATTGAGCACTCTAGGGAATTTGAATGGGAGCATCCCAGGTGATCATAAACAGCCTGATTCCATCCCAGACATAGATCCCCTCTGTACGTCCGGTCTGAGCTACACATACAGAAGGGATTGTGATTCTGATCCCGCGGGGCACGTCTAGCCCTACAGGATCAGAATCGTGATCAGGCATGTACGTTGTCATGTAGAAGACCCTTCTGAGTCTATGGAGCTAAGTGAAGCAGAGGAATTTGCTTCAGAAACTGACAGGCAGGCAGAGCACATGGCTCAGGGTTTCCAAGGGAAACGTAAACAAAGTGAGTCACGAGAGGAACAAGCACGCCCATGCTGCAATGTATCCGCAAGCTCAGGAGTTAAGGGAAAACACCTGGTTGGGGTAAGTGCGGAGCTGAGCCCTAAGAAGCAGGGATATAAAAAGTGCTCACTAGATTTGACCAAAGGAGCAAGGAAGGAGACAAGGGAGGAGGTGAAGAGAGCAACGGGAGAGGCAACAGCAGAGGAAGAGAAAGAGAAGAACAAGGTGGAAGCCAAAGTAAGAAGGACTCAGAGAGCCCGTGCCCAAAAGCCAGGTGGGAGCAGCCCAGGACTGGTGCCATACCTTGAAGGCAGCCGGAGGGAGAGACTGCCTGAGAGGCTAGTTTGGGAGCACTCAGAAACTCCAGAGAGAGAGAGGTGCTGGCCAGAGGATATTTGTATGTCTGAGGAAAAGGCTGAGAAGCTAAAAGGCAGGAAAACACATCCAATGTTTGGAACCCTTGCTGTCCCAGCAGTGCTGAGAAGTTCTTCCTTTCAAAAGCCAAAAGGTAGGCTGCACAAATTATACAGAGGTGAAACTAGCTATAAAGGTTTTCCTTGTGCTTGCTAAGAAGTATTGGACTCTCCTTATACTAACTCCAATATATACGGTATTTCACGACCCTGCTCATTAGAGTGCTATGAAGAGAAGCCTCGGGAAGACAGAGGGGGAGTGTACTTTGAAACGCCGTATAGCAGTGTGCAATCTTACCCAGCTGATAGTGATTCAGAGGAAATGCAGATAGGGCCTGTTATTGAGGATATAACAGATGAGCAAATGGACTGCACGTTATCACTAGCTGATCATATTATATCACTTTGCTGACCAGGCTGTTAAGAAGGCTGTCTAAACAGCAGAAGCAAAGCAAAGTGTTTCTTTTTGTATGAGAAGTGACTGTTACTTTTGTGTTTGTGTTGAACACTGCATATTTTGAAGCCTGAAGCCAAAGAAGCTGTTTTGTCCTAAGTTCCTGAAATGTTTTCTTTATGCCAGTTGCATATGGCTATTTTGTTCTAAGTTTTCACATGCATTTAATCCGCCTGGAAGGGGAAATAAAAACCTTGTCATTTTGCCTGAAACCACTCGACTACAAGTACTTCTTTCTTGGAGAGTAAGAGGAACTACAACTCCCATAAGGCAGTGCAGGAACAAATGCTCTGCCATACTTTCTAAGTTAGGATACCCAGGCTGACCAACCCTACGTGCCCCTGGCTCTGGGGAGGTTACTAGTGAGAAGTTGGCGTAGTTTTACGGATTTTTGCCTGAAATACCAGGACATCCTAACAGGAAGAGACATCAGGAGACACCAGTTTGCACAAGGGGAAAAGAAACTGCTAACCTGTGAGCGGAGGACGGTCAGAGATTCGCTGGCAAACCGGCCAGGAGGACCAGGACTCCTTTCTCAATGCCTGATTCTACACGGTGCCAATGTAAAGGGTAACTGGGCACAGGTGTAGGTGGATTCAGAAGTGAGAAAGGGAGCTACTGTTCTGCAGTCATTTAGACAGGATTAAAAAGAAAGCTGTAGTGTGCCGCACTTGGTGGGCCTTTTCTTTTGTCTATCTCTGCAGGAACGACAGTCACCAAGATGGATCCGCAGGAGGTGATGCAATGGATGTCTGTCAAGTTGGAAAAACAGATGGAACTGGCGCATCGTGCGCAGGAGCAGAATGCCGCGGCAATGCATGCCCAGCAGAAGCCCCTTATTGAACTGATGGAGGCTTTGCTGATAAAGCAAAAGGACACCGAAGGAGCTATTCCCTCATTTGCTAAGGGGGTAGAACCACAGGACTGTAGCGCTTTAGCGTTTGGACAGTTAACCTCTAATGATAACCTAGATGATTTTATAGAGGCCTTTGAAAGGATTGCAGAGGCAGTCAAATGGCCAGTAGAACAGTGGGCAGTGAGGTTTGCCATGTCCCTCACAGGAGAGGCTCTGGCCGCTTATAAGACCGTGCCCACTGCTCTAGCATTGGATTATGCTGAGGTTAAGAAAGCCGTTAAGGACAGGCTAGGGTTAACACCATTGTTTTATAAGCGAAGGTTTAGAGAGGCTAGGCTGAAGCCTAATGAAACTCCAAAAGCGTTGTTTCAAAGGATAAAAGGATTGGCATGGAAATGGCTTGCTCCAGAGAAAAGGACTCTTGAGACTGTGATTGATACCATCATCCTGGAGCAATTCCTGGAAGCCGTACCACCAGAAGTTAAAGCTTTCCTGATGCTCCAAAGTTGCCAGACCACTGAGGAGGCAGCTAACCTCACAGAACGCTACTTTGAGGCCGAGTTGGCTGGCACCCCAAAAGGGGGTGTTCTGAAGGTGACTGGCGCCGCTAACTTTGGGAGATCAGAAAGGAACCTAAGAGTTAAAATACCCAGTGTGAATGCTGTTGTGCCCTTGTCAAAAGGGAAATGTTAAAACTGTGGTAAAGTAGGGCATTTTCGAAGAAATTGTACAGTGCGAACAGCACTAGTGTCTGGGAGAGAGAAACAGGTACAAGAAGAGTTCCTGTTAAAGGTTCAAGTAGAGGGCATTGAAGCCCAGGCACTGCTTGACTCGGGTGCTGACCAGAGCATGGTCTCGAGGAAGCTCTGGCACGCCATTGAAGCCCGCCTGCGATCAGCACCGAGTCAAGCAGAGGGGCAAGTCAAAATATGCTGTGTGCATGGGGCATCTTCTTATTACCCCCTATATAGGTTATCTGTAAAAGGGTTGGGAACTGAAAGGGAGGTGCTGGTGGCCATAGTCCCATGGCTCCCTCATGATATCGTCCTGGGGAGGGATTGGCCTCCATTCTGCAAAGGGATGGAGAGGAGCCTAAATGAAAAAACAGGCCTAGTATCCACCCAGCCGCAGGCAGGAACCTCAGGAGTAGGGATAGTACAGCAATGTCTCCCAAAGATAGAGGCCCTAGCAGCGAAGGTCCCTAGTCCCCTATTCAAAAAGCCATGAAGTACTGGCTCCCAGTCAAAGCCGCGGATGGGAGATGTGTCCCCGATAAAACAGAAGTTTGTCCTACAATATTGCAAGGTCTCGGCTCAGGCACAAAGCCCGCGGAGAGCCTCATCCGCAGCTGCCGAATACGATCTGTTTAGCGCCGAAGACGGTATAGTTCCAAAAGGAGGAAAAGCATTAATAGATACGGGTTTAAAAGTACAAATTCCTGAGGGCTGTTATGGACGCATAGCACCCCGATCCGGTTTAGCTGCAAAGTACTTCCTCGATGTCGGAGCAGGGGTTATAGACCCCGACTATAGAGACGTAGTGAAAGTCTTACTTTTTAATTTTGGTGGGGAAGATTTTAAAGTTAAGACAGGCGACCGGATCGCTCAACTTATTTGTGAACGTGTAGGATTCCCTGCAGTAGAGGAGGTACCTTCGCTGACCCCCACGGGTCGGGGAGCGGGAGGTTTTGGGTCTACTGAGTCGGGTGAAGTAAAGAGCCTGACAGCCATGGCTGAAGAGAAAATGGAGGAGGACCTGGGCCCACAGCCGGCTGACTGGAAGGAAAACCCGGAGCCCCGAATAGGCCCGGACCTGTCACCGCAGCAGCGACAAGAGTTGGCTAGGGTATTAGCGAAATTTTCAGACGTCTTGACAACCGTGCCAGGCGAAACCCATATGGTGGCACATGAAATTGTTACCATGCCGGGGAAGATAATTAGGCAACGGCCTTATCGGTTGCCGGAGGCCAAAAAGAGGGAGGTTGTAGCCCAAGTGCGAGAAATGATCGGCATGGGTATAATACAAGAATCAAAAAGTCCTTGGTCCAGCCCAATTGTCTTAGTACCGAAGCCGGACGGGACCTTCCGTTTTTGCATAGATTTTCGACAAGTCAACAGTATTTCCCAATTCGACGCTTATCCCATGCCCCGAATTGAGGACCTGTTGGACCGTCTGGGCCAAGCGCGGTACTTAACCACATTGGATCTCACGAAGGGGTACTGGCAAATACCCTTAACTCGCGAATCAAAACCAAAGACGGCCTTCAGTACACCTGTGGGCTTGTTCCAATTCCACCGGATGCCGTTTGGCCTACACGGAGCGGCCGCCACATGCCAAAGGCTAGTGGATCAAGTTTTAAGGCCTCACCAAGAATACGCACTAGCATATATGGACGATGTTATTGTCCACAGCACTACCTGGGCTCAACACCTGCCCAGAGTGGAGGCTGTCCTCCGGGCTATGCGAAGAGCAGGTTTAACGTTAAACCCAGGGAAATGTCTATTCGCTAGTGAGGAAGTAAAGTATCTGGGCCACATGGTGGGAAGAGGAATAGTGAAGCACCTAGCCAGTAAAATAGACAGTGTAAAGAATTTCCCCCGACCGTCAAATAAGAGGCAGATGCAAAGTTTCTTAGGTCTCATCGGGTATTACCATCGGTTTATCCCACAATTTGCTGAGGAGAGCGCACTCTTTATTGAAATGCTAAGGAAAAATGTGCCAAACAATATAAAGTGGACCCCAGAGGCAGAGGAAGTATTCACATCACTAAAAGAGAAGCTCTGTAAGGCCCCTGTACTGCGAGGGGTTGATTTTGGACTACCTTTTATTGTGCAGACCGACGCTTCGGAGACCGGGTTGGGGGCAGTCATGTCGCAGGAATTTGAGGGGGGTAGAGCATCCTGTCACCTACCTCAGTAGAAAATTATCAAAGGCAGAAAATAATTATTCTACAGTGGAAAAAGAATGCCTAGCAATTAAATGGGCCGTAGAAGCCTTGAGTTTTTACCTCACTGGATGCAAGTTTCTTTTAGTCACTGACCACGCGCCTTTAAAGTGGCTAAGCCATATGAAAAATAATAATGCCCGACTAACTAGGTGGCATTTGGCATTGCAGGCTTTTAATTTCGTGGTGCAACATAGGGCAGGAAAATTACATTGTAACGCTGATGCACTGTCAAGGATTACGAGCTGTCTGAATAAACGTTCGGCAGCCCGTAATATCTTAAGGGGGGGGATCTGTCATGTAGAAGACCCTTCTGAGTCTATGGAGCTAAGTGAAGCAGAGGAATTTGCTTCAGAAACTGACAGGCAGGTAGAGCACATGGCTCAGGGTTTCCAAGGGAAACGTAAACAAAGTGAGTCACGAGAGGAACAAACACGCCCATGCTGCAATGTATCCCCAAGCTCAGGAGTTAAGGGAAAATACCTGGTTGGGGGAGGGGCGGAGCTGAGCCCTAAGAAGCAGGGATATAAAAAGTGCTCGCTAGATTTGACCAAAGGAGCAAGGAAGGAGACAAGGGTGAAGGTGAAGAGAGCAACGGGAGAGGCAACAGCAGAGGAAGAGAAAGAGAAGAACAAGGCGGAAGCCAAAGTAAGAAGGACTCAGAGAGCCCGTGCCCAAAAGCCAGGTGGGAGCAGCCCAGGACCGGTGCCATACCTTGAAGGCAGCCGGAGGGAGAGACTGCCTGAGAGGCTAGTTTGGGAGCACTCAGAAACTCCAGAGAGAGAGAGGTGCTGGCCAGAGGATATTTGTATGTCTGAGGAAAAGGCTGAGAAGCTAAAAGGCAGGAAAACACATCCAGTGTTTGGAACCCTTGCTGGCCCAGCAGTGCTGAGAAGTTCTTCCTTTCAAAAGCCAAAAGGTAGGCTGCACAAATTATACAGAGGTGAAACTAGCTATAAAGGTTTTCCTTGTGCTTGCCAAGAAGTATTGGACTCTCCTTATACTAACTCCAATATATACGGTATTTCACGACCCTGCTCATTAGAGTGCTATGAAGAGAAGCCTCGGGAAGACAGAGGGGGAGTGTACTTTGAAACGCCCAGGACTGGTTTGAAACGCCGTATAGCAGTGTGCAAACTTACCCAGCTGATAGTGATTCAGAGGAAATGCAGATAGGGCCCGTTATTGAGGATATAACAGATGAGCAAATGGACTGCACGTTATCACTAGCTGATCATATTATATCACTTTGCTGACCAGGCTGTTAAGAAGGCTGTCTAAACAGCAGAAGCAAAGCAAAGTGTTTCTTTTTGTATGAAAAGTGACTGTTACTTTTGTGTTTGTGTTGAGCACTGCATATTTTGAAGCTTGAAGACAAAGAAGCTGTTTTGTCCTAAGTTCCTGAAATGTTTTCTTTATGACAGTTGCATATGGCTATTTTGTTCTAAATTTTCTCATGCATTTAATCCGCCCGGAAGGGGAAATAAAAACCTTGTCATTTTGCCTGAAACCACTTGACTACAAGTACTTCTTTCTTGGAGAGTAATAGGAACTACAACTCCCATAAGGCAGTGCAGGAACAAATGCTCTGCCATACTTTCTAAGTTAGGATACCCAGGCTGACCAACCCTACGTGCCCCTGGCTCTGGGGAGGTTACTGGTGACAACATGCAGGCCATAACTGCGATTCAGTCCAGACTGCACGTACATGCACAGCCCACCTAACTCAGTCATGGCTTTTAAATGGTGCCATGGCGCCATGGCGTCTTGTTGCCATGGCACCGTGGCTCCATTTAAAAGTCGTGATGCTGGCCGCCTGCAACAAATGCTAATTCCCTGCAGCCCGACCTCTGATCTGGCCTCCTAAAGGAATGTTCCCTGGCCCCCCTCTGCCCCATCCCTGCCCCAGCAGCCACAAAACCAAAGGTCCAGGGAAGTTACGCCACCTCAGAGGTGGAATATCTTCCCCAAACATGTTTCCAGCCCTGGATGTACAGACGACTTATAAACAAACTGAGCACCCTAGGGATAGGTAGTCTTGCAGACACACCTAGGATACACCTGTGTCCATCTGTATTTCCCAGTCAAATTTAGCCCTTGTGGACTATGATGCAGCCAGAATAGTGTATATCCTGTGTGGGTGCCATGGTCACATGATTTAAGTGAAGGGGGGGTGTTTGGACCCATAGGCGAATTATGTAGCACCATCCAACCTGCCCTCTGGGGCTCAGGGTGGGGGACAAGATCTCCCACCAACAGATCCACATTCTATATCCCTGCAATGGTGGCAGTAGAGGGGACCATCAACCCCAGTCCTGCTGGGGAACAGGCACCCCTACAGGGCAGTCAATGCAGATCAGTACACATCCATAAGACAACAGCAGACAGACAGTAGGCCTGGAAATGCTCAGCTGCCCACCACCACTATCTGACATTATCCAGCAGTAAGCACAATGAGTCTCTAGCCGCTGCACCCTGCAAGGTGTTCCAGCCAAACATATACTAACTGCAGACAGTCTGCTAGCAAGTCTATAGTGCATGTTCCTGGAGGAGATACGCGCACCTAAAACTGGGACGTGAGCACACACACCAAGCAGATAAGTCAGTGATTAGGCCCCAGAAAAGAGAACCCCAAAAAATCACTGGTGAGAAATACTATATAGCACTGTGGATGAACCTAGCCATGCCATGGTCACTGCACAGTCAGGGTGAGCGTGACCTCAAAGCAGGACATGCTGTGGCCACCATGGCCGGGCACTACAATGTCCCAGCCATTGCCCTTTGCCTTGTGTAGATGCATCCTGCCCAGACCACCCTGTCCAGGCCATACCCACAGTACCTTGCTCCTCATTATGCACATTGGCAGGCTAACACTGGAAACAGTGCAAGCAGTGTGGGCTCAGTAAGGTGTAGGCAGCCACAACACACTGGATAGACAGACACACACTCCCACACCTATGCCAGCATTGTGCAAATATAGAGGCTTTTGGCAGCCCTGGCCACCACACCAGTCCTGGGCACAGTGCAGGCATGGCTATGGTACCCAATACTGTTGGAGTCACTCCCCGGGGTGGTAAACACTGTCAGAAACCAAAACTGAAACACACTCCACATATGTCAGAAAGGTTGCTATGATGCAGCTCTATCAGCAAATTGTGCTTAACTTAGAAATTGCTTTCTTCCATTAATCATAGCAACCTTTTGATACATGTGTAACATATTCCCAAGTTTAGGGCGGCATTGCTAAGGTATGCAAGTGCTAGTATTGGGAGATGCTGCTGCGTGCAGGGCCCAACAGCCTGACTCTCCATGAGGCTTTGGATAGTGCAGCCTGTGGATGTGGGTGTTTATGCCCCTGTTGGCCACTGCTCTAGGGCAGAGGTTCCCAACTCTGGTCCAGGTGGGTCAAACATGCTGTCCCTAATGAATATGCATGAGATGCATGTGCATACAATGGGGGTGGCGTATACTAATGCAGCACAGGCATATTTATTAGGGACAGCATGAAAACTGAATGGTGTTTGGCCCTCCAGGACTGCAGTTGGGAAACCCTGCTCTAGGGATTGCACATGTTTATGGTGTCTGTGCTCTGTAGGGTAAAATATAGGCGTTTCTGGCATGTTTATTTTATCTGTAATAAAGGTTCCGTCTTTATTACCATGGTTTGGTACTGGGTAAAACATGGGGCCAGGGCTGGCAGGAGCCACAGCTGGCACTTGAACTTGTGACTTTCTGCTCCTGAACACACTGGCTGTGTGTACTGCACCACAGGGACAGTTCATTCCCTGGGGATGCCATGACTGTTCATCAGACAGACCCTGTCTGTTGCATTGCACGGCACCCACCTAAACGGGGCTAGGCCATGGTCTGCTGTGGGCAGATGCCACTGCCCCCTCCGCCACCAGCACCCCTCCGCCACCATGCTGCCATGCCATTATGCCGGTGGTGCTGGTGGTGCTGGTGGTGCGCAGTCCCAGGCCATCCAGTATGCCATAAGAACATAAGATATGCCATACTGGGTCAGACCAAGGTCCATCAAGCCCAGTATTCTGTTTCCAACAGTGGCCAATCTAGGTCATATGTACCTAGCAGTTTCCCCAAGGGACACAGGTTCCACAATGCTTGTATTGGTTCAAGCATTGATATCCTGGGTCCCTTCTTAATAATGGTTTATGGACCTTTCCTCCAGGAACTTGTCCAAACCTTTTTTAAACCCAGCTACACTAACAGCCTTTACTACATCCTCCGGTAACAAATTCCAGAGTTTGATTACACGTTGAGTGAAAAAATATTTTCTTTTATTAGTCTTAAATAGTTTACCCTGTAGCTTCCTTGCATGTCCCCTAGTCTTTCTATATTCTGATAAGGTAAACAATCGATCTACGTTTACCCGTTCCACTCCGTTCATTAATTTATAGACTTCTATCATATCTCCCCTCAGCAGTCTCTTTTCCAGGTTAAAGAGCCCTAACCTTTTTAGCCTTTCTTCATAGGAGTATCCTTCCATCCCCTTTACCATTTTGGTGGCTCTTCTCTGAACCTTTTCTAAAATCGCTATATCCTTTTTAAGATACGGCGACCAGAATTGCACACAATATTCAAGGTGCGGTCTCACCATGGAACGATATAGAGGCATTATAATATCTTTTGTTTTATTTTCCATTCCTTTCCTTATCATACCTAGCATTCTATTTGCTCTCATATGCCTATGTTGTGGGTTCTCGGGTAGGGGTGCCTACATGGACATGTGCGCTTCACCCCCCGCACTGCCTGTCAATGATATGTGCCCTTGGGGGTATCTGCTGGATAATCTCCCCTGTGACACTGTGGGACACACATTTGTGCCCATGTTGGACCCTCATCAGTTGCTGTCATGCTGCTTTACAGTTTCGGCATTCCTATGTGCCATCTGGGCATCTGCCTGGCCCACATTGTATCCCAGCTGGACCACAGCATGTGCCGCCTGCAGCCCCCTGTATCCCATTTACAGCATCAGTACAGTTGCCCTTGCCTACGTGCCCACTCTGCTGTTCCTGCACATGTGCACGCCATAACAAACCTGCCCAATCTAAACGACAGAAACCCTGAGCAGCACTATTTCAATGTGGGATCATTCACTTTGTAGCGGGACAGAGCATAGACCCTTCCAAACATGATAACTTAATTTATACGCTTTGTCAGTAGTGTTGCTTTATGTTTATCATTTATATCATTATTGGCCAGCTTGGTTATTGGGATTTTAGATGTGGTTCTGGTCCTTTTATATGTTTATTTGCCTTTTTGGTTCCTGCACATGTATCACTACTATCACTTCTCTGGGTTTCCCTGCCTTTGCTGCACATTGCTGACTGAAATGGTTTCTCTTTCCTGCAAATGTGCCTTAATGCGAGGGTTTCACTGGCGTTAGTGTTCAGACCCAGATTTCACAGCGTTAGTGTGCCTGGAGCCTCTCCCCTCCCACTCCCCGCCCATTGACCCCTTCTCTCCGCCCTCTGGGAAGACTTACTCCACCCTTCAGACTCGGATTTCACAGCGTAGTGTGCCTAAATGCCGCCGCTGCGTTATCGCGCACTAAGTGACGTTATCGCGTGATAATGTTACGTTATCGCGTGATAATGTTACGTTATCACGTGATAATGTTACGTTATCGCGCGATAACATCACTTATCTTTATTTATTTATTTAGAATACATTTGTATACCGCTACTTCCAGCGATCAGCAGTGGTTTGATTACAGATTGGAAATTGTCAAATCATGACGGGAACGTTTTGGGGTATAAACACATTGATTAGACAGGAAAGCACGGCACACAGTAATAAGGTCGTAAGGAGGTTCAGAATTTACATATGTACATTTTTTTCATAATTTTTACATAATTTTTGTATAACAGGATATATGTTTCAGTTTGGGACATCTCGTAGCCCCCTGGGATTTACATCAAATTGTATTGACACTGGAATAGATGTGTCTTTAGTTTTTTCCTGAAAGCAATAAAGTCTTTGGTCGCACGTAGTTCAGGTGGTAGTTGGTTCCAGAGGGTCGGGGCAGAGTATGAGTATGCTCGGCGGCTAGTACTGGATTTGACAGATCTGATATCGGTCGGAACGTGTAGTGTGTCTGAGTTGCCGGTTCTTCTGTCTCTGTTGTGTGGTTGCGTGTTGATAAGGGTGGAGAGAAAGGATGGAGCAATGTTATGTGCGAGTTTGAAGGTGGTTATCAATGTTTTGTATTGTATCCGAGCAGTGATGGGGAGCCAATGCAGCTCGATCAATACGGGCGTGATGTGCTCAGTAATACTTTTTTGCATGATGATCCTCGCCGCCGCCACATTTTGGGCCATTTGCAGGATGTTTAGCGTTTTCTTTGGGAGACCCTGAAGGATGGCGTTGCAGTAGTCTAAGTGTGGTATAATGAGTGCTTGCGCAACAGACCTAAAATCGTGAGGGTCGAGGATGCTCCGTAGAGGTTGTAACACTCTAAGTTTGTGGAAAATGGCCTTGTTGGTTTTTTGTAGGTGCTTTTCCATCTTTAGGTTGCTGTCAAATGTGACTCCCAGGTATTTTATTTCATTCTTTGTGTTGTACGTATTGTTACACAAGGTAATTGTCGTAGGAGGTTCAAAGTTTGGTTTACTGGAGATATACATCACCTCAGTTTTCTTATGGTTGATCGTCATGTTGTTTTGCTGTAATCATATTAACATCTCGTTCAGGCATGTTTCGAGCTGAATATAGTTAGGGTTGATGGTATCCAGTTGCGCGATAATACCACCGCTGCGATGTTAAGACGGTTTAGTAGACATACCCCTAGTTATTTACCTATCTGCAGAGGACTTACAATCTAAGTTTGTGCTGGCAGCAATGAATGGTTAAGTGACTTGTCCAAGATCACAAGGAAGAGCAAAAACATAACTCTTTGCAGCTCCCAAACACCAGTAGAAGGAGATTTTGTGTAGTGGATAAGGGCAAAGCCTGTGGAATAGGTTAAAGCAGTACCTACATGACAGGGTAGGAGCAGTACCTGTGTATTAAAACTGCCACTCAGATCCCAGGGAATCCATCCAGAAACACTGGGTTCCAATCCCATGCATGCCATTTCTATCTCTAGTATTATACCACAAATAAAGTAATTGGAGTTGATATTCAAAAGGTTGAAGCGGTTTGCAGGAGCTGGCAAATCGTATCAGGCCAATGCAGAAAGCTAGTGGGGGCTTTACGAGTCCCTAACGCCATGTTTAAGTACTTTTAACGATCCTGCACATTCAGGAAACAGACATAAACGCAGATGGAAAAAATAGCACCCAATTAATGCAGCTGATCACCAAATGGAGAATGCACTGATCTATCACCTCAGCTCACTAAGATGCACTGACAGTGTGTGATGCAAGCCACAAAACAGCTACAAACCATGTTACTGAGCAGTTTCTGTGGTCACCCTGAGAGTGAGGATGGGTGCCCAGCCCCTGGTCCCCAGGGTTTGCATTACTAGCGATGGTTTCTGCTGACTATGCTGTAGATTTATATCAGTGGTAGATATTGTTAGTAGTGTGTTATGCTACTCATCTTGTTTTCTACTCATGGCTGTAGGTGTTTGTCACATCTGGGTTTTGTGAATTGTTCCTTATGGGGAAGGAATCCTTGTGGCACATCATCTTTCCACAGCAGCAGTATGCCTGCATGCTGCCACTGTTGATGTGGGATTATGATGGACATTATAGGTGTGCCACCTGGGCAGCTGCCTGATCTGTCATGTGCACCAGAATCCCCCACAACATGTCCAACATGCTACCTTCTTTCCCCCATTTGCACCATCAACATAGTGCCCTTTCATACTTGAGCAGTATGCTGTTGCTGCTAATGGAGCACTACTATCATTGCCTGGGGCTCCACTATGTGTTAATCACATTGCAGAAAGTTAAATAGATTCTCCATGGACCAGCAGGATTGCGTCAGCCACACTTGGTGACGTCCTCCGGGCAGAGCCATGCATACAGAAGTGCTCTCTGGAGCTCAGAAAAGAGGGCCTTTCTGAGCCCACCTAGGTAGCCCATCCTACCGGTCCGCCCCTAGTCCGGCCAGTTTTCGTTCTTCCGCCTTGCCAGCAAGACGGACCCTGCTCTCTCTCCATTTGTTTATTTCTTTGTTTTGCGTTTTTACTACTATGCCCAAGTATCTTTCAAAGAAATGCCCCTATTGTGGCAACAGGAAAAAGACTTCACATGGATGCACTTACTGTGGGGCAATGAAGAAAGGATACCAAGAGATGTGCCCAGCCTCCGGCTCTGGCCCTCCACTGCCTGATCCTCTGCCGGCCCAGGATGTGCCTGTATGGGCCTCCATCCCTAGCCGAGCCTCCGTTGCTGCGGAGAGTGCATTTTCCCGGCGGCACCCGACTGACCTGCTTCCTGCTCCAGGACCCAACACCGTCACCTGCGGTGGCGCGGAGGTAAGCCCTGCCCCTGCTGCTGCATTCTCTCTGTTTTCATCCTCCTGGACTCCTCTCAGCTCGCCCTGCAGTCAGCTTCCAGGATCGGGTCCCCCACAGCACTCGTCCATGCTTCCCAAGATGGCGACGTGCTGCGGTCCTCCCAGCCTCTGCTGCAGTCCTCCAACTCCACCCACCTCGGGGGCGGGACCTCTCTGCACGCGAACCCCGATCTACGCTCGGACCCAGCTTCTGCTACCAACCCAGCCAGCCTAATCACCACGTGGGAAACTACCGGCATCGGAGGGAAGCCTGCGCGCAGCTGCGCTTCGCACGGCAGCGCCTCACGCAGCTGCGCTTCGCACGGCAGCGCCTCACGCAGCTGCGCTTCGCACGGCAGCGCCTCACGCAGCTGCGCTTCGCACGGCAGCGCCTCACGCAGCTGCGCTTCGCACGGCAGCGCCTCACGCAGCTGCGCTTCGCACGGCAGCGCCTCACGCAGCAATGCTTTGCACGGCAGTGCCCCGTGCAACAGCGCGCCCAGCGAAGCCAGTGCACTGTTGCGCAACGCCAGTGCACTGTTGCGCAACTCCAGCAGCCGCAGCAGCAGCAGCACTTCGAAGAGCAGAATTCACAGTAAGCGGACCAGAGTCAACGGACACAGCAGCAGCAGCGACTCTAGCCACAGGGACCTCTCTTCCAAATGACGCAGGCACTCCGAGCGCCACCGCTCCCAGCGCCACCGGCGGGAGAATCCTCGAAAGGGCAACCATAGCCGGAGCCCTTCAAGCCGCAGCAGGGCTAGCAGATCCAGCCATAGTAATTCCTCAGCTATCATCAGCTTATTAACACAACTCGTGAAGCAATCTGCCTCAACACTACCCTCTGCTTCAACAATACCCGCAGCACACTTGTCAACCCCGCATAGTGCGGATCCAGCGCACAAAGCTCCAGAGGCAGCCCTTACCTCAACCCCAGAGAAGAGAACCAGAGAAAACCCACGCGGACCCTCTGATGATCCGGACCCAGAGAATCCGTCCCCCGACAGCACTGCCGACGACCACGACATCGAAGCTGCAGTGGTGGGGTCGGCATCCATGGAGCTCGCCAACTCAGAGAAGACTGCTGAGATAGAAGACCCTCCCCTTGCGGAGGATCTCACCTACCCCAAGTTCTTAGCAAAACTTGCCTCTGCCCTCTCTTTGAACGCCACTGATGCGCCTGGAGAGGCTGTTCCAGAGGTTCTAAAATACCTCGCCACTCCGAAGCCTGCTTTCACACTCCCAGTTCATCAGAGACTGCTGGAAAATCACTCAAAACTGTGGCAGACACCAGCGTCTGGACGTCCGTTTCCAAGGCGGCTTGACTTCAAGTATCAAGTGAGGCCTGTGCCTGGCTTTTCTCAGACCCAGCTACCACACAACTCCATCGTCATGTCTTCAGTGCTCAAATGCACCAAGTCCTCACGCACCCACGCCAATAGCCCCCCGGGCCGAGACAACAAACTCTTGGATGACATTGGGAAGAAGGTCTTCCAAGGTGCTATGCTTAGTGCAAAAATCGCAGCACACCAATTTCAGCAAGTTCTCTTCCTGGACACTTGCATGGCAACCTTGAAGTCGACCGCTGCATCCCTCCCCAAGGAATCTCAGAATCAACTCGCCAGCGCCCTTGCCGATATGTCGGAGTGCAGCAAACGCCTGGCCAGCACAACCTTTGACTCTTTCGACACAGCCTCTCGTACCGCCGGTACGGCTATCTCTACGAGACGATGGGCATGGCTGAGAGCCTCTGGCCTTCGAGATGACACCCATGACAGCATTGCTAACGCCCCCTGCACGGGGGAATCACTCTTTGGGGACAAGGTTAAAGACACTGTCAATGACATGAAAGAACACTGCACTACCTTACAAACCCTGGCAGAGGACGGCTACGAGCTCCGCAGTGGAGCCCATAAGAACAGCTTCCAGAGAAAGTCTTACTACTCCTCCAACAAGAAGTACCCCTCCAGCAGGAAATGGCAGTATAACAAATACAGGAACAACTCCTACAGCGGTCCCCCTCACCAGCGTAACTCTCAGCGGGACCGCAAGCAGAAGAAGAACAATCCACCCCCTGCGAAGAGTGGACCGTCCTTTTGACGCCTACGCTCCGGCATCCACCCCGACCGGGGGTCGCCTGACCTACTTTTTAAACAAGTGGAAAGACATCTCCTCCGACTCCTGGGTTCTCGAGATCATCCGAGAGGGTTACCGGATGCGTTTCAGCTCAACCCCTCGCCAAAACACCCAACCCATCAGCAAAACCCCACCACACCTGTGCCTAGCCATGGCCGAGGAGCTGATACACCTGCTGTCCTCCGATGCTATAGAGCAAGTACCATAGGACGAGATAAACTCTGGCTTCTACTCCAGGTACTTCCTCATTCCCAAAAGGACAGGCGGAGTCCGCCCCATCCTCGACCTCCGCAAACTCAACAAGTTCATCATCAAAGAGAAGTTCAGGATGTATTCTCTCAACTGCATCCTGCCCTTGATTCAACCCAGCGACTGGATGGCGTCCCTGGACCTGCAGGATGCCTACACCCACATTCGCATCCACAAGTCACACAGACAGTATCTTCGTTTTCATGTATTGGGCCAGCATTACCAGTACAAAGTCCTCCCTTTCGGCCTATCGCCGGCCCCATGGGTGTTTACGAAATGCGTGGCAGTTCCCGCATCACATCTACACAAACGGAATGTTTCCATCTTTCCCTACCTCGACGACTGGCTCATCACAGCCCCCTCAGCAATGGAACTTCAGGAAGCTCTAAGGACTACCGAGTCTCTGATCTCCTCCCTGGGGTTCGTCATCAATTACAACAAGTCCCAGCACACCCCCTCTCAGAGGCTGGAATTCATCGGAACCTTCCTAACGCATGTACAGAAGAAAGCCGTCCTCATCCAGACGGACAATCAAGTGGCCATGTTCTACATCAACAAGCAAGGGGGCACGGCATCTCGTTCCCTCTGCAAGGAAGCCCTGCAAATCTGTTCTCTTGCCCTGACTCACGGGTGCAACATCCGAGCCTCCTATCTGCCGGGCTACCAGAACACCTTAGCCGACAAGCTCAGCAGGCAGCTGCAACCTTACGAGTGGACACTGCTCCCGGAGGTCACCGACAGCCTCTTCCGTCAGTGGGGGTGCCCGAACATCAATCTGTTTGCCACGGAACAGAATGCAAAATGCCCCCTGTTTTGCTCCAGGCACCCTTCCAACAAGAGACTGGCAGCGGATGCATTCGACGTGTGCTGGGGGGAGTGGTCTCTCGTGTGCGCCTTTCCCCCGACCCCCCTCATCCCGGCGACACTCCAGCGGTTGGTCTGCGACAAGGCTCGCGCCATCCTAGTGGTTCCCTTTTGGCCCCGACAGATGTGGTTCATGCTGCTCCAACGCCTAGCGCAAGGGAAGCCGAAGCGCCTGCCACTCCGGCCGGACCTACTAACACAGGACGGAGGCAAAATGAGGCACCCCGACCTCAAAGCCCTGGCTCTCACTGCCTGGAGGTTGAGCAGATGAGCCTCTCCACACTCCAGCTACCATCAGAGGTGAAAGACGTGGTCCTAGCTGCCAGACGCCCCTCTACCAGGAAATCTTATGGCCTCAAATGGAAGAGATTCAGCATCTGGTGCGCTGCGCAAGGTCTGGAGCCCACCACGTGTCCTCTTCCCGATGTCCTTAAGTACCTTGCTTCTGTCTAATCTTGGCCTTAAGACTCAGTCCATCACAGTGCACCTTTCGGCGATTCCAACGTTTCATGCCCAGCCTGAAGGGGCAACTTCCATTGCAGCACTACCTTTGACAAACCGCTTCATGAAGGGACTGGCTAATTTGAAACCCCCAATCAGGCAACCTGTTCCGTCATGGGACCTCAACGCTGTTCTCTGTCACCTGACCGAGGACCCCTTCGAGCCACTGCAGTCGGCGGAGATGAAGTTTGTCTCCTGGAAAACCCTGTTTCTGGTTGCCATAACGTCCGCCAGGAGAATCAGCGAGCTGCAGGCACTAGTGTCCCATCCCCCTTATACACAGTTACACCAGGATAGAGCATCCTTGCGAACCAACCCGAAGTTCGTGCCCAAGGTGGCATCTGCCTTCCACGTCAATCAGTCCATTGAACTCCCGTCTTTATTTATTTATTTATTTATTTAATTCTCTTATATACCGCGCTATTCTGCATCAGTGCGGTTTACATTGAACAAACTGAAATTACATTGAACAGGGCATTATAACTTGGAGATAACTATTTTACAGGGAACATGGGCTATGGAGGGTTAAGTGGCTTGCCCAAGACCACAAGGAGCACCTGTGGGACTAGAAACCCCAGTCCTTCCGGCCCAAGGTTGCTGTCCTCTAGTGGGATTTGAACCCCCGACCTTCCGGCCTGAAGTACCTTGCCCCAACCACTAGGCTACTCCTCCACTTTCTTCCCAGAACCCCATGCCTCCGAAGAAGAAAGTCGCCTACACACGCTGGACTGTCTCCGGGCCCTTCGGATCTACCTGCTGCGAACTCAAACCATTCGCAAAGGCGAACATCTGTTCGTATCCTTCGACCCTAGCCGGCCGGGCAGGCCGGTCAACAAGAGAACCCTCTCTCACTGGGTCGCCTCCTGCGTCTCCCATTGCCTAAACCCCACAGGCACTCAGAATTTGCCAAGAGTGGGCCCTCACAAGCTAAGAGCACTGGCAACCACAATTGCCAGCCTTCGTTCTGTTCCTCTGACGGACGTCTGCAGAGCGGCCACCTGGTCCTCCCCGCACACATTCCAGAAGCACTACTGCCTTGACCTCAGGGCCCAGGAAGACTGCGCCCTTGGGACTGCCGTCCTCTCCACTGCAACGGATGGCAGATAGGCTTTGGCCCTGTAGCCGGGCCGCCCATACCTGCTTCTCCTGTAGCATGTCAGCACTGTTAATTGCACTGTTGCACAGCCACTGTTGTTAGTCAGCACTGTTAGTTGCACTGTTGCTCAGCCACTGTTGTTTTACACTGTTAGCACTAGTTGCCCGTTGCACATCTGCTGTTTGCACAACTGCACGATCTTGTATGCACCTTCACCTATTACCGCAATAAAGATGTGCCATTCCTATTGCGGCTCAGAGCCTCATTGAGTAACTAAACTCCTCCTCCACCTCAGCGTTCTCCACAGCTGGGGAGGCACCAAGTGTGGCTGATGCAATCCTGCTGGTCCATGGAGAAAACGAGGTTACTTACCTGTAACGGGAGTTCTCCGTGGACAGCAGGATAAGTCAGCCACACAATCCCACCCGCCTCCCCTGGAGGAGGTCAGCCTGCCGTATCCACTCCCTGTCTGGGAACTAGCTAGCTAGGAACACACTGGCCGGACTAGGGGGCGGACCGGTAGGATGGGCTACCTAGGTGGGCTCAGAAAGGCCCTCCTTTCTGAGCTCTAGAGAGCACTTCCGTATGCATGGCTCCGCCCGGAGGACGTCACCAAGTGTGGCTGACTTATCCTGCTGTCCACGGAGAACTCCCGTTACAGGTAAGTAACCTCGTTTTATCTTCTCTCAAAATACAGCATTTCCACGAGGTTTTACTTGGTGTAAGGGTTCTCAGAATTAAAGGGCTTTAACACACATTACACAACAGGTGTTAAGGAAGCACCTGCTGTTAACGCCCATTCTTCACCCCATTAATGCCCACTCTCTGCCTACTGTGCTCTTAATGCTGCAGGAGCCTTTAACCCTCTCGTAAAAGCAGCTTTTCACAGCATTAAGGGTGCAAGGGTGCTGATAAGAGGCATTAACAGCACACTTGCTCCCTTAACGCCTTTTAGTAAACATATCCCTAAGTGTAGACCTGTCAGAGGAACATCCCCAATTTGGCCATAGCCTTATCTGTACAAGTGCACTTTCTAAGTGCATGCAGGTTGTAGACATGTATAGCTGTTAGGTTCTTGGATCACAGACTAGTTACTTGCCCAATTGTTATATGCATATGTGTCTGGATGATTGTATTATAGCAGACGATAGAGCTGTGAGACCAACATTGATGTTGCTTGACGTTTCATGTGGCACTGCACGTATTTATTACATAGTACAACAGACGTTATCTGCATTTGGGAAGACCTGAGCAGGGCAGAGCTGGGATGAAAAGGGGCTGGGGTCCTGCCTCTTCAGGGATGTGTACATGTCTTTATTTTCTGATGAGCAGTGTAAGTGGAATTCATTCATTCAAGATGTTAACCAGAGCTTGTAGCAGCCTTTGGAGTCTGAAAAATCAATACCAACATCTATACTCAAAATTGATTGTATTACTCTGTAAAGGTTTTCCATTCTTTTTACTACATGCTTCTCTTCTTCCCCATATGAGGTCATTTTTACATCTTCCCGGATCATGATAAAAGCATTTGATGGGTTAGCAGCAGACACAAGGGGCCTGATATTCAAAGGCATTTATACAGTTTACAGAGCTGTAAACCGTGTAAATGCCCCTAAGCAGGATATTCATCAGCACTAACACGGTTAGTGCCGCTGAATATCCCTGTGTAATGCCGCTATATACCCCGACGCTAACCGCTTAGCACCCCAGGGGCATTCCTGGGGCAGTACCAGGGGATAGCTGCGCAGTGATGATATTCAACTACTGCCCCGTTATCTCTCAGCGGTGAAAGTAAGGCATAGCAAAAGCTGTCCTAACTTCCACTGCTGGAGCTTTCTGTGATCATGATGGCGGGATTACAGTGACATTCTCCATTTTCTACTCCTGCTGAATATCACCGCTGTAGGTAGCTTCTGCACCATGCGTGGCTATGTGGCAGCCCTGGATATTCAATACTTGTGGCCAGATATGACCCCAGAATGAATATCTGGGGTTAAAGTTTGTCCCAAGGTTCACTATCTCATTCCACAGTACACATGAGGGACAGCTTGAGGTTCTATTTCATGACATTAGGGATCATCCCTTGAGACATCTAATAAACTATGGCCAGAAACATGTCTTGAATTTTCAGCCTTTGATTCGTGGGGTGGTTAGTTTGTCACTGTACTAGCATAACTGCCTATAAGTGCTTGTGTTGTTGCTAGGGACATGACTGACATATTTGCAAATGTAACATCAGTAGTGGAGGCATGGCAACATTACAGATAGCATGGGGAAGGCCTGGTGTGCCTAAGTAGAGGACTGGAGGAGGTTGGCACATTTGTGTGGTTTGGGACATTGGGCCAACACATGTACCATGATTCTAAGAGTGCTCTATGCATTGCACATTGAACACAGCCTTCACAAAGTGGGCCAGTCACGTGCAGTTCCCTCTCTGTACCATAGTTGTTGATTGCATTCATCAGATACTTTCAGTCCATCCCATACAACCTTTTGCTGTACTTCCTCCCCTACTCTTGGCATGTGACCCCATTTCTGTATGACAGTGCTTCAAAAAGGAAGTGCTGCTTCAATGCCCCCCACCCTTAGCCTACCTCCTGCCCTTGAGGGATGTGTGGCTAATTGTCAGAAGCTGTTAAGCCATCAAAAGTGGCAGCAGTTCTTTGTACTCAGGGGCGGCTCATGGCAATCTGCTGCCTGAGGCAAAGGATGAGATGGTGCTCCCCCCCCCCCCCCCGCACAGCTTTCTCAAAACTCCAATCAGGGACTGAACCAAACCAAAAAGCCAATTAGATTATATGGAGGAAATGCAAGACGTAGTACACCAAAAGACTAAAAGAGAGCGAGAACCACAGCTCAGTTTATAAAACTAAATTATAACTCATTTTTATTTTGTTGTTATAAACTGCATTATGATTCTTGCTTCTTTTTTTCAGCATATATTTTGCATCCACAGAACCCCTTTCAACAGTGGGTGCAGAGCAGAACCGGAAATTCACCAACAGAACTCAATATCTTAAAAAAACAAAATCTGATTCTGATCATCTCACAAACAACACCAAACATTTTACAGTACCAGGCATATTATGAACTAATACAACAAAGTCACTGAGTATATATAGAGCAAATCTACATACCATACCATATCAGCACCAACTTCCAAAACTCACATAAGGAGCCCATCCAAAAAAAGCATCGCTGTAAATACTACAGTGCGCCCTGGAACATCCATACACCTATTTGAAAAGCTGAACATGTCAAATTACTACAGTACAGTATAGATCTTTATGTACAAAACTCCATGTTAACAGAACACCTGACCTCAGTCACACACTCGCAACATCGACCCTCACCAAGTACAGAATAAGTAATCACAATCTAAAGTAAAAATAAAAATATGTAGACAAAATTTAAAGTGAAACCCCATGAAGCCGGACTCCTCAAGCAGTGCAGCATCAGATAAATAAGATATGCAGTTCCCCCATACAGTGTAAAATATAACGTTAGCACATAGTCCAATCACTAAAATGAAATAAAAATATTTTTTCTACCTTTGTTGTCTGACCATTTTTTCTCTGATCATGCTGGTCCCGATCTGAGGCTTCTGCTTTCCTGTCTTCTTTTAGTCTTATTTTAGCAGTCTTCTTTTAGTCTGTGGTCCATCTGCCATTTCTTATCTCTTCTTTTGTTTTCTTCACATCCTTCCATTAGCCTATTTCCAATTCTGGTAACCCTGCCCAGTATCAGCCTCCTTTCAAGTCCTCCCCTCCCAGTACCTTCCAATGTCAACTGTCTTGCATTCCCAGTACTGCCTCTGGTGTCCATTCCCTTCCAGTCCCCCTCCTTCCCCACTGTCTAGTCCCTTATAGTCCAAATACCATTGCAGGTATCAGCTTACTTCCACTCCCAAGGCCACCCCCCCCCCTGTCAGCTCCCTTTCAATTACCCTATCCTCTGTCCATCACCTTCCAGTGCCTTCCCCACATGTCAGCTCCCTTCTAGCCTCCTCCCCATTACCCAGTCACCTACCAGTCCCATCCCCAAGTATCAGCTCACTTCCAGTCCCCCTTCAGTATCATCCCCGGTGTCAGCTCACTTCCAGCCCCCTCCTTCCCCTGTGTCAGTTCTCTTCCTACCCCCACCTCCCCTGTGTCAGTTCTGTTCTTACCCCCACCTCCCCCTGTATCAGCTTTCTTCCTGCCCCCACCCCACTCCCCATGTCAGCTCCCTTCCTGTACCCTCCTTCCCCTGGCAGACCATCTCAGCATCTGTTCCATTCTAGTCCCATTCTCCCATCCCCCTGCATCAGCCCATTTGTAGCCCTACCCCCCCCCCCCCCCCCAATTTTCTTTCAACTTTCAGGGCCAGCAGCTCACTCCTCCCCCACCCTCCATCAGCCCACTTCTAGTTCTAGCATCCTGTCTTCTTCTAGTGCTAGCAGCTCTCTCCTCCCCCATCAATCCATTTCCAGTCCCAAGCTATTTCCAATCCTAATTTCCCCCATCAACCCATTCCAGTCCTAGCTCCCCCATCAGCCCATTACCATTCTACCTCCAATAAGCTCATTTTCAGTCCTAGCCCCCCCAGTCTGTCCATTTCCAGTCCTAACTCCCCCAACCAGCCCATTTCCAATTCTAGCCCACCTAATCAGCCCATTTCCAGCCCTAGCCCCCCTATTCTGCCCATTTCCAACAACCTCTTTGCAGTGCTAGCCCTCCATCAGCCCATTACCAGTTCTAGCCCCATCAGTCTGCCCATTTCCAGTCCTAACTCCCCCAACCAGCCCATTTCCAGTTCTAGCCCACCTAATCAGCCCATTACCAGTCCTTCCCCCCCAGTCTACCCATTTCCAGCCCTAACTCCCCCAATTAGCTCATTTCTAGTCCTAGCCCCCCCCCCAATCTACATATTTCCAGCCGTAACTCCCCAAATTAGCTCATTTCCAGTCCTAGCTCCCCTGACCAGACCATTTCCAGTCCTAGCCACCTCAGTCTGCCCATTTCCAGTCCTACCCTCCCAATCAGACCATTTATGGAGCTACCCCCACCCCCTCCCAAGCCCAGTCCAGCCCTGCCCTGTTCTGCCCATTACCGGCCCGCGGTTCATCTTTGCAGAGCCGCGGGAAGGAAAAGCATTTCTCTTCTTTCCCGCAGCTCTGTTAAAGTTGAGCCCGCCAGTGCTGAAGGTAATCTAAGCATTTCCTGTCTCATGGGAGACAGGAAATGCCTAGATTACCGTCAGCGCCAGCAGGCTCAACTTTAACAGAGCCACAGGAAAGAAGAGAAATGCTTTTCCTTCCTGTGGCTCTGCAAAGATGAGCCAGGATGCCGGCAAGCTCTTCCGGGTCAGCACAGGAAGAGGGGGGTGTAAGGCCACTTATTTTTCTGCTGCTGCTGCCAAGAAGTAGCGGCAGTAGCTTGCCCTGCAGTTTTGTTTTGTTTTTTTAAATTTGAAGGCCGAGTGAGGCAATCTTTTTGGGGGCATTGTTTGCTGCCTTCAAAATGTTGCTGCCTGAGGCCACTGCATATTTATAGAGTCACCCCTGTTTGTACTGCAGCACCATGATGGGTGACTGCTGCAGTGTTTACTTATGTTAGCCTACACAGAATTTCAGTGGGATTCAAACTTTCATCCCTTTGCTAACAACACTGTTTCTCAGACCATGAAGCTACTACAGCTGTTTCAAGCCACAACTACTGTTCATCCTTTTTGTGATCATGTTGAGGGGGTTACAGTGTCATTCTTCATTTTTTACTCCTGCTGGGATTCAGAGCACAAACTTCAGACCTCAATGTCACAGACCTGAATAATGCATTCTCCTACATGCTTGGTTTTGTCACACTGACAAAGCATATTGTTTTTGCGAGATGCTTAATGTAACATTTAATACTAAAATGACTTGTCCCACAAAAGCATCCATGTGCACAATATTAGCTGCCAAATTCCAGCAGGAGTACATTGGGGCAGCAAGGCTGTACAGCACGCTCTTCCACCTCCATGCATCATCCAGCACACCCATCTCCATATAAGCAGCATGATCACTCATGTATTCTGCTGATAACTGGCATACCTGGTCTGCACTATGGCACTTTGCTCTTTAGGACGTATCACACATACATCACCTGCAGAGGATGTGCAGATTACCACTCATGCCCAGTCATTCTTGCTATGCCCTCATTGCGGTCATTGTCACTCCTCCTTTGCATGCTCATATCCACTTCTATTCCACCCACTGATATCACAGCAGATGACATGAGCACCCCTCACGGATACAGTCCAACTGCCTCCTACAATATCAACCCACTCACTGTGTAACACGCATGAGACATATGGCTATGACATATCCATTCCCTTTACTCCCATCCAGCACCCCAGTTCTGACTTCTAGATAGGTTCCCTTATCCCGCGTGTTAATCCGCCCACTTGCCACTCTTAATGGCAGCTTTCCCTCTAACGCCTGCTAACTGGCCACTAGCGACCTTTCTGCAGTAACATCTCCCCCCCTGCCATTAATGCCCAAAGGGGACCTTAATGCTGCCATTTTTGCATGTTAAGGACACCTTAAAGAGGCATCCTGAACACACCTTAGTAGACATACCCCTTGGACGACATTCTGGTATTTTCAAGGGATTTCAGTTCGCACTAAATTTTAAACCATCTAAGTGCAGATTGTTGTATACAAATGCAAGTTTCTTGGGCATAAGAAGCCCAATATTCTTCTGGGCAGGTTATGCGCTGCTATGGCGCATAGCCCTGCCCACCAACACTTCACCCTGGATATTCAATGCCGGGGTCATATGCAGCCCCAGAATTGAATATCTGGAGATCGTCGTACACGCTGGAAGCCTCATTAGGTAACCGGGCAGCAGTGATATTGCATGCTGCATGGTTAGCTCCTGCACTGAAAGATAGATGCGGGGTTTCCTCTCCTATCTTTTTTGGTGCAGATTGTTAACTGGGCAGCATGCAATATTGCCGCTTCCCAGTTATCACTTGTCGCTGCCTCCACTCTGCCCCGGGACACCTCCGACATGCCCCAATGCTAACTGGATAGCATCAGGGTACGTAGAGGAGTTAGAAGGGGATAGTCAACGGCGCTAGCTGTGTGTCATTGAATATCCCAATTTTAGGAATTTACAAGTTTACTGGGCTGTAAACCATATAAATGCCTTTTGAATATCAGGCACAAGGTGTCCGAATGAGATATAGAGGTATGTTTACTAAACTGCGGTAATGTAGCAGCAGCTATGTTAACACACGTTAGGTAACGTTAACGTGCGCTATGTAACGTTAACGCATGTTAATCTAACCTAACGCGCATTAGCGTTCCCGGCCACAGTAAACACCGCAGAGGGTGAAGAGAGGGTGAAGAGAAGGGGTCAATGGGTGGGGAGTGGGCGAGGAGAGGCTCCCACGATACCAAGGCAAGGAACTGAAGGGCTGGAAACTACCGTGAGTGAAAACCTGGCGTTAGATACACATTTGCAGGAGAGAGAAAACATTTTAGTGTCAGCAATGTACAGCCTAGGCAGGGAGCCTGAGAAATGTGAGAGCAGTGCTCCATCTGCAGCAACAGTATAGTGGCCAAGTATGAAAGGCCACTATGGTGATGGTGCAAAAGGGGCATAGGGGGACTGCAGTCAGGACAAGCAGTGAGGGCAGCTGGAGCACAGGGTGAACTAGGCCGTCACCCAGGTGGCACATAGGAACATAGAAACTGGAAATCAGCAGGACAGCAGCTGACCAGGGCCAAACATGCCCAGTAGTCCGTGTTCCACAGTGTTCCATCCAGGGGACATTACCCAGAAAGTACCCCAAAATTCACACAGGTACCACTATGCCTGTAATAGGGCAAGCAGTGCACATCTGGGGACCACATGTCCTGCGCTGGTACCCTTTCCTGCATTGCGCCACTTTGTGCTTGCCTCGCCTGTGCCTGATCTGCATGGCACCACCACTCCTCTGTCCACCCATCATTGTGACTATCCTGCCACCTCCACCTCCACTGGGGGACACGTATTCCCATCATCTGCCACCCACTGTCTTTCCAGTACTTTACATTGCCAACACCCTGTGCTGTGGTACAGTTGCTCCAACATGTTTGTCAACAGTACTGGCAGTGACATGCGATGCCTGCAGATATGGCAGGTCCAGCAGCTCCCAGCTCTCCCTCCTTCCATCACCTGTTCATTGCCTTTCCTCGGTGCTCTATCCAGTGTTAGGGTTACATCTGTTCCTATGCCTCACAGGTCATGCATGTCAACCTCAAGCACCTTGCAGCCCTTAGGGCACACTAACCTAGGGCACCGTAACAATGTTAGGGCACCTCAACCTATTGTTCCATAACCCTGGATGCCTTCTAAGGTGCCTTGTCCAGGGGTGTCTAATACGGCGCTTAGCCTAAGGAGCCCTATAGGGTGCCTTATGAGGCACCTAACAAGGCACCTTATAAGGCATCTTACAAGGCACCTTATAGGGCACCTAACAAGGCACCTTATAAGGCACCTTACTTATAAGGCACCTTACAAGGCACCTTGTAGGGCACCCAACAGGGCACCTTATAAGGCACCTTACTTATAAGGCACCTTGTAATGAGCGTTGGTCTAAGACACCTTGTAACGAGCGATAGCTGATACGGCTTGCCGTAACGATACACCGCCCATGCCTTTATATGAAGTCTGACAATTTATTGTTTTTACCATTTACTACAGACAGTTTGTTCTTAATTAGATAGTATGTCATTCACTAAAAGAACCATTCCGCTCTAAGTCTCTTTTTCATCGTATTCCTCAGGGCTTGTTTGACCTCTTGATTCCTCAGACTGTAGATCAGGGGGTTTAGCATAGGAATCACCACAGTATAAAACACAGATGCTACTTTATCATAATTGGAATAGCTCGAGCTGGGCCGTAAATACATAAATATAATTGTCCCATAAAGTATTCCTACTGTGGTAAGGTGGGAGGAACAGGTAGAAAAGGCTTTCTGTCTCCCCTTTGTAGAATGAATTCTAAGGATTCTAGTTAGAACGTAGGCATAAGAGATTAGAATGGTCAGAAGAGACAACATGACATTAAAACCAACAGCAATAATAAGTGTGAGCTCGTTAATAAAAGTATCTGAGCAAGAGAGCTCCAGAAGTGGAGGGACATCACAGTAAAAATGATTAATAACATTGGACCCACAGAAAGATAAGTGAAATGTACAAATCGTATGTATCAAGGCATTACAAAAGCAAACTGTATAAGCACTAGTGACTAGCTGGACACATAACAGTTTATTCATTATTAGTATATATTGGAGTGGCTTACATATCGCTACATAACGGTCATATGCCATCACTCCCAGGAGGAGGCACTCTGCAGTTCCAAAAAAAATGAATAAGCATAACTGTGCTGCACAGTCATTAATAGAGATAATTTTCTGCTCTTTGAATAAGTTGGAAAATGTGTTGGGGGTTATAGTTGAGGAATAACAGAAATCTATGAAGGACAAATGACTAAGGAAAAAATACATTGGAGTATGGAGCTGGGGAGCCACTCTGATTAGCAAAATGATTCCGACATTGCCCAATAGCGTCATCAAATACACAAGTAGAAAAAAGATGAAGAGCAGAATTTGAAATGTTGAGTCATCTGTGAGTCCAACAAGAAGAAACTCGGCCACTGAGGTCTGGTTCTTCCATTCCATTGAGTCAGCCAATGCCATCATCTGGTCAATAACAATAACAATAACACATTGAAAGTAAACCTGTTCTATACATGAATCGAAACCTCAGTCTTGTACAGCAATTGCTTTCTGCGGACACTGAAGCTCATTATAAGAGCAGGAGAGCATCATGCCAGTATAGTGCAATCTGCCCAGACAGTCTTTTCACTTTTCCTAAACTTCATGGTTCAGGCAAATAAGACCCAAAATTTTAGTTAGGTAAAAGTAGTATAGGCCTGATTCACATTTTTTTTTACCCATTGACACCAAATGAGAAGAATCCTTGTTGAAGTAGTCAGATGATGCAATAATGTAGATACCCAGAAGGTGCTGTGAACTTGAGAATGAATCAAGAGAAAATGAAGGAATGCTTTAGAATTTGGCAGCTACAATTTAATTGTAATAATTTAAGGCTATGCATTTTAACTGTAATAACCCATGGGAATGGTACAGTGCAGGGGGTCTTGTGCACACATATCAGATATGATCACCCATAGATTAGTTCCTGTTGATATTAAAGTAGCTAAATAGGAGGTTAAGACAGTGGAAAGCCCCAGAATTATGCTTGAGTACACAGGGGGAGAAATGGCCAAAAGAAAAAAGGAGGTAATGGTCCTTCTGTATAATTCTCTGGTGAGACTTTAATTGTATTACTGTGTGCATTTCTGGGGCCCACACTTTCTAAAGGATATAAACCAGAGGAAGTTGATCCAGAGCCAGCTACTAAAATAGTTATCACTTTGCATCATAAAGCATGTGGGTGATGGACTTAAAGATCTAAGTATGCGCACCCTTTAGCAATGGTGGGATAGAGGATCCCCAAGGCCAGCCTGTCCACTAGACAGCAGACCCTGGTGGTTGGCACAACATGATTTTCTTGAAGCAGTGGCTTTGTGCCACCTCTTTGGTATCCACGGCAGGCCATGCGCTTCAGCACCCGTGTTGTGAAAACCACAGCCTGATGCTCCTGACACCCTCCAATGCAATGTCTTGTTTGTGTGGGCACCGAAGCGCTGACACATGTCTACTGCTTTAAAATCAGAGGAAAGGCCATGCCACCGCCCCTCCTTAAGATAGGAAGATGGATTCAACAGGCGGCACAGAAGGAGGAGAGGGATGAGGGGGATGTGGTGGGAGGAGAGGGGAGGTGCTGGGGGGCTCCTGCCTGGGACGGCAGAAATCCTTGGCTGGTCCTGTCTTTCACCTTCACCGTATAACCCCTCAAGAGCTTCCTTTCAACTGGAATAGGGCTATCTCCTGCTCATTTCTTCCACAGAGGTATCTCCCATCTCCCATCTTTCCTCCAAAGTAGCCTCTGACAATATCCATCTGAGCAGCTAGTGTGGATCGATACTTATTTTACTTCCATTCTGATAATGGCACTAGAACTTTTTCTTGACTGATAAAAAAGGTAGTTGGTAGTAACCCCATTTTTATGTCTTTTGAAAGTATGAATCTCAAAATCTTTGAAATGACAACAAATCTGGAATAGTAAAAGCAAAACATCTGCAGTGGCTCCATCATTCAAACACACCCCTCCCCACATCCCAACCCACCCAGGAACTCTATCTTGCCTTTCTCTATCCCTACTATCATTTTCCATTCCCCTACCTCCTCTGTTCCTGTGATGCTTCTGTTTGGCTCTCGTAGTTCTTGTGGATCAAATGCTCACATGGCACCATGGGTTTTCAGTTCATGTGGTACCGCAGTTCTTAAACAGCGGCTCCAGCTTGCTATGTGTCTGACCTTCACTGGCTGGGTGCTAACCAGCACATTCACACCCCGCCAAAAAATGGCAGACACCAACTCTGGCCGAAAACAGCATTATTTAGATAGATAGATAGATAGATAGATAGATAGATAAAACTTGCAGACACCAGGAAAACATTTGCAGTGACCACAATATTCCTTACCTCTCCCCTCATCTCACCGAGACCATTCTTCTCTCCTGCTCACTTGCTTTCCTTCCTTTTCTCTTCCCCTCCTTAACCTTTTACACTTTATGCTTCCCTTTCTCCTACTTGCATTGTCTGCCCTTCCATTGTCCTTCCCCACTCTCTCACCCTTCACTTCCATCCAATCTCTCTACCACCATACTCTCTCCCTCTCCATTCATTCTCTCTGTTTCTCTCCCTTCTACAGCCTTATGTAAATCTTTCTCTTTGTCCCTCCCCTTCAGCCCTCATAGACCTTTCTCTTCCTCCCCACACACACACTCCCAGCATCCTCTCTTTCACATTCCCTGTCTCCTTCAGCCTTCCCAGGTATGGCAAGATCTACTGTACAAACCATGCACTCACAATGGGCAGTAGTCTTGGGAGGGCCCTACAGGTGGCACAATGAGCTAACCAGGCTCAGCTGTGGGGAAGGCCAGCAAAGGATGGCACAGTGGCCAATGGTGAGTGTCAGACAAGAGGTTAAAAAAGCATGGGGTTTTTGAAGCTCATGTGTATGTTGCATGAGCTCCAAAACCTTGTTATGGCTTTTGCCATTGCCTTTTCTACCTGTTTAGCCACTTAAGGTTCATCAGAAACAATCACCCCTAGGTCCCGCTCTTCTTTCATGGACAGAAATACTTCAAACCCTATACCATACCACTCCCTTGGAGTTTTGCAGCTCAAATGTATGACCCTACATTTTCTAGTGTTAAATCTCAGCTGTCGAATTCTAGACCATTCTTCAAGCTTAGCTAGATCCCTCCTCATGTTATCTACTCCTTACTGGATGTCTATTCTATTGCAGATTTTGGTATCAGCCGCAAAGAGGCAAACTTACCCAACAGCCCTTCTGCATTATTACTAACAAAAATGTTAAAAAGAATTGGACCAAGGAGAAAACCCTGAAGCACACCACTGGTAACATCCTTCTCCTCAGAGTGAGCTCCATTTACCTGTACCCTTTGTTGCCTCTCACTCAACCAATTTCTACCCAGTCATTCACTATAGGGTCCATTCCTAGGTGCTCAATTTATTTATAGGTTGCCAGTATGGAATGGTGTCAAAAGCTTTACTAAAATCTAAGCACATCACATCTAGGGCTCTCCCTCAGACTAAAGTTCTGGTCACCCAATCAAAGAAATCAATCAGATTTGTCTGAGAAGACCTGCCTCTAGTAAACCCATGCCACCTTGGACATTGAAATACATTGGACTCCAGAAACCTTATTATCCTTAGTTTATCAGCATTTCCATTAATGTACTCACCACAGAGGACAGACTATCTGCCCTGGTCACCCAATCAAAGAAATCAATCAGATTTGTCTGACAAGACCTGCCTCTAGTAATTGTAATAATTTAAGGCTATGCCACCTCGGACCTTGAAATCCAATGGACTCCATAAACCTTCTTATCCTCAGTTTATTAGCGTTTCCATTAATGTACTCACCACAGAGGACAGACTCTCTGGTCTGTAGTTCTCAACCTCATCCTTAATTCCACTTTTGTGTAAAGGGACCACATGTGCCTTTCTCCAGTCCTCTGGGACCACTCCCATCTCTAAAGAAGCATTGAAAAGGTCAGTCAGTGGAGTTGCTAGAACTTCCCTAAATTCCTTCAGTAGGCTTGGAAGTATCCCATTTGGACCCATTACTTTGTCTACTTTTAGTTTAACTACTTCCTCGTGAACACAATCTTCTGAAAATTGTTCATGATCCCCTTCACTTTTGTTCCTATTTGGGGGGGGGGGGGGATTCTGAGGTCCTGCTGCTGTCCCTTCATCTGTGAACACAGAACAAAAATATTTATTGAGCAATTCCACTTTATCCTAATCAGCTTCTACATATTATTCTATACTGCTTCGGCTGCAAGATGAAGTGGTATAGAAGAACTACTATATATATATACAAATATAAATATGCCTCTCTTTCACCCTTGAGTCTGACAATAACACTTTTGCATTTGCTTCACTCACTAATATATCTGAAAAATGTCTTGTCCACCATTTCATTGCATTGACCATTCCTTCTTCTCTTTGTATCTTTGCTTTCCTGACTACCTTCCTAGTTTCTCTATGTTTTCCAAATCTTGATGTTTGTCTTCCTCTTTCTGTGATCTCTTGTATTTTATGAAAGCCACTCTCCTTTTGTTAACCTTTTCAGCTACTTCTTTTGATGTGTTGCTCTTAAAATATCCCCTTTCACCTTTGTCCATTGCCTTTCTACATCCCCCAGCTGTTCCCATCCCATTAATGACTCCTTGAGATATTGTCCTATCTTAACAAAGTTAATTTTCTTAAAGTCTAAGACATTCACTTTTGATGGAATGTATCAGCCCTAGTCCTAATACTGAACCACACCATCCAGGATCTCCTTACTTCTAGATGACACTGCAGTAGGGTGTGGCAATCAACATCTGGTATTTTGAAATCACCTATCAGTAACACTTCTCTTTTCATGGCAATACAGTGTATGTTTTATATTTAATCTCTGTCCATTTCTTCTCCCTATGAAGGAGATCTATATATCACACCACTGCAAATGGATTTCCTGTTCCCTCTTTCAAGTTTAACCCACAGTGTCTCCTCGCTCCCTTTAGAGCCATGTAATTCTTTAGCTTTAATATTACTTTTTACATATTTTGCCACTCCTCCTCCCCTTCTTCCTATCCTGTCCTTTCTGAATAAAGTATAGCCTGGTATAATTACATTCCAGTCATGTTTGTCTGTGAACCATGTCCCCATAATTATCACTAAAGCCAAGTCAGCCTCTTCCATTGAAGCCTCAATATCTGGTATCTTATTTTCTATGCTATAGGCATTCATGCACACTACTTTCCAAATGTTGCCCCTTTTACCCATTTATACAGAGCTATTTAATGCTTTACATACCTGAGGGCTTTTACTTATCTGGGGACTTTCTTCATTCATCCCCAATGAATCTAGTTTAAAGCCCTCTTCAGTAGATTAGCCAGTCTGCTGCAGAAGACACTTTGACCCTTTTCGGATAGATGGATTCCATCTCTGTTCTGCAGTCTTTGGAAAATCACCCCATAGTTCAGGAAACCAAAACACTCTTGATGACACCATCCATGCAGACATACTTTCATCTCCAGGATGTGAGCTTCTCTGCCTCAGCCTTTACCCTCAACTGGGAGGAATGAAAAGAACATCTCTTGCACACCTATCTGCTTCACCCTCTGCCTCAGAGCCATGAAGTCACTCTCAATACACTCTGTAACATCTCAGATTTTGGCACCTGTCAGACAGCACACCTCCCTAGACATCAAGTCTGGCCAGCAGATGGACATCTCAGTACATTTCGGAAGAGAGTCATCAACCACCACTATCTTTTGTTTCCTTGAGGTCACTGATTCTTTAGTTTTGGGGTGTTTGAGCTCTGGTTCTTCCCTTTCCTGGGATGCTTTCACCTCCTCCACTCCCAGGGCTGCATACTGATTCTTCAATGAGAGAGCTGGAGGAGTTGGATTGTTGATTCTACAGACTCTGGTGATTCATACCCAACTCTCTTCATTCTGTAGCATACCATCTTCATCTCTGTCATAGATGCTTCAAGAAGCATCTCATAAATGTACTTCTCACTGTCTCAGATGATTCTCAGCCTCGCCATTTCTTCTCTGAGCTCCTCCACTTGTTTCATGAGGGCTTCAGCTTGCAGGCATCTTGCACATGGACCATTTTCTTGACTGGTATCAGAATGTCTGACAAAGGCAGAAGCTATAAAGGGAGCAACAGCTTTAGCAATATCATTTTCCCAGTCATCATTCAGTTGGAGGAGCTTTGGTACCTGTTGAAGTTAACGAGAGAGACCTACCAAAGGTCCCTAACTTTTACGCAGCTGTCCTTTAAGAAAAAAAGTATTATATGTGCTCTAACAGCATAGTGCTATGTCCCTGTGTGTAGATCTGCTTCCTTGCTAGACAGTTATTACTATTCGCTAGTAAATTTTGATATTATGTGGCTGAGGTATATAGATTAATGTGTTCCCTTTGTAAAATTACCTAATCAAAGTTCTTTCAAGAATAGCAAATTGTTTACTTTTCGTATCTATCCAAATGTGGAACTATTTGCTTCCTATATTTTCCCTACCAAACAATAAAAATCTGTTATATTTTGTCCATTGCTAGTGCAATGCCCTTGTGCACCCCATGTTATAGTCACCAAAGTACCATTCCCAAGCAGATTTATATCAATAGACTTGCAGACAAGACAGAAAGATCCAAGAATCACAAGTCGATATCTTGAAGAATTTAATTTGCACCCTTGCTTAAAACTGTTGCATCTGACCCAAGACTAAGGGCCGGGGGCATTAAACATATGGAATTTTGCTGCATAAGAAGAAATATCCTTCAATATACATGACTCTATTTCTACAGTAGACTGCCACAATGAAATTTAGAAAGTTTTAGTGTCATCTCTCTAGGAATTCAGAAGAACACCTGTATCCAACATTTGACTATTGCTTATCAGCACTTTGCAACGTTTCCTATTACATATGTTAAAAATCAGTGAGTATAAGCAAAATATTATAAGACCTCACCAAAAATCAAGGCAGTAACTATAACTAAAGGGTCATTTTTTCATTAAGTTGCCAGTTTGGAAAAGAAGATAACTAGATCTATTTTATCTACATTTATCTGCTTTCAAAGTTGGATTTCTCAGGAACCTGTTTGGGTTGGGGAGTAAACTTTGAATGTGATTTACCTGGGGTTGCTCCATTATGTGCTAAGGCCATTGCACTTGGCTCACAATGCTGCTGTCTGTGTGATTCAGAGGTTACGACGACCTGATCATGTTACATGAGCTTATAATGATCTGCATCGGTTGCCATTTCCTTTTAGGCTACAATTTAAATGTTTATGTCTGGTGTTTATGGCCTCGGTTTCAGAGTTCTTTACGGTCAGCAGCCAGGGATTTATTGACAGTTCCATTGACTAGAATGAACCAGTTGGAAACTACACATGCCAGGGTTTTCTCAATGGAAGGGCCAGCTCTATGGAATTTATGTGTGTTATATTGTAAATCATTTAGAAGTTATGATAGGCGGATTATAAATGTTTTGAAATAAATAAAATAAAACATTTAATTTTCAGATTCACAAGTTTAGTTTCTCCATTGTAACTCTAGACAGGGAAATAGAAGGGGTGCAGTACCTTGATTCAGTTGTATCTATGTTGAAAGAATTTTCAACATTATGAAAAATCACTTTTGCTAAAGAGACAAAGATACCCACAATATTGTGCAGGTGGCTTAGTGAAATTTGCCAACTATGTGCACTGTTATGTTATTTATATATTGGTATAACCATATGTACCAAGGGCTGGTACTTCATTGCTATTTGTAAATCTACTGGATGTCAACTGAAGAATTTTATGGAAAGGAAAAGATCAACAACAAAATAGGTAAATCATTTTTTCCAGGATCATGAAATTACTTACTGAAAATAAAATACTGATGTTATTTATTTCATTTGCTTACTCACTTTCATCAAAAATGCTCAAAGCAAACAACATCATAATAAATCATATTTCATAAATAAACAATAAAATTCTGCAACAAAAGTATGTTAATCACTTGGATGTTTGCACTAAAATACTTTTATTTGAATATGTCTCATAACTGTCAACACGATGCAATTGCTGAGGAAGACTTGGAATCATTACATGCGAACAGCTTGCTGTAGGATCACACTCCTCCTTTTATATAAACTGTAATCATAAGTCGTGCTTTGCTTTTCTGTCAAGGGAACTATTTGACTGTTCTGTAGTACACTCTAACTTTGACTGCAGACTGTGATCTCAAGAAAGAAATTTAGATTCAGGGAGACAACGGCAAAAATCCTTTTGGAATATGATCCTAAATTTACAAATATTAGCTTTCTTGTCCTTTGTGAATCTTCATCCAATGCTGAGATCTATTCAAAAATCAGATGATATACCAAAGGTTTTTTTTAAATCTATTATATGACTGCTTAAAAAATGTTTAAGATATAGATATATGTGTTACCCAATGTTACTAATCCATGTTGGAACAAATGATACTGCCAGGTATACCTCGGAACGTATCAAAAGTGACTTCATGGCTCAGGAACAGAGGGTGAAGCAGTTAGGTGCACAGGTGGTGTTCTCTTCAATCCTCCCTGTTGAGCGTAAAGGCCAAGGCAGAGAGGCTCGCATCCTAGAGATGAATGCATGGCTGCGTGGATGGTGTCATCGAGAGTGTTTTTGTTTCCTAGACCATGGGATGCTGTTCCAATGGTTGCAGAGCAGAGATGGCATCCATCTGTCCAAGAAAGGTCAACATGTCTTCGGTAGTAGACTTGCTAATCTACTGAAGAGGGTTTTAAACTAGATTTGTTGGGGATGGGTGAAGAAAGCCCCCAGGTAGGTAAAACATTGAATACCTTTATGAAAATGGGTAACAGGGGTAACATATGGAGAGCAAAAGTGGTATTGTCAGACTCAAGGATGCAGGGGAGGAATATTTTATTTATTTTTATTTATTTGCAAAGTTTTTATATACCGCCAATTCCTAAGATCAGTGGTGGTTTACATCAAACAAAATGTCATAATACAGAGAACAATGTAACAATGTAACAATATGTAGACACTGATAAGGATAAAGCGGAATTGCTTAACAAATACTTTTGTTCTGTGTTCACAGATGAGGAACCAGGAGCAGGACCTCAGAAAACACCCACAAATAGGAACAGAAGCAAGAGACATCTTGAACAATTTTCAGAAGACTGTGTTTGTGAGAAACTAGCTCAAATTAAAGTAGACAAAGCGATGGGAATAGATGGGATACACCCTAGAATACTGAGGGAACTTGGGGACGTTCTAGCAGCTCCACTGACTGACCATTTCAATGCCTCGTTGGAGTCGGGAGTGGTGCCAAAGGACTGGAGAGAGGCTCATGTGGTGCCTTTACACAAAAGAGGAAGTAAGGATGTGGTTGACAACTACAGGACGGTTAGTTTAACTTCGGTGGTGAGTAAATTATTGGAAACGATGCTGAAAGAGAAAATAGTGAGGTTTCTGGAGTCCAGTGGATTACAGGATCCGAGGCAGCATGGATTTACCAGAGGCAGGTCTTGTCAGACAAATCTGATTGATTTCTTTGACTGGGTGACCAGGGAGTTGGACCGAGGTAGAGCCCTAGATGTGGTGTATTTAGATTTCAGTAAAGCCTTTGACACTGTTCCTCACAGGCGACTTATAAACAAACTAAGCACCCTAGGGATGGACCCTAAAGTTACTGCTTGGGTTAGAAATTGGTTGGGTGGGAGGCGACAAAGAGTACAAGTAAATGGAGCTCACTCTGAGGAGAAGGGTGTGCCCCAGGGATCTGTCCTTGGTCCAATTCTTTTTAACATCTTTGTTAGTGATATAGCGGAAGGGCTGTCAGGTAAGGTTTGCCTCTTTGTGGATGATACCAAAATCTGCAATAGAGTAGACACCCAGGAAGGTGTAGATAACATGAGTAGGGATCTAGCTAAGCTTGAAGAATGGCCTAGAATTTGGCAGCTGGGATTTAATGTTAAAAAATATATGGTCATGCATTTGGGCTGCAGCAATCCAAGGGAGCAATATAGTATAGGAGGTGAAGTACTTTTGTCCACTAAAGAAGAGCGGGACCTAGGTGTGGTTGTGTCTGATGAGCTTAAAGTAGCTAAACAGGTAGAAAAGGCAATGGCAAAAGCTAAAAGGATGCTTGGGTGCATACGGAAAGGAATGGCTAGCAGAAAAAATGAGGTGATAATGCCTCTGTATAAGTCTTTGGTGCGACCTCATTTGGAGTATAGTGTGCAATTCTGGAGACCGCACCTTCATAAGGATGTGAACAGGATGGAGTCAGTGCAGAGGGTGGCTACTAAAATGATTAGTGGTCTTCATTACAAAGCATATGAGGACAGACTGAAGGATCGTAATAGGTACACCTTAGAGGAAAGGCGGGATAGAGGTGATATGATTGAGATATTTAAATACCTCCGTGGCATAAATGTTCAGGGAGAGAGCCTCTTTCAATTGAAAGCAAGTTCTGCTACGAGGGGACATGGGATGAGGGTGAAGGGAGATAAATTCAGGAGTGATATGCGGAAATCTCTGAGGTCTCCATATGAATTATTTAAGCTCTCTGATGTTATGGTCTCAAAAAGGCTGGATTCACGCAGGCGACATCTCTTGTGTCCTCTAGGAGAGGTAAGGATACAAAATACTGCTCTGAGTAAGAGAATAGTAGACAAACAGAAACATAGAAACATGATGACAGAAAAAGACCACATGGCCTATCTAGTCTGTCCTTCCATATCAACAACTACAACAGTCCCCTTTTAACCTTTAGAGATCCTCTGTGTTTGTCCCATGCTTTTTTGAATTCAGTTACTGCCTCATCTCTACCACCTCCACTGGGAGACTATTCCATGGATCCACTACTCTTTCCGTAAAGAAATATTATGCCACAGGAGATCTTTATAGTTCAGAGTCAAGTGTGAATAAACATGAATGGATTAACACACAAAACCTGTGCTAGTAGATATCAAAATTTGAAAGCTGATTAGAGGAATATCGAGAGACTTTTTGTTCATTTTTCCTGGTCTGTGAGTAGTGGAATAATCATACAAACATATTTTTACATACTCACATGCTCCATCTCACTCAAGCTCCATTCCCCTCATTGCCCGATTTTACTTTCTCGCTTCTCATTACCTTGTCACACATGTGTCACCCTCACACACTCCCAAACCTTTTCCTCTAGTTGTCATTTCATATATCCTTCCATTCCTTTTGTGTTCTATTACACACTGTCCCACCCTGAATGCACCATTTACACTCTTTCACTCTCACATAAGCCCCTGGTCAGGAATCTGTCATCATATGAGAAACCTGATACCTCGGAGTCCTGATGGGCACAGATCTCTCTTTGTAACTTCATATCAGGCAGTTGATAACAATAATATTTTTTAACTTAGCATGTTGTGGAGGCTTAGACCGTTTTTAGCACTTAATGATTTCCAGAATATTCTTTTTTATTAAATCTTTTTATTTGAATATTAGAACATATAAAAAGTACACATTATTGGTGCAAACGTGACACAGAGTTCCAAAAAAGACAGTACAACAGTGTTAAGTGGCAACAACAGGAGCTCTGCAACTTCCCATCCACCACACCAAAATACAGACAAACAATAATCCAGCCTTCCAAAGATATATCAAGGTCCACCTGTGACCTATTCCATAAGCCCCTCTTCCCATTCCTCCTACCTTCCACCCCATCATCTCTCCTAAATGCATTCATAGCAGCTTAACCTGATAAACCTTTAATGCAGGTATGTTAAAATGTGAACATGATAAAGTTGCTCCTTAATTATCCTCCTTACTTATATTCCTCCAAATTCCAAAAACTGAGATCACATATCTCTCAGCTGTTTTATATTACCTTTTAACTCCTGGGAAGTTTTTCCATACTGAAGATTTCCTAGATTTTTGCCAGTCACTCTGTCAACTGAGGAGTTACTAATGTTACTAATGGTATGCTGCAAGAATTTCTCAATGTCCTCTAGAATACCTGAAAAATGTTACAAGTGAACGTTTTGGAAAAACCTGAGAGGAGTTTCACACAAAGTCTCTACACTGTCCTTTGATCCAAAGGTTTGAGCCTCTAAAAAGGAAGGCAGTTATGGTGACCTGTCTAGCCCTACCGCTCTTTTCCTTTTATGTCTAATGAAATCAAAGATTGATACTAGCATAAAGGGGGAAATATAAGGAGAAACTAATTGATCTCAACATGTTACTCACCAAGTCCACCAAGAAGTCCCTAGAAATGGGTGATGCAGTACTCTGAAGCAATCAAAAATCATGGATCCTCCAAACTGACCTCAAATGTGAGAGCATCCTTTGTTTTAATGCCACTTATAGCTTACCCACACTCAAAGAATTATCAGAGCTCAGCAGGCAGAATTACTGGTCCCTAATGTATGCTAAACCACCAGAATTACATCGTCATTGCTCCCCCTGAAATGCTGAAGTGGGAAAAGCATAAAATCTGAAAAACATAGCTGCGAAACGTAGGTTGCTTGGTTAAAGAACCCCCTATAGTTCATATTAATCTCTTGGCAATATGTTCCAAAATATGAGGGCTTAGCTTGATAATATAGCTTCATAATATCCTACTTCAAAGTGCAAACTTAGCACGCAGATTATAGAGATATAACATCTCAAGCTGATGATAACGCTGCGGTGCTCAACCAATGCTTCAATTTTCAGCAGACTGCCAGGCAAAAGCCAACCATGGCTAATGGTTTTGCCACGATAACAGCAACTTTGTCAAAGGCATTCTAAAACATAATATTTGCTTGGGAAAGACAACTCTATAATCAATGTCATTCTGATATTCTCCTTTACCTCTGTGTCCAGCTTCCTTGCATCCTGCTTTTTATCGGTCTGTATGGAAGCATTCCAGGTGACCATAAACAGCCTGATTCCATCCCAGACATAAATCCCCTCTGTATGTCCCGTCTGAGCTGGATGTACAGAGGGGATTGCAATTCTGATCCCATGGGGTACGTCTAGGCCTGTGGGATCAGAACTGCGATCAAGCATGTATGTGCAGGCCGGAACTGCGATTCAGTCCAGACTGCATGTACATACACAGCCCCCTAACTCAGTCAGGGCTTTTAAATGGAGCCACAGTGCTATGGCATCCTGTTGCTGTTGGCACCGTGGCTCCATTTAAAAGCCGTGATGCTGGCTGCCTGCAACAAATGCTAATTCCCTGTAGCCCGACCCCCAGATCTGGCCTCCTAAGGCCAGGGTTGGGCTGCAGGGAATGTCCCCTGCACACCCCCCCCCCCCCACTGCCCCATCCCTGCGCCAGCAGCCACAAAACTAAGGGTCCAGGGAAGTTTCCACCTCAGAGGTGGAATAACTTCCCCAAACATGTTGCCAGCCCTGGATGCACAGGGCCAACTTTAGAAATGGCCCTGTACGTCCAGGGCCGGCGACCGTCCACTGCCTACCCAGACTCTGCCCCTGGGCCGCCCATTCCCCATCCCCATCTAACTTCCCTGCATAACTGGCGGGGAAGTTATTTGGGGAGCAGGAGAAGCAACGAATAGCTATTTGTGGCTCAGAATAACTCCAAAACTCTATTCTCTGTAATTCTCTTAAGGTTATGACCCCAGTGCTTTTCAGGCACAATGATATTGTAGTGCTTATAGGGTTTCCAATAGATGAGGTGTGCAACTTTATTGTGCCTTTTATGTATAGAAATTTTCTGCCATCAGAGCTTCATAGTCAGCTATGAGTTGAGTCACTGTTTCTAGCTCTTTCATACAAAATCTGCAGATGTCTGTTTTACCACTTTTTTGAATGCTCACTGTAAACCATCTCCTCAGGGGCAGTTTCTCCAAATGGGTTATTTCTGCACATACGTACCAGGACAGTCATGAGCTCCACTTCTAAGCCAGGGGATGTGGAGTATAATCTCAGTCTCTCAAATTTACTAATAGTGTTTGGCGTAGTACTTGCATTGTGCCAAAGAGAGCTTCCTTCTGCAGTTCATATGATGTAATAGGTATGGATTTGTTGAAATGTGCTTGGAAATTCTTCTCTATAAAGCCTGTGGCTTCCAGTATAATGGGAAATATTTTTGTATCTTTCTGCCACATTTTCTTGGTCTCTGACTGCATTTCTTGGTACTTCAGGATCTTCTGCCTCTCCACACAATTCACAGAATAATCACTTGGAACCGACACCTCTATTATCAATGTCATTCTGGTGTTTTTCTCCTTTACCACTATGTCGGGTTTCCTTGCATGTAGTTTCTTATCTGTCAGAATGGGAATGTCCCAGGTGATCGTAACCTCTCCATTCATTTGTCTTGGGGCAGTTTCTCCAAATGAGTTAGTTTTGAACATACCATGACAGCCATGAACCTTACTTCTAAGCCAAGGTATGTGGAGTATAGAGATTTTCTACCATCAGAACTTCACAGCAAGCTATACGGTGAGTCACTATTTCCAGGTCTTTCTTACAGAATCAACATATGTCTGTTTTGCCAGGTTTTTTTAGTGCTCACTATAAACCATCTCATCTGTAATCTGTCCCCTGGGCTACAACTATCAATCGCTCATCCATTGGTTTCAGTTCACCTCTCTTTAACCATTCATGTTTCTGTTCTTGATCGACAGAGGGTTCCTGGAGTAACTATTTATTTATTTAACATTTTTATACCGCATTTTTCCCACTGTATTTGTGCATTTGCCACTTGTTTTCCTAGTTTGCTGATCTAATTCTTTGTGAAAGAAGATGCCTACTTGGGTGTGTAAAAGGTTGTTGTTAGCATACTCATTGGTGAGGAGGTAGAAAGTGATCCTGACAGTGCCAAAGCCAAGAGAACAGGTAGGAGGGACAATAGAGAGTGGAAAAGCTGCTGTTGGCCTTTAATCCTCTCCTCTGTCCCCATCCACAGGTCCTGCAGCAGCAACAAGAGCAGTAGCCTCCCTCTCTCCCTCCCCCCCCCCAAATTTTGGAAGCATTTCAAGTATGCATAATGCAATTACCAGAGGAAGCACACTAGTAGAGAGAAGCCAATGGATCATCTTATGAACACTGACATTCAGCATCAATTGTCAAAACAAGCTAAGTACGAAGAAGGTGCTGATCCCAGATTGTGGATTTTATCCAGAAGTGGAAATAGCAGTGGTGGGAAAGGTACAGGAAAAACAAAATCCCTTTTACATAGAAACATAGAAACATAGAAACATGATGACAGAAAAAGACCACAAGGCCCATCTAGTCTGTCCTTCCATAACAACAACTACAACAGTCCACTTTCTACCTTTAGAGATCCTCTGTGTTGGTCCCATGCTTTTTTGAATTCAGTTACTGTCCTCATCTCTACCACCTCCACTGGGAGACTATTCCACGGATCCACTACTCTTTCCGTAAAGAAATATTTCCGCATATCACTCCTGAATCTATCTCCCTTCACCCTCATCCCATGTCCCCTCGTAGCAGAACTTGCCTTCAATTGAAAGAGGCTCTCTCCCTGAACATTTATGCCACGGAGGTATTTAAACATCTCAATCATATCACCTCTATCCCGCCTTTCCTCTAAGGTGTACATATTAAGATCCTTAAGTCTGTCCTCATATGCTTTATAATGAAGCCCATTAATCATTTTAGTAGCAACCCTCTGCACCGACTCCATCCTGTTCACATCCTTTTGAAGGTGCGGTCTCCAGAATTGCACACCATACTCCAAATGAGGTCGCACCAAAGACTTATACAGAGGTATTATCACCTCCTTTTTTCTGCTAGCCATTCCTCTCCGTATGCACCCAAGCATCCTTCTAGCTTTTGCCGTCACCTTTTCTACCTGTTTAGCTACTTTAAGATCATCAGACACAACCACGCCTAGGTCCCGCTCTTCCTTAGTGGACAAAAGTACTTCACCTCCTATACTGTATTGCTCCCTTGGATTGCTGCAGCCCAAATGCATGACCTTACATTTTTTAACATTAAATCCCAGCTGCCAAATTCTAGACCATTCTTCAAGCTTAGCTAGATCCCTGCTCATGTTATCTACACCTTCCTGGGTGTCTACTCTATTACAGATTTTGGTATCATCCGCAAAGAGGCAAACCTTACCCGACAGCCCTTCCGCTATATCACTAACAAAGATGTTAAAAAGAATCGGACCAAGGACAGATCCCTGGGGCACACCACTGGTAACATCCTTCTCCTCAGAGTGAGCTCCATTTACTTGTACTCTTTGTCGCCTCCCACCCAACCAATTTCTAACCCAAGCAGTAACTTTAGGGTCCATCCCTAGGGTGCTCAGTTTGTTTATAAGTCGCCTGTGAGGAACAGTGTCAAAGGCTTTACTGAAATCTAAATACACCACATCTAGAGCTCTCCCTCGGTCCAACTCCCTGGTCACCCAGTCAAAGAAATCGATCAGATTTGTCTGACAAGACCTGCCTCTGGTGAATCCATGCTGCCTCGGATCCTGTAATCCGCCAGACTCCAGAAACCTCACTATTTTCTCTTTCAGCAGCGTTTCCAATAATTTACTCACCACTGAAGTTAAACTAACCGGCCTGTAGTTTTCAACCACATCCTTACTTCCGCTTTTGTGTAAAGGCACCACATGAGCCTCTCTCCAGTCCTTTGGCACCACTCCCGACTCCAACGAGGCATTGAAAAGGTCAGTCAGTGGAGGTGCTAGAACGTCCCCAAGTTCCCTCAGTATTCTAGGGTGTATCCCATCCGGTCCCATCGCTTTGTCTACTTTAAGTTGAGCTAGTTTCTCACGAACACAGTCTTCTGAAAATTGTTCAAGATGTCCCTCGCTTCTGTTCTTATTTGTGGGTGTTTTCTGAGGTCCTGCTCCTGGTTCTTCATCTGTGAACACAGAACAAAAATATTTGTTAAGCAATTCCGCTTTATCCTTATCAGCTTCTACATATTCCCCCCCTGCACCCTTGAGTCTGACAATACCACTTTTGCCCTTCCTCTTCTCACTAATATATCTGAAAAATGTCTTATCCCCCCATTTTATTGCATTGGCTATTTCCTCCTCCTTTTGAATCTTTGCCTTCTTGACTACTTTGCTAGCTTCTCTAAGTTTTTCCAAATACAGATGCCTGTCTTCCTCTCTCTGTGATCTCTTGTATTTCATGAAGGCCTCCCTCTTTTTCTTCACTTTTTCAGCTACTTCCTTCGAAAACCATAGCGGTCTCCTGTTCCTTTTGCCTTTATTTACCATTTTAACAAAAAGGTTGGTTGCCTTTAAAATACCCCCTTTCAGTTTTGCCCACTGTTTTTCTACATCCCCCAGCTGTTCCCATCCCACTAACGACTCCCTGAGGTATTGGCCCATCTTCGCAAAGTTAGGGGCATGTTTACTAAAAGCCGTACAATTGCGTGCCGCACAATAGCGCACGGAAACGCGGCACTCAAACGCTCAGAAACGCTCTTAAACGCCCCGCACAAGTGCGCGTGGGCCCCGCACAATTGCGTGCCGCACTAACATGCCCCGCACAAGTACCCGGCCCGCAAATGTCCGATAGAGGCGTGGAAAGGCATTCTGAGGGCGGAGGAAGGCTCCCGAGGGGCGGAGAGACGGGGTCAATGGGCGGGGAAGGGGAGGGGAGAGGCTCCCCGCACAGTATCGGGGACGAAGTTGCAGGTTAAAAATAGCGCGAGTGAAACACTCACGGTAGAGGGCATTTAAAGGGAAGAGAAACCATTTACGTCAGCAATGTACAGGGAAACCGGGGAAACCTGCAAAACGTGAGCAGTGTGATACATGTGCACAGAACAAAAGTGCAAATAAAGATAGAAAAAGACCCAAACAAACATATTAAAAATAGGAAGTCAGCTGGGGAACCCTGATATTAATGGGCAAACATAAGAAACACACCCAGGAAAGCTCCAAAGAAATGAAATGAAGTATGGAAGGGGCTACGGAGCGGAGACCCTTCCAAAAACCATTTCCTTTTTTTCTGAGCCTTCCTGGGAGTGTTTGCTATGGTTGCCCATTAATATCACTGTTGCCCAGCTTGGTTATATTTATCCCCAGTTCGTCGTGGTCGGTTGAGGGGTTTATTTGCACTTTTGTCACCAGACAAGGTCACTGAGCCCACAGTACAAATGTGCAGAGCAGGGTTTTTGACTCCTTTGGTCAGGTTTCCCACCCCCAGGGACTGCACTATCACTGTGGCCACAGTGTGGTGCAGTAGACAGAGGCAGTACCTCTAGAACCAGAGGGTCACAGGTTCAAATCCAAGCTGGGGCTCCTGCCAACCTAGTCCCCATATTTTACCCACCACTAAACAGAGATAGTAAAGACACTCCTTTATTGCAGAGAACATAAGCATGGTTCACACACCCATTTTGTACCCAACACCGCACACACACCATAACAATGGGCATTACCAACAGCCTAGTCCCCCAAATGCAGTCCTGGAGTGCCACAACTCAATCAGGTCATATGCTTTTCCAAGATACGGACATGCCAGCATGTTGGCGGTAGGGTACAGGTGGTGGAGGGGGCAGTGGCTGCTAGCCACAGAAGACAGTGGCCGAGCCATGTGCAGGCTGGCACGTCCACTGCAACATAGGCCCTGTCGGATGTACAGTCATGGACTTCCCAGGGAGTTCAGCACATTTGTGGCAACACAGTGGTGCAGTGCACACAGACAGTGTGTGCAGGAGCAAAAGGTCACAGGTTCAAAGCCCAGCTGGGGCTACTGCCATTCCCATCCACATATTTTCCCCACAACTAAACCATGTTAGTAAGGGCAATCCTTTATTGCTGGGGATATACGCATTGGTCATACGCCTATCTTTTACACCACCAAGCACAGACACCATGACCAGGGGCATTACCTAGAGCAGAGTCTCACAAATGCAGTCCTGGAGGACCACACACCATTCAGGTTCCATGCTGCCACTCATACAAATAACCGTGCTGTATATCTATGCACCACCCCCATGGCATGTAGATGTAGCTCATGCATATTCATGAGGGACAGCAGGAAACCCCAACCAGTGTATTGCAAACCTGGACTGGATTTGGGAACCTCTGCCGTACAGCAGCAGCCAACAGGGACAGACACACCCACACCCACACCCACAGGCCCCATTGGCCAATGCCTCCTGGTGAGGCAGGACATTGGGCCCTGCGTGCATCTCCCAATACCAGCACTTGCATACCTTAGCAATGTCACCCTACACCAGGGTATATGGTACACAGCTCTCAAACGTTTGCTATGAGTACTGGCAGATAGATATCCCTACGTTACGCACAGTCTGCTCTATGAGCTCCATCATAATAATCTATCTGATGTTTGCGGTGTGTGCGTCAGGTCTGGCCCCTGACAGTGTTTACCACCCTAGGGAGGGACCCCCAACGGTATTGCATACCATACCCATGCCTGTACTGTGCCCAGGACTGGTGTGGTGGGCAAGGATTCTGAACCCCTCTATAGTAGCACAATGCTGGCATACGTGTGGGAGTGTGTGTCTGTCTATACAGTGTGTGTTGGCTGCAAACACTGTCCACAGTTTTGGCCTGATGATGTGCATAATGAGCAGCAAGGTACCATGGGTATAGCTCAGACAGGGTGGGCTGGCCAGGATGCATCTGCACAGGGCATAGGGCACTGGCAGGGACATTGTAGTGGCCGTCCACCACCTCCACAGACAGGGTGACCTCTGTATGTGCTGCTGGGCTTTCACTCCACCCTGACTGTGCAGTGATGGCAGCATGGCTAGGCACCCCCATAGTGCTTCATAGCACTTCCCTCATGTGATATATATGGGTCACCTGTTGGGGCCTAGTCACTGATGTATCTGCTTGTGTGTGCTGCCATCCCAGTTGTGGGTGCATGCATTTCCAGTGGGACTAACCAGCAGACTGTTCACAGCTGGTATGTGCCCTGCTGGAGTGCCTTGCAGTGGCTGATGGCTTGATGCAGGGGAATATCAGATAGGGGTGGGGTGCATCTTAGCATATCCAGGCCTACTGTCTGTCTGATATTGTGGTCTGGGTGTGTGTGGGGTTGCTTGAACTGCCCTGTAGCGTGTCTGTTCCCCAACAGGACTGGGGTTGATGGTCCACTCTACTGCCATCATTGCAGGGGGGGGGGGGGTGTATAATGGGGATCTGTTGATAGGAGACCCTGCCTGTTTGCCACCCGCAGCTGGGGGGGGGTTGGTGGTACATGGCCCACCTGGGGGTCTGTGGGGTTCCCCCTGACTGAGACAGACAGAGATATCCAAGGTGTTCCTGCAGAAACTACCTATCTCACAGATTACGACTGTTTTGGAGTTCTGCCATGGCCTCTCTCAGCCATGGAGGGTGCTGTGGACCTGGTCCAGGGCGCCTCATCGCACACTCAGGGTGAGCACAGTTCCCGCACAGTGTGACTGTGTGTAGCTACTCTGTGCAAATTAAACACCCGGTCAGTACCTCCTACCAGGCCAAGGTGCTGTGTGGGTGCACACGGACACGTCCCCCTACCAGGCCGGGGAGCTGTTGGGGTGCATTCCCCATCTTGTGTTCATCTGTGGACAGCTGATTTGCATGTGCAGTGCATCATGGGTATGGGTGGCCTAACCCTATCCTGGTTCCCACAGCAGACTGTCTGTGTGGTGACATGCAGGCTCTCTGCAGCCAGCCAGGGGCTTGCTGGCAGCTATATAGCTGTAGCCCAATGGTTACTTCACTGCCTGTGGAGCCAGCGGTAATGGGTTTGAGCCCACAGTGGGGTTATTTGATAGGGTTGTCCAAAGCTTTTTTTAGATTTAATGTACATATGTTGCTGCCATCAAACACACCCTCAGTGTACTGTACCCATAAGGTGCCTCTGAGGGTGCTTTATAGGGCACCCTATAGGGCACCTTATGGTTGCCGTCCATATAAGGTGCACTATACATTATCCTGTGACGCAACATATATGGTGCCCTATAGGGGACATTCAAGGGTGCCTTGGCGGACAGTGAACTTTAACATATGCCTTATGGGCCGCCTTATGTTAACACGCTTTGTGAGTGCGTTTGCTAGTAGTGATAACTGAAATAAAAATAGATTGCCCCCTACAGCACTCATCCCCATAATACACACTGCCTCAGTGAGCCTTCTTCATTGGGCACTGTGGGGGATTGAACCCCTGATCTCTGCACCATTGGTCAGTGTCTTAACCATTGTGCTGTGGCTCTGTTCCTATGCTTGGGCATCTGTGCACCGCCTTATGCCGCCCAAAATTAACAGTGCACCGCCTTATGCCGCCCAAAATTAATATGGCTCCTAAAGCACTTTTACCCATTACAGTTAATGCCTCAGCCAGCCCTTTTTGTTGTGCACAATGGGGAATTGAACCCATGGCAGCTGCACCCACAGTCAGTGTCTTAACCATTGTACTATGGCTCTGCTCCTTTGTGTGTGCATATCAGGGCGCCACTTAGCCTTCCCACGCACTATTATGCACGGCGCACAATAGCGCCCCGCGCAAATGTGCGATCGCTTACTCCCGTTTTTTTTCTTTTCTCTGCCTGAACCGCCCACTCCTTATATGGCACAGGCACACTACCGCGGCCCCGCACATTAGGAATGTTTAGTAAACAGACCCCTATGTCTTCCTAAAGTCTAAGATCTTCACCTTGGAATGGATTCTAACAGCCCTAGTCCTAATACTGAACCACACCATCTGGTGGTCACTGGATGCAAAATGATCTCCCACTACAACATCAGAAACACTCTCACCATTGGTAAGCACCAAGTCCAGTATGGCCCCTTCACGTGTGGGGTCTGTTACCAATTGCATGAATAGTTCTCCCTGTAGAGAATCCAGGATCTCCTTACTTCTAGATGATACTGCAGCAGGAATGTGCCAATCAACATCTGGCATATTGAAATCTCCTAGCAGTAGCACTTCCCCTTTCCTAGCAATGCTGCGTATGTCTTCAATTAACTCTCTGTCCACCTCTTCCTCTTGTGAGGGAGGTCTGTATATCACACCAATGCAAATAGATTTCTCTTTCCCTCTTTCTAGTTTAACCCACAATGCCTCCTCTCTCCCTTTTAAGCTCTGTAATTCCAAAGCTTTAATAGTAGTTTTTAGATATAGTGCCACTCCTCCTCCCCTTCTTCCTACCCTGTCCTTTCTGAATAAAGTATAGCCAGGTATAGTTACATCCCAGTCATGGTTTTCTGTGAACCATGTTTCTGTAACTGCCACTAAATCCAAGTCAGCCACTCCCACCAAAGCTTCAACTTCATGGATCTTATTTCCCATGCTACGGGCATTAATACACACTGCTTTCCATGTGTTACCCCTGTTACCCATTTCCATAAAGGTATTTAATGTATCACTTACCTGGGGGCTTTCACTTACCTGGGGGCTTTCTTCACCCATCCCCAACGAATCTAGTTTAAAGCCCTCTTCAGTAGATTAGCCAGTCTACTACCAAAGATGTGTTGACCTTTCTTGGACAGATGGATGCCATCTCTGCTCTGCAACCCTTGGAACAGCATCCCATGGTCTAGGAAACCAAAACGCTCTCGAAGACACCATCCACGCAGCCATGCATTCATCTCCAGGATGCGAGCTTCTCTGCCTTGGCCTTTACCCTCAACAGGGAGGATTGAAGAGAACACCACCTGTGCACCTACCTGCTTCACCCTCTGTCCCAGAGCCATGAAGTCACTTTTGATGCGTTCCGAGGTATACCTGGCAGTATCATTTGTTCCAACATGGATTAGCAACATTGGGTAATAGTCAGTGGGCTTGATGAGTCTCGGCAAACTCTCCGTAACATCTTGGATCTTGGCACCAGGCAGACAGCACACCTCTCTGGACATCAAGTCTGGTCGGCAGATGGACGCCTCAGTACCCCTCAGAAGAGAGTCTCCAACAACCACTACCCTTCGTTTCCTTCTGGTCACTGATTCTTCTACTAGTCAGGTGGCATGGCAGCAGGCCTGATATTAAAGCTTGCTCAGCATACAGCGGCTACGGTTCTTTCTCACTGAGACATCACGGGGCTCCCATATCACCCCCATCATGAAAGAGCTCCACTGATTATTTCTACTAGACAGAGTTAAATATAAAAACATCATTAACATTTAAAATCTTTTGTGAACAAGCCTCTGATTGCTTGCAAACTATAATAAGGAAAATCGTCAGAGAAGAAATATTGCAGAGCACCTCCTCACATCTCCCCCAGACTTCGTTAAATTCAAGAAACACATGACTTACATCAGCCTGTAAGTTGCTCTCTTTGTTTTTTTTGGATTGGAAACTGACTTACTCCATGGGTACATTACTTTCATATGTAGATGACTGTTTTGATAGGTTTTATGGCTTTTAAGTTAGTTATTTCCTTTGTCACATTGCAATTTTATATATATATACAAATACATATATATATATATATATATATATGTATTTGTATGCAATTTATACATATATATACATTTTTACTGTATTTATTATGTATATATGTATATATCTTTATGTTTTTCAAAAGTTGGTATACATTTTTTATGATGTTATATTGATTATCTATTTATATTTTTATATGATCTACAGTATATTCATGTATTTATTATCAGTTTACATATATATTGCATTCTGTTTTTACCCATTGGCTCTGATGATAATATTATGGTTTTTGTTTTTTGCTTAATGAGAGTTTTTTTACAGTATTTATGTATTTATGTATGTTTTATTTGTTTTAGCAGATATAACCTCTGAAGAAGGCCATGCCAAAACACGGCCATGTTGGGCTTTGTTCCTATTATTGCTTGCCTTGCACCGATCAGGTTTTAATAAAGTCATTGGTTTGTTACTCGTTTCTTTGTTTGTTTTGTTGTGGGACTTGCAAGTACTTGTGCCTTCTGCTGTGGACTACATAAATGCTGACTACTTAGTGCATCCTCAACTCCTGTTACAAACATATGATCATCATTTCAGAAGATATCAGTGCCTTTACCCCTTCCTTCACACTCTTAAGTTTACAGTTATTTCTCTTATTTAATGGTTAATTGTAATGTTAACTGTTTTTTATAACATTGCTGGTTCCCTGTAATGCTTTACTAGTTCATGATATGCTACTAGTACTTTGAAATGTTTACTGGTTCTTTGTGATGTTTACTGATTACGTGTATTGCTCAGTGTTCCTTGTAATGTTCACTGGTTCTCTGCAATGTTATGTTAATGTTACTCGTAAACCGCTTTGATCATTGGAAATGCGATATATAAGATTTTCAAATAAATAAATAAGATATGTATCAAGGCAAGCCACCATGGAAGAGATGGGGTGGTGTTTGTCAGCACTGTCACTGGGTAGGTGACAGGCGCTGCATTGAGGGTGGGGATAATGTGCACCAAGGAAATGATAGATCTGGATGACCATCCCCTGACTATGGTTGATAAGATGGAGTTCAAGAGGCTGCTGTATTTCTTAGCTCCCAATTATGAGTGCCCTGCAGGACAACATTTAATAGGCAGGTGATCTCAGCATATACATTCAGTTGTGTCGCCAACTGCAGGAAGAGCTGGCAAAAGCAGAGGTCGGTAGTGCATTTCACCACTGACATCTGGACTAATCAAAACACTACACATGCCTACCTCTCCCTGACATCACACTGATGGCAGCTGGATGAGGCAGGACCAAGCTATAGGTATAATGGGGAAGCAACAGGAGGACGGAACTGGTGGGCTGTGCTGCAACAACCAACTAATGGATGAGAGCCATATTTGGATCCATATCTTAGCAGAAATAAGGGCAATGTTGCAAGGCTGGCACATAGGGCACAAAGAGAGTGCCATGCTTCCAGTTTTCTTTGCAAATAGATGGTGGGACAAACATGGGGGTATGTTTACTAAACTCCGAAATTGTGCGGGGCCGCGGTAGTGTGCCTGTGCCATATAAGGAGTGGGCGGTTCAGACAGAAAAAAGAAACAAACTGGGAGAAAGCGACCGTACTTGTGCGCGTCGCGCTAATGTGCGGGGTCCACATTAGCGCGTGGGAAGGCTAAGTGGCGTGCTGCTGAGCACATAATAGAGCAGAGCTGTAGTACAACAGTGAAGACCCTGACCAATGGTGCAGGGATCAGGCGTTCAATGCCCCATTGTGCACATCAAAAAATGTTGTTTGAGGCATTAACTTTAATGAGTAAAAGTGCTGTAGGAGGCATATGAATTTTTTTGGGGCACACTGTTATTTTTGGCCGGCAGTAGGTGGTGCGCTGGTAGGTGTGGGCATCATAAGGCGTATCGCTGTAAATTGTGGGCAGTAGGCATTGCGCTAAGTGTTTTGCATTTTGGGTGGCAGAAGGCGGTGTGCTGCTAACTTTTGAAGGCCTAAGGCGGTGCAGAAATGTCCAAACACAGGAACCGAGCTACAGCACAATGGCTAAGACACTGACCAATGTGCAGGGATCAGGGTTTCGATTCCCCCACAGTGCCCAGTGAACAAGCCTCACAGAGTCATAATTTTAACAGGCATATAAATAATGGGCAGCATAAGGCAGCACGCACATGGGCATAAGGCATCACGCTAATGTTTTAAGAGGGATTTGAATAGTGTGTGGCATAAGGCAGCGCGCTGATGTGAAAGTTCAACAACAGAGCCACAGTACAATGGTTAAGACCCTGACCAATGGTGCAGGGATCAGGGGTTCAATACCCCACAGTGCCCAATGAACAAGGTTGGCTGAGGTGGTATTTTATGAGCCATATATATATATCTAATGGGCGTCATACGGCGACGCGCTGATGGCCATAAGGCAGGTTGCCCATCTTTTTGGAGGCAGTGTAATATTGGGAGGCATAAGGCGGTTCACTGATGTACAAGCACAGGAACAGAACCACAGCACAATGGTTAAGACACTGGGAATGGTGCAGCGATCAGGGGTTGAATCCCCGGTTGTGCACAACGAGAAAAGTCTTGGTGAGGCATTATCTGTTATGGGTAATATTGCCCTAGGAGGCACATTAATTTTGGGCGACATAATTTTTGAGAGGCATAAGGCGGTGCGCTGATATCTAAGCACAGGAACAGAGCCCCAGCAGAATGGTTAACACACTCACCAATAGTGCTGGGATCATGGGTTCAATCCCCTGCTGTGCCCAATGAAAAAGGCTGGCTGAGCCATGACCTGTTATGAGGAATATTGATCTAGCAGGCATGTTAAGCTTTATTGTAATTACTACTGCTAGTAAATGCACTCTCAAAGCACTGCAATATAAGGTGATGTATAAGGTGCCCTACAAGGTACCCTAGAGGGCACATTTTAAAGTGCACTGTCCACCAAGGCTCCCCACAATGTTGCTTATAGAGCGCTTTACAGGGTGCCGTATGAGGCTGGGCAAGGTCCAAGCAGTGCCTGTGCTGGTATCACTGTGCATTGTAACGCATGGAAATCTTAAGTAGGTGTGCAGACATGCAAGAAGGAACAGCAGTGTAGCACAATGGTGAGGACATTGACTGACAGTGCAGGGGTCATGATTTTAAATGAGCAGTGACTAAGGTTGGCTTAGGTACATCTGTTTTCAGCATGCAACTGTACAGCAATCTGTGCTGCCATGTAAACAGAAGCCCACCCTAGTGCCATAGAGTATTTCACCTTTTAGGGTGCACCATAACGCACATTATAAACAACCAAGTCAGCAAAGGCGAGTTATAATGTTCTCCAGCGGCCATGTTGAAAGGTTGGCAACTCCCAGGGCACCATAGTAGGCCCCCCTAAACTGACAGAATCGAAGGTATGACATAAGATGCCCCAACGATGTATAGGTCAACCCAAAAATGTTTGCCAAGAGCAGTAAGAGACCCCAATGTGAAGGGCAACAGAGGTATGTGCCAAAGACACATGTAACCCAAACACTCCACAGATCTGAAAGGAAAGGCAATGCATAAGTAAAAGAAGGACATAGATCACAGGTGCTGTACTACAAATACCAGTCCCAGGCCATGTGGCAGGTACAGAAATGGACAAACATATTGGGGCTAGCTGTAGCTATGTACTGAGTGATGGTAATGTACCATGCTATAATGATAGTGTGCAACAGAGGATGGGAAGATGTGTCCAGCAGAGGAGGCTGAAATGGCAGGATAAGTGAAATATCAGGACGACAGTGGGGTAGCAGTGCTATGCAGAGCACACACACGAGAGGCAACCATCGAGAGATGAAATGCAGGAAGGTGTAGGAGTGCAGGACGTGTTGCAGCAGCATACACATCAGGGTAGGATGGCACAACAGCTGGCAGACAGAGGATGGACAGAAGGATGGCTCACAGCTCAGATGAGGGTACAATGTGCTCTCACCACAAATCTGCCAACATATGACCGTCAAACAAATGGAAACCACATCTGCCGGACAAGCATACACATCCAACAGAACAGAGAGGAATCACATCTACGACCACTGCCACAAATGCAATTGCACCAGCCGTTAGGACACAACACCAACGTGAGCTCATTAGCAAAGGCTGCATACAAAAATAGTGCAGGCCATCACACAAGACATATGCTGGTTGTAAGGACAGGCAAACTACCAAGAGTAACCATGAACAAATGCACATGCAGATCTGCTGTGTACAGATCAGAACCCAGTCTATATTTGGGACCAGGGACACATGCACACACACACAATGAGATGTTATGCAGTGGATACAGCATGCAAAAGAGGAAAGAAACTAAACCGCAAGGGCAGCAGAGGATGCTCGGTGGAGCTGGGTAGCAATCTCGGACAGGACACGAGATAGCTCAACATGAAAACAGGTGTACCACACACCAGCTGAACCTCAGCACTACCAAACCCCCAGGTGCACTGCCCTGTAAACACCATAACGAAAGAGACCTATGTAACAGATAATATCTGATGGCTAGGCAGCACAGAGTGCACACCTTGCTGTACACTGAAGAGAGGCAAGGGTGTGTGTATAGGTGATGAACCTGTTGTTAACTAATCGTACAGTTAGCACAAATGAAAATAAAAATAAAAACCACATGTGGGGATCTAACCTGCAAACCACTGATATACAACACATGCCTCCAACCACACCCACAAACACCACACTGAGCACAAGGCAGAACTAATAGTACAAAGGGAGGGTCTGTATGGGAACCCGTAATACCCAGTGATGTGCCAAATGGCAGACACATACACAGCTGCCACCGTACAAGGATGTGAGCACAGGTGGGCCATGGACATGACAAGCAAATCAATAGACACAAGTGTAAATGTGTTCAAAGAGTGGAGGAGTAGCCTAGTGTTCACAAAACTGTCCTGCACACCAAACAACCAGGCCTCATTTCACACCAGCACTCCATGTGGCCTTGGGCAAGTCACTGCAGGGACATTGTCAAGGAAACCCTGGAGTCTCAGGGTCACAAGGAGTCATGAGTTCAACCCTCCAGTGGGGTTCTGGATTACCTGTCTCATGCATCACACATTATTAGACAGCAGTGCCAAATTGGGCATTGTGTTTTTGAAGTACATCAGTGCTGTGTGAGGCATACATCTTCTTACGTTACAGGAGTGTTACGTGCGGCAGTCTCCTTTCTACATTACAGCAGAACTACCAGGAGAAACACCTTCACAGTGCTATATGTGTCATGTGCAGTGCAGCATTGTTACTAATGGATCAACGCAACCCTGATAGCCACAACACACAGTCTGCAGGATTGCCTCTCTACCCAGACAAGCATCTTTTCTCATCTCTGGAGCTGTGGCCCACACATTTCATTGTTGCCTGTGGAGCCAGAGGTAGTGATTTCCCGTCCACACTGTGGTTAACGGTGAGTGCATCCAATGCCAAGTGTTGTAATGTTAATTAGTGGTGGCAGCTATAAGACCCTCAGAGTGCTGTAATCTTCCGGTGCCCCATAAACAACCTTATCATGCACCCTAAGGTTACATAGCTGTGCTGTTTTGTCTGGTGCCAGTAGTACATGACATTACACACATACTGGCCCAAGCAGCACCCATGTGCCGTGTAAAATAGTATTTGCCATGTTACAATGACCTGTTCAATGTATCTCCACTTTGTGCAATGTGAACTGTACTGATGCTGACAAGTGCAGTATATGGCCCAATGTAAATGTAAAAAATACTTTTCAAGGAAAAACACAATAAGGATTTGAACCAACAACCTGTCGGTTCACAGGCATTGCATTCACCAGTTGGTTACAGCTCTGGAGCTGTGAACAGATGTCTGGCTGGCTGCAATATAACTTATGCTGAGTGTGTGCTGTGGTTAATAGGGTATGGTTAGTCCACTCACACCCATGATGCACTGCACATGCAAACCAGCATTCTACAGATAGTCCAAAGATGGGGTGTGCACCCCCACAGCACCTAGGCCTAATAGTGGTTAGAGACCTTCCGTGTTGCAGGTATAGAGTGTTGAAAGACAGACACAGTGTGAGTGGTGTGTGCTCACCCTGAGGGTGAGGTGGGACGCACAGCACCTGTCCTGGCTGTGATGGGCTATACGTCAGATGCACATGTCTGCCGATGTCTGATAGGTTGTCTCATCAGACACACCTACGGTACACCTTTGACCATCTGTATCTCCCAGTCGCATATGGCCCTTGTGGGCTACAATGCTCACGGAATAGTGCATATCCTGTGTGCATGCCCTGCCCACATGATCTATGTGCAGTGTGTGTGTGAGGAAAGCAGCTGTTTAGACACATAGGCGGTGTGTATCACACCACCAAACCTGCCCTGTGGACCCAGCTTCCCCCACCATCAGATCAACATTGTATATCCCAGCAATGGTGGTAGCAGCAGACAGTGCCATCACACTCGTTACGGCTGGAGTATGCATAACCTACATGGCACGCTACGCCAGTCTGTAACCATCCATCTTTCAGGGGCAGACAGATAGTAGGTCCTTAAACCCCCAACTCCCACACCACCATCTGACATTTTCCAGCAGCAGGCACTGTGAGTCCCCAGCTACTGAACTCTGCAAGGTGTTCCAGACATACACATGCTAACTGCAGACAAGCCGCTAGCCAATCCATAGTGCATGCTAACAGAGGAAATGTGTGCACCCATAACTGGGATGAGAGCACACCCACCACACAGTTGACTCAGTGATTGGGCACCATAAATACAGAACCCATATACATCACATGAGAGAACTGCACTATGGTGAAACCTAGTGATGCCGTGGTCACTGCTCGGTCAGGGTGAGAGTGACCTCCCAGCAGGACATGCTCTGGACACCATGTCTGTGGAGATGATGGCCAACCACCACAATGTCCCAGCCATTCACCTGTGCCCTGTGCAGATGCATCCTGCTCATGCCGCCCTGTCTGTTGTATACCCACAGTGCTTTGGTCCTCATTATGCACATTGGCAGGCCAATACTGGCAACAGTGCTATCAGTGTGTGGTGGGGAGGGTGTTGGCAGCCACCACAAACTGGATAGACACACACACACTCCCCGCAGCTAGGGGAGCATTGAGCAGATGTAGAGGTATTTGGCCGCCCTGGCCACTGCACCAGTAATGGGCACAGTGCGGCCATGTCAATGTTAAGGTGTACTGTTGGAGTCATTCTCCACGGTGGTGGACTCTGTCAGACACATGACCTGTCACACATTCCCCATACATCAGAGACGTTGGTATGATACAGCTCAATGAGCAGATTGTGCTTAACGTAGCCATTTCTATCTGACAGTGATGATCACATGCTTTGGAGATCTGTGTACCGTATCCCCATGTGTAGTGTGGGATTGCTAATGTATGCACATGCTAGTGTTGGGAGGTGCACACAGGGCCCAACATCCTGCCTCTGCATTAGTCTTTGTATAATGGAGCCTGCAGGTGCAGGTGTTTCTGCCCCTGTTGGCCGCTGCTCTTGAGCAGAGGTTCCCATATCCAGTTCAGGTGGGCCAGACACTGGTCGGGTTTTCATGATGTCCCTGATGAATATGCCTATGATACATCTGCATACCATGGGGGCGTTAACATAAATTGCAGCACAATCATTTTGTTTGGACACATCATCCAACCTGGGTGATTTGTGACCCTCGATGATTGCATTTTGGGGACTCTGCTGTAGGTGCTGCATATGTTTCTGCGTTGTTTGCTGTTAAAGGTAAAATATGATTTTTCCAGCAATGCTTATGTCTTCAGCAGAAAAGGTTCAGTCTTTACTACCATGTTTCCTTCATGGGTAATATGTGTGGACTGGGATGGCAGGTACCTCAGCTGGGATTAGAACCGGTGTCTTTCCAGTGTTAAAGGCACTGGCTGTGTCTACTGCCCCACCGTCTTAGCACAGCAACAGTGCATTCCCTGGGGAGTCCATGGCTGTTTGTCACACAGGGCCTGTCTGTTGGGGTGCACTGCCCCCACGTGAGGGGGGTTAGGCCAGCATCTGCTGTGGTGCAGCAGCCACTGCCCCCTCTGCCAGCGGTATGCGTCCGCCACCATGCTGACATAGGCTTATATTGGTGACAGCATCACAGCTGAATGACATGTGGCACCCCAGGACTGCATTTTGTGGACTCTGCTGTAGGTGTTGCACATTTCTCAGGGGTATGCGCTCCTTAGGTAAAATAGAGGTCTTTGGAACATGCTTTTGTTCTCTTCAATATGGATTTTTATTTACTATCACGGTTTATTGGTGGGTAAAATATGTGGACTGTGTTGCCGGGGGCCCCAGCTGGGATGTGAACTGGTAATCTTTGACTCCCCAACACACTGGCTGTGTTCACTGCACCACACTGCGGACACAGAGACAATGTAGACCATGGAACTAGCATGTCTGTTTGTCATACAGAGCCTTTCTGTTGGAGTGCACTGCACCCACTTGACGGGGGCTCTGCCTCCGTCTTCTCTGGCCACCTGCCACTGCCCCCTCCAAAACCAGTAACCCTCTGCCAACATGCTGCATGCCCTTCTGCTGCTGGTGCTGGTGCTGCACAGTTTTAGGCCATCCAGTGTGCATGTAGGCGAATGCCTATGCTGCGCGTTCAGGGGTTGGGGTGCCTGCCTAGTCATCCACGCTTTCCCACAACTCAAACATGCTGTTGTGGAACATGTGCATGCCATAGGGGACCTGTCCATTGGAGTGGGGAACCCTGCTCTATCCTATTTCATTGTGGGATCATTCACCTTGTATGCTGCAGGAGCGGGGATCCTTCCGACAGTCATATATTTTTGGCCAGTCTTTATTGGGAGTGTCTGTTGATGTTTCCCATTGCTGTCACCATTACCCAGCTTGGTCATCTTTTGTGCTACAATCATGGGGTTTAGCAGCCCTGGCCAACACACCAGTCCTGGGAACAGTACAGGCATGGATATGTTAAACAAGACTGTTGGGGGTCACTCCCCAGGGAGGTACACACTGTCAGACGCCAGACCTGCTGCACACAACACACACATCAGAATGATTGTTATGGTGAAGCTTACTGAGCAACATGTGCTTAGCGTATAAATTGATATCTGACAGTTTTCAATGTAAACGTTTGATAGCCGTGTACCATATACCCAGGTGTAGGGTAGCATTGCTAAGGTATGCAACTGCTAGTATTGGGAGATACAGGCAGGGCCCAATGTCCTGCCTCTCCAGGAGGCATTGTTCAATGGGGCCTGTGAGTGTGGGTGTGTCTGGGCCTGTTGGCTGCTGCTTTACAGCAGGGTTTCCCACATCAAGTCATGGTGTGGCAAACACTGTTCTGATTTTATGCTGTCCCTCATGGATATGCATGTGCTACATCTGCATACCATGGGGGTGGTGCATAGATATGCACCACAGTCATTTGTATTGGAGGCAGCATGGAACCTGAATGGTGTGTGGTCCTCCAGGACTGCATTTGGGAGATTCTGCTCTAGGTAATGCCCCTGTTCATGGTGTCTGTGCTTGGGATGGTAAAAGATAGGCGTATTACCAATGCGTATGTCCTCAGCAAAAAAGGTTTGTGCTTACTATCATGGTTTAGTTGTGGGAAACATTTGTGGACAGGATTGGCAGTAGCCCCAGCTGGGCTTTGAACCTGTGACCTTCTGTTCTTGCACACACTGTCTGTGTGCACTGCACCACCGTGTAGCCACAGATTGACTGAATTCCCTGGGACATCCATGACTGTACATCCGACAGGGCCTGTCTGTTGCAGTGGATGGTGCCAGCCTGCACATGGCTAGGCCACTGTGTGCTGTGGCTAGCAGCCATTGCCCCCGCCACCACCTGTACCCTTCCACCAACATGCTGCCATGTCCTTATCTTGGAAAAGCATGTGACCTGCTTGAGTTGTGGCACTCCAGGACTGCATTTGGGGGACTCGGCTGTCGGTGATGCCCATTGTTATGGGGTGTGTGCGGTGTTGGGTAAAATACAGGTGTTGGAAACATGCTTATGTTCTCTGCAATAAAGGAGTGTCTGCACTATCTGTGTTTAGTGGTGGGTAAAACATGGGGACTGGGTTGGCAGGGGCCCCAGATGGGATTTGAACCTGTGACTCTCTGATTCTGTAGGTACTGCCTCTGTCTGCTGCACCACACTGTGGCCACAGAGACAGTGCTGTCCCTGGGGATGCAAACCTGGCCGGCGGAATCCTAAACCCTGCTCTGCACATTTGTACTGTGGACTCATTCACCTTGTCTGGGGGCAAACGTGCAAATACACCCCGCAAATAACCGTGAAAAAAGAGGGAAGATATATAACCAAGCTGGGCAACAGTGGTATAAATGGGTAACCATAGAAAACACTCCCAGCAAAGCTCCCAAAAAAGGAAATGATTTTTGGAAGGGTCTCCGCTCCGTACACCCTTCCAAAAATCATTTCTTTTTTGGGGGGCTTTCCTTGGAGTGTTTTTTATTGTTGCCCATTAATATCACTGTTGCCCAGCTGAATTATAATTTTTAGAATTTTTGTTGTGGTCATTTTCAAGTTTTATTTGCAATTTTGTTCTGTGCACATGTATCACACTGCTCACGTTTTGTAGGTTTCCCCGGTTTTGCTGTACATTGCTGACGAAAATGGTTTCTCTTCCCTTTAAATGCACTCTACCGCGAGTGTTTCACTCGCGGTAGTTTTTACATGGAAATTCGGCCCCGATAATGTGCGCGGGGCCTCTCCCCTCCCCTTCCCCGCCCATTGCACCCGTCTCTCCGCCCCTCGGGAGCCTTCCTCCGCCCTCCGTTAGCCTTTCCACGCCTCTATCGGACATTTGCGAGCACGTACTTGTGCGGGGCCCGTTAGTGTGCTGCGCACGTGTGCGGGGGTGACCCGCACGTGTGCAGGGCACTTAAGAGCACTTAAGTGCTGCTTTCCGTGCGCTATTGTGCGGATGCGCAATTGTGCGGTGTTTAGTAAACATACCCCATGGTCAAGGTAGTGAAGAAGAAGAGTTTTCAGGGGATCAGATGCTTTGCACAATTGCTGCACCTAGTTATCAGAGATCCCTAGGCCTGCGGTGCAAGGGAAGTGGCAGCCCTGTAATGAGGCAGCTGATCGAGAACTGCTAAAAATTAGCAGGATATTTTCACCGGAATATAAATGGTATATATGAGCTACTTGCAAATCAGACAGCAACAGGGATACCTGACATAAGCTCAAGCAGTATGTTGCCACCAGGTCGAATTCCACTTATGAAATGCTGGAGAGATTTTATTTATTTATTTAGCCATACTTGTATACCACCTTATCCTACAATCAAAGTGGTTACATCACATCATAATTGGGTTACATTCAACACAATTGGGTTACATTCAACGTGTGGGTACTTTACAACATTTAATATGAGGGTATTTAACAACATTAAGGCAACACAATTTGAGGGTTAGATTCATCATGATGGTGTCGTGAGTCTAGCTGGGTTGGTTAAGTATTGAGTTTGCAGTGGGGTGTACGTTGCAGTCCCGCTTGGGTGGGGGATGTTGTGTATCTGGTGGGGACTGTTGTCTATCTGCTCATAAGTTTCTGTGAAGAGCAGGGTTTTAAGGGCCTTACGGAAAACTGTGATGTCCTCTAATTCCCTTAGGCTCATTGGAAGGGAGTTCCATAATGTGGATGCCATTAGTGATGGAGCTCTTCTTGACGTATTTTGTTTAGTCTTGTGATATCCTGAAGGTGTGCTGATCATATTGTCATAATTGTTCCTTCTTGGTCTATTACTGATGTTCCTTGTTACAATTTCTTGTAGTATATCTGCTGAAAGGTGGTGGATGATCTTGAAGATGATCAGGATTATTTAAAATTTTGCCCTGGCTACCATTGGTAGCCAGTGTAGTTGCTGTAAGATAGGGGTGATGTGTTCTGATCTTGGGGTGTCCGTGATGATGCATGCTGTAGTGTTTTCACACCTTTTGGAGTGGGTGTAAGGTCTGCTTTTGGGAGGCCTTGGTATAAAGAATTTCCATAATCAAGCAGAGGTGTGATGAGTGCTTGGCATACTGTGCGGAAGTGGTCCTGGCGGAGTAGAGGTTTTATCTTTCTTATGGTCCTCAAACATTGATAGGCCTTGTTTGCGGTTTTGGCGATATGAGATTTCATGTTCAGAGCTCTGTCCATTGTGATGCCCAAGTACCTAACTTCATCTTTGACTATTATAAGTTTGTTTAGAATGCTGATATTCTGTGGTGGAATGAAGCTAGGGTTCCTGGTGACAAACATTGCCTCAGTTTTATCGAAGTTGACCATCAGGTTATTGTCTGTGAGCCAGACATTCATGTCTTCAAGGCATTTAGTTATTGTTGTGGTGTTAAGTGCTAGTAGGTTAATTGGGGCATATACCATGATGTCATCAGCATATATGTGATAGTGGAGTTTGTGTCGTCTGAAGATGTTGCATATGGGGTGGATGTAAATATTGAAGAGCATTGATGACAAGGCAGATCCCTGAGGTATTCCTTGCATTGTGGGGAACTGCAATGACTTCTTTTGGTTGCATTTGACTTGCTGTGTTCGATCTTCCAGGTATGATGTGAACCATTTCAGAGTGTTCTTACGCAATCCTATCTGTTGCTGGCACTGTAGTAACCTAGCGTGGGACACTGTGTCAAAAGCTGCCAAAATGTCTATGAATACTAGCAGGAATCCATTCTTTATATTATCTATACCTCTTATGAGGTTGTCAAAGAGTGATGTGAGCAGCTTTTCCACACCGTGCCGGGGTTTAAATCCTTGCTGATGAATGTCTAGTGGGGCATTCATGTCAATGTGGTCCTGAAGTTGTTTTTTCACTGTCTTTTCAACTATTTTTGCAATGAATGGTAAACTGGAGATGGGACGGTATGATTTTGGTTCAGATGGGCTTAGGTTATTACCTTTCAGTATTGGTCGTATCATGGCGTGCTTGAGGGACTGCGGCATGTGTCCTTGTTGGAGTGAGTCTTTAACAATTTTATGAATGTGCTGGGATAGCTGGCTTCTCATAACTTTTATCCAAGCCACTGGGCAAGGGTCTGCTGGTGAGGTTGTTGTGTTGAGCCCATGTATTATGTCCTCGATTTGGTATTCTGATGGTATGCTGAAATCCTCCCAGGTATGATGTTGCTCTTTCATTTCATAATCATTTCCTTTGTTGTATGGTGGAGCATGTCTGGGTATAGTTTTTCGCTCTCATGTAGTCAGCAAATTTCTGTGGATCAAGATGATGGGTACATTGCTGTGTGGTATCCTTAGTGAGGTTTTGGACAATGCTGAATAGTTCTCTTGGTTTATTGATAGACTTCATGATTAGATTGGTGTGGTGCTGTTGTTTGCGCTCATTTATCAGATTGTTATATTCTAGTAGTTTAGCTCTATATAGAGTCAGGGAGTTATGCGACTTGTCCCGCCTCCATTTTCTCTCCAGTCTTCGGAGAGTGCGCTTTGCATCTCTGATATTTATTTATTTACATTCTCTTATATACCGCGCTATTCTGCATCAGTGGGGTTTACATTGAACAAACTGAAATTACATTGAACAGGGCATTATAACTTGGAGATAACTATTTTACAGGGAACATGGGCTATGGAGGGTTAAGTGGCTTGCCCAAGACCACAAGGAGCACCTGTGTGACTAGAAACCCCAGTCCTTCTGGCCCAAGGTTGCTGTCCTCTAGTGGGATTGAACCATGGGGCACTGAGTCTCCTTCGTGAGATTAGTAGAGCAACAGGTGGCCTTGCATCAGATGTCACTGGAGATTAAGATAGACATCACAATCCCCCTGGGGAGGCAGGACTAGGTAAATATCATGAAGGCGATAGAAGTACTAATGCTCTTTATGATGCCATGGAAGAACTGAGTTCCTCAAAGTCATCTCATCCCAGTAGTGAATATTTCACAGGTGAAGTTAGAGAGTTTTCAGCAGCAACAGGGATTCACAGCAGAGTTATTGCTGATGGTGGACTTCCTGCATGGTGAAGTGCAAAAAAGGTTGCAAGCCTTTATTAAGAAGAATATATTTTTGTTGGTCTCTGTGACCAATGGATGAAAGGAACTATTGCTCTGCAGTACAGCTCTCTGCCTTAATGGAAGGAAAAGGTGGTGATTGAGGTGGTGACATAGTAGGTATACAGGAAAGCATCATGCCACCTCTTCCACTCCCATTCTGCTTTCCTTGTCAGTGGCTCATGACCCCTGCCAGGAAAAATCTTTGGTGACTGAAGCCCGGTGCATCCCAAACTATTTTCTCGTGTGACCCCATTTTAGCAGCTGAAAATTACCATGAAGCCCAGATAGTAATCAAATACAATTATCACTCCAATAACAAACTGTAAATATAAACATAATACATTTATAAATGTATGCTTTTTCAAGTAATTATCCAATATATTCAACATGCCTGACACATACAGGCTTGGAAGTTATGAGACAGCTTCTTGAAAATATGCAGTATGGGGACTAAGCATCTGGGGCGATGTGTGCATGTGTGGGGGCTGAATGTCTGGGAGAAGTGCGTATGTGTGTGAGTGTGTGTTTGTGCAGGGGCTCAGTACCTATGAACACTGCATGTGTATGGTTGTGGGGGCTAAGTGACCGGGGGGAGTGTGTGTATATGTGTGTGTCTGAAGCTGAAGAAAGCACAGCCAGATAGTGTAATTTGAGGCCCCCTCACAAATTTTTCCCTGGGCTGGAACCCAGCCATATCTAATACCGATCCCAGCAGATGTGCATTCCAAAAGCTCACATATTCCAATTATACAATAGAAAATACAATTATTTTTTCTACCTTTTATTCTGGCCAATTTATTTTTCTAATCAGGCTCTGATTTCTGATTTCCTCTGTCTTCTTGTAACTCTTGTTTCCAGGGTCACCTGTCTATTTGTCATTTCTTCTCTCCCATCCTGTCTTCACTTTATCACCTAAATCAGTCTCTAATACTGATCTCTTCTTTCAGTTTTCGTCCTTCTCCTTTTACCGCTTAGTTGCCAATTTCCTGCTGTTCAATGCATTTAGCCACATTTTCCATCACTTTCCCTCATCCAGCCCACTTACCATCATTTCTCTCTCTCTCTCCTCAAGTCTCTTATTGCCCTGTTTCACTAACTCTCCCCTGTCTCTCCTCCCCCATGTCTTGCTTCTCCTCCCTCTCCTCTTACCCACTCCATCCAGGGTATCTTTATCTCTTCCATGTTCAGAATTTCCTGTCTGCCTTCCTCATCCTTCCCACACATGTCCAGCAACTCTTCTGTCTTCCTAGTCCCCCCCCCCCCATGCCCAGCATTTCTTCTGTCTCCCTCCCTCCCTCTCATGTTCAGTAGCTCCTCTTTCTGCCTCCCTGGCCAAACCTAATGTTCAGCATTTCCCTGTCAGTCTCACCAATCCTTGTGCTCTGCCCCTATGTTCAGCATCCCCTCTCTCTCTCCCCTCTCCTACTAGTGCTACTACTACTGATCATTTGTATAGCACTACAAGGCATATGCAGCGCTGTACAGACACATGTAAGAGACAGTCCCTGTTCATAAGAGCTTACAATCTAGTCTAGACAACACAACGGCTGAGGACATGGCAATGGTAAGGAAACAAATAGGAGACTAACAGGCTCAGGATCCAAAAGCAGCCTCGAAGAGGTGAGTTTTCAGCCTGGATTTGAAAAGGGCCAGAGATGAAGCCTGATGCACAGACTAAGGTAGATTTTTTCCAGGCATAAGGAGCAGCAAGGTGGAAGGATAGAGGTCTAGAATAGGCAGTAGAAGAGAAGGGCACCGAAAGAAGTGACAGGTTTTAGTTATCAGTTGGATGTGTTCAGAGAAAGAGAGTAGAATCAAAGATGACCTCAAGGTTGCGAGCTGAGGAAACAGAGAGGTGTGTAGTGCTATCCACAGAAATAGGGAAGGGAGGAAGGGGGGGAAGTTGGCTTAGGGGGAAAGATAAGGAGCTCAGTTTTGGCCATGTTCAGTTTCAGATGGCGGTGAGACATCTAGGCAACAATGCCAGATAAGCAGATAGAGATCCGGGCCTAGATTCCTGCAGAGATTTCAGACACAGAAAGGTAGATCTGAGAGTCATCAGCATAAAGATGGGACGAAATAAGTGCACCAAAGGATTGCATGTAGAGAAACAAAAGGAAAGGTCCAAAGACAGAGTCCAGTGGTACACTAACTGAAAGTGGGATGGTGGTAGAGGAGGAACCACCAGAACATACACTAAAGGTGTGATAGGAGAGAGGAGAAGAAATCCAGGACAGAACGGAGCCCTGAAATCCAAGCGAAGACAAGGTATCAAGGAGAAGGTGGTGATCAACAGTGTCAAAGGCAGCAGAAAGGTCAATAAGAATGAGAATCGAGTAGAGGCCTTTGGATTTGGTTAGGAACAAGTCACTGGAAACTTTTCAAGAGATGTTTCTGTGCAATGTAGAGAACAAAAGCCATATTGCAGTAGGTCCAGAAGGTCTTGAGAGGAAAGAAAGTCAAGACAGCAGCAGTGAACCGTTCGTTCAAGTAGTTTTGAAGCAAAGGGGAGGAGAGAGACAGGTTGATAACTGTAAGGACAGGTAGGATGTAGTGAAGGCTTTTTGAAGAGAGGTGTAACCATGGCATGTTTGAAGGCCACAGGAACAGTTGCATTGGAAAGCAATAGGTTAAGGATATGACAGATGGAAAGGATGACGGCAGAAGAGATAGAGCTTAGTAGATGAGTGTGGATATGATCAGAGGAGCATATAGTCAGTTTGGAGGAGGAGAGAAGATTTGCAGTTTCCTCATTGATTTCAGAAAATAAAGAAAGGTGAGGGAAGGATTTTGGAGTGAAGAGGGGGAAGATGAGGTGGAGGTGACCTTACAGAGAATTCAAGGCTAATCTTCTGGAATTTGTCATGGAAGTAGTCAGCCAAGGTCTGGGCAGATAGTGTAGGAGGGGATGAGGAGGAGGGACCTTGAGGAGAGAGTTGAGCATAGCAAGAGACAGTGAGCGTCAGAGGAAAGAAAGTTAGTCAGATGGGCATAGTACTCTTGTTTGGCAAGTGCTATAGCCAACTGGAAGGAGGTTAGCATGAATTTGAAATATAGGTAGCCAGCAAGGGTATATGATTTAAGTCAAAGGTGCTCAGCTGAGTAGAAACAGGGACGTAGGTAGCGGATTGTTGAGGACAGCCAGGGATGTGGTACGGCACGTCTCACCAGGCATAGAATGGGAGGAGCAAGTCAGCCAGAACAGAGGAGAGTATAGTGTTATAGGAAGATACTGCCCCATCAACTGACTCATATGACATAGTGGAGGAAAGAGGTGATAAGATAGCAGTGGAGAGAGCTGAAGGGTTGACAGTGTGAAGATTCCTAAACATGTCCTTTCCTTCCCTTTCACTGCCAGCTGCCCCATCAGCTCAGTCATTGGCTCAATTTTTTCCAACAAAGTCTCCTCTCTTCGTCAACATTTTCCCTCTATCAATCCCCCTCTTCCATCAATCATAGAGGATCTTCCTCCCATAGAACCTTCTAAGGGCCCATCTCATCCTCATATCTGGTCTCAATCTAATCCTATCACCATGCCAGCCTTGAAAAAGGTAATTTCCTCTTCCTCCCAAACAACTTGTGCCCTGGATCCTATTCTTTTCTGGATCTCTGAAACTTCTTTGGCACTTATCCCATATATCTTGACTCTATTCAATAACAGTCTCTCATCGGGTATTGCCCCCACCCTCTCCACAGCCAAACCCATGTGCAGCTGCCACAACCCTTGCTCACCCCAAACCCAAAGATGCCTAGCTCCCCCCACACATCCCAACATTGCCTACATTCATCATGCATCATTCCCCCTCCTTCATACAAGCACAGTGGCCAGCAAACCTACTTGCAGGGTGCACACACTATCTCCTCCTATCACTGTGAATTGGTCTACCCACGACCCTGCCCCTGCCCCTCATAGAGGGCACATGCACAGGGGCCAGCGTTTGACAGGTGCCTTCTCAGAATGTTACTCACAGATGACAATATTTAGCAGTTGTCAACCCAGCTCTGCATCCACTGAGTGGATGGTTTTGGTTGTACAGTGCTCCCAGTGGCTATGGCACACAATAGTGCACTTGTCTCACAGACATCAAATGCCTGTTAGGGGGCAGTCCTTGCCCAATACAGTGATTGCTGCATAGCTCCTTGGTGACACTGAATGATGACAGTAGTGGAAAGCTGCAACTCCCTCATTAAAAAATCTATTTATTACAATATGTGCAGTGCTTTAAAGGCATATGACACATTGTTAGGTTCTAAATTTACTTGCAGGTTTTTCAATCCAGACCAGTCTTCCTATCCCTGCCGGTGAAAAACATCCCCACAGCATGATGCTGCCACCACCATGTTTCACTGTGGGAATGGTGTTCCCAGGGTGATGGGAAGTGTTGGGTTTCGCCACACATGACGTTTTCCATGATGGCTAAAAAGTTCAATTTTCGTCTCATCTGACCAGAGAACCTTCTTCCATGCTGTTGTGCAAACTCCAAACCCGTTTTCTTATTTCCTTCTTTAAGCAATGTTTTTTTTCTGGCCACTCTTCCATAAAGCCCCGCTCTGTGGAATGTACTGCTTAAAGTGGTCCTATGGACAGATACTCAAATCTCCACTGTGGATCTTTGCAGCTCCTTCAGTGTTATCCTTGGTGTCTTTGTGGCATCTCTGATTAATGTCCTCCTTACCAGGTCTGTGAGTTTTGGTTGGCGGCCTTCTCTTTTCAGGTTTGTAGTGGTGCCATATTCTTTCCATTTTTTTATAATGGATTTCTTGGTGCTCCATGGGATATTCAGAATTTGGGATATTTTTTAATAACCCAACCCTGATCTATACTTCACAACTTTGTCTCTGACCTGTTTAGAGTACTTCTTGGCCTTCATTTTGCTTGCTTAGTGGTGTTGCAGAGTCAGGGGCCTTTCAGAACAGGTATATTTGTGCAGGCATCATGTGACAGATCATGTGACACTGATTGCACACAGGTGGACCCTAATCAACTAATTATGTGACTCCTAGTCCTGGTTGGACCTGATCTTATTTAGGGGTTTCATAGCAAAATGGATGAATACATACACACTCACAACTCAGTTTTTACTTTTTTTTATGTATACAAGGTATTTTAATGTCATTCCACTTCACCAATTTGGACTATATTGTTAGGTCCATGACCTAACATCCAAAAGAACCTCCATTTTCATTCCAGGTTATAAAGAGACAAAACAGGACAAAAACTGAGAGGATGAATAGTTTCACAAGCCACTTTAGGCCTTTTCAAAGCATGTTTCCATTTGGTGGGGAACTTGACCAGTTGATAGAATACTACTAATGGGAAGGAGTTTTCCACAACCCAAGCAGAGGGAATTGGATCTGAGAGACTGGTCATTTTCCAGATGGATGAGAAGGCATTCAGCAACATACTGGCAGTTAGCTGTGCAAAGTGGGACCAAGTATGAGTTGAGACTGGACAAGAGGCAATCCCCACCTGAGAAAGCAAAAGTGAATCAGGAACAGGGAACTGAGAGTGATATTTTCCCACCTTATCCAGAAAAAAAACGGCCAGAGCATCCAAAGGTGGGCCTGCCCAGGTCTAGAGCTGGCCAGGTATTGTGAATAAGGAAGATAAGTGGGATACTGTAGAAAAGAGAGCCTTGGAGGAACAGCCTGTGGTGGAAATACAATCAGAGAAAAAGGCTTTCTTGGAGGAGATTACCTGTGAATGATAATAGGCATGGAGAGATCTGTCTGTTGCTAGGTTGGATACTGAGGGGTCCCTACGCCAGGATCTCTTGGCCTTGTGTAGTTGATGCTTGGTCAGGGTCAGGCCTGAATGATACCAAGGATGGTGAATCTTTGTACGAGGAATAGTGGCAGCCCCTAGTGGGCCCTCCATCCTGCTACCACTCCCATGGGGCCCCGCCTCCATTGCCACTGTTGCTGCCCCTCTCAGGGGCCTGTAATGGTGGCAATGGCACTTACCAATACAGTCCATCAGTGCGTCACAGTTCATTTCTGTCACTTTCTGCCATTTCTGCCCTTCTGTGATGCAGCTTGCTGTTTGCACAAGCTGGAAATCTGCATTGGAGAGGGACAGAAACAGAAAGGTAGGGCGACACAGCGCTGGACTGTATTGGTAAGCAGTCCCCAGAGTGGGAACACAGTGGCAGCAATGGATACTCCTGGAGGACCGGTGCTCTACTATTTCCCTTGCTGAATCACCACCACCACTGCCATCCTACCTATGGTGCTCACTCTCCTCCATATCAGTCACCAGCCTTTCCTTCCAGTAAGTCAGTAAGTTACACTCCAAACCGATAGTTCCTTTCATCTGTGTATTTATTTAATTTATAAAATTGTATATACCACATCCCCAAGAAATTGTTTGAAGTGGTTAACAACTGGAAAATAACTTATAGAACACAAGTAAATAATGAGAATAAAAATTGCATCTCATCTTGAAACTGATATTTGTCCAAAGGGAGCAGAAATACAGGTGGGATAGAAGGTCAGTGACCCCTTTCTCCTGGTCCGATCACTTGTTAGTTTGGAGCGGTGCATTAGGAATACTGTAGGGACTTCGAAATGGGATAACATAGTAGGTAGGTGATTTGAATTAATATCCTGAGTGAAAGTGGCTAATAGTAATGAGTCTGTGGCTCTTGATTATAGTGATCTATCATGGAAGAAGAGGTTCAAGTATGAAATGAGACCATACATGGTTTGACGAATGATCTATCTTGAAGCAGCTAATGGCTGATAAAAGAGGACTGAGCTGAGGATGATATTAATTGGGTCGTAGGTTGATTCATCAGCAGGTGAGGCATTTTGAAGGAAGAAGGTGTAAGTCTAGGAGCTAGGATGATAAAGATCATTGTATGGGGCTTTGTAAAGAGCTCTATCTGATGATGAAGGACTGCAAATGTCAACAAGCAACTTCAAGAAGCGGAAGATAAACCATACATCCTTGATCATGCAGTAAAGTTATTATTTAGGAAAATGATTAACAGTTTTTGGATGGATTTACATCCCTTTCTTGTGAATCCCATATACCAGATTGCCATGGTGCCACAGAATCAAACCTTGGTTCTGGGATTTTGTGCCCTTGAATTAACCGCCAGCACTGAAAAACTGAGCATTGCTTTATCTCTGCATGTGCAGCTCCGATTAGGTTTAAGCTGTGTGGTGCAAGAGACTTGAGACTGCGGGATTTACATCCATGGTTGGCATGACCAAATAGGTGAACTACGCAGTTGCCTAGAGTGTCGACCTTCCCCAGCAGCCGATTGTCACTGCTGTCTCTCCTCTCTGAGACATTTTACCTGTCAGCAGTGCCATTGAAATAGCAATGCAGTGCTTACTTGAATTCTCTGGCGCTGTGTTGCAGTTTCTCCTCTCTTTGACCTGCCATTTCCACCTCCGCACAAATAAGACGTCTATGTTAGAGGAGGCGGAAGCCGCAAACCAAAGAGAGGAGGAACAGCCACACAGCAGCAGAGATTTGGGGAATGCACTGCATTGAGGTTTAAATGGCATTACCACTACTTCAGGACCCAGAGAGTGGATGCAGCGATGCCAACTGGGATGGTGGTGGGAGCAGCGGGGTGGTAGGATTGAGAACTTTCCTAGGGAACCTCATATCGTTGCACTGGCCCTGCATACGTCAGAGCTCCTTCTTGCATTGTGCGGATTAAACTGAAGAAGAGCCAGGGTAATTTTCCTATCTGGCTCAGGGAATTTCTCAGAGGTGGAGGGAGTGTGAAGATTAGTAGGCCAATTGAGGGGGTGCCTTGGAGATTGAGGGGGAGGAGTTACTGTCCAATTAAGGGGGGCTTGGATGTGTTTGTGTGTGCAAGGGTGAGGAATGGCAAGCCAAATGAAGGATAGCCTCACTAACTGAGGGGGTACCTAGAAGGTAGCAAAAGGCAGAGGAGTGTCGAGCTTGCAAGGGATGTAGGGGATAGGTACTTCTGGGGAGAAAATGACCGGGTAAGTGTTGGGTATGGAGACATATGAGAGAGAAAGAGAGAGAGAGAGAGACCGAGAGATGCTTAATGTTTCCCTAGACCATGGTGATGCATGAAGCAAAACAATGCAGACCCCTCAGGCACAGCTCTAAAGGGTCACAGATATGCCGTTGATGGCATGCTTATTAGGGGTGGTGGAAGCAGCAGCATAGAACAGAGACCATCAAAGTAAAGTAGTTCATATGCATGTGTTTCTGTCAGTACTTACGGCTTGACATTCACGACTGATAACTTATGCTGCCTAATGGTGAATCCAGCCTCTATGAAGAAAATCTTATATAATTAGTTTAATTACTTAATATTGGTAGTCTGATTCCCTGAGGGATGAAGACTTCAAAGATCATGTCCCTGATGTGTCTGCCTACACTATAAAGCCTTCTACTGGATTCAGGTACCAGATCACTTGAAGCAAAAAAATCTGTGCAGGTAGAATTGTGAACAAATGTGTGTGGGGGGGGGGAGGGGGGTTCCCATTATAAAACTGGATTTTGTGTTAAATTATTGAAATGAGTTTAATCTGGAAATTTGATTTTGGGAAAGATAAAATACAAGGAAATTTGTATTTATTTTTATTTATTTAGGTTCCTTTTATACCGTCCTATTGTGTAATCAGGGTGGTTTACATTATAAACAACAGTAATTTGTTTATTTTATTTACATTCTCTTGTACATTATATACATTATAACATGATGAGCAATCACAAGTAACACATATGATGGGGCTAGATCACTGATATTTACATGATTAGGATATAAAGATTTAAGATATAACTTATTTACAATGCAACATCCAAGTTCTTTTTCCTGTTCAATGTAAAACCAAACAGCTTGTTGTTCTGGTCTTTTGTTGTACTGTAAACCGCGCTGATCCCAAATAGTGCGGTATATAAGAGCTTGTAATAAATAAATAAATAACATGTAATAGATTCTAATTTACAATGCAGCATGTAATAGATTCTAAACGTATATTTTAGCTAGTTTTTTTATTTCAGAGTCGATATGTTCACTTTTTGCTTGAGATATCTTGTAGGTTGGAGGTATATTGAATTATTTTGTGCATTTAGATATTGGTCAAGTATAGAACGGAAGGGGGACAGATAATGTCCAATTATGTTGGGAGGAGGTTTTATGATGTTATGTTGGGTATTGGTTGATGTTTATTTCATTTTTGCCATAACGTTCAATGAAGAGGAAAGTTTTAAGTTCAGTCTAATAGAAGATGGGCAAATCAGTGATGGATCTTAGCCTGTCTGGTAGTATATTTCATAGGGATGGGATAGGGAAATGTATTTAAAAGCCCTATTACTGATGAGTTGTTTCGTTTTGCGATAATTGGTTGGGATAGCTAATGTGTTCATCATTCGACCTCTTTGTTGGCGATGACTAGGTGTAGTCTTTATTAGGTGCATTAGGAATGAAGGAGGTATATTTCTGAAAAGTTTAAATGTGGTCATAATTATCTTATATTTTATTCTGCTGTTAATATGTTTGTTCTAGCAATGTTTACTTTAAAGTTGTCCATATATGCTTATGTTTATGTTTATTTAAAACTTAATATACTGCCTATAACAAATGCTTCTAGGCAGTTTACAATCAAATAATTAAAAGCTGCAAAAGAAAATGAAAGGAACTCCATTTAAAAATCAAAGTAGGACAGTAAGAGTAAAAGCATAAGGAGAGAGAAGTAACTTGTGCATCAACGGGGAGGAGGGGAAAGGGGCGAGGAAGGAGGAGGAAGGTCGAATGCTAGACAGAAGAGGTGGGTTTTTAATTTGGCCTTGAAGGACTTAAATGAGAGTTCTAGGCGGAGGGTGGAGGGAAGCGAGTACCAGAGTCTTGGGCCCAGGAAAAAGAAGGCAGAGGAGTGAGTAGATTCCAGGTGTGATGATGAGGGAGAGGGAAGGGACATACGGTTAACATGTATAGACCTGAGTGAGCAATGAAACGTGTGCAGATGAACCTGGTCAGCAAGGTAAAGGGGAGTGCCTGTGTGAATTGATCTGTGAACAAAGATGAGAATTTTATACTGAATGCAAAAAGAAACACGGAGCCAGTGTAAACAAAGGAGGAGGGGAGTGACGTGATCAAAACGGGAAGCGTGAGTCAAGATACGTGCAGCAGTGTTTTGAACACGTTGGAGACGGGCGATCTGGGACTGGGGAAGACCTGCTAGGGAGACATTACAATAGTCGAGACGAGACATGACAAGAGAGAGAAGCAAGGTAGTCAGAGAGGAAGGGGAAAGGAAAGGACAAACAGCATGTAGTTGTTTTAAAGAGAAAAAAGAACACTGAACAACCGAAGAAATGTGCTCCTTAAAAGAGAGAGAAGAATCAAGGATGACACCCAAATACCGAAGAGAAGAGACAAGAGGGATGGGCTGGGAAGACAGTGAAAGGGCAGAGATGGGGGAGGGGTTCCCAAAAGCAAACCAGATAGCAGACGACTTAGAGGGGTTGATATGTAAGAAATTAGATGAAACCCAAGAAGCTACAGCAGAGAAACAGGTGTTCAGGGGAGTGATATCAGGGGTATTGGGAATCTGTGTGATGGAGGAGGAATATATCATCTGCGTAGTAATATGAGGAAATACCATGTTGTTGGACTAGAAGGGCAAGGGGGGCAAGGAAAACATTAAATAGGAGGGGAGCGAGTACAGAGCCCTGTGGGGCACCGCAGGGGAGAGGAGTGGGGGAAGAGGAAGATTATCCAGAGACAACCGAGGAAGACCTACAGGAGAGAAAAGAACGAAACCATTGAAGTACTGTGCCGGAAAGATCAGCATCCCGAAGACGTGCTAGAAGAGTGTGATGGTCTACCAGATCAAAAGCAGCAGAAAGATCAAGAGAAACAGCAAGAGTGAAAAGACCATGATCGTGAGCAAAATGTAGTTCGTTGAGAAGAAAAAGAATAACAGATTCAGTGCTATGACCAGGGTGAAAACCAGATTGATGTGGATAAAGAGTGAGGGAAGCTTCAAGGTGGGATGAAAGTTGGGAGAAGACCAGTTTTTCAAGAAGTTTAGAAAGGAAAGGGAGATTAGAGATGGGACGCCAGTTAGAAAGGGAGGATGGGTCCAAGGAACTATTTTTCAGGATTGAACGCACAAAAGCGTGTTTCCAGGGTGAAGGAAAGATACCCAAAGAAAAACTAGAGTTAAAAAGGGAAAGAATAAAGGGAGAGAGGGCGAGGGAGGGTTCCAAGAGCCACTGGGAAAGAATAGGGTCTGCGGGAGAGATTGTTTTCCGGGTGGAGGAGAAGAAATTAGACAGAACTGAGAGGGTGATAGGTTCAAAGGTAAACCAGAGATGGGAACGAGAGGGAATAAGCGGGGAAGGGGACGAGGGAAGAGAGGGGGGTAGACGGCGATGTGGGAGGGGGAGAAAGGGGGGAGGACAGGAAGGAAAGGAAAGGAAACACAGAAACACAGAAACATAGAAACATGATGACAGAAAAAGACCACATGGCCTATCTAGTCTGTCCTTCCATAACAACAACTACAACAGTCCACTTTTTACCTTTAGAGATCCTCTGTGTTGGTCCCATGCTTTTTTGAATTCAGTTATTGTCCTCATCTCTATCACCTCCACTGGGAGACTATTCCATGGATCCACTACTCTTTCTGTAAAGAAATATTTCCGCATATCACTCCTGAATCTATCTCCCTTCACCCTCATCCCATGTCCCCTCATAGCAGAACTTGCTTTCAATTGAAAGAGGTTCTTTCCCTGAACATGGAAAGGAGCATGGAAAGAACCTTGGAGGCAAAATGGGAGGCCAGGGAGGAGGGATCAGGAGAGGAGGAAGTGGGAGGAGGGAGAGATGAAGAAGAGTGTGGTGCAGAGAGGGTGCGGAGGACAGAATAAAGTTGGCAAAAGGAACTTGAGGAGGAAGAAATAAGTTTAAAATAATAGTCACGCTTAGCAGAATGTAGAAGGGAACGGTAATGGCGATGATAGAGGTTGCAGAATTTCAGGTTAGAAGAGGAGGGATATTTACGCCAGAGGCGCTCTGCATGATGAAGATAAGAACATAAGAACTTAAGAACATAAGACATGCCATACTGGGTCAGACCAAGGTCCATCAAGCCCAGTATCCTGTTTCCAACAGTGGCCAATCTGGGTCATACGTACCTAGCAGTTTCCCCAAAAGACACAGGTTCCGCAATGCCTGTACTGGGTCAAGCATTGATATCCTGGGTCCCTTCTTAATAATGGTTTATGGACCTTTCCTCCAGGAACTTGTCCAAACCTTTTTTAAACCCAGCTACACTAACAGCCTTTACTACATCCTCCGGTAACAAATTCCAGAGTTTGATTACACGTTGAGTGAAAAAATATTTTCTTTTATTAGTCTTAAATAGTTTACCCTGCAGCTTCATTGCATGTCCCCTAGTCTTTCTATATTCTGATAAGGTAAACAATCGATCTACGTTTACCCGTTCCACTACGTTCATTAATTTATAGACTTCTATCATATCTCCCCTCAGCTGTCTCTTTTCCAGGTTAAAGAGCCCTAACCTTTTTAGCCTTTCTTCATAGGAGTATCCTTCCATCCCCTTCACCATTTTGGTGGCTCTTCTCTGAACCTTTTCTAATAACGCTATATCCTTTTTTTTTTTTAAATCTGCTTTATTTCAATTTTCCAAAACCATACAAAAAAAAAAGGACATGCATCAGCATCCTAAACATCAACTTAAAACAGCAAAATCAACCCCCCCCCCCACCCCCCACCCCCCCACCTAACCGCTAACCCACCCCTGCTCTCTGGGAGTAAACATGAAATCACCCCTCTGACCTACAATACCACAACACAGAAAATCCAGTACCAAAAGAAATTAATATAATATAGCAACTAATGCATTTACCTCTGCTATACTCGAGCTTGGGCAATGTAGTTGTCAATAAAGCCCACCTCGTAAAATTTAGATCCGTCCTATCAGGGTTATGAAGTTTACTGTAAGTTTTCTCAAGCTTAGAGTGTTGGCAGACCATATTCCACCAACCATCCAGGCTCAAATTCTGAAAATTCTTCCAATTTAACAGAATCACCTTAAGGGCAATCACCATAATAAAATTTAACAAAAAAACTTCCTCCCCTCTCCCCCCCATCGGGAAGAGCTTCCATGGACCACAGGAAGATCACTACCTGACAAGACCAGCACTTGACTGTTGAGCCCTTGTCCCATTTAGCCAATTTGATCGGAGTGACAAAGGCTCTATGCATGTAGAAATACAGGGATTGAGTGGTCACCGCCACCCTGGAAGTTCGAGAAACCTAACACCAAAGCGATTTCCAAAACCCGCCAGGGATACGGCGATCAATTTCAGACTCCCAAACCCCAATCAACCCCAGCAGCCTACTGGAAGCAGACTTTCTCCACAGAGCATAAAGCTTGGAAGCGACCCCCTTTTGCTCCTTGATCTCCTGCAGCCCTTTAAGTAATGCCACCTCTGTAGCCAACCCGGGAAGCTTTATCTGAGATGAAGCAATGCAGTGTTTGAGCTGAACCCAACTGAAATAGCAGGACCCTGGCAGAGAAAAAGACCTTTGTAGAAATAAAAAATCTTTCCAGCCCTGGTCCCCAACCAACTGCCCGAGAGTCCAAATCCCACACTCCTGCCACTTCCGCCAGGCAAACATGCGCCCTTGAATTCTGAACCGAAGGTTCCACCAAAGCGGACTCTGGCCGGAAGGTGGGTCATCACTAGCTGTCACCCGAGCAAGAGCAAGAAATGCCTCCTGGGTTGCCCTGATTACCCGTCCAACCCCAGTCTTTTCCGGGAGTAGCGAGCCCAATATATGAGCCAATGGGTAAGGAGCAGAAACACAAGCTTCTACCTCTAACCAGATCAGGCGCTGATCCTGATCCGGTGGGGTCATCCACATCATCCCTTGTTTCACTAAAAGAGCTTGATGATAGCAGTAAAAATCTGGAAAATGTACCCCGCCGATCTCTTTAGGCGCTTTCAGTTTTTTTATAGCGATACAAGGCTGGCGACCATTCCACAAGAAGTTCACCAGGCACCTCTCTATCTTCCTGTACCATTTAAACGGGATCGTAAAAGGGAGCATACCTAACACATAGTTGATCTTGGGAGCCAAGGACATTTTGATGATCTCTAATCTACCCCACCAGGAAAGGTGCAGTGGGGACCAGGATAAAGACTTCTGCCGAATTAGCTGCAAGAGCTCTGCAATGTTCTTGTGAATCATGACATCTACTGAGGCATTATACCATGCTCCCAGATATTTAATACTATCCACCTCCCATTTGAAGGGAAAGGCCGCCATCTCTGCCGAATTAGCTACACAATTGAGTGGAAACACCACCGATTTAGACCAATTAATCTTATAACCCGAAATTCTAGAGTAAGCCTCAATCAGTGTTAGCACATGAGAGACCTCAGAAGGTTCTGTAAACAGAAGGAGATCATCGGCGTATGCAGAGAGCTTTACATGCTGGCTCCCTACTCTAACACCGTTAAGGCTCTTATGAGACCGTATCGCAATGACCAAAGGCTCCAAGGCCAGATTAAAAAGCAAGGGGGAAAGAGGGCAGCCCTGCCTAGTACCTTTGCCTAGGGAAAAGGGCCGCAAAAGGATGTTATTAGCATAAATACTAGCAGTCGCCTTATCGTAAAGCACCCAAACCTTCTTTATAAAACCCTCACCTAGGCCAAACCAGTGCAATATGAAAAATAAAAAAGACCATTCCAGTCTGTCGAAAGCCTTCTCTGCGTCGAGAGAGAGGGCAACATATGGGCTAGAGTCCACGGAAGCTCTTTCTAGCAAATTACACAACAGGCGTGCATTATCTGAAGTCGAGCTCCCAGGAATGAACCCACACTGATGGACCAGTTCCCCAATCACCTTGGCTAATCTCTCTGCCAAAACACTCGCATAGATTCTATAATCGGCATTTAAAAGGGAAATAGGCCTGTAGTTCGCAACGTACTGAGGGTCTTTACCTGGCTTCTCCAGTACTATTATAGTGGCGTCCGAGAAACTGCCTGCCTTACTCTGAGAAAGTTCCAACTCCCCAAAATAGATCAACAAATAAGGGACCAGCTCATTACTAAAAACTTTGTAAAACTCAGGCGGGAGTCCATCTGGCCCGGCCGCCTTCCCTGAAGGCATATCTTTGATCACCTTTCAAAGCTCATCTCCTGAAAAGGGTTTGCCAATGCCCTGGGCCTGACAATCCGCTAAAGTAGGGTGCGCCAGGTTCTCGACGAAGCTAGTAAATTCATTAACGTCCACAACTGACTCAGAGGTGTATAGCTGAGCATAAAATTTAGAGAATTCTCCCACAATCTGCTCGCTATTAGTTACATTCTCTTGGGTGCTTGACAGAAGCGAGGCAATTTTAGCTTTGGCTTGCTTCCCCCGTACAGTGTTTGCAAGGAGCTTACCAGCTTTGTTCTGCTCTACGTGAAACCTAGCCTCTTGCTTCAATAATATATGCTCAACCTCAGAGCTAAGTAACTCGTTATACTGAAATCTTAATCTTTGCAAGCGTAACAAGATACCAGGATCCGGACACTTAATCCACAACCTTTCGCCCGTTCGGATTTGTTGATCCAAAGCTAACAGTTGGGCCTTCTGCCTTTTATTCTCCTTAATTTTAAAACTAGTAATCGTTGCCCATACAGATGCCTTGAAGGCCTCCCACCAGGCCCAACTTGCCGTGTCACCAACTCTGTTGTTATGAAAGTAAGAGACTATGGCAGCCCTCACCTCCTCCTAAAAGGCGGGCTCCGCTAACCATGATCTGTTAAAAGACCAGACCTGGGAAGGTCTCTCTGCCACCGCCACCTCTACTTCAAGCAAAATAGCTGCATGATCAGAAACTGTCCTAGCTAGGATCCTCACTGCACAATTAGCTGAGACCAAAGGCTTGGAAAGTAAAAAATAATCAATACGAGACGATGAGTAATGGACAGGGGAGAAATATGTATAATATTTATCTCCTGGATGGAAAAGTCGCCAGATGTCCACTAGCCCACAGGAATCTACAAGTGCTGTGAGCGCTATACTCGCGCGGGAAGGCCGTTCAACCCTGCCAGGATTCCTGTCCAAAAGAGGATCTCTAACTTGGTTAAAGTCACCGCCCATTATTACTGATGCCCCACAACCCTCCTGGATCACACCATTTAGCTTACCAAAAAAAACAGGATCGTCACTATTGGGACCATAAACATTTATGATAGTCAAAGGCTCCTCGCCCACCTTTATTTGAGACTTAGCCCACCTCCCCGATTCATCACTAGCAGAATTTACTAACTGAAAACCCTAAGAGGTCCGCATCAGGGTGGCAACCCCGTTCTTTTTACTGACCGCAGGAGAAGAGCCCACAAGTATATAATGCTGGTTCACCAATTTACCAGTTTCCACCAGGGATAAGTGGGTTTCCTGCAAAAGAATGAAATCAGCTTGTTGCCTTTTACAATACACCAAGATTGTTTTCCTTTTTATCGGGGACTTAAGTCCTTTCACATTTAACGATAAAACTTTCAACACATTAGGCATCCCACCAACTAAACATTGTTAAAGAAGTGGTCGGCATATCAACAACTCTATTCAACTTACTGTCCCAGAGAGCCATACCCCAACCCAAAACATTAAAAGAGAAAGAAAAGGAAAATGGGTAAGACAGCGGAAACTCAGGTAAAGCATGGAGCTGCCCGGGTCCCGAGTAAACATGTATATGACCCCGCCACCCATCAATTCCAATACAGAGTATGAGCATCCCCATCGTACCAACCACACAAAACAACTTTGCAATCAAAAGCACCTGGACGCTCGAGTCCACAAACGTCCAGCTCTCCACTTAATCCTCCACAGACTTGAGTCCAGCACCCCAGCACTACCGGCTCATCCCTGTTGCATCTGAAGGGCCTCTTGATCCGCGATGAACTGCTGCAAAACAGCAGGATCTTCAAAAGACTTGGTTACATTATTCAGGATGACCTTAAATCTCGCCGGATTAAACAGGCCGTGCCTTGCCTGCAGACGCTGCAAACGAGGCCTCAATGCAAGAAACTACCTCCTCTTCTCCACCGTAGACTTGCAAAAGTCTGCATAAAAGGCCAGTTTATGCCCCTCATATTGAAGAGGTTGTAGCGCCTTAGCAGCCGCGAAGATTTGTAAAACCTGCTGGTGCCTTAACAGACACATGATTAGAGGGCGAGGGCGCTAGCTGTGTAAGCTGGGCGAGGTCGGGATACGGTGCGCCCTTTCAATCTCCAACGGGCGACAGAAATTCAATTTTAAGACCTTGGGCAGAAAGCTTTCCAGAAATCTGATGGGGTCTCCCCCTTCCGCACCTTCTCCCAGCCCAACAAGGCGAATATTATTACACCTGGTCCTATTGCCCATATCCTCAAGGCTCCTCTCGAGCCATTCCACCTTTCAGGCAGCCATCGCCGCATGCTTAAGTTGCTCCTCGTGCCCAGCCAACTGCGTCTCCGCTTTATCCACCCTTGTCGAAAGAGCTTGCATCTGCGAACTCAAGTCCTTCAGGTCTGACTGTAATTCCACAAGCGCATCCCCATTGGCGTCCACACACTGCCGAATCGCTTTCACCTCCACTAAACGTTGCTGTAACTCACCCAACGCTTCCAGTGGGGCCGCCATTTTCTGCGGCGATAGAGGATCCGACGTGGATCTTTTAGAGCCAGCGCAGCCGGGGAAGCAAAATCCAAGCGCGTTTGCTTATCCCCAGACATCCTTGTGCTCAGTTCCACCAAGTTGGCAAGCTGGGGGAATGATAGCGTTCAGTGGTGTGTTAAATCTTATCAGTGGGACCCAGGAGAGAAGCTCTTATGCCGCCATTCTGGTTTTGCGCTAGCTCCGCCCCATGCTATATCCTTTTTAAGATACGGCAACCAGAATTGCACACAATATTCAAGGTGCGGTCTCACCATGGAACAATATAGAGGCATTATAATATATTTTGTTTTATTTTCCACTCCTTTCCTTATGATACCTAGCATTCTATTTGCTCTTTTGGCTGCCGATGCACACTGGGCGGAGGGTTTTAACATGTTATCCACAATGATGCCTAAATCTTTTTCCTGGGTGGTGGTTCCTAATGTGGAACCTTGCATTGTGTAACCATAGTTTGGGTTGTTCTTCCCTAGGTGCATAACTTTGCACTTGTCCACATTAAATTTCATCTGCCATTTTGATGCCCAGTCTTCCAATTTATCAAGATCCTCTTGCAATTTTCCACAATCCTCTTGGGTTTTAACAACTTTAAATAGTTTTGTGTCATCTGCAAATTTGATAACCTCACTCGTTATTCCCCTTTCAAGGTCATTTATGAATATGTCAAAAAGCAGCAGACCCAGCACAGATCCCAGGGGTACACCACTATTCACCTTTCTCCATTGGGAAAATTGGCCATTTAGCCCAACCCTCTGCTTTCTATCTTTTAACCAGTTCCTGATCCACAGTAGTGCACTGCCTCCTATCCCATGACTCTTTAGTTTTGCCAAAAGTCTCTGATGAGGGACCTTGTCAAAGGCTTTCTGAAAGTCCAGATACACTATATCAACCAACTCACCTTTGTCCACCTGTTTATTCACACTTTCAAAAAAACATAACAGATTAGTAAGACAATATCTTCCTTGTCTGAAGCCATGTTGGTTGTCTCCCATTAGGCCATGACTATCTACATGCTGAGTAATTTTATTCTTTATGATGGTTTCTACCATTTTTCCCGGTACTGACGTCAGGCTCACCGGTCTGTAGTTTCCCGGATCACCCCTGGAACCCTTTTTAAAAATTGGTGTTACGGGGGCGGAGCCTGATGTCCAGCGGGTAAGACGCTTCGCGCTGAAGCTCCCGAGAGGCCTACTCAGAATCCTGACTTAATACCTACATAAACTTAATATTTTGCTCCGAACTTACCGGGGTACCTCGGGGGGGATGGCGGCCCATAAACCAGCGCGCTTGGACTTCGGGTCTCCTTCTTCTTCACACGGAAAACGCTCCAAAACAGAGGTGTCTTCCCCACAGAAGATGGTTCCACTTCGGGAAAACCCCGAAATGCACCAGGAGATCTTAGAGGAAATACGCGGCGTGAAGGAACTGGTGCAGTCCAACGGAGAAGCGCTTCGAGCCATGCGAGAAGACTTCGGTGTGCTCCAGGACCGACTTGAAAGTCTTTCATTACGGCAAGACAACATGGCGGGGGTCCTTGACTCGCACGCGGTGCGCTTGGTCAAACTGGACAAGGCTGAGCGCCAGATACAGAATCTTCAAAAAGAGTTAGAAGATAGCAATAATCGAGCCCGTCGCAACAATGTGAGGCTCATTGGAATACCGGAGGGGGCGGAAGCAGGAGATATAAGAGAATTCCTGCTCAAAACTCTTCCCTCCTTGCTGAAGATCACTTTTCATAGAGATCTGGAAATTGATCGAGCACATCGTGTTCCTACCCATATGGCGCTCAATCGAACGACCCCCGGCCTATTATCTTTCGATTACTACGATATCAACAAGTGGAACAAATTCTAAATGCTGCCCGGGCGAATCATCATCTGGAGTTTGAAAGTCATAGAGTCTCCTTCTTCCCTGATTTGGCAAAGCCCACAGTTGACCGTCGGAAGAGGCTCCTTGCTTTTCGCCCTCGACTTCAACAGCTACAGGCTCGCTTTGGCCTGTTGTATCCAGCGAAGCTCCGAGTGACTCTCCACAACCAAACTAGGACATTCGAAGATCCTGATCTACTATCAACATTTTTAGACTCCAAAGAAGCAGAGCAGATGCGCTAATCCAACAACTTGGACTTATTATCTGCCGGCTCTGTCCGCCATTTTGAAGGGCCCGACGCGGTGGTCACAGCCAAGCACAGAGACTACCTGGACTTTTCTTTCTTTCTCTATATGACTTTCTTGGTCTCCTATCCCTCCATGATGTGTGCCTCGGTTGGATTCGGAGCACGCACAGTTATACAGGTTATATGTTTTCAATTTCGGCCTTCTCTGGGGTTTCTCCCCGCAGACACATGGTCGCCAGTAATTTCTGGGGTTTTGCTTCTTCTCTACCGCACTGCGGTTCTTCTTTTTTAATGTGGGGCGCTTCATTGTATTACATTAGCTTATTTTCTATCATGTCATGTGTACAGCCAGATACAGTTAATTTGAGGGACATTGTGAAATTATGTGCGTTATCATGCTCAGAATTTTTAACCTTTCTGAATGGCCTTATGTAAGATCTTATCACTTAACGTAAAAGGTATCAATAGCCCAATCAAAAGAAAGAAAATCCTTAGCTATCTTAACCATGAGCATGCTGATTTAGTGTTTCTTCAGGAAACGCATCTAAACTCCGCTGAAACACTGAAACTCAATGCTAAGCCTTACATGGTAGCTGCCTATTCTCCCGCCGTTTCCAAACGGTGTGGGGTAGCCATTCTGGTTAAGAAGTCTTTGCAAGCTACTGTAATGGATACTAGCTCTGATAAGGAGGGTAGATGGGCCCGTGCACACCTTAAGGTTGGAGATAGTGAATTCACGTGTATTTGTATTTATGCCCCGAATGTGGATAACCCTGCTTACTATGCAAGTATTGCGCAGTTGGCACAGGCCTCTGCCAATACTCCATTAATACTTGGTGGCGATTTCAATCAAGTGCTAGACCCTTTGATAGATAGACAACCGCCTAGAACGAGTAATCCACCCAAGAGTCTTGCTACCCTTACAGCTCTGATGCAAGATCTTGCGCTAGTAGATATATGGAGGCTGCTTCACCCCTCCGACTTAGAGTTCACCTTTTTTTCTGCCCCCCATCACTCACAATCTAGAATAGATTTCTTTCTCATCTCCAAAGCACTGATTTCTCAAGTGGACTCGGCTAGGACTCATCCTCTTCATATTTCAGATCATGCTGCCATATCCTTTTCATTACATGTCACTACGCGAGATGATCCTCCCCGAGCTTGGTTTTTTGATAGATCCCTACTAGATCAAAAAGATTTTCAGGTTGACATAAAGGCCGCTATCCAAGATTATTTTCATTTTAACTCACCCCATGACACAGCGAGCTGGGCTTGGTGGGAGGGTTTTAAGGCATCTATCCGTGCAACTATAACCAGCTATCAAATTCGACAGGGGAAACAAAGAAAGCAACACTTACTGATTCTAGAGCAACAGATACAAGCTGGGGAGCGTCTCCTCACGTCCCGTACTGACCCATGTATTTTACTCCATTTACAACGCCTTCGTTTTCAATACAATCAGCTTTTGTATACTGCTGCTGCTAAAAATATTGAATCACAACAAGGGATGTATTACCGGGAAAATAACCGTGCTGGCAAATTGTTAGCAAATGCCCTGAAAGGTCAAAAAGAAGCCAAGCGTGTTACCGCTCTCCGTAATCCGTCGGGGGGGGGGCTTGGTCACTAAAGATACAGAAATCTTAGATCTCTTTCGTGATTTTTATACTCGGCTTTATCAATCTGAATGTGATTTTGAGCCAGAAGTATTTGAACGATTACTCTCAGGGGTACAACGACCGACCCTATCTGACGAAGATAGAGAGGCCATGGACAAACCATTCACTTTATCAGAAATTCATTCTGCTATCAAGAGATGTGCCACAGGTCGAGCTGCAGGCCCGGACGGTCTCCCTGCTGAATTCTACAAAACCTTTAACGCTGACTTAGCTCCAGTTTTGAAGCTTTATTTTTCTGCTCTGGCCGAGGAGGGATCTCCTTCTGGGTCCTTTTCAATGGCAAATGTAGTAGTTTTTGAGAAAGAGGGGAGAGATCCGCAACTAACAGCTAATTATCGTCCAATTTCCCTTCTAAACGCGGACTATAAAATATTTGCCACCATTCTCTCCACCCGGCTCTCTGATAGGATGTCTACTTTAATACACCCAGATCAATGCGGTTTCATTCCCGGTAGATCAACTGCTGACAATGCTCGGACTCTATGTCATGTACTGACTACCGCAGTTAATCTTGACCGACCATTGGTTGGCCTCTCACTTGATGCTGAGAAGGCCTTTGATCGCTTAGAATGGCCCTTCCTGTTTGCAACTCTCCGCTGGTACGGATTCGGAGAAGGTTTTCTCCGTTGTCTCCGCACCATGTATGCACAGCCTACAGCCAGTATCTGTGCTAATGCTTTAAAGTCTCAGCCATTTCCCCTTCAACGCGGTACTCGCCAGGGATGCCCACTGTCTCCACTTCTTTTCGATCTTGCACTCGAACCCTTAGCTTTACTAATCCGGCAATCGGAGGAGATTCATGGAGTCCCCTTCTCTCATAGGGAAATCAAAATTTCAGCATATGCTGATGACCTTATGCTCTTTGTCTCTCTAGACTCAGTGCCGGCTGTCCTAGAGCAAATTGGTAAATATTCACAACTCTCGGGTTATAAGATAAATTGGACCAAGTCGGTAGCCTTTCCACTAAATCCTCTGATTCATCAGGCAGATATGCAATCCTTTCCCTTTTTATGGCAACCTCGCATGGTCAAATACCTTGGGGTTCACTACTGCTCTCCTTTGGAAGACGCTATCTCCTTTAATGCCAAAGACTTAACCTCTAAAGTCCGGGCGCTTACTCACCGTTGGACTCCTTTAACACTTACCTGGTGGGGTCGCCTAGAAACCATAAAAATGATGATTGTTCCTAAAGTGAATTACATTTTAGAAATGTTGCCCTGTCTCCTACCTCGACGTACATATAAAGATTTAGAGGGCCTTCTGACTAGATACTTATGGCAAAATAAGACACCTAGGATAGCGAAGCATAAATTGCAAGCAGATAAGGAAAATGGGGGTGTCAGATTCCCTGATTTTCTGAAATATCACCACTCTTTTCTTCTCAAACAAGGCGCTCGTTGGCTGGAAGATCTAGCACCGAGTAGACCTGTGTGGCTAGACATAGAGGAGGACCTTTGCAAACCGATTCCTCTTACTTATCTCCCTGTATGACTCTCCCATCAGACTCCCACTATCCACCAATGCTTTTAGACACTTTAGGTGCCTTTAATACTCTTATGCAATCTCTAGACCCCCGATTCTGTCCGTTAGACAGACTCCCGCTTTGGTACAATACTCGATTTCAAATACAAAATAAACCGATGGCGTGGAGCCCCTGGTACACTAGGGGCATTTGGATCCCTAACCAGTTGTTCCATGATGGTCGCTGGAAAACTTTTAGCGAATTGCAAATTGAATTTGGTCTCCCAGCGAAACACTACTTTCAGTTGGTGCAACTACAGCATTGTCTTCGGAGTGCTAAGGTGCTCCCGCCATCGGAATCCCATACCCAGGGATTGTCGGAGACTATCCGATCTATCGGGAGTTCACCGGGTGTAGCATCTAACTTTTACAAAACCTTATGTAATGCTGTAAATAGAGGTACCCCTATAGCACAGAAAGCATGGGAGCGGGAACTGCATGTAACTTTGACCCCGGAGCAATGGAGCCTCGTCTGGAGTAGAGTGACACGGGTCTCCCGATCCGCCTCACTCACTCAGACACTCTTCTTTCTAGCCCACCGGTGTTTCTATACTCCTGACAGATTAGCCAAATGGAACACCTCCCAGGGCAATAGATGCTGGACATGCCATGCGGCCATTGGTTCACTAACTCATGTTATGTATGAATGTCCCGCGCTACAGTATTACTGGCGTCGGGTCTGGGGTCATATCCAATCTATTTTGCACTTTCAAGAGCCCCTTTCTTGGAGGATAGTGGGACTCCGCTCAGCTGCGGGGATCCCCTCTCTTCCAAAATCGGCTTACTTCCTTTTAGACTTTATGCTGGGCATCGCTATCTCCCTAATTACGAAATACTGGAAAAATAGCTCCCATCTGAGCCCCAATGAATGGTGGAATCATGTCTGTCTCTATAGTAAATATGAACAAATACCTCGTATGTTTGCTTCTTCCGTTCAGACCCCCCATCATCTGTCTAAATGGAAGATGCTCAATGACTATGTTCACAATGCTAAATGCTCTCATCTGACTGTTTAAATTTGTATAAATCTCTGTCACGTGATCATTCTGTATCGCAGATACTATTTATGTTCGTTTTGATGTACGATCACTGTTGTTTGGCAGCGCTCACATGCTGATACTGTCGGTTTAGAGAAGAAGCATGGGGGTGGGGGGTAATAGGGTTTGCTTTTCCTTATTGTATACTTGTTTTGTCTCCTTTGGTGTGTTGTTTCTTTTGTTTGTTGCAAAATGAAAATAAAAGTTTAAAAAAAAAAAAATTGGTGTTACATTGGCGATCCTCCAATCTTCAGGTATTAGAGGTGATTTTAATGATAGTTCACAGATTACTAATAGCAGGTCTGCAATCTCATATTTCAGTTATTTCAACACCCTTCGATGTATACCATCCAGCCCAGGAGGTGATTTGCTACTCTTCAGTTTATCTAATTGTTGTAATACATCTTCCCGATGTATCGATATATCCTTCAATTCTTCTGCACCTTTAAATACCACTTCAGTCATGGGTAACATCCTTACATCTTCCTCAGTAAAGACCGAAGCAAAGAATTCATTCAGTCTCTCCGCTATCGCCTTGTCGCCTCTTAGCACTCCTTTAACTCCTCTATCATCTAATGGACCAACTGACTCACAGGTTTTTTGCTACGAATGTACTTGAAAAAATCTTTATTTTGCGTTTTTGCTTCCGCAGCAAGCTTCTTCTCAAATTCTCCCTTTGCCTGCTTTATCAATGCCTTACATTTGACCTGTCAGTGCTTGTGCTGTTTCCAGGTTTCGTTGTTTGGCTCTTTTTTCCATTTCCTAAATGATGCTTTTTTGGCAACAACAGCCTCTCTGACCTCACCTTTAAACCATGCTGGCAGTTTTTTGGACTGCCTTCCACTTTTCTTAAAGCGTGGAATACAGCTCATCTGGGCCTCCAAGATAGTATTTTTCAACAACACCCAAGCTTGATGTAAGTCTTTAACCTATGTAACTGCTCCTTTTAGTTTTTTCTTAACTATTTTCCTCATTTTATCATAGTCTCCCTTTCGAAAGTTAAAAGGTAGTATTGTGGATTTCCTTACTATCCCTCCTCCACTAATTAAATCAAAGGTGATCATGCTATGATCACTATTGCCAAGTGGCCCCAACACCCTTATCTCTTGCACTAGATCTGGTGTTCCACTAAGGACTAGGTCTAATACCTATGGTGAAGGAAAAGACCGGGATGGAACCAGGGGTGCAGGGAGTGACGATGTGATGAGGGGCGGGGCTGGAGAGCAGAGATATTATCAAGGGCAGTGGCGAGTGAGGAGCTCCAATAATGTGCCTGGACATCAACAAGAAGTGAGTGGAAATCAGTTGGGAACAGAGAATCAGAAGAGGGAAACTGAAGGAGAGTGTTAGCAGTAATGTAAAGCGTGAAAGCTGAAAGATCAGAACTAGTAGGAGGGGTACTAGGGGGCCCTAAGGAGGAGGGAGGAGAGAGGGAGGGGAAAAGGAGGGAAAAGAGAATACAAGAATGATCAGACCAGGGAAGGGAAAGGGGAAAAAGGGAGGAAGGGGGGAATGGAGAAGAAACAGAGGAAATAAGAAGATCAAGGGAGTGACCAGCAGAGTGAGTAGGAAACGAAACAAACTGATGAAGGGACAGATCTGACAAGAAAGTAAGAAAAGCAAGATCTCAAGAGGTAGAAGGGAGGTCAGCATGAACATTGAAATCCCCTAGGAACATGAGATGGGGGTAATGGAGTGAGATAGTGGCCAGGAGAGAGTCCCATAGAGATGCCGAGAGAGAGGGGGGCATAGATAAGAAGAAAGTGGAGAGGGGGGTGAGGAACCTAAACAAAGAAACAGGGATTCTGGGTAGAGGAGAGAAGCAGAGGATAGTTCCTGAAGAGGGAGGGAATTTAAATTCTCCATTTAAATTATAATGATTTCAATGGAGAATTAAATTAGTAACAATTCAGTATTAGTAGGCAAATCCAGAATTCTACCTTAGGAAGCACCATGGATTAAATATATGATCCTTGGATTTGATTCCAATTGTAATTGAAGAGGTGGGAAAAATTAGCAAATACTAAAAGAAAATAATAGAATCAAAGATGAAGTCCAGACATCAAAAATTTCAAGCGACATTATGTTTATCTATCTGTTTGCCTAGACGAGGTGCAATCAAAAAGTATCAAGACTTGTACAATAGCACAAGAATATAACACCAAGCCTACCACAAGGATCTGCTCTTTCTGCCATCCTTTTTAACATATACCTACAGCCCATTTGCACTATCTTCAAAAACGTTGATGTAAGCTATCACATACATATATACGCGGACAATATAATGCTCTATCTACCGTTCTGCACCTCCACCCCATCTCACACCAAATTACAGACTGCTGCAAAGAAGCAGCAAAATAGCTCAACTGTCATAACCTACTGATCAATGTCTGAAAAACTGAAGCACTTAACATTACCAGAAATCAGAGTTTCATCCCTTCTCCAAATATCAGGATTAGTGACACTGACATAGTAGTAAAGAATGAAGTAAAATACCTTGAGGTCACCCTAGACCAGACACTCAGCATGTCCACATACATAAAACTAACAACCAAAAAAATCTATTATAAACTCAAAATGTTAAAACATCTACAACTACTACTGCCCAACCATGACTTTAGATCAATCCTCCAAGCATTAATTATATCCCACATAGACCTTTGTAACAGCGCACTACGTTTGTCAAAACAGACCCTAAAACAGCTCCAAACGCCTAAGTTATGTTCAATGTTTTCTGTACATAGTTTTAAACTGTTATATGTATTTGACCCTGTTGTTTAATGTAAACTGCACTTGCTCTTTTGGAAGAATGGCCTAGTGGTTAGGACAAGGTACCCCAGGCCTAAAGGCTGGGGGTTTCAGTTCCCACCTGGGGACAGTAATCTCAGGTGGGAGGGACTGGGGTTTCTAATCCTATAGGCACTCCTTGTGGCCTTGGGCAAGTCACTTAGCCCTCTGTTGCCTCAGGTACACATAGGGGTATGTTTACTAAACTGCAGTAATGTCACCTGCATTAGGTTCCGCAGTAAAGGTACAGCTGCCCATATCGGCACGGGGGAGCCGTGGTTATAATGGATCGCCTGGATTACGTTAGGGAAGCTCACCGCCAACTGCACGAAGAGGCTACCTACAAGCGACTTCCACAGGACCCCACTAAATCCATCCAGAAAGAAATTAATGGAATTGCCCTCCATGATCAGTTGGCAGAAGTTAAGTTTAAATTGTTTTTGATATCTCCTCACGTTGAGAATACTGATTTAGTGGCAAGTTATTATAAGTGAGGATGATAAACATTTTACGAACAAGAATGGACATTTAAAGAGAGTCTTTAATATAAAAAACAAAAAATAGAAGATCACGTAAGGCATAGGGTCATTGATGTGAAACTGGCACAGTTCACGAGCTATTAGCTCCAGTTTTCAGTGCCGTCAGTTTTTCTGAGACCAATTGCCGATGTGAATCTGTAAAGGCTTTGAAGTTGCAGAGTTATTGAACGGTGTGTGCATTTATAGAACTAACACTAAATAGAGCACTGAGGAAATGCAATGAACAGGTGAATGAAGGAGGGAGAGCTGGGAGCCGCTGGACCAGCCATATCTGTGGGCATCCCATGTGGCTGCCAGTACTGTTGACAAACATGGTGGGGGCATCTGTACCGCAGCACAGGTAAATGTAAAGTACTGGAAAGACAGTTGGTGGCAGACGATTGGCATACGTGTCCCCCATTGGAGTCGGAGGTGGCAAGATAGTTACAATGATGGGTGGACAGAGGAGTGGTGGTGTCATGCAGATCAGGCACAGGCGAGGCAAGCATGATGAGGCGCAATGCAGGAAAGGGTAGCAGTGCAGGACATGGGGTGGCAGCCTGCACAGGCAGACAGGACTCTACACAGCTAACAGATGCAGATAGACGGGCCGAAGGAATGTTGTCAATTGTGGCGAGGGTATTATGGGCTGGCAACATAGATCTGCAAAAATATGACTGTTACAGGCATGCAAACTATTTGAGTAGGACAAGGATGAAAGGAAGGAGCAATGAGGAATTGAACCTGTGAACACTGCTGGGAATGGCATTGTACTAACCAGTAGGCTATACCTCTGTGGTGTATGGCACAGCAATGTCTTGGTACGGAAGGACTGCAGGTCACCGCACAAACTGTCTGCTCTGAGTGCCAGGATAGGGTAACCCCACCAGTACCCATGATGCAATGCACATGCTGAATAGCTGTCTACAGCTGATCACCAAATGGGGTCTGCACCTCTCCGGTACCTCAGCTTGGAAAGACAAACTGATAGTGTGTGATACTGGGACAGAATAGCTACAGACCATATCATTGTGCAGGTTCTGTGTTCACCCTGAGGGATAGGATGGGTGCCCAGCACTAGGTCCACAGTACATGTGGTGCGAGAGATAGGTTCTGCTGTGCATCCCATCACTACCAGTGTGTGACAAGTGTTCCTTGTAGTGTATCCGAAGGTAATTTGGTGTCCATCTGTATCCTGCAGTCACTTGTGGCCCTCTGGGACCTGACACCACCCAGAATAGTGTGCACCCTGTGTTAGGGTCTGGCTGACATGGGCACCTGTTATCAGGGCAGAGGGGTTTCTAGACTTGCATGAGGGTTGTGTAGCAGTGCCTTTATAGGTCAAAGTGGTATACACTACATACCCTAAAGAGCCCACAATCACCCTTTTTGTAGGTAAGAGACAGGTGCCTGTCCTGCTGAAGCAACCTCCATCCTGCTGGTATAAGACAACCCACCAGGGTTGGTGGGCCAGAGCTATACCTGTGAATGCGGCAGTGGCAGACCAGCAGTAATGCTGGGGTTAGGTTTGGAAAACCCCAACTGCCTCACACCACTGTCTGCCAAGCACCAGCAGACAGCACAGTCAGGACTGCACCTTATAGGTGTTCCAATCATGCACAGTCTAACTGCAGACAGTCCACTAGCTAGTCCATAGTGCATGCTCACAGAGGAACTATGTGCACCAAGCAGGTATCTCAGTGATTAAGGCCCCAGCACTGGAAGCACAAAAGTATCACTGAATGCAGATAGTATAGAGTGCTATGTGGGAACCTAGACATGCCATGGTCTCACTGCTCGGTCAGAGTGAGTGCCCTCCCAGCATGCCATGCTGAGGCCACACTGTCCATGCAGGCGGTAGTCGGGCACTACAGTGTCCCAGCCATTGCCCCACACCATGTGAAGATGCATCCTGGCCAATCCGCCATGTCTGGGCCATAACCACAGTACCTTGCTCCTCATTATAAACATCTTCAGGCTAATGCTGGTAACAGTGGGACATTGTGGGCCCAGTGAGGTGTGGGCAGCCACAGAACAATGGATAGACATCCACACACACACACACACACACACACTCCTATTGCAGCATTGTGCAAAGATAGGGGTGGTTGGCAACCCTGCCCACCACACTGGTCCTGATCACAGTGCCGACACTGATAAACTGTGCAGGAGGTAGTAGTAGTGCTCTGGTGATAACTTTAGCTCAATGCTGGGACCAACAGCCTGACTCTCCATGCATCTTTGGATTGTGGAGCCTGTGTGAGTGGGTGTTTGTACCCCTGTTTGCCTCTGCTTTGGGCTTTGCAAATGTTGCTGTTGTATCTGCATTATAGGGTAAAATATAGGAACATGTGCTGCAGAATCCACAGCTGAGATTTGAACCTGTGACCCTCTGCTTCTGGACACACTGGCTGAGTGTACTGCACCACACTGTTGCCACAGATGCATGGGAGTCCCTGGACCTACCTGTACTTTTCCTCAGCCAGACCTTTTATATTGCACTGCACACCACGTACTGGTACAGGGCATGGCCTAGGTCCACTGCAGGCAGGTGCCATTGCCCCCTCCAGCACAGGCATACACCCCCCTACCATGCTGACATGACCATATGCTGTCGGTGCTGGTAGTGCGCAGTCCCAGGCCATCCACTGTGTGGGTAGGCGGTTGCCTAGGGAACGGGGTCTGGGGCGGGGGGGGCATACATGAGAATCCTCATATCCCCCCATCACCGTCTATCAATAGTATGTCCCTTCCGCTTGGGAGGAGGGTTGGCTGAGGAGATGTCAGGTCAGTGTCCTGGCAACTGTTAGATCGGGTGGACCAGGTAGATGTAGGTGGATTGTGTTTGGTCTTTGTCAGCTGCTGTCTTGCTGATTTCCGGTTTCTATGTTCCTATGTGCCACCTAAGCACCCGCCTAGTCCACCCTGTGCCCCAGCTGCCCGCGCTACATGTCCCACCTGCATCCCCCTCTGCCCCATTTGCACCATCGCCATAGTGGCCTTTCATACTTGGGCACTATGCTGTTGCTGCAAATGGAGCACTACTATCACTTTTCTTGGGCTCCCTGCCTGTGCTGTACATTGCTGACACTGAAATTGTTTCTCTCTCCTGCGATGTGCATCTAACGACATGTTTTCATTCACGGTACTTTTCAACCCTTCAGTTCCCAGCGTTAGTGTAAAAGGAGTTTCTCCCCGCCCATTGACCCCTTCTCTCCGCCTCTCTCCACCCTCTGCGGTGTTTACTGCGGCTGGGAATGCTAACGCTCGTTAGGTAACATTAACGCACATTAACGTTACATAGAGCGTGTTAACGTTATATAGCACACGTTAACGTAGCCGCTGCTACATTATCGCAGTTTAGTAAACATACCCCATAGATTGTGAGCCCATTGGGGACAAGGGAATGTTTCCAGTACGTGATTGTAAACTGTTCTGATACCCTTCATCCTGGGTGGTATATCAAGAAATTTCAGTAACATAAATAAATAAACACTGACAGTTATTACACTCCGTCTCCTTCAAAGTGGTTCGTTTTCGCTAAAACAGACTTCCTCCAGTGTTCTTGCCACTGCTGGAAACAATTTTGAAATGCCTCTTTCAACATGCTGTGAAGCTGCTGTGTCAGATTTTGCTTAATGGTCTCCAAATCGTCAAATCTCCTTCTTTTCAGTGGTAATTTCAGTTTTGAAAACAAAAAAGAGTCACAAGTGCAATGTCAGGTGAGTATGGAGGCTGACGGACTTGCTTGATTTGGTGTTTGGCCAAGAACTGCTGGACAATATGTGATGCATGAACTAGGGTGTTATCGTAATGAAGCTACCATTCACCATTCCTGCCTAACTCTGGCATCTTATGACAAACTGCATTTCTCAAATGAGTCAGAACTTGGACATGGTACTCCTTATTGATAGTTTGGCCTTTTGAAGCATACTCATGATGAGCAATACCCTGGTAATCAAAGAAAACTGTGAGTATGACCTTTTCATTGCTTCTCATTTGACGGGCTTTCTTGGGTCTGGGAGAGTTTGGAGTCTTCCATTGTCAGGACTGAGTCTTAGTTTCCAGGTCATAACCATAAACCCATGATTCATCACTAGTAATAAATGTTTTCATGAAACCTGGGTCATTTTCAATGCATTTCAACAACACCCTGGCTGCAGAAATGCCTCTTGTTATGCTGTGATGCTGTGATATCGAATTTTACTTAATGGTCTCCTTCCTTCCAGTGGTAATTTCAGTTTTGGAAACAAAACAGGGTCACACGTGCAAGGTCAGTTGAGTATGGAGGCTGATGGACTTGCTCGATTTGGTTTTTGGCCAAGAACTGCTGGACAAGATATGATGCGTGAGCTGGGGTGTTATCATGATGATGCAACCATTCACCATTCCTGTGCAACTCTGGCTTCTTACGATGAACTGCATCTCTCAAATGAGTCAGAACTTGGATGTAGTACTCCTTATTGATGGTTTGGCCTTTTGTAGCATGCTCATGAACAATACCCTGAGAAAACTGTGAGCATGAACTTGACATTGCTCCTCGCCTGATGGTCTTTCTTAGGTCGACAGTAAGAATGGACTGTACTGACCCAAAACTGTTGTCCATGTCCTCAGCAAGCTCCTTAATAGTCAATCAATGATTTGAGCATATTGAGGCACTTTTCATAAAAAATCTATTATATCTCTATTTATTTATTTTTATTTTATTTAAAAATATTTATATACCGCCTTTTCCTTAAAACAAGGTGGTTTACATTGAACTCAACTGGTTGCATTGTAACATTCTGGTTTACATTCAACTCAATAACTTGAATACATTCTAACATCAGGGAAAAGGCTGGGGTTGCACATCATGTGGGAAATTTCACAAGTAATCATTAACAGTATGTTTTCATAACTTATTTACACTTTGGGGTCATGCTTCGTGGTTGTGCAGCATTATTCATTATTTATTGTCCGGTGCCTGCGTGGTTGGATAGTACATGTTTTACTATGTGATACTGCCAAAATGTTCAATAAACAGGAATGTCTTCAACTCTATTGTAATATATCCACAGAACATACATCCCACTTTCAAACTGATAAACCAGATTGCCCCATCATACCTCACTACACTAATTCATAGACCTACAGAAAATAGAGTAAGACGTAGAAAGAACCTTCATACTATTGTAGTTCCCGACTCAATAAGAAAAACTAAACACATAACAAGTACAGGTGCCTTCTCATATGTAGCACCTTCTCTATGGAATAATCTCCCTGATCAACTAAGGGAAATAAAAGACCTGAAACAATTCAGAAAAGATCTAAAAACCTACTTGTTCACGCAATATTATTCCAACACAGATAAAGAATTGGATAAGACCTCTCATCCTCCTTAGATCTATGAACGTTCCCTCTAATACTTGCAATGCTACCCTAGATCTCCATAATATGCTCGCCCTAATACTCGCAAAACTACTTCCAATAGAAAAACATTGATAAAACCTCAATATATATATGTAAATAGTTTCAAATATTGATCAAATCTATCTATATATAGTACTGATTTCTATTCATTGTACTTGATATTAACTACCTGTATATAGTTTTGAATGCTGTTCAATATACCTGTATATAGTTTAAATACTGTTCGATGTAACTGCTTACCATAGCAATGTTTTATGTATTTGTTGTTTAATGTAAACCGCCACTGATCTTGGGAAGTGGCGGTATATAAGAGATTTGCAAATAAAATAAAAATACATAATAAATAAAATAAAATAAACATACAATTCCAGCATCTTGTCATAAAGCAATTGATGTTTTCACAGTCATATATCACAATACGGCACAATATACCATATTGGCTTAACTGTGCAGTTTATTGAACATGCTTATTCATGTATCACCCTGATTGCATGATTGCAGTGAGGTGATTTAGAGCTGATGTGGGATTTCTTGATAGGAAGTAGTAATTCCTTTTAAATAAGGGTGGAGGACGCTGAATAGGATTTGAAGTTTGAGCCGGGCAAATATGTAGAGAGAGTTGTCTTAAGCTAAGTAGTTTATGAAGAATTTTCTAAGAAATGTGTTTGGGGTTTTTTTTTATGTGTTTTTACATGTAGTGTAAAAGGCAGGGTATTAGTTTGAAAGTTCTCTTTTTTCTTCTTTTTAGTTTTAAACCGACGGCACACAAGCCCTTTGAAAAAGCCGTAGTGAAGACAGTGAAACCAGCGGCCGGGTAAGGTTTTGTGAACTGAGCTAAGGTTTTGGGATATATGAGTGGCAAAGTTTATTAAACTGCCAAGTCAAGTTGATATGTGATATATAAACATGTCAGTTCAGTGAATTGCCCAGTCAAGTTAATGATACATTGTAGTCGTGTGCATGTTGGATTGACTCCCAAGTCAAGTTGATATGTGATACATGAACAAACATGTTCAATAAACTGCCCAGTAAAGCTGTATGGTATATTGTGCTACACTGTGATACATAACTGTGACGACATCAATTGCTTTATGGAAAGATGCTGGAATTGTATGTTCTGTGGGTAGTTATAATAGAGGCATAATAGATTTTTTATGAAATGTTTTCTATATATTTTTGATATTAATAAAAGCTGTGTAGTATGCTAATCTGAAGCTGGTCTGGGTCTCAATATATTTTTGATTTGGATTTCTCATTTTGGTACCTTGTATGGTGTATGTTTTTTATTAGTAGTTTACACAATAACAAACATCATGTGATTAAAAAACATACAGGTGTGCTGTAGCCATGCTACACTCTACACATGCAGAGCACATAACTAGGTTACTGCATGCTTAATAGCATCATGACACAATGCATTGTTATATAGCTACACAACAAATCTCAATACTTTTTTATCACACCTTGTATCTCTTTTTCAGCCTCTTTTAAATAAATTAGGCACAGAGTTTGAGGCCAATTCCAACAGGAGCACGTCCGGGCCATCCAGATGCCCAACAAAAGGATGGGCCCAAATGTTCCTGGGGCTGCACAATCGAGCACTTAGACAGCCCGGCACGCCCCTGATCCCGCTGCAGGAGACATCCTCCCCTCTGCCCAGCCAGCCTGCCCTATGCTCCTGCTGTTGTGCCAGTGCCATGGTGTTCTATGACCCTGGCACCGGGACGCCCAGCAAGAACAAGCGCAGCCCGACATGGATCAGAGCACCTTTCTCTGCCGCCTGATCCTCAGCAGGGGCAGCAAGGGCTGGGATTGGGGGCAGAGACTCACCTGCATCTGCTCTTCCTTTTCGGTGCGGCTGCCAGGCCTGACCCCAGCATTGATGGGACTTATTCCACCTCTGCAGTGGAATACGTCCCACATCCAACTTGCCCACACCAGATGTACAAGGCCATGACCTGAATAGGTCCTGTACCTCTGGGTGTGTTGGCCAGGCTCCGCTCCGCCCACTCTCCATCTCCATCCCACTCTGATCCTGCGCACCCCGCAAAACAGCCCTGTGCGTGTGGGGAGCATGAGTGGCAGCATATGGTCCCAGGCTTGATCAGGGGTTGTATGTCCCAGCCGGACATACAACCCTGCTATTTGTGTTCTGGAATAACCCCCATTAATAATATTTCAGTGTAATATCCTGGGTGAAAGCCACATTAATAAGGACTGAGAATATACCTTTCAGCAAAGTCTTGTAACTTTTCAAGTAGAATCAAGCTTGGGCCCGATATTCAAAAGCATTTATCTGAGTAGAAGCAGCTGCTACCTGGATAAATGTCATTACATCTTATGTTCAGCAGCACTATTCGCATAGTCCTACTGAATATCATCACACACCACCACAGCACTATCCGGATAGTGCTGGATCAGTGATTTTCATCGCTGTTATCTAGATAATTAAGTCCTAAGGTTTGTCCTAAATGTTGTCAGGATAGCGTATCCAGACAGTGGCTGAAAATAGAACCTATCTAGATAGTGGTTGCAGAACTTGGATATTCACTGACACCCACCGTGAGGCAGATTCAATATAGGCTTGTTATCTCCTGCGGGCACATTTAAATTGGGCATGGGCGTGATTCAAGCTTAATTCCGCATCTGTGGGTATAGACGCTCTCACATTTATGGAATCGCACACAGACATGTCCAGCGCAGCATGTCTAACATGCTGTTCAGCCGGCCAGTGCATGCATTCAGAGCAAGAGCCACACACGGGTGCAGGCACGGGCTATAGAGTGAAGTGGAGAATACCATCCCCACTAATACTAAAGGACACGTGTAGGTGTTGAAATGGTGACATCCTCATGCTCACCATATTCTGGACAGCTGCATGTTTCCAACTGTGGCTGTCTCTGGATAGCTCTGACGGCCACACCTCGGTGAAAATGTGCATCTCCTAAACTGTTGTTCTCACTGACAGTATTTTGCTGTTGGAAACTAGACATAAATACTAATGATAAATGAATGCTGATGCAAACTAGACTATATACTAGTCTTTTTCATGCCCAGAAAAGTGCTAAGTAATCTCAGTGCACTGTAATATATTATAAGATAAAGTAAATAGTAAAATGTTTGTCATGACATATCTTGTATCAAAAAGTACTCAACAGTCATTCTTGCTCTGGTCATCTGTAAAAACATTCTTTCAAATGCTAAGTATGGAAAAAATCTTAATAACATTGCAATTGACCAAAGGATGCATAATATTGCTGAATTACAAGAGTATGCTCTTTTAATGACTATGTCCTTCTGGTTATGACATCTGTTTCCCACATATCTGGGTACTGGCATTTCTCACAGCAGCTCCCTACATTTGTTTACACTTGTTCCATACAACGTCCACTCTCTGTCTTGGCTTATTTCAACCTGTATATATCCGCTATCTGTGAGACAATTCTGTCTGCCTTCCCAGAGTCTGATTTTTGGCACTGCTCCACTAGTCAGGCCTGTGTGGGCATGGGAGGGGGTATCCTTATGCCATCATACCAAGTAGCCAGCCTCCAGATATATTATCACTCTCGCAGCTTGCATAGATCCTGGACTGGGTAAGGATGTAGGCCTCATGGCACAATTTGTGGAATGTAGGCACATCAATCATGTCTCCCAGTGCCTAGCACATCTGATGTAAGGCTATTAAATCACATTGACACCTGGTGACACTGTGGCCATCCACAAGGTCCAGGTACTGGCCAGGCATTCATGTCCTTCCTGAATTGCAGATCAGCACACCAGATCCACCTGTACAGCCCTCAAACCACACATACACTCTACTTGCATTAATGAATTGTAGAACAGAGCAGAAAACTTTCTAAGTGCTGGCCTTATTTCACATCTCCAGCAGGAATAATGGGCTAGCTATTAGATACCTTGGTTCAGAAATGCTCTCCTGGGGATGTCTATATAGACATTTGATACATGTGCATATTTATTTATCATTTCTTATATGCTGCCTTTCATGATATCAAGGTGGTTTACATTGAACAAACAGAGCATTATAACTTGGAGATAGCTATTTTACAAGGAACATGGGCAATGGAGGGTTAGGTGGCTTGCCCAATTCCACAAGGAGCACCTGTGGGACTGGAGGCCCCAGTCCTTCAGGCTCAGGGTTGCTGTCCTCTAGTGGGATTTGAGCCCCCCTACCTTCTGGCCTGAAATGACTTGCCCCAACCACTAGGCCACTCCTCCCTTCCCCCCTTCCTCTCTCCTTTCCATCAGGCATATCCATGTTTCTGGAATTGTGCCTGAATTGCACATTCCTGCTTTTCTTTTCAGATGTTCTGGCTTTGACGTTTCAGACTGCACTTGGACGTCCCATTTGAAATGTGCCTCTATGTGAATAGTACGACTATATATAAGGATTTTTGCCCCTGAAAGTCAACTTTTTAAAAAATCAGTGACCACGATATTGCCCTGCTTAAGTTAAAAGAAATTGGAAGAGCCCTAAATTGAGGAAGTATTAGGGGTATGTTTAATAAACTGGATTAGCAGTTAATGCATGCTATTTGCAAACTAGATCCCATGTTAGCAAAATATGACCTTGAGAATATACCACTGGAATTTAAAGACTGCCTGCAAAATCGATTTGCTGCTTTAGATACAAATGACAGAGCTCCGGAAGAGTTATGGAATGACATCAAGAAGGTTGTGTTGGAAGAAAGCGAGAAGTCTCTACAAAAGGTGAAAAACAAAAACGGCCAAAATGGATGACAGAAGAAACTCTTAAAATTGCCAAGAAACGCAGAGAAGCTAAAGCCAGAGGAGAAAGAAAGACAATCGCAGAAATCAACAGAGATTTCCAACGTGCAGCAAGACAGGACAAGGAAAAGTACTACAATGACGCATGCAAGGAAATAGAAGCAGAAACTATTAGAGGAAGAACAAGATCGGCTTTCCTAAAGCTACGAGAGTTAAAGAAAAAGTTCCAGCCTCGAATTGGAATGTTACAAGATGCTCAAGGTTCTATGTTGAATGATGCTGAGAAGATCAAGAAAAGCTGGAACGAATATACAGAGTTTTTATATGATAAAGATCAAGTGGACCAACAGCCGTTTCAACCTGTACCTTATGATTGGGAACCATTGGTGATGAAAGAAGAAGTTGAAGCAGCATTGAAAGCCTTATCAAAGAACAAAGCACCAGGAATTCATGGCATTCCTATAGAAGTATTGCAGCAATCTGATGCAGCTGTTACCATACTTACAAGGCTCTGCCAAGAAATATGGAAGACAACATCATGGCCAACTGACTGGAAAAGATCTGTGTTTATACCAATACTAAAGAAAGGTGATCCAACTGACTGTGAAAATTATCGAACAATCGCTTTGATCCCACATGCCAGCAAGATTCTACTGAAGATTATTCAAAAGAGACTACAACCATACCTGGAACAAGAACTACCTGAAGTGCAAGCAGGGTTCAGGAAAGGGCGAGGAACGAGAGACATCATTGCGGATGTGAGATGGATCCTTGAAAAGACTAAAGAATACCAAAAGGATATCTATTCGTGCTTTATCGACTATAGCAAGGCTTTTGACTGTGTAAACCATGAGAAACTCTGGGCCACATTAAGAAGCATGGGTATACCAGAACATCTGATCGTTCTCTTGCGCAATCTGTACATTGATCAAGAAGCAACAGTTCGAACGGAACAAGGAGAAACAGAATGGTTTAAAATAAGCAAAGGTGTAAGACAAGGCTGCATACTTTCCCCCTACCTGTTTAATTTATATGCAGAACAAATCATCAGAGAAGCAGGATTGTATGAAGACAACAGAGGTATGAAGATTGGTGGAAGACTCATCAACAACCTTCGCTATGCCGATGATACTACATTACTGGCTGAAAGTGAAGATGATCTGAAACATTTGCTTCTCACAATCAAAGAATATAGTCTCAAAATGGGCCTGCACCTTAATGTAAAGAAGACAAAGATCATGACAACTGGCATAATCAACAGGTTCATCGTTGAAGGAGAAGAAATTGAAACTGTGAACAACTTTAACCTACTTGGATCAACTATCAATAAAGAAGCAACAAGCAGTCAAGAAATCAAATGACGCATTCCTCTTGGCAGAATGGCTATGAAAGACCTAGATAAGATTCTCAAGAGCAGAGATGTCTCTCTCCATACAAAGATTCGACTTGTTCAAGCCATGGTATTTTCAATAACATCATATGGATGTGAAAGCTGGACAGTGAAAAAGACAGACAGGAAGAAAATTGATGCCTTTGAATTATGGTGCTGGCAGCGAATACTGTGTATACCATGGACTGCCCGAAGAACAAACCAGTCAGTACTAGAGGAGTTCAAACCTAAGCTTTCTTTAGAAGCTCAGATGACAAGACTTCGACTTTCATACTTTGGACACATCATGCGAAGAGAGAGATCATTAGAGAAAGACATCATGCTTGGCAAGATAGAAGGTCAACGCAAAAGAGGAAGGTCAGCAATGAGATGGATCGATACAATAACAGCAGCTATGGGTACCAGTCTGTCAACAATGAGCCGCCTGACTGAAGACCGAACACAATTTAGGATAGCTATCCAGAGGGTCGCCATGAGTCGACTCCGACTCGACGGCACTTAACAACAACAACAACCATTAGCCCAGATAGTAAACATACCCCTTAGAGCAGGGGTTCCCAAACCTGTCCTGGGGCCTCCCAGCTAGTCAGGTTTTCCGTATATCCACAATGAATATGCATGAGAGAGATTTGCATACAATAGAGGCAGTGCATGCAAATCTCTCTTATTCATATTCATTGTGGATATCCTGAAAACCCGACTGGCTGTGAGGCAGGTTTGGAAACCCTGCCTTGAAATCTTGTATGATAAGAGGTACATTTAGATGGTCAAGACAAAAAATGCAAAATTTAGAAAAGCTCTTTTCTGTCTTTTTCAAACTTTATCTACAATTTTGAAGTTCTTCCAGATATACTGTTCTAGGTAACTCCAATTGGTGTGTATGCCATGCTTTTTCCAAGTGGTATAAACTTTTATCTACATTGATAAAGAATTGGAAAAATTCAACTTGTTGCCTATTAAATAGCACATTATTTACAAAGTTTTATTGTTTGCCTATAAGTCCCTCATTCTTGAAGTGCCATCATGTTTGTGAACAGTTAAATGTCCTCCACGTGCTCAGCATTAGGGGTTTATTGCCCTCCACGTGCCTACGTTCTCAGGCTACATTGCATTTAGAAACACCTTCCTTTCATGATGTGCATTTTTGTGAATCAAAGCGACAAATGTTCTCCATAGAAGCCCCTAAGCTACAGTAGATTGTAATGAGGAATCTTTTAAAATAGATAAATGAAATCAGGATGCTTAACACACTATTAGGTTTTTGTGCCTTACCAAATACAATTGAATGACAATGACGTGACTGGATAGCAAAGGTGCGGACTGGCAAAACTGGACTTTCGGCAGCAGAGGCTAGATGTTTTAAAAACACTTACCCACCACCGCTTGAATGTCAGCCTCGTATTGCTTATTTTTGATATGGTACCACACATTCCAAATCCTTTTAATTCTTGGAGATGTTAACATGCTTGCAGATGTCACAGTAAAGCAATTAGATTTATATTTTAAAAAATAGTTTATGAAGTCATTATTATGTTTTTATTGATGCTTCATATTCTATCATATATTCCCTGTTAAGCATTCCCTCTCCTGGATATGATGTTTCAAATGTTCCAATTTCGGGGAGGATCCAAGATGGCGGCAGAGTGTTAGTCCGGCTCTGGTGGGTTTCCTTCGTTGATTGAGATTGCTTATCTTATTTGCCTTTTTGCAGTGTTTCTCTCCTGTTTTGACAGGGAAAAGAAAGAGGAAGCTGAAAACTTACCCTGCAAGTGGTCTTTCCCCCAGACAGCAGCCCATCATGAAGTTTGTCATCCTCGGATAGCTCTCAGCTGTGGGAGTAAGTGCTGGAGTTGACTTAGACTCAGCCCATTCAGCCTCAGAGGTGAGTCACATAGTCTAGGGCAACTTCAGCATCCTCCAACTGAGATCCAGTTAGAAGGTGTTGAGCTTGATGAGGGGGAGTTTTCAGCTACAAGGTCACACTTTGTGTCATTGGAAATGTCCGGTGAGCAGTGAGGGGTGTTCTTCCGGTTGCAGGAAGTAGCATGAGTGGCTTACTGGCATTGGGACCGGCACCTGCCCTGGAAGATCATCATGCACAGGTTGGTTTCTAAGCGATTAGACTTAGCGGAGGTGTCCATTCAAGCTCTTCAGTCTCAATTTAAATTGCAAGAGGAAGCCTGTTTTCTGGCTGAGGCAAAAGTGGAGGTGCAAGCTTTTAATTCTTGAGTCAGTGCCTACAAAAGGACAACACATAGGGGGATGTTTACTAAAAACCGGAAATGTGCGCGCCGCAAAATAGCGCACGGAAACGCGGCACTGAAATGCTAATAAACGCGTTTAAACGCCCCGCACACGTGCGTGTCACCCCCGCAAAGGTGCGCAGCACACTAACGGGCCCCGTACAAGTGCGGGCCCGCAAATGTCCGATAGAGGCGTGGAACGGCTAAAGGAGGGCGGAGGAAGGCTCCGGAGGGGCGGAGGGACAGGGTCAATGGGTGGAGAGTGGGAGGGAAGAGGCTCCCCGCACAGTATCGGGCCCGAATTTGCATGTAAAAACTACCGCGAGGGAAACACTCGCGGTAGAAAGCATTTAAAGGGAAGAGAAACCATTTACGTCAGCAATGTACAGGAAAACCGGGGAAACCAGCAAAACGTGAGCAGTGTGATACATGTGCACAGCACAAAAGTGCAAATAAAAATAGAAAATGACCACAACAGAACTATTAAAAATAGTAAGTCAGCTGGTGAACAGTTATAGTGATGGGCAAATACAGAAAACACACCCAGAAAAGCTCCAGAAAAAAGAAATGAATTTTGGAAGGGTTTACGGAGCGGAGACTTCCAAAAAACATTTCCGTTTGTGGAGCTTTCCTGGGAGTGTTTGCTATGGTTGCCCATTAATATCACTGTTGTCCAGCGTGGTGATATTTTGTCCCCCATTTCCCGTGGTCATTGCCGGGGTTTATGTGCACGTTTGTCACCAGACAGGGTGCATATGCCCACAGTAAATTTGCGTAGAGCAGGGTTTGTGACTCCATCCTGCCAGGCTTACTACCTCCAGGGGCTGCCCTGTTTATGTGGCCATAGGGTGGTGCAGCGGACAGAGTCAGTACCTCGAGGGTCAGAGGTTCAAAGCCCAGCTGGGGCACTTGCCAGCCCAGTCCCCATATTTTACCCACCACTAAACACAGATAGCGCAGACACCCCTGTATTGCAGGGGACATAAGCATGGGGAAAACACCCATATTTTACCCAACAACGCACACACACCACAACAATGGGCATTACCCACAGCCAAGTACCCCAAATGCAGTCCCGTACTGCCACATTCCAATCAGGTCACCTGCTTTTTATGGGAGAAGCTCATGCCAGCATGTTGGCGGACGAGTACATGTGGTGCAGGGGGCAGTGGCTGCTAGCGACAGAATACAGAGGCCTAGCCATGTGCAGGCTGGCACAGTCCATAGCAACAGACAGGCCCTGCCGGATCCACAGTCATGGACTATCCAGGGAATTCAGCCAAGCTGTGGGTACACGGTGGTCCAGTGCACACAGACAGTGCATGCAAGAACAGAAGGTCACAGGTTCAAAGACCAGCTGGGGCAACCGGCAATCCTGTCCACATATTTTCCCCACAAATAAACAGTGACAGTAAGGACACACCTTTTGTGACGAGGACATATGCAATGGTAATACGTCTATCTTTTACCCCACTGAGCACAGACACCATGAACAGGGGCAGAACCTACAGCAGAATCCCACAAATGCAGTCCTGGTGGGCCACACACCAGTCAGGATCCATGCTGCCACTCATACAAATGCCTGTGCTGTATATCTATGCACCACCCCCACGGCATGTAGATGTAGCTCATGCATATTCATGAGGGACAGCAGGAAGACCCGAACAGTGTAATGCAAAACTGGGCTGGAGTGGGGAAGCGCTGCCGTAAAGCAGCAGCCAACAGGGGCAGACACACCCACACCCACACCCACAGGCCCCATTGGCCAATGTCTCCTGTAGAGGCAGAACATTGGACCCTGCGTGCATCTCCCAATACCAGCACCTGCATACCTTAGCAATGTCACCCTACACCTGAGGTACACAGCTCTGAAATGTATGCTAAGAGTACAGGCTGATAGATATCCCTACGTTACGCACATACTGCTAGTTGACCCCATCCGAACAATCTGTTTGGTGTCTGTGGTGCGTGCTCCAGGCCTGGCCTCTGATGGTGTTCACCACCCTGGGGAGTGACCCCCAGCAGTACTGCGTACCATATCCATGCCTGTGCCGTGCCCAGGACCGGTGTGGTGGCCAAGGCTAATCACCCCCTCAATAGTAGCACAATGCTGGCATAGGTATGGGAGTGTGTGTCTGTCTATACAGTGTGTGTTGGCTGCAAACACCTTCCCCAACCCACACTGCCAGCACTACTGCCAGTATCGGCCTGCCAATGTGCATAATGAGCAGCAAGGTACCATGGGTATAGGTCAGACATGGTGGGCTGGCCAGGATGCATCTGCACAGGGCATAGGGCACTGGCTGTGACATTGTAGTGCCAGGCCACCACCTACACAGACAGGGTGACCTCTGTATGTGCTGCTGGGGGAGCACTCTCACCCTGAGTGTGCAGTGATGACAGCATGGCTAGGCACCCCCATAGTGCTGTATTGTGTTTCTCTCTTGTGATATGTATGGGTTTCCTGTTGGGGCCTTCTCACAGAACTCTCTGCTTGTATGTGCTGCCACCCCAGTTTTGGGTGCATGCATTTCCATCAGGGCTAACCAGCAGACTGTTCACAGCTGGTATGTGTCTTGATGGAGTGCCTTGCAGGGTGCAGTGGTTGATGGCTTGCTGCAGATGAATATCAGATATTGCTGGGGTGCATCTTTGGATATCCAGGCCTAATGTCTGTCTGATATTGTGTTATGGAAGTGTGTGGAGCTGCTTGGACTGCCCTGTAGGGTGTCTGTTCTCCAGCAGGACTGGGGTTTGATGGTCCATGCTGCTGCCATTGGGGGGGGGGGGGGGGGGTGTACTTTGACCACCTAGGGGTCCATGGGGGTTTCCACTAACTGGGACAGACAGAGATATCCAACATGTTTCTGCAGCACCTTCCTATCTCACAGGTTAGTACTGTTTTTGGAGCTCTGTCATGGCCTCATCCAGCCATGGCTGGTGTTGTGGACCTGGTCCTGGCTGCCACATCACACCCTCAGGGTGAGCACAGTACCCGCACAATGTGACGGTGTGTAGCTACTCTTTGCTGGTAGTCCACCCGCTCAGGACCCCCTACCAGGCCGAGGTGCTGTGTGGGTGCACATGGACAATTCCCCCTACCAGGCCGGGTAGCTGTTGGGGTGCATTCCCCATCTTGTGTGCATCTGTGGACAGCTGATTTGCATGTGCAGTGCATCATGGGTACGGGTGGCCAAACCCTATCCTGTCTACAACAGCAGACTGTCTGTGGGGTGACGTGCAGGCTCTCTGCAGCCAGCCAGGGGCTTGCTGTCAGCTATAGAGCTGTAGCCCAATGGTTACGTCACTCCCTGTACAACCAGAGGTCATGGGTTCAAACTCACAGTGGTGCCCTTTGAAAGGGCTGTCCACAGCTTTATTTTTATTTACTGTACATATGTCTATGCCGGCAAAACCACACACAGCTTACTATACCCATTAGGTGCCTCTGAGGGTGCTTTATAGGGCGCCCTATAGGCCACCTTATGGTTGCCATCCATATAGGGTGCACTATACATTATCCTGTGTCGCAACATACATGGTGCCCTATAGGGGACATTCTAGGGTGCCTTGGCGGACAGTGCACTGTAACATGTGCCTTACGGGCATCCGTATGTTAACACACTGTGAGAGCGGGTTTACTAGTGGTGGGAAATAAAATATAAATGGAAGGCCTCCTACAGCACTCCTCACCATGATACATACTGCCCCAGCCAGCCTTGTTCACTGGGCACTGTGAGGGGTTGAACCCCTGGCCCCTGCACCATTGGTCAGTGTCTTAACCATTGTGCTGTGGCTCTGTTCCTGTGTTTGTGCATCCGCGCGCAGCCTTGTAGCCATCAGCGCGCCATCTTGTGGCGCACTAAATTAACAGTGCGCCACCTTATGCCGTCTTCAATGGGCACTGTGGGGAATTGAACCCATGATCCCTGCACGAGTGGTCAGTGTCTTAACCATTGTGCTATGGCTCTGTTCCTGTTATTTGCACATCAGCGCGCCACTTATCCCTCCCACTATTGGACTGCCCCCTCACACATCAGCGCGCTGCCTTCTGCCCACCAGCTCGCCGCCTTCTGTTGCCCACATTTCTCAGCGCACCGCCTTCTGCCGCCCAAACTTAACAATGCGCCGCCATCTGCCGCCCACACTAAACAGTGCGCCGCCTCATGCCGTAATAAAAATAACAGTGCGCCGCCTTCTGCAGCCCCAAATTAATATGCTTCCTAACCACTTTTGCCCATAAATGTTGGTGCTTCAGCTGGTCTTTTTTGTTGAGTGCAATGGGGGTTTGAACCCCTGGCCCCTGCACCATTGGTCGGTGTCTTCACCGTTGTACTACTGCTCTGTTGTTTGGTTTTGTAGCAGCGCCCCACTTAGCCTTCCCACGCTCTAATGTGGGCCCCGCACATTAGCGCGACGCACACACATACGGTCCGGTTTTTTGCTTTTTTCTGCCTGGCCCGCCCACTCCTTATATGGCACCAGCACACTAACGGGAACCTGCACAGCAACGGTGTTTAGTAAACATGCCCCATAGTATTCATGGAAAATTGGGGAGGCTTGAAAACTTCTCCAAATGGCTGAACTTGCTCTGTTAATTTTCCCAAATCCTCTGTCACTCCTCCTGCAGCATTGTTTAAGAAGTGCCTTTTGGACATTTTGGAGGTGCCTGAAAGTGCGTTCCCTCCCTTCTCTAAGGTGTATTATCTTACTGTTAAGAAAAGATCTAGCAGTGTTGTGATTGAAAGTGGCCAGAAGGATGCTTCGCTGGATGCCCTTAATTTGACTCAAGTTTTGGAGAATTCTGCAGTGGAAGGGTTGCAAAAAGCAACTTTGATGGTCACCTTTGTCTTGGAGCCCACCAGAGCTTGAGCTCCTAGGACCCAGTATTTAAAGGGCAGTTAAATTATTTACAGCCCTGTAAACTGTGTTACTGCCACTGAGAGGGCTATTCAATGGCACTCACATGGTTAGTGCTATTGAATGTCCTCCTCTAACCCCCCTACACACTCCGATGCTCTGTGTTAGCATTGTGGCATCTCATGGGCATTCTGGGGAGGAGCAGAGGTGGGGACTGTCGCTAACAGGGTAGTGGTGATATTGCACCATTACCTGGTTAGCGACCTGAAGGCATAACTATGCCTAGTTTTACCCATGGGAGATAACCGGGTAATGGTGCAATATTGCCGCTATCCGGTTAGGCTCTGCGGTGGTTTCCTCTGTGTGGCAAACCCAAATATTGAATGCTGTCGCCGCGACATTGAATATCCAGGGTTAGTGATCGGTGGGCATAGCTATGTACCATAGCAGGACATAGCCTGCCCAACTGAATATCGGATCCTTAGACTTTATTTTCAAAATAGAAACATTTTCTTGGTCAAAGCATTTGGGTTTTTCCCAAAATTTCATATGTAACTCAAACTAAAAAGCATCAATTTCTTCTGATGCGCTCTGAAGTGGTCTCCTTGGGTTTTTCTTTTTTATTAAGGTGTCCATGTAAATGTTAGTTGAAATCAGCTAATACTAGGTATGTGTTTTATGAGACAAAACAGCTACAATCCTTTCTGGATTCGTGAAATACCTCTAGCTCTTTAGTTGTTACAGTTCCATCCGGCTGAAGATCGACTCTCCTTTAGGATGTTTAGTTAGTAATAGGGCTAACACTGTCCGGTTTTCCTTAGAGAACTAATATGTTCTTTGTATTATGTATTTAATTTTGATCAAACCTCTTTTCTCATTGACTCTTCCCCCTTCTACTTTTGGGCTACTAGAGGGGAGTGCTTTATTTCTTTGTTTTTTCCTTCAACAATGTTGCTTTATATTTGCTGCTTGCATACGTCCCTGTTACCTTATTCAAGTATGTAACATAGTAACATAGTATATGATGGCAGATAAAGACCAGTATGGTCCATCTAGTCTGCCCAACAAGGCGGCAAGAGTGGGTGCACCTACAGCACCATTCCATGCAGGTCGCCCCTCCCCATGCCTTTGTTTAGGGGTGTACCCACTGGTCCGTGTAGGTCACCCCTATTTGTTCAGATATAAGAGATAGTTAAGTTTATTTTGATTTTATCCTGTTGCTATAAAGGGATCCACTGTGACTGCCCCATGCCATTTTGAATTCTGTCACTGCATTTGCCCCCACCACTTCCATCGGGAGAGCATTTTCTGCCCAACCTTGTTCATCTCCCCACATACACACTGATTAAGAACAATTAGCTAGATTTTATTTTATTCTGCTATTCCTCTGTTTTTAGTTAAATTTTTAATCTGTTGTATACAAAATTGTTCCATGTAACTGTTCCACTGTTTTCGTTCTTATCTCCAGTTCTATGTAAAATGTTTGATTGCTCATGTTATATGTAAACTGCACTAATTTCAAAAAGTGCGGTATATAAAAGCAAATAAATAAATAAATAAAATTCCAAGCATCCATCACCCCTTTCAGTTGAGAAGTATTTCTTGACATTGCCTTTCAGTTTACCCCCTTGCAGCTTCATGTTATGCCCTCTAATTTTACAGCTTTCCCATCTTTGGAAGAGGTTTGTTTGTCCATTAATACTCTTTAAGTATTTAAAGGTCTAAATCATATCTCCCCTATCCCTCCTCTCCTCCAGTGGGTACATATTTAGGTCTTCAAGTCTCTTCTCACAAGTCTTCTGTCGCAGGCTCCAAATAATTTTGAACTGTTTCCAGCCTTTTTATATCCTTTGCGACATACGGTCTCCAAAACTGAACACAATATTCCAAGTGAGGCCTCACCAGTGACTTGTACAGTGGCATTAGTACCTCTTCCTTTCTGCTGGTAATTCCTCTCTGTATGCAACCCAGCATCCTTCTGGCTTTTGCCACCGCCTTGTCACACTGTTTTGCCACCTAGAGATCGCCAGCAACAATCACTCTGAGGTCCTTCTCCGGGACTGTGCACACCATTCTCTCTCGCCCCCTATCGCATACAGTTCCCTTGGATTTCTGCTTCCCAAGTGCATGACACTGCACTTCTTCACATTAAATCTTAACTGCCAAGCATTAGACCATTCTTCCAGCTTTTGTAGATCTTTCCTTATGTTCTCCACTCCCTCAAGGGAGTCCACTCTGTTGTAAATTTTGGTGTCATCTGCAAAAAGACAGACTTTTCCATTCAGTCATATCACTCACAAATACCTCATATATTGAACAGCAACAGTCCCAGGACTGATCCCTAGGGCACACCGTTGAACAGTAACGGTCCCAGGACTGATCCCTAGGGCACACCGTTAATCACCTTCCTTTCATCCGAGTGAGTTCCGTTTACCATCACCTTCTGTTCTCTGTCAGTCAACCAATTTCTGATCCAGTTCACCATCTTGGGACCCATCCCCAAGCTGTTGAGTTTATTGAGAAGTCTCCTATGAGGAACAGTATCAAAGGCTTTGCTGAAATCTAGGTAGATGACATCCATCGCATGCCCTTGATCTAGTTCTCTGATGCATATTCAAAAAGTTTATAAATAAAAAAATATAAAATATAAAAACAACAAATGTTCTACTTTCTTGAATGGACATTCTTTGGTTATACTTAAATTAAAGGTCAATTCAGAGCCTGTTATGAAGGCAGAATCTTTTTTAGAACTAGGCAATAGAATGATAACTTTGCTGGTCCCACAGAAGGCTGGGGGCTTAATCAGGGGTGATATGTTTTGGGATTCTTGAAAAACAAAGGCATGGGGAAGGTAACCTGTTACCAGCCCCCCCCCTGCAAAAATGTAATAGCAAAAGCATTGAGAAAGTAACCAGCAGTGCACTACAGGTTCTGCCATATTTCACACAAGGACAGTGTGCACTATTAAGACACAGTGCATCCTATTCACACGTGCACAGATAGCATGCACTATTGCTCATGAGTGCACACTATTAAGGCTAGAAGGAAGTGATGACATTTTGTCTTGTTTTCTTCCATTTTTGTTTGAAAATGGTACAAAACAAAATAGGCAATATCATTGACATAACCCATTTAATTTCAAACGAATGTGAATCCCTACTCTTCGGGTCTTTTAGAGCCTTCCTGTAGATGTAATTGCTGTTGTGGTCCTCTTTGGTTGTTTTATTACCTGTTTTGGCCTGCAGTTCCTAACCATGTTACTTTAAGACCATTAACTTAGTACAACAGGGGTACACTACCAGCCTAACACTATTAATAAGCCTTTAACTCTGCCTTCAAAGTTCTTTTCACATCTGCATTGCTGTACTTGTTGATTATCAGTCTCTTGTCTCTAGTATTTATCTTTCATTATAGGATGTATCTATTAGGGATGTGCATAAGCATCTTCAGCCTCTCCTGATGTTGGTACTTTTCATGTGTTTTAGGGACTTCAAGCCTATCTTCCAGGATTATTGCTTGGTTAGCCCACTCACTCTGCCTTGAGCTTCTCTGTACAGTAGCTGCTTCACCTTGCAGTCAGTGCCTTGGTGCTGTTTTACTCTTCTCAGTGCTTTGATGTTCTTCCAACTATTTCGATGCTCATTTGCCCTCTTCCATTCTCTTTGCATGTTTATTCCAGTCTTCATGCCACTTTGCCATGTCGATAGCGACTTATTTTATATATTTAACTATTTTTATAGACTGCTTTATCTCAGAGTCAAAGCGGTTTATGGAATAACTGCAATTTTATACTTTTACATAAAAAATGAAATAAAGTTAAATTTCTACATAGAGTGAGTGGTAACAGGAATAGGAAACAGGATCAGTCTAACAGCTATAACAACTTTGCTTTGTACTGATGTGCATCTGTACATCACTGCAAAGCCAAGCCACTTACAGGTCAGTAGTAGAAGTTTGAACTGGAGGTGAAAATGGATAGGAAGCCAAAGATGTGACTTGAGAAGAGGGGTGACGTGAGCATAGCAGCACTGGTGGAAGATTAGCCGTGCAGCTAAGTTTTGAACAGATTGAAAACCAGAGAAGAGGAGGTTGAAATAGTCTAGATGGGAGGTGACAAGAGAATGGATAAGTGTCTTTGTAGTGTGTTCAGAAAGGAAGGGGATGAATTCTGCCAGTGTTATAGAGAAAGAAGATTTAAGCTCTTTGTTGGATGTGTGTGGAGAAAGAGAAGGAGGGGTCAAGAACTCCGCTCTTCTGGCAGATCCCTTCTATCTGTGCCCTTCTCTTGCACTGCCGTTTCCGATCGATCTGTCTACCTTGCTGTTCCTTATGCCTGGAGCAACTACCTGAGACAGTACGCCGGGCTCCATCTGTGGTCCTGTTCAAAGGTTTATTAGCAGAATTTTATTCTTTATACTTCATGAAACCAAAGGTTAACAAACACAAAAAAAATGATATGTGATGATACTTGTCAATGTTGATATCTGAAGAGAAAGCATTGGAAAGTTTGGAAGATTATAGCCTGCAAACTTGTTTGTTTGTTCTTTTAATTTTTATCAGAACTTAGAAAAAGTCAGATGTGCTTCATTGGCTATCATACTTCATTCCAATTAACCCTAATACTGGCTTTACACTAAGGAGCTCATTCCACAGTGGGTTTGGTGACTGCTGTTATTTGTATTCATGTTCACACATAGAGATCTCACGTTGTGAATCTACCAGGAGTGTAGAATTGCTTTCAGAAGACACAGAATGGGTAGAACAAGAGCTTTTAGACTTTAATAAACCTTTTCTGCCCACCTGATGGTGGCTCACAGTAACATGTTCTTTTAAACATTTCATAGGTCAATATTAAAACACCGCAGCATTTTTTCAAATACCTGCTGCCATACTTAAAACAAAATCCAGATATTTGCCTTTAGTGTCTAAGGGCTGGACAATGGCCGATGCTGAGTGTCCATATGGACTGATCAGCGTGGCATAAGGACTGACTCAGAGCAAGGTCCATCAAGCCCAGCTTTTTTGCTGCCCTATGTTATGCAGATAGCGGCACTGAATATTTCCTCTAACCGGATAACCCAGAACCTTGCTCCAGCTATGCCCACAGACCCCGCTTGGCACTATCTGGATGGTCAGGAGGAGGGTTTTGTAGCTCTATCAGTATAGTGTTGCTGAACATTTCTCTCACCGGCACTTATCCGATTAGCAAGTGCTGTTAACCAGGTAAGGGCTTTCGCATATTGGCCCCCACAGTTTTCTGTAGAGTAAGTTGTCTGTCAGATCTCAGTTGGCCATAAAAAAAGGTAAACTAACTTCTGATTTTCAAAGCATGCAATTCCTTGCATAAGTCTGGCTTTTGGGTGGGGGGGGGGGGGGAGGAGAATTGAATATTAATTGAAATGTTCATGCAGCAGAGCAGTGATCAAAGCCAGAGGATTTTGGTGTAACTGAGGGCAGGGGGGTGGGGGCATAACTAGCAGAGAGAAACAATAATAATGTCGCTGTACAGGACATCAGTGCAAAATTAGAACTTAAATCCAGCTTCCATGAATTTTGACCAGTTGGATTTTGATCTTTCTTTTTTGTTTTCTGGCCAGCATAAAAGATTCTTAGGAATTCTTTTGAGACAATCTGTGTCTGAGTATACTGGATGTGCAGTTATAGGACTTAAATGAGCTTGGAAAGCAATTACAAAGACATTTGGATGAACAAGGCTGCATCTCAGTTTGTCTGATGTGACTTCACAGTTTTCATGCTTTTACTTGCCTCTAGTTCAAAAGTACTTTGCATAGCAATTTGAGCAGCATTTAAAACTCAAGTGCATTATAGTCAAAGGTTTTTGTTGTTTGTATAATTTACTAGGGGTATGCACAAGAAAAATAATTCAGCTCGTTTTTTGGACTTCAGAGTGTTTATCAATTTATGGATTTTTTTTTCTCAGCTTGTCTCACATATTTATTGTAATAAAAAAAATTGAATGTGCCCTACAACTGTTTAATGTGTGCAGATCATTGGTGCATGTGTCAATTTCTAGGTAAACATTCATTAACATGATTTTGCAGCTACTAAATGTTTAAGGCAAATCACACAACTAGAACAAACATCCCTATAACTTCCATTTGGTGCAGTAGGGGCTGAATAAAGTTGCTAGGCAATTACTAACAAGCCATTCTCTCCCTCACTTTGTGGGTAGCAGCCTTAGTGCATGCACTTAAGAAATGACCCCTTTATGTCATGGTGTCTTTTTATTAATTGCTTCTGTGATAAACATTAAAAAAAAACCTTTAAACCAAATGACCTCATTAAAGGTTTTTCCAGTCACACTGCAGCTTATATAACACTTGACTGTTTGTGGCAGTTCATTTGCCACACTGATCAATCCATCCTGATTAATGCAATTAATGACCTAGTTGAGGATTGTTCTACAAGGCCCAGTGTGTCTTGTCCATAAATTAAAACTGGAAAATTCTGCTTATATCTTTATATTGAAAATGTATGTTTATAATGAAGTCGTTTTCCATTTATTCCCTCAGATAACACTGCTTTCATTCATGGAAGGCAGCAATCAGACTTTGGTGACAGAGTTTATTCTCCTAGGACTGACAGATGATCCCAAATTACAGATATTCCTCTTTTTCTTTTTCTTTCTGGTTTATATTATTACTCTTCTGGGCAACATGGGTATTGTCGTATTATCTAAGATTGATCCTCACCTTCAGACTCCCATGTACTTTTTTCTCAGGCATTTATCTTTCATTGATCTCTGTTATTCCTCAACCATCACCCCAAAAATGCTGGTGGACCTCCTGTCGAAAAGAAAAGTCATCTCGTTTAATGGCTGTGCCGCACAGTTGTATTTTTTTGCTGCCTGTGCAACAACGGAGTGCTTCCTGGTAACAGTCATGGCGTATGACCGCTACATGGCAATATGTAACCCACTGCATTATGCAGCTGTAATAACCAAGGCAAGATGTATACGACTGGTCTCTGCTTCCTACATTGGAGGATTCATGCAATCAGCCATCCAGACTGGTTGTACTTTTGTGTTGCCCCTCTGCAGATCCAACTTGATTGATCACTTCTACTGTGATATCCCGCCATTGCTGAAGCTATCCTGTGCAGACACATCCCACAGCGAACTTGCTCTTTTCATGGTCTCTGTTATTGTAGGAGCAGGCTGTCTCCTGACAATCATAATTTCTTACACCTATATCCTCTTTGCCATCCTGAGGATCCGTTCGGCACAGGGCAGGCATAAAGCCTTCTCCACCTGTGCTTCCCACCTAACCACTGTCATTGTTTTCTATGGGACGATTTTCTTTATCTATCTAAGGCCAATTTCTAGCTACTCCTTAGAAAACAGAGGGGCGTCCGTGTTTTATACTGTGGTGATCCCTTTGCTAAACCCCATAATTTACTGTTTCAGAAATAAAGATGTCAAGGAAGCACTCAGGAAGATGATAGGCAAAATAACATTGCCTTACTGGAAGAAATAAAAAGGGCTTTTAAGACTCTCTTATTAAAGCTGATGATCAGAATATATAAAAACTAGTGAAACTGATTTTATCTGCTTATCTGAGCTTTCTCACTGGGCCAGCTCACTACCTGGTTTTCTTACAAACAAAAACATCAGAAGAGCCCTTTTGTATGCCAGCCACTTAGATAATGCCCTCTAATTATTTTATTTTCTATAGTGCTGCATATACCGATATAGTAACAATAAGAATTAAGGGTGTTAAACCTGTGTGGGTGCATTAGGGGCATGAAGATTTTGAATAGAAAATGTAAATCTAGAGCATAGGTGTCAAACTCTGGCCCGCGGGCCAAATTTGGCCCGTAGTGTAATTATATTTGGCCCGCGAGGCTATACCAAATGACTACTAGAGCTAGCCCGCCGGTATTATACAGCGCATTCATTCATCGCTAATACTACAAATCCCATAATGCCTTGTTGTTGTTTTGGCGCGTCAATCAGGACAGGTCCCAGAAACGCCCTCTCCTGTGTGACAGAAGTCATAGCGATCTCAAGCTACAACTGTCACTGTGGAACCCCTTCCCAAAAATGGCAAAAAGAAAGGCAGACAACAGGAACTTTCTGGACAGGTGGGAGACAGAATATTTGTTTACATATGTAAAAGACAGACCTGTTTGTCTGATTTGTGGAGTCAACGTGGCTATAACTAAGGAGTATAACATTCGACGACACTATGAAACAAAACACCATGACAAGTACAAGGACCTGGACATGACTCAAAGGAGCCAGAAAGTGGAGGAGATGAAAAGAAGTTTGGTTTCACAACAGAATATGTTCAAAAAAGCCACATCACAAAGTGAGGCTGCTGTAAAGGCTAGTTATATTGTGGCAGCAGAGATCGCAAAATCAGCCTGCCCCTTTAATGAGGGAGAGTTTGTGAAAAAGTGCATGTTGAAAGTTTGTGACATCGTGTGCCCAGAGAAAAAGCAAGCCTTTTCAAACGTGAGCCTGAGCAGAAACACAGTAGCTGATCGCACATGTGATCTTGCCACCAATCTGTATGACCAGCTTTTGGAAAAGGGAAACGATTTCGTTGCATTCTCCCTTGCTGTGGATGAGAGCAGCGACGCATCTGATACTGCTCAGCTGTCAGTCTTCATCCGTGGAGTGGACTCAAATATGTTTGTTACGGAGGAGCTATCGGGATTCAAATCAATGCATGGCACAACCACAGGAAAGGAAATTTTTGAGGAGGTTTCCAAATGCGTAACTGAAATAAAGCTGCCGTGGGATAAACTCGTGGGATTAACGACAGATGGTGAGCCAGCGATGTGCGGTAAAACAAGTGGACTGGTGGGCAGGGTCCGGGAGAAGATGCAGGAAGATAACTGTGCAGGTGAACTAACTGTTTATCACTGCATCATACATCAGGAATCATTGTGTGGCAAAGCCCTAAAGATGGAACATGTTATGACCACAGTAACACAAGTAGTTAACTTTATAAGAGCCAAAGGTCTGAATCACCGCCAGTTTAAGTCTTTTCTGGAGGAGTGTGGTTCGGAATACGCAGACGTGCCGTATCACACAGAGGTGAGATGGTTAAGCCGAGGAAAAGTACTAAATAGATGTTTTGAGCTGCATGAGGAAATATGTCAGTTTCTGGAAAGCAAAGGGAAGGACACAGCAGAGCTTCGGGAGAAAAAGTTTCTGTGTGAGCTGGCCTTTCTGTGTGACATCTCGAGCCATCTCGATGCGCTGAACCTGCAGCTTCAGGGGCGGGGGTGCATCATCACAGACATGTACGCTGCAGTGAGGGCTTTTAAAACTAAACTGTGCCTGTGGGAGAATCAGATGCTGCAAGGAAACCTTGGCCATTTTCCCTGCTGCCAAACCATGAAAACGCAGTTCTTTACCAACTTGTTCCCATGCGCACAGTTTGCTGAAAAACTCAGTGTACTCGGCGCTGAGTTTAGCCGGCGATTTGCCGACTTTGATGTCCAGAAATGTAGGTTTGAACTGCTCAGTAATCCCTTTGCAGTTAATGTGGAAAACGCACCAACCAACCTCCAAATGGAGCTAATTGAACTCCAGTGTAATGACACGCTGAAGTCAAAGTATGATGCTGTGGGCGCCGCCCAGTTTCCACAGTTCATCCCTGACACAATGCCTCAGCTCCGCACCCAAGCTGCTCAGATGCTCTCCATGTTCGGCAGCACTTATCTATGTGAGCAACTTTTCTCCTCGATGAAGATGACCAAAACATCTCACAGGAGACGTCTGACTGATGAACACCTTCGCTCGATACTGAGGATTTCCTCAGCTCAAAGCCTGAGCCCAGACATTGATGAACTATCATCCAAGAAGAGATGCCAGGTATCTGGCTTGGGCACATCAGATTAGATCAGTGTGCAGCAAACTGAGCAATAATTAACGTTTTCTTTATGCACTTTTTCTTGCTACTCCAAGACATGGGCTTGAATGGTTGATTAATTTTATTATTGTTATTTTATTTTAAAAATTATTATTTATTATTATTTAAATCTTATTTAATAAATGAATGTCATTGATGGGTTTTTTTATTTGAAATTGGTTTTTGCATATCTGAACTATTAAGTTATAAATTGTATAGTAATAAGTGTTGCTTCATATTCAATGTTAAAGCAAATCTTGTTTGGGTCCATATTAAAAGGTTCATTTGTTCAATGCTGGCCCGCGACTTTGTTCAAGTTTTACATTTTGGCCCACTGTGTATTTGAGTTTGACACCCCTGATCTAGAGAACCAATATCTTGGTGGAGAGATTTAGGTCCACTGTCATGGCAGCACTTAGGTTTGGGTACATGGGAAGTAAATTTAAAAACTGTTTTTGTATCTAAAATGTAAACTGACATGCTTAAAGGGCCTCTTATAAAATTAGGGGGCATGTTTACTAAAGTGCCACAAGTAGAACGGGGCTAACACGTGGTTAACGAATGATAATACCACTGTGAGGCATAGTAACCATGTGACATGCAGGGGGCTTGACTGCGGTAGGGAGGTAATGCGGCACTTGCTGCATCCGTCGTATGGTCATTGAAGACACATACGTGCTAGGTGCGCCCTGTACTAGCAAATGCAATGTTATGGGCGGTAGCAGGCATAAGCAGCCAAATCCCTGCAGAGAGAGAGCAGACAGCAATGCATGGCCCTGACCGCGCTGACAAGGCACATACCAAGTGGGCAGTATAGGAGAGAATGGGCTGACCTGGGATGGGCATTTCCTGCTGCACAGCTCAGAGTTATGGCCCAATGTACAAAGAGGCAGAGCATGCAAATTAGGAAAGGAAATGCATATGTGGAGCTTGATGCAGAAAGGGGCACGTCCGGCCTGTCAGTGCATCCAAAATATGGACAAGCTGGATTTGCACCTGATTCTGAACCCTTGGGAGCCAGATGTCCCTATGGGAGCAGAATCGGGTTGTTAGATGGACAGCATGTGCCCCTATTCATCCGCCCTGCACATCCAGCCATAGCTCCATCCAACCCTCCCAATGCTCCTGCATGAAGCCTCGGTGCCATGGCATCATGTCGCCATGGCACTGGGATGCCATGCTGGAACCATGATCCGCCACTGCACTGCAAACATGCCGTTCCCCACTGCCTGATCCCTGGAGCGGCCTGCCAAGGCTGAGATTGGGCTGCGGGGAACCCCCTTGCTGCTGCCTACCTGTTTCACTGTGCTCGCTGGTGCTGTTCATCATGACCAGGGAGACTTATTCCACCTCCGAGGAATAAGTTCCCCAGCTATCCTTGCACTCCTGGATGTACAGGGCTATGACCGGAATCGGTCCTGTATGTCCATGGTCATGGGCTCATCCACATTACTCTGCCGGCCTACTCCCTCCCGCCCCTGTCCAGAGTTCCCCGCACAGCAGCTGTGTACGTACAGGGAGCTCTTGTTCAGGAATCGGGTCTCAGCGAATAGCAGCGGTTGGACATCCACCCCAGACTTCTGACCCTGCTATTCGTGACTCTGCATGCCGACCATAGTGACTATGCAGTGGCCATATTTGTAGGTGATAAGGTGCAAATGTAGCAACTGAAATAGTAGGGGGCCTTGTATAGATGCAATCATTGTGTCAGCAGTTGCCACTATGTGGAATGACCATATGAACTCCTCTCACACTGAATAATGCAGGGTGCCTGTTTACCTAGGCTGCAGTGGAAAGGTTACCATACCTCTGGTATGGGGAAGATGGGACTCCCTCCCTGTCACTTCCCTTATTTATTTATTTATTTATTTATTTATTTACATTCTCTTATATACCGCACTATTCAGTATCAGCGCGGTTTACATGGAACAAAAATGCTCAGTACAGTTAACACGTATGAGTTTACAGATAACAGGGCAAAAAACTTGGATAACAGGGGTAAACTAAATAAATCTGATTCATCTAGCTATTGAGGAGTGCTGCACCAATGTGGGAGAAAGAGACGCTAGAGTCTGCAGATTTGCATGGCCCCAGAGTTGGTTCAAGGTATTGGCACCCTAGGCAAAGCTTAAGCCGTATGTTCCCTGGCTATCAGAATCTATTGTTTAGTTTTGAATGCCATGCTCTTTGCTATTCCCTAGAAGCTGATACTGTAGCAGCTGATAAGCATGCAATAAATAATACCAGGAGTCAGTTCAAAGATCCAAGCCAATTTATTGTGCACAAGGCCCAGACAGTCAAGCTTCAAAAAGGACTGAGCAAAGTTCTTACAGAAACATATTCATTTTATACATTTCTTTTCAGTTTGATACATGCAGACTTTCTATTGGTCCCAATGCCCCCTGCATTTGTCCAATCAGAGACCCTTTCTGGGCCTAGCACCCTGCTCCCTTCTCTAGGATTGTTCTAACAATAGCACAGTTTCTAGGTATTGATACAATTCTACTGCGAGGTCGTTTCTAGCTCTAGGAATGCAAGTATTGAAACATTTCTATCCTCAAAACACAAGAGAATAATGAAGGATTTATGAATTCATGAAAAACTTCTTGTTAAGCAGTTTTAAAGCAGCTTTCTCAGACTTTCACAGATTTTTGGTTCTTACTAAGATGGGGGTTGGAATCAGGGCCTAACTTACAGGCCTTCCATATTCGCAGGCTATCATAGGCCATAGCCTACCACATTCCCCCCTTTTATTATTCTCACCCGCAAGTTAAAAAGGGTGGGGATTAAATCACATATTATAGTCGTGTAACAGCATCATCTTGGGGTATAGGGTAATATTGCCACATAGCTAAAACATTTGTAGCTGCCTTCCATTCTATAGTGCTATCAATGGCTGCTGGCTTTACTCGACTGTGATGAATCCAGGGTTCGAGTTCTGCAACTTTAACTGCAGTTGGGGTTGATAAGATAACAACAAAAGGTCCCTTCCAAAGCGGTATCAACTGTGTCTTTCTCCACTCTTTCATCCACATCGAGACTCCAGGCTTGAGAGGATGCAGGGGTTCTGTTAGATGGATGGGCAGCTGATCTTGTACCCACGTATGAAGACTCTGCAAAACAGAACTTAAAGCCAATAGTTCTTGTCTAGTAATTTCAGATCCAATCTGTTCCATATCTCCTTTTATTCCTTGCACAATAGGCAGGGGTCGCCCATACAGAATCTCAAAAGGGGAAACTCCTAAAGACTTAGTAGGGGCTAAGCACATCCTAAGAAGGGCTATAGGAAGAACCTGGGGCCACCTCAGGTGAACTTCTTGACAAAGTTTAGACAACTGAGATTTCAGGATTCTATTCATACGTTCTACTTTTCCTAAATTCTGAGGTCTGTAGGCAGTATGCATCTGATAATGTCAATATCTCGGGGCCATACTTAATGGACTTGCCTCCTGAGGTTATCAACCCTCATTCTTTGTACAGGGCCCCATGTGCGTGCAAAGTTGTGAAGGCATACTTGGAATCTGTGTACACATTTAGACGGAGCCCTTTTCCTATTATCAGTGCTCTAGTGAGAGCTATCAGTTCAGCTTTCTGTGCTGAAGTCCCCGGGGCCAGAGCTGAGGACTCAACTACCAGATCAAGGGTCACCACTGCATACCTGGCACAACGATGTCCATTGATGATGAGACTGCTTTCATCCACAAAGAAAGTCCGTTCTGGATTCTCCAAAGGAACATCAGTCAAATCTGGGCGACTTGAGAATACAGTGTCCATAATTTCTAAACAGTCATGATCAGGGGGGCCAGGACCAATTGGGAGCAACGTAGCAGGATTCAAAGCTTGACTGACCATCAATTGCAATCGTGGATTCTCACACAGCATACTCTGATACTTCAACATTAGCGAATTTGTGAGCCAGAAGTTCACTTTGTGCTCCATAAGGGTCAAGACAGAGTATGGTACGATGACTTAAAGATTCTGTCCCAAAGTGAGCTTGTCTGCTTCGTTCACTATGAGGGCTGTAGCTGCAACAGCTCTCAAACAAGGGGCCAACCTTTTGCAACCACATCCAACTGTTTTGACAAATAGGCTACTGGCTGTTGCCAAGATCCAAGAGATTGAGTCAGCACCCCTAGAGCATTTCCTTGTGACTCATGAACATAGAGGCGGAAAGGTTTCTGGACATCTGGTAGACCCAGAGCTGGTGATGACATCAGAGCATTTTTTAGAGATTGAAATGCTGCATCCTGTTCAGGTCCCCATTCCAATGGCAGCCTCTCCATTCCTTTGGTGACTTGATACAATGGCTTTGCCAACAGAACAAAATTGGGGATCCATATGCAACAGTACCCTGCGGCCCCCAGGAAGGCTCTTACTTGCCTCCTGGTGGTTGGAGTGGGAATACTGCATACAGCTTCTTTGTGTTCCGGTCCCAAGCGTCAAATTCCACTGGACAACTGGAATCCTAGATATTTAACTTTGGTTTGACATAATTGCGTCTTGGCTCTTGAGACTTTGTATCCAGCCTCATTTAGAAGGTGCAAGAGTTCACTGGTGGCTTGTAGACATTCACTTTCTGAATTTGTGGCTATGAGCAGGTCGTCCACATACTGAAGAAGAACCCTTTGTCCTGGGTTCACAGAGTAGCTTGAGAGATCTTGATTTAAAGCAGCACTGAAGAGAGTAGGTGAATTCTTAAATCCTTGGGTTAATCAAGTCCAGGTAAGTTGACCCCGCCTTCCTGTTGTGGGGTCTTGCCATTCAAAAGTGAACAAAAGTTGACTGGTGGGTGCTAGGCGTATGCAGAAGAAGGCATCTTTCAGGTCCAGGACAGTGAAATGAGTAGCCTCGGTGGGGATCAGTCCCAAGAGAGTATAAGGATTTGGTACCACTGGGTGTATAGTTTCAGCTGCATCATTTACCCGACTCAGATCTTGTACTGGGCGGTAATCCCCTGTCCCAGGTTTCTTGACTGGGAGAAGGGGGGTATTCCAAGGTGACTGGCACTCCTTGAGAAGTCCATACTTCAGCAGTTTCATCAGATAGCAGTGGATACCTTCAATGGCTGGTCGAGGAAGAGGATACTGCTTCACATGCACTGGTTCCGCTCCTGGCTTGAGGGTGACAATGATGGGGGCTATGTTCTTTGCTAGGCCAGGTGGATTATCTTCTGCCCATACTTCAGGCGGGGCTAAAAGGTTGGGGGGTATATAGGAACTAGCTGACTTGGTTGGAGATACATTATAGAACCGCCATTCTTCTTCTTGGGGGACAGTCAGCACCATCAATCCAGCAGGCTTTGAGTTTACAGTCATTTGCATTTCTCTTCCTTCAGGGAAAGATATTTGCGCCTGGATCTTGGCAAGCATATCTCAGCCCAAGAGTGGAATAGGGCATTCAGGCATATACAGGAACTGGTGCATTATTTTCTGTCCCCCTAGTTCACACATGTGGTTCTGCAGGAATGGCTTAGTGGCCCTAGCCCCAGTGGCCCCAACAATGGTGACAGATCAAGAGGACAAAGGGGCTACTGGCTTTGCCACCACTGAGTGTTCTGCTCCTGTATCCACCATAAAGTCCATATATTGGCCCCCTATTTTCAAACTGACCATAGGCTCCTGGGAACCCAGGGTGAACTTGGAGCCCGGTCTGGCCTAGTCTTCATCCATGTCATAGCCCGTTGCAACTGCCACTCCCTCAATAGCTTCTTCCCTCTCTCGCTGGAACTGTGCTTGGATCATTCCTCCACGACTCTGAAATCGACCTCCTGTTCTCCAGGGACTCCCTCCTCCCCTCCTGGGGGTGGAGTCAAGATGCGGGCATTCACTTCTCCAATGTCCTTCTTCTCTGCAATGAGCACACTGATTCGCACTCAGTGGGGTCCAATTATTTTCACGGCCCCTTCCACGTCCTCTGCTCCTTCGGTTAGGAAAACCTCCTCCAAGTCGTTCAACTAAAGCGGCAGCAAGAACATCTGCTTTCTTCTTCATTTTACGTTCACTTTCTCTGTTACGTTTATTTTCACGATTCACAAACACTTTCTGAGCAACTTCCATTAACTGGGCTGTATTCATGCCCGCAAATCCATCCAGTTTCTGTAATTTTTCGTCTTATATCTCTCTGGGACTGACTGACAAAGGCTGCATTTACCATACGCAAATTCTCCTGGGCTACTGGATTGTATGGGGTATACAATCTATAGACTTCAGATAATCATTCATAGAAGGCTGTTGGGCTCTCATCTAGTCATTGGAGAACTTCAGATATTTTTCCAATATTCATGGCTTTCTGGCCTCCCTTCTTTAGGCTTTGCATGAGGGCTTGGCGGAACTGATTTAGGGCTGTCTGCACTATTTGGATCCCACTTGGGGCCATCAAGGCTGATGGGTCTGCATAATACTGTTCATTAGTTCAATCAAATCCTAAGGATTCTCAGTGTAGGAGGCATAATGCGTTTTTCAGTTCAATAAATCAGTGGTGGAGAAAAGCACATAAACAAGGCTGGTCGGCCCTACCACGACCTGGCTTTCGGTATTAAGGGTGGGTAGGCCTTGGACCTGGCGCAATGGTATAACATGACCATCCCTTTTACTGGTAGTGGTACTTCTGAAGGCATACGGCAATCGGGACTGTCGGGGTTCCACTTCATGTTCTTGGGCGCTGGCTGTGAGTGACCCTGAACTGGCAAATGAATCCCTGCTTGTAGTGTCATCGGTGGACTGTGGCCCACTCAGAGGCACTCTGAACTGAGCCGGGGCTTCCGGTCAAGAGCGGGTGCCATCCTCCTGCTGCGGAGGTGGCTGGTGAACTACTTGGGGTACATCTGCAGGGAGGTGTCCCCCCCGCCCCAGGCTCTGCCCGGGGTGGTGGCAGAGCTGAGGGGACTGGCCTATAATGTCTGGAGATTCTGGGGCAGAATAAACAGGCAGCCTTTTTTTTTTTTCCTCCAGACTTCCGGGTCCCCCCCCCCCTTTTGGTTGCTACTAATCTCCTACACTGTTCCTTATAGCAATGCTTTTATCCAGGAGGGCTTTTTTTCCCCTTCACAAACACTTAACCAGGAATCTATATAGGGGAATTGATCAGGGAACATTTTCTGTACAACCTGATAAACACGGGAAACTATACTAATATCAAAGGTGCCCTCACGTGGCCATGAAGTGACCAACACTGGCCACTCCCTTTCACAGAGCATTCCTAATGGGGACGGAGACATTTTAATTCCGTAGTCTCCAGCAAATCCCTTGCTAAAATTCCTAGTCATACATTTCAACAGAATCTGCATGGACTCCGCCCCCCCCCCCCCCCCATGATGACGTACTTGACAACAGACAGAGGGGGCGGGCAGTCAGGCTGCATTTTCCTGAGGACTATGAGTCAGAACTATGCAACAATATTCCTCTGGGTGCACTTATAAAAAAAAAACATATTATTGCTCATAAACAAAGGGTAGGCAGAAAACATAAGCTTAGATTGGTTGTAATAAGCATAATGGATTTGTGTGCTCATTCTAAATAGGAACAATTTAGATAAAGTCCTTAAAATATAAAACTATTATTTTGCAACATGTTATAACAACAATCCCAATAGAAAGAACTATAGCTCCTAACATGACGGCACATATCCGTTACGTACGACTAGAGTAAAAATACTTGGCATGAAACTAACTGCCAGCCGTAGTCAGTACTAAGCTGAATAATGCAAAGGAATTACTTTAAATCTTACAGTTTAAAAAGCAGATATTCAAAGGACATGAAAAGGGTACTTTTCATGAGCGTGAAGGGAGATAGATTCAGGAGTGATATGCGGAAATATTTCTTTACAGAAAGAGTAGTGGATCCGTGGAATAGTCTCCCAGTGGAGGTGGTAGAGATGAGGACAGTAACTGAATTCAAAAAAGCATGGGACCAACACAGAGGATCTCTAAAGGTAAAAAGTGGACTGTTGTAGTTATGGAAGGACAGACTAGATGGGCCTTGTGGTCTTTTTCTGTCATCATGTTTCTATGTTTCTATGTTTCTACTCAGGAGTCCGCTCTCACTTGGTCTGTATTCAAGACCTCTCAGTCACGCAGACAATCATGCCAGCAACAAGAAATTATTTTTCAAATGCCCAAGGTTTTACTGACTAACTGACTATCCCAACCAAAGGGTTGGTGGCTTCTGCTCCGCTAACCCTTATGCGAAGCGTACTAGGACTGCCCTTATGAGAGGTGATCAAGCTCTCTTGTCTTGCGCACTTATGCAAGACTTTCCCAGTTAGTCTATACCAAATTAGTCTCGTATACTCATGCAAGGCTTTCCCCAGGCTTCACTGACTATCCCAGTATCGCATGCTCATGCAAGGCTTTCCCCAGGCTTCACTGACTCAAATGCCCAAGGTTTTCTACTCACCGGATCCGGTTCCCAATACCAAACCAGTTCATGGGTTGGATCCTGGACTCCCCTCGGGTTCGGAGGTGTTGGCCAGCTGGACCCAGTGGTCTGCCGAGGCAAGGCGGAACCCTCCCCGATACAAGAGGACCTGTCACTTCCCTTATAAATCTGATTCATCTAGCTATTGAGGAGTGCTGCACCAATGTGGGAGAAAGAGATGCTAGAGTCTGCAGATTTGCATGGCCCCAGAGTTGGTTCAAGGTATTTGCACCCTAGGCAAAGCTTAAGCCGTATGTTCCCTGGCTGTCAGAATCTATTGTTTAGTTTTGAATGCCATGCTCTTTGCTATTCCCTAGAAGCTGATATTATAGGCAGCAGCCTGGTTTGCCTGATGGTTGGGCCGGTTCTGTGTGGGGAGACACATGGCTTGGGCACACACCTGCCCACTACCTCCCTGCATAGGGCCCACTGTCCAGATGCAGCCCCTTGTCCTGTAGCAGCAGATAAGCATGCAATAAATAAATCCAGGAGTCTTTTCAAGGATCCAAGCCAGTTTAATGTGCACATGGCTCAAGCAATAAGCAATTTCAAAATGGCTGAGCAATGGCTTCTAGTAAAACAACAACTTTTATAGCTTTCTTGTCCATTCTAAGCATAGGCAAACTTTTCATTGGTCCCAGTACCCCTCTCACCCATCTATTGGTCCCGGTACTGATATGGCTACCCAATCGGGACTCTGGTCTGGGCCCAGCACCTGGTTGCCCCCCTTCTAGTCCCAATTACAATGGTCAGTGTCTCCAACTTGTTACTTCTCTCCTCCAAGGTCGCTGAGCTTGTTAAAACATATGGGAAGCAGAGGCACTGTGACCTTGCTCTCTGCAGAGTTAATTAATTCCATAGAAGCATAGCACACCTTATCAGTACCAATTAAACTTGTTTTTCTTTATTTTCTAAGTTTCGTTTCTGCTTAGCTATGTTCAGTTAAACTGAGTTAAGTTTCAATTCTATGGTGTCATCATTCAGGGGGGTTTTCATTCCTCTGGGCCTAACTACAGGCTTCAGTTACAGGTCAAGCTGCTCAGGCCTGTCTGCTTAGTTCAATTAGCATGGATCATAGGCCGTCGCCTACCACATTCCCCCCTTTGATTATTCTCACCCGCATGTTAATAAGGTGTGAGAATCAAATCACATAATACTAGGTAAAGGTATCACTCTGTGGTATAGGGTAGTAAGTTCACATAGCTAATATCTTTGTAGCCGCCTTATGCTCTACAGTGTTATTAATAACTGAAGTTATCATTCACAAGCAAAGTAGCAAGAAACAAGGGAGCAACAAGCAGATAGTCAAAGTCCATAGTTTGGCAAGAGTGGGAAAAAGAACTAAAGGATTAGAAGGTTCGGTTGCATCTTTGTTGTGCTGTCGTAAAGCTTCTGATTTAGACAGACCAGCTGTCCATCCTTCGTAGTAGATTGTGGTCCAGTCCGAACAAAACACAAACTGTCAACAATGGGGTGGGCCAATACCCACTCACTAGTAGTATTATGTAAATCAGTCTGATTGTATAGGATAGAATAGTTCAGTTCTTGCGTCTCCCAGGGCCACTGATCTCCCATCTTAGTTCCTCCACAATAGAAACAGTCAGAAGTGTGGAGACTAGATGCTATTGCTCCAGCAAGTTCAAGAAACAAGTTCTGGTGGTGGTATGAGGAATTGCAACGGTGGCTTGCATAGCCTTGTAGAAAGTCAAGATCTAGAACAACTTTTGGATTGGAGAGTATACCAATGCAAGTATAGGGAGAATGATAAATCAAGGTCTGAGTGACCTTCGGTCCAGTTCATGTTGTACTTATACAGGCTGCCCAGGGAGATAAGGCAAAAGTCATTTCAAAGCACTCCAAGGCTGCTGCCAAAATAAAGCAATAATAATAATTCATAATGGGCATAGTCTCTGGAAAATTGGTGGAACTGTCGACTTCCACAACAGATAACAAATGTAGGGTTGATTGTAGATCCTCAAGCTTCTGCCGTACGTAGACCTACCAGCTTTTTGGCAGGAGTAGGGCTGTAGATTCCAAAGTATCACTGTCCTCTGGGATGTCTCAATTTCTTAAAATATCATAGCATAGTCTCTTAGGCTATTATTGCTTCCTTAGAGCAGTTCACTCTTTAGGAGATCAAAACAGTCTTTTCAGAGTATTTAAACATAGTCTCTTAGAAGATTCAATTTCTTGACACAACACAGTCTCTTTCTGATGATTGCAGTTTTTTTCAGATGCGAGGCTTACCTTCAGATAAACAAACAGTCTTGAAATAGTGCAGTTTCTGAGGGACCAATAAGTCTTAGGTCCGTGGTTGTTGTTGTAGGGTGAGGTGCAATGGAGTCTCAGGATGCTATACAGTAGTCCAGTGATCAGGTTCAAGAGCAGCTGCTGGCTTCACTTGATTATGATGGGTCCAAGGTTCAAATTCTGCGACTTTTACTGCAGTTGGAGTTGTTGACAGGATGACGACATAGGGTCCTCTCCAATGCAGGGCTAACAGTATCTTTCTCCACTCTTTGATCCACACCGAGACTCCAGGCTTGAAAGGATGCAGGGGTGCAGGCAAATTGATGAGTAATCGATTTTGTACTCAGGTATGAAGACTCCTGCAAAACAGAACTTAAAACCAATAGTTCATGTCTAATAATTTCAGATCCTATCTGTCTCATATCTCCTTTTATTTCCTATACAATAGGCAGGGGTTGCCCATACAGAATCTCAAAAGGGGAAACTCCTAAAGACTTAGCAGGGGCTAAGTATATCCTAAGAAGGGCTATGGGAAGAACCTGGGGCCACTTCAGGTAAACCTCTTGGCAAAGTTTAGACAACTGAGATTTCAGGGTTCTATTCACACATTCTACTTTTCCTAAATTCTGAGATCTATAGGCAGTATGTATCTATTAATATCAATATCTTGGGGCTATACTTAATGGACTTGCTTCCTAAGGTTATCCACCCTCATTCTTTGTACAGGGCCCCATATGCATGCAAGGTTGTAAGGGTATACTTGAAATCTGGGTACACATTTAGACAGGGCTCTTTTCCTATTGTTAGTGCTCTAGTGAGGACTATCAGTTCAGCTTTCTGTGGTGAAGTTTCTGGGGCCAGGGCTGAGGACTCAACTACCAAATCAGGGGTCATCACTGCATATCTAGCACAACAATGTCCATTGATGATGAAACTGCCTTCAGCCACAAAGAAAGTCTGTTCAGGGTTCTCCAGAGGGACATCAGTCAAATCCAGGTGGCTTGAGAATACAGTGTCCATAATTTCTAAACAGTCATGATCAGGGGATCAAGACTAACTGATAACATAGCAGGATTGAAAGCTTGACTGACCCTTCAGTTGTATCTGGGGTTTTCACACAACATACTCTAATACTTCAACATTCATAGATTTGTTAGCTAGTAATTTCCTTTGTATTTCATATTGGTTAGAACAGAGTGTGGTACAGTAACTTGAAGATCCTGTCTCAAAGGGATTTTTCTTTTAGTTTTTGCTTACTAGGAAGGCTGTAGCTGTAACAGCTTCTCAAATAAGGTCCAAGAGATTGAGTCAACACTCCCAGAACATTTCCTTGCGACTCATGAACATAGAGACTGCAAGGTTTTCTGGACATCGGGTAGACCCAGAACTGGTGATAACATCAGAGCGGTTTTCAAAGATCAAAAGACTGCATTCCTATTCAAGTCCCCATTCCAATGGAGACTTTTTCATTCCTTTGGTAGCTTGATACAATGTGATACAATGGTTTTGCTAGCAGCGCAAAATTGGGGATCCATATACAACAGTACCCTGTGGCACCCAAGAAGGCTCTCACTTGCCTCCTGGTGGTTGGAGTAGGAATACTGCATACAGCTGCTTTGCGTTCTGGTAAGGGTTCCAGGCGTCGAATTCCGCTGGACAACTGGAATCCTAGGTATTTAACTTGTTTGACATAATTATGCTTTGGCTCTTGAGACTTTGTATCCAGCCTCATTAAAAAGGTGCAAGAGTTCACTGGTGGCTGGTGGACATTCACTTTCTGAGTTGGTGGTTATGAGCAAGTTGTCCACATATTGAAGTAGAATTTTTTCCTTTTTTTCTCTTTTCTGGAGTTTCTGGATAACTTGTCAAATCTTTTGCTGAGTGAGGCGAGTTCTTGAATTCTTGAGGTAATCTTGTCCAGATGAGTTGGCCCCGCCTCCTTGTAGTGGGGTCTTGGGCTAAGCGTATACAGAAAAAGGCATCTTTTTAAGTCCAGAATGATGAAATGTATAGCTTCAGCAGAGATCAGTTCCAAGAGAATATAAGGATTTTGGTACCACTGGTTGTATAGTTTCAGCTGCATCATTCATTCTTTCTTAGATCCTGCACTGGGCGGTAATCACCTGTCCCAGGCTTCTTGACTGGTTTGAGGGTGACAATGGCAGGGGCTATGTTCTTCGCTAGGCCAGGTGGATTATCTTCTGCCCATCCTCCAGGTGGGGCTATGAGGTTGGTAAGTGTACAGCTTGTTGCTTTGGATGCAGGTGAATAGAACCGCCATTCTTCTTCTTGGGGACAGTTAACACCATCAGGCCAGCAGATTTTGAGTTTCATTTTTTTCTTCCTTCAACAGAGGATATCTGTGCTTGAAGCTTTGCAAGCAGGTCTCGGCCCAAAAATGGAATAGGGCATTCAGGCATATACAGGAACTGGTACATTTATTATTATTATTTAATTTTTTCTAGTTCACACATGTGGTTCTGCAGAAAAGGCTTTGCGAGAAAAACACAGGGGCTACTGGCTTTAGTATTCTGCTCCTGTATCCCCCATAAAAGTCCATATATTGGTCCCCTATTTTGCAGACTGACTCCTGGGGACCCAGGGAAACTGGAGAGTCCGGTCTGGCCTAGTCTTCATCCATGCTGTAGCCCTCTCAGGCTGCCACTCACGCTATAGCTGCTCCACTCTCGTGCTGAAACACTGTGCTTGGTTTTATTCTGTCTATGATTCTACAATCAAGTACTCCCTCCTGGGGTGGAGTCAAGATACGGGCATTCACTTCTCTAATGTCCTTCTTTTTCTATAATGGGCGTACTCACACCCAGTTTTTCCCTTCCTCTGTTCCTTCGATTAGGATAACCTCACATCATTCAACTAAAATATCATTCACTTTCTCTGTTACATTTATTTTCACAATTCACACACCCTCTGATTAACTTTCATTTAACCATTATGCCCGCAAATTCATCCAGTTCTTTGCAATTTCCGTTCATTAGTTCAATCAAGTCCTAAAACTTCTCAGTGTATAATGCAGTTTTTTTTTCAGTTATAAACAAGTCTGGTCAGCTGTATTTCACTTTTAGTCCGGTGGGGGTGGTCATTCCCCTGTTGCAGTGGTGGGTTTCAAAATACTTGGGAATATGTTTTCCCCCCCCCCCCCCCCTCTCCTGGATTCTGTTTCTCCTAGCAATGCTCTATCCAGGAGGTTGATTTTTTTTTTTTTAAGGATCCACTTCTCTGCTGTGGGCACATTAGTTCACGCCCACTGGGGGGGGGGGGGGGTTGACATCATCGGTGGACTGGGCTCCATCCCCCCCTTAAGCACTCTGAACTGAACTACTTACAGAGAGAGAGAGAGAGACGAGACAGGATATCTAGAAATTCTGGGGCAAAATCCTGATTGGGACAGAGACATTTCATAATCTTCAGTAAATCCCTTACTGAAATTCTTGATCATACTTGAAAAGACACTTATTATTTCTGTAAACATAGGGCAGGCAGGAAACACTTAGATTGAGCACATACATCCATTATGCTTCTTATAGAGAGAACTATAGCTATCTGTCAGCATGTCTCTGCAAAAGAAATTATTTTTTTAGTTCAGGAAGCAAATATTTAAAAGACATTCCAGATATTTTTCATAAAATACAGTACACCTTTCCCTTTTTTTTTTAAATACAGAAAAGCTAACTGATTTGTTCATTAGTAACCAGCACAGAGGGGAAGCATGCATTCAAATGACTTATACTCATTCATAAAAAGATAAACTTTGTTTTTAAAACTTTTGGTTAAACAGAGCTAGTGAAACCAGAGAAAAAACTAATTATAAATTCATCACGCTTCGATTAAATGAAGAGACTTTTCAAATCGGGAGTCCCTTTTCCTTCCTAGGAGAAATCTCCTGCAGTCTCCAGCTGTCTCTCCAGAACCTTTTTTTTTTTTTTCTCTGCAGGCTATGTGGAAGCCACACCCCTCTGCTCGCGGGGAAACAATTGAACTGTGCTCATAAAAAGAGACTTCTCATTCACATGGACAGAGATGCCAGAAAAAAACAATTTAAATCAATGTTAAGTCGTGATCTAATTACTTTGTAGATCAAAGGAAAAACAAAAACAGTTCTTTATCATTTCCTATTTGAATCATAAAACACAGGGCAAAGCTAAGCCCACAAATATATTATACCTATCTGACCGGAATAACTAATCTTACCCTACACACTATAACTGAACTAAACCCGTCACCTCCTGGATAGTTCTGCAAAGTAACAGCAATATAACAGGCTCAATTGACTTAGAAATGCAGACAGAGCAGAGAATATAACTAAAAACTGTTTGCGGAGCTCTGATGATTAATACAACCTTCAAAACTAAAATTCTGACTAAATATTCTTATTGAATGGTACACAATACATGACCACAGCAGGAGGAACATTACTATCAGAACAAAGTGAATAAAAACAGGTAGAAACAGGTATAATTGTCCTGATTAGTCCAGCAGCAGATCGTTGAAAAACATGCCTGCATAGGGTTAAACAGCACCAAACATTCTCCTGCACAGACACGCCCCCTGTCAGCTTTTTCACTGTGCTAAAACCAACTGGGTGAGACCAGCTTTTTGATTTCTAAAAATGACCGTAGGTGTTTTGGGTCTTCATTCTGCTCTATTAATACAATTTCTTAACCAGTGAACTGTCACAAAGTACTCAACATAATAATCTCACATTTATAACAGAAGGGAAACTCGTGGTTTCAACAGATAACAAAAATCAAATACACAGGACGGACAATACACCAAACGCTTCATCCGTTTCGCGACCTAGACGCAGTCACCCGACTAGGAACTGCGCTAGTCCAGAGTCCACTCTCGCTTGGTCCGTGCTGCCAGACCTCTCATTCACACTTCATTCACACAATCATGCTAGCAACGTATCTCAGAATGCATTCCTTTCTATCTATTCTGACTAGTCTTTTTCCCAATTACAAAAAGGATGAGGGTTTCACCCGGCGAATTCCCATGCGGGGTTACTCGGCCCTTCTTTGAGAGCTCTCTTACCAATTCCCAATATCTCGAGATTACAAATTCCAAGTTCCACTGGCAGTACTGCTCTTTCTATTTCTGTCTAGACATACCAAAAACCCAGTCCTGTCTGCTCTGACCAGGCTGAATCATGATTCTCTAAGTTTTCAAACTGCAGTTCTAACTCATCTGTCTAGACAGGTTTTCAAAACTATACTTACCAGATCTGGTTCCCAAGCTTCTGAGTTGGATCCTGGACTCCCCCGGGTCAGAAGTGTTGGCCAGCTGGACTCAGTGCCTGCCGAGGCCAGGCAGAACTCCCTCCGATACAAGAGGATCGGTGGGCCCAGGGAAATTCCCCTGCGTCGGATTGGCATGGTTCCAACTGGACCAAACCTCAAGGCGAATTACGTGGATTTATTCACTTGAACACTATCCACCACTCGCACTTCCCGGCCAACGCACCAAGAATGTAGCAGCAGATAAGCATGCAATAAATAAATCCAGGAGTCTTTTCAAGGATCCAAGCCAGTTTAATGTGCACATGGCTCAAGCAATAAGCAATTTCAAAATGGCTGAGCAATGGCTTCTAGTAAAACAACAACTTTTATAGCTTTCTTGTCCATTCTAAGCATAGGCAAACTTTTCATTGGTCCCAGTACCCCTCTCACCCATCTATTGGTCCCGGTACTGATATGGCTACCCAATCGGGACTCTGGTCTGGGCCCAGCACCTGGTTGCCCCCCTTCTAGTCCCAATTACAATGGTCAGTGTCTCCAACTTGTTACTTCTCTCCTCCAAGGTCGCTGAGCTTGTTAAAACATATGGGAAGCAGAGGCACTGTGACCTTGCTCTCTGCAGAGTTAATTAATTCCATAGAAGCATAGCACACCTTATCAGTACCAATTAAACTTGTTTTTCTTTATTTTCTAAGTTTCGTTTCTGCTTAGCTATGTTCAGTTAAACTGAGTTAAGTTTCAATTCTATGGTGTCATCATTCAGGGGGGTTTTCATTCCTCTGGGCCTAACTACAGGCTTCAGTTACAGGTCAAGCTGCTCAGGCCTGTCTGCTTAGTTCAATTAGCATGGATCATAGGCCGTCGCCTACCACAGTCCCACCACATAGGACACCCACCCCTCTTAGAGAGGGTGGGAGGCAGTCCACAAAGGGTGCTCCCACCATGGAGAGGGCTCTTTTACATTTATTTTTTTCTACCTGGTCAGCAGGTTTTCCACTAAACTGTTCCTTTCTAGGAAAGAAAATTAAAGACATTTAAGTTTCCCTGACTTCTGAGACCTCTAATTTGCTGTTTTGTTCAATATTCAGCTCACACACTGTCTCAAACAGCCCTTTGAATCAGGCTTTTTGGAGGCATAGCCCCTCAGCCATTTTAAATCACGTCTGCACTCTTTGAATCCTTGGTGGACTGTGAAACAAACCCACTTTTCCAAGTGATACCCCTGCGTCCAGAACATAACCATGATGTTGTCGTGGTGTCTCCATGGTGACACCAATCAGGCGTCGGCTCTCCAGCTTCCCCACAGCTTGGGATTCCAACCCTGATAAGTGAGCTGGATGGTTGATGTTATAAGTGGTTGCCATGTCAATGCCCATTAGTTTCAATAGGAAAATATATTTTGAAATAAAATATACTCAATATTACAATAAAATCATTGAATACTTTCCCAAAATTAATTTTTATATCCTTTATACTCTCACTACTTTCTACTATATAACAAAGACTTTTAAAACATAGTTAAACTCCACAATGATTTTCCTCTGTAAAAATAATTTTTTCACCTATGACTACTGTCGTGAGGGCATCCCCTGGTGGCCATTTTGGGTATGGGCATGCTCCACGATGAAAGTATTTTTAGGGAGCGTGATGAAATGTAAGGTCCACAATGGCGAATGGTCTTACTTATTTCCAGCTTCCTATGAGAGCTCAATAATTAAACCAAGTGTAGGGAAAACAAGGCTTTATTTCCCCTCTGTGCAAGGGTTCAAATAAGACAGTGGAAAATCAAAAGAGTGTCCCTTGTTTCAAAAGGTACCAGTATTAACAGGCTGACTAATTGTTAATCTCCACAATTAGTGCAAGGGTTAACCAGAGGAATTCACTTCATTCCAACACAATAAGAATTAAACAAACTTCTTCTCATTTATACAGTGGCTACAGATTCTAGGCTCGTGGCCATGCACAAACCACAATCCATCTGTTCTGGTTGAAGAATGGGAACAGCATTTATATATTCAATTTCCATGGATTCTGCTCCACTACATTCCTCTTCAGAGTAATCACTGTCCCTGTCTGTTACAGGTCTACGTGGACTGTCTCTAGGCTCTTGCCTCCAATAAGACTGTGTTTTAAGTTCTCTGGGAATCTTCTGAAACCACTCTGGTTTCTTCTTCCTTCTAACAAACTGAGTATTTGTTTTAGCAGTGCCTCTAGGAGTTAAGCATTCTGTATCATGAATAAAGCTTTCATACCTGGAGCCTCTGTGGTTTGAATCCATGGAGCTTTCTCTCCCAGGAACGGCTCTCCTGTAACAGGTTCTCTGCCGATAGCCTCTAGGCAGGGCTGTGCTTTCTGGCAGCTTGGTAAAACCTGGTGTGGATTCACCTCTATGCTTCAGCAACAACTTAGCTTTATCAGAAACTGCTTTTCCTTTGGTACCTGGTAAAACTTGACCAGCCTTTCCCAGAGACTGCAGGCTTTCCTCCAAACCTATCTCTCTGGTTCTCTGGTTACGTCTCTCTGCTTTTGACTCAGGAACTTTGCATGAGCAGGGAGTGGCACACTCTCTAGCCTGACCGCTTTCTCCAGCAGACTCCCTTTGAACAGCTGCTTTCGTAGCCTGGCCCCTCTGAACTCCACCTTTGTGAACTCTGTTCCTTTGGGCTTGCTCAAGGAGGATTCCTTCTCCAAGTCCTTCTCTTTCTCTTAGAGCTGCTCCTTCCCTCAGAGCTGTTCCTCTCCTCAGAGGTGTTCCTCTCAGACTTGTTCCTTCCAGAGTTGTTCCTCTCAGAGTTGTTCCTCCTTTGCTAGCATTCAGCTTCTGCTTATAAAGGAATCTTTCCCTTGAAACTCCCGGGCTCATTCCCAGGTGCAAGTAGTTAGCTCTCTTAGGCTCATTAGCTCCTGTATGATCACTCCTGCCCCCTCTAGCTGTGCCTTGCGGTAATTGCACATCTAGATTTCTCTGAGAAACAGGGTTTCTTTTCAACTTTGCATCTTTATTGATACCAGCCTCATGACACATCCCCCCTCTTAAAATATTACGGGATGAATGTTCATCATTATTACAGCACGTAATCCCAGACATCTTCTGTGCTGACGTAAACAAGGCTAACCTCTTGTGCCAGAGTCGAAGAACATTTATGTGGTACACTTGTTCATGTCCCTTTGTGTCCCATATTAGATAGGATGCTGGACCAAGTGGTTTGACCACCATGTAAGGTCCTTTCCATCGGGCTTCAAACTTCAGAGTAGGGCCTGATATCAAGACTATTACCTTCTCACCAGCGGTTAGACATCGGGGCTTGGTATCTCTGTCATAGTACTGTTTTTGCTTTTGCTGACTATACTTCAGTTTTCTTCAGCAAAACGTGAAGTCCGTCTTAACCGGCTTCTTAAACCTCTCCAAAACTGTGGCATCCCTGCTGCTCTTGTGGAGGTCACCCGTTGGCAGGAGGCACAGGACTCACAAAAACGTGAGACCTCCTTAAAAACTCCTGGCCAATAGAACCTGGCCAGTATCTGGTCAAGGGTTCCCTGTACCCCTTTGTGAGTGCTGTAAATGGGGGCGCTGGGTGAGAATGTCCACAGTCTTGCAAAGGCAAATACTATTATGACTTGCAAAGGATTGTGGGGAATGTAGTCCATTCATACCAGAATCAGCCGTTCACAAAATAAATGAGTTGTGTTGCTCGAATGTAAGCAAAGAAAATATATTTTATTTATGGGGTTATTTCTCCCATACAGATTTACTTGGTAGCACAAAAGGATACTTGCTTTCAGTATTATACTTAGGAAAAACAAATCATGATCAACAACTGAACTTCTTAAGCAATCAAACAATAAAGACCTTGATGGGAACAGAAAGGTCTTTCTGAGGGCTCCTGCTAATACCTTTTAGCAGTGCTCCAAAAGCAAAAAAACAAAACCCAAAAAGTAATCAAAAACTGTTCTTTTTCAAGGATAACTTTCTTGTATTTTCACACACACACAGAAGTTTCCTTTCAGAGCCCACGTGCAATTATGCAAAGCTTAATTGCCAACAATTAACCAGCTGCAAACCTCTTGGCTGGTTTACTTTCTATAGGTGGCTCAAATCCTACCCTAAAGCTTTCTTGTAAACCTTTCTGGGTAGATAAAAGAACAAGTTATATTTCTTTTTGATGGTTGTTGTATTTGTGAAAGTATTTTACCACAGCAGCCTAGACAGAGAGCAATCCATGCAATCACTCTGATCATTTAAAATATCTCCTTCTTCTTCCACTATCATAGAATCAATATCATGGTCTGGCTCAGAGGAATTCCTTAATGGAGCACTCTCAGGACAATACTTGTTTCCCTGCTGTCTTCCAAGTGAAGAACTAGGGCATAAATCAGTGTTCATACCTGAGCTTCCTTTGCTGTTAGGGTTCCTCTCCAGATATCCTGGCCAGTATGTAGCCCAGCTTTTATGTCCAGCCTTCCAATCAAGATCCCTGGACACTGGGTCTCTCTTCAGATATCTTCTTGCACTGGTCTTAGGGCCCCTTCCAAATGCAGCCGTCTCCTTTACAGGTGCCGTCCGGGGATTCCTGGCTCTGTAGCCCCACTCCTCTGGCTTCCTCAAGTCCAATGGAGTATGCTTGCCTCTGGAATGACTCCCAACACACGTACTGCTATGGGCTCCTTCTTTAGACCTCCAAGATGTTTTCCTCTTCTTTCTTCCACGCTGCTTCTTGCTCTCTCTGTCCTTGAGCTCTGGGTTCCTCATCAATTCCAACTCCAGCTCCGTCTGCATCTGCCACTGCTTCTGTGTAGAATAGGTTTTACTTTTAACTTGCTTAGAGGGATACTCCACCCTAGCACAGCTCAGCTGTGCTGAATCAAGCCCTGCCCTTGGAGATGAGTGATTGGGGATTACCTCATAGTTCTCCTGATTGAACACACATTTCCCCACTTCAGCTCTTCTAGTGGCTGTTTGAAACCTGGTGCATTCTGGGATTGGTAGTCTTTTATGAAAACATTCTGTTTTATTATTTCTACCAGAAAAGACAGGTTGCTTGTTCAGAGCCAATTCATCTCTATTATAGCTCCTTCCTGAACTATGATAAGCTTCCTTATCACAGTGCTCACTGGGCGATCATGGGCTAACCTCAGCACTGCAAACTTAAACGTATTCGGGACTGCCAGCTGTTTACGGATATCTTTAGTCTGTGGGTCTATACTTTCCCTGTATAGCAGCCCTTCTTCTTTTATAAACCTTGGGAAAACACTTCTCTTCATTTGAGCATGTTCAAATGCGCGTGCCAGCACAGGGTCATCTCGTTGCTCTGCGGCAAATGAAGGGAACTTCTCCACGAGCTCTGCTGGAATCCAGGGTAGTTCTTCACCTGCTTCCAAGTCTGCTCTGCCTTGAGAACGTCCCTTTCTCTCTTTGCGCTTTTCGGCTTTTGTCTTTCTGTCCCTCTCTGAAGGAGTATTTACTAAATCGTCTTGGGATGGGAGGTCATCTAAACTTTCTTCCCTAGAACATGAGGGTTTTTCTGGGGCACTCGTCTGGTTGCGAGTGGAAACAAAAACTTCTCTGGGGTTTAGACCCTTCTCTAGGCCTCTTTCAAACTGTGGCCAGTCCCTACCTAAGACTAGCTCTTTAGGTAATCTGGGCACTACAGCTATCAACATTTTTTTTTTCTATTCCCAAACCTCTTACCAGTAAATTGTACACAGGATAAAAGGTGGCAGTGCCATGCACACATTTTATCTTGACTCTGCCCTCTGGTTGATCTGGGGCGGACGCAGCTTGCTCTTTGATAACAGACCAGAGCTTGCGCGAAATCATTGTCTGGTCCGCGCCAGAGTCAAGTAGAGCTTTGGCAGCTACTCCTTGTACAGTGACATCAAGTACAAATCCTTCTGATAACATTTCTCTATTCTCCCCCATGAGAGCAGTACGTGCTCGGCACTCATTCATAACATGTCTCAATTTTCCACAGCCAAAGCATCTTTTAGAATGACTTTTCTGTACATTCTTATCACTTTTCACATTTTGTGTTTTAAACTGTGAGAGACTTCCTGATGACTGCTTGAATGTCGCTACTGCCATCTTTGCTACCTCCCCAGGACGCTGGGTAGCTAATTCAGCCTCTAAATACCTTTCAGTCAAGGCAATAGCCTCTGCAGTAGTGCGACAATTCTGTAGGATAAGGAAGCTCTGTATACTACTGGGTACTGCAGTCATGAACTGCTCAAGGATTATCATATCCATCAGCATTTCAATGGATTTTTCACTAGGCCTTAGCCACTTCTCGGCTAATCTCTTCAGCCTGTGACCTAATGTTTTCGGCGTTTCACCTACTTCAAGGTGCGCCGCATGTAGATTATGGTTATAGACAAGAGGAGTCAGACCCAGGCGTTCCCAGACGGCCTTCGTTACCGCGCTATAATTGTTCGCTAACGAAGCGGGCATTGCTCCTGTGAGGGAAACTGCCAATCTAATGGACCACTGCTCTTCCAGCCAACCTACTGAAAGAGCTACTCTTTCAAAAGAGTCCAGGAAGTCATCCACATCATCATTTACCCCTAACTTCCCCAAAGTTAGAGTCTCGTAGGACCCTAGTCCTACCGGCCAGTTGCCCAGTCCTGAGCTCTGCTCATGATGTTTTTCGGCTGCCTCCTGTGTCTTTTGCTGATGGCTCAGCCAGGTTTCCAGCATCTGCAAGACTGGCTTCTGCTGTTCCTGCATGGCCATGATTGCATGCTGCTGTGTTTGTGCAGCCAGTTCCGCTTGCTTGCTGAACTGCGCAGCCATTCAGCTGAACATCTCTCGCTGCTCCATGGCGATGAGATCCCCTAGAAAACAAAGAGAAACAAAAAAAACCCCAAGTGTGGCTGTACCCAAAATTAGCCATACAATTCCCTTTTTCTTTTTTTCTTTTAAATTTCCCCTTTAAACTTTAAACTTGTATCCACTTAAGTCATGCCCTTCTACCTGTTACCTGGTAGAAGTGTAGACTCCAACTCTCAGCAAGGTGCTGCTCTGCGTTGTAGCACTCTCCACTGTAGTCAGCAACCTCGCCTTCCGTTCCGGATTCTCTGCAGGTCTGGTCCACGTTTTCTCCTCCAATCCGGTTTTCTTCATTTCCGGTCCAGATTTTCTTTACCTCCGGTCCGGTTTTTCTTCACCTCCGGTACGGGTTTTCCTTTTCTTTTTTTTTTTTTTTTTTCAAGCTGAATACTGGTAATTTTTCTTTTCTTTCCAGTATGTCTTAGGATTATATCCACATCCTGCCAACTACGCCATTTTGTCGTGAGGGCATCCCCTGGTGGCCATTTTGGGTATGGGCATGCTCCACGATGAAAGTATTTTTAGGGAGCGTGATGAAATGTAAGGTCCACAATGGCGAATGGTCTTACTTATTTCCAGATTCCTATGAGAGCTCAATAATTAAACCAAGTGTAGGGAAAACAAGGCTTTATTTCCCCTCTGTGCAAGGGTTCAAATAAGACAGTGGAAAATCAAAAGAGTGTCCTTTGTTTCAAAAGGTACCAGTATTAACAGGCTGACTAATTGTTAATCTCCACAATTAGTGCAAGGGTTAACCAGAGGAATTCACTTCATTCCAACACAATAAGAATTAAACAAACTTCTTCTCATTTATACAGTGGCTACAGATTCTAGGCTCGTGGCCATGCACAAACCACAATCCATGTCTTCTGGTTGAGGAATGGGAACAGCATTTATATATTCAATTTCCATGGATTCTGCTCCACTACATTCCTCTTCAGAGTAATCACTGTCCCTGTCTGTTACAGGTCTACGTGGACTGTCTCTAGGCTCTTGCCTCCAATAAGACTGTGTTTTAAGTTCTCTGGGAATCTTCTGAAACCACTCTGGTTTCTTCTTCCTTCTAACAAACTGAGTATTTGTTTTAGCAGTGCCTCTAGGAGTTAAGCATTCTGTATCATGAATAAAGCTTTCATACCTGGAGCCTCTGTGGTTTGAATCCATGGAGCTTTCTCTCCCAGGAACGGCTCTCCTGTAACAGGTTCTCTGCCGATAGCCTCTAGGCAGGGCTGTGCTTTCTGGCAGCTTGGTAAAACCTGGTGTGGATTCACCTCTATGCTTCAGCAACAACTTAGCTTTATCAGAAACTGCTTTTCCTTTGGTACCTGGTAAAACTTGACCAGCCTTTCCCAGAAACTGCAGGTTTTCCTCCAAACCTATCTCTCTGGTTCTCTGGTTACGTCTCTCTGCTTTGACTCAGGAACTTTGCATGAGCAGGGAGTGGCACACTCTCTAGCCTGACCGCTTTCTCCAGCAGACTCCCTTTGAACAGCTGCTTTCGTAGCCTGGCCCCTCTGAACTCCACCTTTGTGAACTCTGTTCCTTTGGGCTTGCTCAAGGAGGATTACTTCTCCAAGTCCTTCTCTTTCTCTTAGAGCTGCTCCTTCCCTCAGAGCTGTTCCTCTCCTCAGAGGTGTTCCTCTCAGACTTGTTCCTTCCAGAGTTGTTCCTCCTTTGCTAGCATTCAGCTTCTGCTTATAAAGGAATCCTTCCCAGGTGCAAGTAGTTAGCTCTCTTAGGCTCATTAGCTCCTGTATGATCACTCCTGCCCCCTCTAGCTGTGCCTTGCGGTAATTGCACATCTAGATTTCTCTGAGAAACAGGGTTTCTTTTCAACTTTGCATCTTTATTGATACCAGCCTCATGACACTACCTTCTCCATATCCTTCCCTCACAGATTATCCCTGATAAGGTGTCCTTAGACCTATAAAAATCATTTTTAGAGCTTTTTATTGCGCTACAGTACTTCTGCCAAAATGGGGTATTGGCTCTTTAAATCTTCAGCATCGAACCCCCAGGTTAACTCTCTCAAGCTCTCTTCTAACCACACCTCCCATTCAGGAATCCCTTCAGAGTTCAGATTGCCCTTGGTCCAACTTCACCAAATGTTTAAGACATTGTCTCTTTAAATTTAAAACTAATAACTAAGCAGTATTGCTACAAAGCACCTCTGACCTACCCTAACCTCAAATCCCCACTTCTTGCACGTTTTTTTTTTTTTCCTTCAGTTTTGATGCTGAGACCTCTTTAAATATCCGGAGCTCAGCCGAGCACAGCTCCGGTTGCCTCAGATTTCAACGCGGCTCAGCTATGCATACATCCCTGAACCCCACTGGCACCATTCCAATGCGGTGATTCAGTGTGGGAGGCTTCAGACCAGCCCCCCCAGCCTCGCCGGGATGCCATGAGATACCACGGCCACATCCCCTCTTCACTTAAATAAAAACCACATACCAGCATCACCCCGCGGCCCTCTGATGCCACGAATCACAGTGGTCTTCCCTTCTTCTCCCCCCCCCCACCCTCCTCACCAGAGGCAACTATGCAGCCCGGACTCAGTAGGCCATGGGCTAGGCCCTCAGCACCATGGAAGCCCATGGATCCCAAGTAACTTTAAGTTTTGGACTATTAATTGTCACTTATTTTGCACGTGTGTGTGACTAAGACTGGAATTTCTGTTTAAGAATGTGTAGTCATCTGGCTTGTTCAACTTTCCTAATAGGTTTATTGATGTTTTAGGGCCCACTACAATATTTACAGTACTGCCATTTTCTAGAGAGAGACCTTGTGCGACTTTTAGAAGTTAGTACTGGCATGGTAGATTTACGTGTACTCCTGAATGACTTTTTGTATTAATTCCAGGCATGGCCCAACCAACAGGCAACCTAGGCAATCGCTTCTGGGGCATGGCAGAGAGTAGGGCATTCAAAGCTAAATAATAAATTCTGACACTCATGGGGGACAAATGGGTAAAGATTTGCTTAGATTGTGAACACTTTGAATCAATTTGATTAATTCACAATATGCTTGATATTGAGAGGGATTTTTCCTCATATTATAAGTTTTATGGGGAAGGTTCTAGATCTGCCCTGCACAGATTTTTGGGAAAGGGTTTGGTGGATGCAGAATATATGCTTGGATTTAATGCCATATGGGAGAGCATATAGGAGTTGGAGGGGCCTGAGAAGGGGACTGTGGATGAATAGGCGCTGAAGAGTCCAATCTCCTGTCCTCCAGCTCCCCCTCCCCCTCCCCCCACTTGATATAGCCTGCAGATGGTAAAGCCTGCACCATTGCCCTCTCTGAAATTATTTTTTATGGATGGGACAGAGGGCGGGGTAGAGCATGGTTAGGGTAACCAGATGGCTCCTGGTCATCAGGGACATTTATTTTTATTTATTCATGTAACAATTTTTATATACCGCTTTATCATAAAATCAAAGCAGTTTACATTAAAACTCACACAATTACAGAGAACTTATTATGGAACTCAGGGAGGGGTGTCAATCAGGGGATGCTCTGAAGCATAACCTATTTACAACAGAACATATGTACAAACAGTATGTGGTGGAAGTCCAGTGGTTATGGTGTCAAGTGCTTTCATTGAAATGATCAGTGAAGAGCCATATTGAGCCAGTCCTGGTTTTATATCCATTGACTGCATCAGACAGGTATATTTTAATTCAATGGAAGTAAAGCCATGTCCTTGATGACCTGGAACTATCTGGTAACCATGAGCATGGCTAAACACAAGTGCAAAGTTGGCAACCCTAGCATGGAATCAGCCTCTCCATGAGCTGGCTACATTGCAGGAAATACCCGAGCCTATGGAACTGGAAGTAGCTGAAATACCTGGCTCATCACCTGAAGGAATGGATTACAGTGATGCCAAGGGTGGCCCATCCCAGAGACTGAGATTTACCTCACCAATGAGTGGGATTGAAGGCCAATGAATGAGGGTTTTCTCACAGCATATTTGCGGTATAAATTTGAAAAGATGTGTATGTTGTATTGCTTTGCAAATGAAAGGGGTACCACAAAATGATATTTAGTTTTCTATGGTTTTATTTTAGCTTGTAATTTTTCACTCCCTCTCTCCAGAACACAACTAGGGCATTTCCCTGTGGAACTCACCATACAAAAAAAAGGTCTGACAGTAACAACAACATAAACTCATCTCCAGTAGCAGGTGTACTGTGAAGTAAGACAAAACCCTACAAAAGTCAGTCTGGATAGAATAAATCAACCATTCAATAACAGCATCCATAAGGATCTAACTATAAAAAGGCAGCACTACAAATACATCAGTACCATCTATTGTAAAAATAATGAATCAAGTTGGATAACAATAGACCTCTACACAGACACTCACTGCTAACAGAATACCTGGCCTCTATCACACATTCTAAACATAGTTAGACCTTCACCAATACAGAACAAATTAGCACAAATTGACAAAAGAAATATGAAACAAAAATTAAGCTGAAAAATCAAGATGTCAAGTAGCAGCAGAGGTGGGCACTGGTTGGGGGAGGGAGTTAAACAGTGGCATGGAGAAGAGGAGATAGTGGTCATGAGAAAGGCTGAAAAAGTGAGAGGGGATATTCTAACTCAGGTTGGGGGAAAGAGGAAGGACAGGGACACAAAGGTGGTGACTGATGTTGGACATGAAGGGGGATAGTGAACAGAGAAAAAACAGAGACAGGTGAGATGTTGGACATGGGAGAAAAGGGACACAGAAGGGGGAATCGAATGCTGAACATGGGTGGAGGAGAAATAAGGTGATAGGAAGATGCTGCCTCGTGCAGTTAGAGGAGTAGGTTGACAGATGCAGAGAGGGCATGTTAAACATGGGGAGTGGAGGAGAGAAAATAGGATGGATGCAGGGAAGAGTAGGGACACAGAGGGGAGATGGCGGACCTAGGAAGGGAGTAGGGACACACCGATAGGTGTTGGACATGGGGGAGGTAGAATAGAGGGAGATACTGGACTGTTGAGGAGGATAGAAACACAGAGGAAGACAAATAGGTGATAGACAGAGATGGGGAGAGAGTGAAGAGATGCTTTAATTAAGGGTGGTAAAGAGAGAGAAATGATGTAGGAATGAAGGAGGGGGAGAGAGTGAGACAAAATTCTGGAAGAAGGGGGTCAGAGAGAAGAGATGCTGGGGGAGGATAGAATGAGAAATAACGGGATGTGGAATAGGAGAGCCAGGGTGATGGAAAGAGAAGGAAAGTTGTATGCAGATAGAGTAAGAAAGAAGACTGGATTGTAAGAATGAGTGAAATATGAGTGGAGAGAGAGAGGAAAATATATGGATGAAAACTGAAAGAAAAAGATCAGTATCAGAGATGGATATAGAGGAGGAAATGGAAAAAGGAAAAGTTGACAAAAGGACTGAAAATCCTGGAAAGAAAGTTAAAAGAAGACAAACAAAAGCAAAATCCAGAGACTGGGACCAACACCACTGGAAAAACAAAAAGGCCAGACAACAAAGGTAGAATTTTCTTTTTTTAATTTAGTGATCGGAATTTGTCAGTTTTTGGAATTTATATCATCTGTTATTTTACTATTTGGTGCAGTAGGATGTAAATGCATTGCCTTTTCTATTTTTCTGGTGTTTACCTTCCCTTTGTCCATACTCTTCCCAGCAGACAGCTTCTGCCCTATCATCCTATTCCCTCTCCTTCACTCCCCATGTTCAACATGCCCTCTGATATTGGAAGACTGGAGTGAGTCCTATCAATGATGGAAGGAAATGTGTGAGAGTGTAGGGTAAAAGCATGTCAGCATGTGAATGGAGCCAAATGTGTGTCACATGCTTAATGCATGTGTCTTGGCATGTCTGTGATTATCGGGAGGCCAGAGACCAAAGCCTGTGAATTGACTTTTCTGATTTTTTGCTATTACAAACCAGACAGTAGGGAATGCCTAGTGGAGATGTGGGCAGAGGGATTCCCCAACTCTGTTCAAGTGAATACAAAGAGAGGATAAGGGTTTGACCAGTCATTGAGAGCAGAATTTAAGCATAAGTTTTGAAATGAGCTAGTTACAGTATTTTGTTTTGTTTCTAATAACAGAGGGAAGACAATAAACGGGTCTATGAACATGCATAATTACATGCTTATTGAATTCAAATTCCTCCTTCTAAAAAGCTCCTTTTATTAGAGAAAAAGAGGAAGTAACAATCATTTATTATAACCATGAAATAACACAAGGTGTCGCCAAAGTTCTTTTTACAGAGTAAGATCTGATTACAGTGTATTAGATGAAATTTATAATTGCAAAAGTTGCAAAAATTATGTTTTGTCAGCAGTGACTGTACAATGAACTATGGTTGCACAGTTCATAACCTATGTTCTTTATGCTTGCGTTAACACTGTTCCATCTATTTTAAAGACGGTAACACAGAACTCATGATCATGACATCCTATTCTATTTAAGAGGAAGTAGGTGAAAAGTCAAACTTCTAAACACATTCTATATCAATAAATTCATCCATCTTCAATTACATATTGGGGATTCTGGTATCCCTTTATCTGTCCATTCCTACAGCGACTTCAACTTGAAATCAGCCTCAACAGCTCATGCCACAGACTTCCTCGACACATTAAACACAATGGACCTCACCCAAATTATTGAAGACCAAACACACACTGGAGGTAGTACACTAGATCTGGTATTCGTACCCTCCTACTTCCACTCCAATACAACTTACATCCCTTACCAGGTAACCCTGGTACCTTGGTCTGGCCACCACATGATCTCCTTGGAACTCCCAGCTCATCTCCCCTCGACCAGACAACAACACTCAGTCAACCAACGTTGCTTCAGAGAATTCGACAAAGACTCTATACTTGACCATATACTACCCAAGCTCGACACCAGCTATACAGATCCTACAACAATAATAACGAATTGGAATGACACAATCACATCAACTGCACTTGCCCTGCAGAAAAATACATCACCATGATCAAACAAGGCACCATGGTACTCAGCGGACATAAGACAAGCTAAGCTCAATTTACAACAGCTAGAAAGATACTGGCAGAAAACTAGAAACCAAACACATCTCCAGTATTACAGAGAAAAACAGAGAGAATACAATGAACTCATACTAAGCTGCAAGAAAGAATATCACACAAAAATCATCATGAAGTCCTTGAACCGTGCCATCCGTCCTTTCCTAGCCACTACTGCTCTGACTACTCTCTTGCTGTCTCTAGTTATGTTCCGCCTTGAATTCTGCAACTTTGCCCTTGCCGGACTTCCTCAGTCTCAACTATATCAATTGCAACTGATACAAAATACTGTTGCCAGATTCCTCTTCCATGCTCCCCGATGTGACCATATTACTCTGCTACTTATTCAATTATACTGGCTTCCCATAGGTTATTGCATCTTATAAGTTCTCACTCTTGTTCATCACACCATTTACACTCAGATCTCGCAGTATCTATCTAACTTCTTGCAATTTCACATTCCTGTTCAGCTTATATAAACTGCTTACATCTCCCTTCCCCATCATGTGCTCACCTATAGTCCACCCCTCATTCTGCTTTTTCTTTCTGGGTCTTTCCCTGTAGAATTCCCTTCCCACCACCCTCTGGTTAGAAACAGTTTTCCCCAAATTCAAAGCACGTTTGAATACTCATCTCTTCTGTTCTGCCTTTGATCTTTCCTTTTCCTCCCTTTAAGGATTTCTCCCTTTCATAAACCCCTACCTGTTCTATATATGTCCTTTGTCTCTGTGTCTCTTTCCTATCCAACATTATAGTTCCTTTTCTATTCCGGCATTAGCCAGTCTCTGATTAACTTGTATATTGTACACTGCCCTGGTGTTATGAAGGGCGGTCTATCAAGCAATGAAATAAACATAAACATAAACTGCCCCAGAGAACTGTTCGAAATAGTAAAATCTTTCACTAAGTCTCCAAAGAACCAAATTACCGGTGCAGTAACACCAGAAGAATTCTCATCTTACCTACAGATCAAACTCAGCTGCACAAATCACACACCAAGTCAGCACACTCCCCAAAGACAGTCCCTAACAACACAAACAACTGGTCCTCCTTCCCTAATCACAGCAGAGCATTGCAGCAAACTCCTGAAGTCATGAAACACAAACACATCTCCACTGGACCCTTGTCCAACCTCCTGGATAAAGATGACTGCACAAGAACTCTCCTCTACTCTCTCCCTATCACCAGTATTCATGCCCTCCCTATTAAAAACCTCCTTGATAAGACTTCACTTAAAAAGCAATGCACCTGACCCCAATTCACCATCCTCATACCGTCCCATTTCCAGCATACCCCTCTTAGCAAAAATAATAGAAAAAAACTATTCAAACACAATTGCAAGACCACATCAATTCAGCCGCCCCACTGGATTCACAGCAACATGGATTCTGGCAATATCACGGGATGGAAATACAATACTCCCATAACCAACACAATACTTAAAGGAATTGAAAGCCTCAAACTATGAAACATACTTATCTTCATAGACATAACATCCGCTTTTGACTCAATAAGCTATGCCACACTCCTAAACAGACTGGAGGAGATAGGAATCACTGGCACACCTCTGTCATGGTTTCACTCTTTCTTATCTGGCCGACAGTTCCAAGTCAAAATCAAGAACAAAACCTGCAGACCCTTCACACGGCACCAAGGAGTTCCAGAGGGCTCTGCACTATCTGCCCTCTTATTCAACTTATATATACAACCAGTCTGCAAAATTATAAAATATCTAAAGATACACTACCACCTTTATGCTGATGACCTTGATGATGACATCAATTATAAACTGGCTGGAACATCACAAACTTACAATCAACTATAACAAATCAGAAGCACTCACAATTACATGAGACACTGCTTATACCCACCAGATAATCTACTAATAGGTACTGTCAGACGGCTGCCTAGGGTGAGAACTTACACAATCTTGACGATGCATATATTCATATGATTCTTGCAAGGTATTGTGGGTAATGTAGTTCATTCACTCCCAAACACAGCTGAAGACAATAATTGAGTTGTGTAACCAGTGGTAAGGCCAATAAAATACTTCTTTTATTGATGGGGTTTAATTCACCCAGCACAAATATGTTTGGTAGCAATATAAATGAGGTTACTTGCTTGCAGTGTTTAAATGGATAACATAAAGTCACAAAGCAAATCAGAAAACAACCTTCAGCTTGTCAGGCAATTAGCTAATGTTTTCTTAGCAAATAATTACCAAATAAAAAGGCACAAAGAAATAAATAAACTTTGCTGGTTAGGTTAACTTCTGCTTAATTTCCACACAGATCCTGCAGTGATTCTCTCTTGCTCACACACACAATCAGGTGCAGCTTTAATTACTATCAATTGACCAGCTGAAACCCTTTAGCTGGCTGGCTGCTACTGTGTGAACCCAAATCCTGCTTTAAGAGCTGTTTGCAGTGGAAATAAAGAACAAAGTTAGGTTTCTTTGTGATGGCTGATGTGTTTGCTCACAGAAAGCTAGCAATAGCATTTAGATAGAGAACAGTCCATGTAATTAATAGTTTCATCTGCTGTATCTCCCCCTTCATCAATCAGCATAGGGTCACTATCATACATTGGCACAGACAAGTCTTTCATTAAGGCACTATCATGAGAATGCTTATTCCCTTGCTGCCATTCACTATTATAGATAGGGTCTGGATCAGTGTTCATACCTGAGCCTCTCCTGCTATCATAATTTCTCTGTATAGCCTGGCCAGTATGTAATCCAGTTCTGATGTCCAGCCTTCCAATCTTGATCCCTGGACACTGGATCTCCTCTCACATACCTTCTGGCCTTGGTCTGAAAGTCCCTTCCACGTGCAGTCTTCTCTCTCCCAGGTAGCCACTGGTGATTCCTATCTCTGCCAATCCATTCCTCTGGCTGACTCCAGTCCAATGGACTCTGCTGGCATTTGGAATACCTCCCAGTATAGGTACTGCCTTGGACTCTCCCAGACCATCCAATGGGCTTTCTTCTCTTCCTTCCAGAGAGTTTCCTTCTCTCTCTATCCGCTTGGCTTGGCTTCTGTTTCTCCAGGTGATACTGTTGCTTGAGCTTGAAGCTGTTGCTGTCTCCTTTCTTGAAGCTCTTTCTGTAGCTGTTATCTGTAGAATAAGCTCTATTCTTATTCTGTCCTAATGTGTGCTCCTCCCTAACACAGCGCAGCTGTGTTGAATCAGGCCCTGCCTTTTGAGATGAGTGCTTAGGGATTACCTCATAGCTCTCTTGATTGCACACACATTTTCTCACTTCAGCCCCTCTCATGGCTGCTGGAAACCTGGTGCATTCTGGGACTGGTAGTCTTTTATGTGAAAACTCTGTTTTCTTACTTCTACCAGAACTGACAGGTTGCTTGTTCAGAGTCACATCATCTTTTCTATAGCTCCTACCTGAGCTATGATAAGCTTCCTTATCACAGTACTCGCTCAATCCCCGTGATGAAGGAAGTAAAATACCTAGGTGTGACCCTAGATCAAAGACTCAACCTTCAAGCTCACATTAAGAAGACCACATCTACAGCTTACTACAAGATGAAGACCCTACAAAACCTATGACCTCTACTAGACCATAACCACTTCCATACCGTATGTTAAGCAATAATCACTCCACTCCTAGATTATTGAACTTAATACTTCAAGAACTACCCAAAAGCACAACCCAACCCCTTCAACTAGCACAAAATACTGCTGCACGACTAATCACTAGAACCAAAAGACAAGACCACAGCACTCTAGTCCTAAAATCACTTTATTGGCTACCCATACAATCCCGAATAAAGTACAAATCAATAATGATGACCTCCAAGACCATGAACAACCAGTCCGCTGACTGCTTAAAACAACTAATTCAGAAGATTCCAGACACTTGGTCAAGGAGGACACAACATCAAAACACTCTGCCAGTTCCGTCAATCAAGAGCAATACCACACAAACAGCACTCCAAAGAGCATTTGAACACTTCAGCTCATCTCTCTGAAACTCACTACCGCACCAATTAAGATCAATTAAGGACTCCACTGACTTCTGGAAAATACTAAAAACACACCTATTCTCCGAATACTTCGGTATAACACTAGACCCACAGACTTAAAACTCGAATACCCCTGCCAATCACCCCTTCCACAATATGAACTGCTACCTAAACTGAGTACCCACATTAGACCTGTTAGTAGTTATAAATAGGTGTTTTTGAAAAGTTACTAGTTCAGCTTTGTGATGTATAAAGTTATAACGTCAAATGTTCTATGTAAAACTGTTCTGTTCAATGTACACCGCCTATGATAACATGGAAAGGCGGTATAGAAGAAATGTTATATAAAATAAATAAGTGTGGGTGAAATAAAACACTTCAGTGAGAGTGCCTGGGGGAAGGGGTTCTCATTTGTTCCACAGGGAAGAATACAAAACATATTGACAGACTGATACAGTGTTCTCAGCAAATATAGTATGTATAGCTAGTATGTCATTCACTGTAAGAACCATTCCACTCTAAGTCTCTGTTTCATCGTATTCCTCAGGGCTCCTTTGACCTCTTGATTCCTCAGACTGTAGATCAGGGGGTTTAGCATAGGAATCATCATAGTATAAAACACAGATGCAACTTTATCATGATTGGAATAGTTCGAGCTGGGCCGTAAATACATAAATATAATCGTCCCATAGAACATTCCTACTGTGGTGAGGTGGGAGGAACAAGTAGAAAAAGCTTTTTGTCTCCCCTTTGTGGAATGAATTCTAAGGATTTTAATTAGAATATAGGCATAAGAGATTAGTATGGTCAGAAGAGGCATCATACCACCAACTCCAACAGCAATAATAAGTGTGAGCTCATTAATAAAAGTATCCGAGCAAGAGAGCTCCAGAAGTGGAAGAACATCACAGTAAAAATGATTAATAACATTGGGCCCACAGAAGGATAAGCGAAAAGTAGAAACTGTATGTATCAAGGCATTACAAAAGCTGAATGTATAAGCACTAGTGACTAGCTGGACACATAACAATTTATTCATTATTAGTATATATTGGAGTGGCTTACATATCGCTACATAACGGTCATACGCCATCACTCCCAGGAGGAGGCACTCTGCACTTCCAAAAAAAGTGAATAACCATAACTGTGCTGCACAACTTTTAATAGAGATAACTTTACGCTCTCTGAGTAGGTTGGAAAATGTGTTGGGGGTTATACTTGAAGAGTAACAAAAATCTATGAAGGACAAATGACTAAGGAAAAAATACATGGGGGTGTGGAGCCGGGGAGCCACTCTGATTAGAAAAATTATACCAATGTTGCCCAATAGAGTGATCAGATACACAAGCAGAAAAAAGATGAAGAGCAGAATTTGGAGTGTTGAGTCATCTGTGAGTCCAAAAAGAATAAACTCGGTCATTGAGGTCTGGTTCTTCCATTCCATTGAGTCATCCAAAGACATCATCTGGTCAAATACAATAACAATAACACATTGTAAGTAAACCTGTTCTATACATGAATAGAATCTTCAATCTTGTATTGTTGCAACTGAAGCCACTGAAGTTCGTTAATTTTAACAACAGGAGAACATCATGCCAGTATAGTACAATCTGTTCTATCCAGACAGTCTTTGACTGCTCCTAATCTCCATGAGGTAGCTAAATAAGGCTCAGTAATTTCAGTTAAGTAAAACTCTAAGCCTGTTTCACAAATGTTTTTTTTTTTACCCATAGACACCAAATGAGAAAAATTCTTGTTGAAGTAATCAGATGATACCAATATCATGCAACAAAGTAGATATCTGGAAGGTATGGAGAACATGAGAATAGATCAAGAGTAGATGAGAGAATGGTCTAGAGTTTAGCAACTAAATTTAATGGTAAATAATTCAAGGATATACATTTGTACTGTAATAACACAAAGGAATGGTAGAACGTAGGGGGTGAGGGTCATGTATGCACGTAACAGGAGAGTAATCTGGAGATGATCATATTTGATGATATTAAGGTAGTCAAACAGAGGTTAAGGCAGTGGTAAACCTCAGCAGAATGTTTGTGTATATTGGGAGAGGAATAACAAGTGAAAAATGGAGCTGACAGTGATTCTGTATACGTTTATTATGAGACCTTATTTGTATTACTATGTGCATTTCTGGGAACCACACTTTCTCAAGGATATAAACTGGAGTCAGCTACTAACATACTTATCAGTTTGCATCTTAAAGTATATGGCGGGCAGACGTCATATCCTGGAACGGTGGTGGTTTAGGAGATATGATAGAGACCTTTAAATGCTTGAAAAGTATACATGGAAATGAAGCTCTGGAATAAAAGAGTGATTGGATAAAGGTGAAACGGGACAGAATCAGGAGCAACATAAAGACCACGTCTTTGGACTGGTTTTTCCTGCTATTTTCTGTGGCAGTGTGCTGTTTTTGCGAGGTGATGGAATTGTGGACAGAATATGAATTCAGAAAAGCATGGTACGATAACCGAGAATCTGTGTGAGAGAGGAAGGGATTGTAGAACACAGAAATATAGAAGTATAGAATACAGAAAATGATGGCAGATAAAGACCACACAGCCTGTCTACTCTGCACACCCATAAGTACAGCAGTAAAAAGTTTTACAATCCCATCCTTTCCCTCCCAGATCCTCTGTATTTGTCCTCCATGTTCCCTCTAAGCTGCGCTTGGTCCTCCACCGGCATTCCTGCCGGTGGGGAGAGGTGCAAAGCAATCACGCAAGGGATCACGCCACATGGGCAGGTCCTTTGGGACCTCTCGCTTATCCCTCAGGATCTGCCTATGCAGAGCAATTGCTTGCTCGATCACCCTGCACCTCCCTTCACTGGCAGGAATGCCAGCGGAGGACCCAGCACAGCTTAGGGAGAACATTTCTTTAATTTAGATATGGTTTTCGTCTCTATCACCTCTACTAGGAGGCAGTTGCACACATCCAGCATTATTTCCTCAAGTTACTCCTGAGGCTATCCACTTTCACCTTCATCGTATAACTCCTCATTCTAGATCTCCCTTTCAACTGGGAGAGTGCCACCTCTTGCACATTTATTCCACAAAGGTATTTATTTGATTTATATAATATCTTTTTTATATCGTCTTTCTGCAAGTAAAGATGGTTTACATGGAACTCAGTACAATTTAACTTAATAACTTTAACAGTGGTGTGTGTTACAGTTAACGTCATAACTTAATATACAAATGCAATCATGTGGGTGGGGAGGGAGTAGGTCTTAGTGACTAGGATAAGGTTAGAAGATAAAAAGTTAACTTATATACAGTGCATAATGGTTTCTTGGTTAAGCAGGGCCAAGGGTCTAAGTAATGTCAATAGAGTAGGGCTCCGTGAGGTGGTTGGATTGGTACTGTAGGCTTCACAGTATAAGTGAACTTTTAATTTCTTTCAAAAGTCTCCTGTGTCATCAATGGATCTTAGTTGGGGTGGTAGAGCATTCCATAAAGTTGGTGAGTAGATGGAAAAGGTTTGATTGCAAATGCACTCGTTGCTTTTGGGTTTTATAGATTGTGGGTGTTGCTTCTTCGTTGTCTGAAGCTGGTGCATTTTTTGATGAGGGGTTGTAGGGAGGTCGCAAATTACTCATGCATTATCTTGTGAGCATTAAGCAGTGCTTAATATTTGATTTGAAATGGGGAGCCAGTGTAGCTTTTGGAGAATTGGGGTGATGTGTGTCTGTCAAGATATTCCTTGAATGATTCTGGCTGTCATGTTCTGTGCCAGCTGCAGGGGGGTATAAGGTGTATTTAGGCAGGCTATGGTAGATTGAATTACAGTAGTTGAGGATGGGAGTTATCATGGTCTGGCAGATTGTGTGAAAGTCTCCTGGATTTAGAAGGGGACGTAGATTTTTTAGAGTTCTTAGTTTGTGATAAATGAACCTTATGTTGCATTAAATTTGGGACTGAGGCTGAAGGCCTTGGTCAAGGATAAGACCTAGGCATTCTACTTTGGCCTTAACAGTATTTCCAAACAACAGATGGAGGTTTAAATGTGATGTTCCTTATAATGTGTAGGATTTTAGATTTTTTGATGTTTATGTTAAGATTGTGATTCTGGAGCCACTGTGATATCGCCATGAAGCAGTTGGTCATTAAGGAGTAGTCAGGAGTAGTGAGTGAGAATGGTGTAAAGATCATGATATCATCTACATAAATTTGATAATTAATGTTGAAGCTGCAGATGACATTGCAGAGTGGCGGGATGTAAATGTTCAATAAAACAGATGAGAATGATGAGCCTTGTGGGATGCCGTGCTTTGTGAAGAATGGGTGAGATTGCAGCTGTCCAATCTTTATTTGCTGTGTGCAATTTGTGAGATATGACTTGAACCATTTGATGGTAGTATCTTGGAGGCCGATATTGTGAAGTCTGTTAGGTAGTAGATGGTGAGGGATGGAATCAAAGGTTTCTGATATATCTAGAAAAAGAAGTATGAATCCTTAGGAGGGATCTTGTTGGCCCTTGATGAATGTGTCAAATAGCAAGATGAGGAGAGTTTGCACTCCATGGTATGGGCAAAATCCATGTTGATGTTGGTCTAGGATTGCATGGCTGTTTATACGGTCTTGAAGCTGGGTTTGGATGGCTTTTTCAATGATCTTGGCTATGAATGGGATGATGGATATTGGTCTGTATGAAACTGGAGAGGTTGGGTCATGATTGATATTCTTTAGTATGGGCCTGATGGATGATTGCTTGACTAAGGGAGGTAGGAAACCTTGTGAGAGAGAGATGTTAATCATTTGTGCAATATATGGAATCAGTTGTGATTTGGAGGCTTTGATCCATGAGACTGGGCATGGATATAGGGGAGATGTCGTGGTGTTTATATTGTTGATTATGGATTTGAGCTGCTTGTGACTGATACAATGGATGGATTTCCAAATGGGTATTGAGTTGGTTTGATGGTTGTGGTCAGGGAGGGATAGCTTTGACTGGTTGTTAACATTTGGTGAGAGTTGTAAGTATAGTGCTATTTGATTGGGTTTGAGCAGATTGTGTGGCGAGTGCCGGCAGGGTCTTTAGTTAGAGATATGGCTATGTCAAACAGTTCTCTGGGTTTGTTAATGGACTTTATGATCAGGTTGGTGTAATACATTTGGAATTGGTAGTAGTTGTGCAATATTTCTTTAGTTCCTGTAAGTATGGTACTTGATATTGTTGGTTCTTGATTTTCCTCCATTTATGCTTGAGTCAGTGGAAGTAGCTTTTCTGTGTCTTCAGTGCAGAACAGTACCATGGGGTAAGGTGTTGATGGTTGCTGTTGTGGGTGCATGGACTATTAAAGAAAGGTAGAGTTCCATTTGTATATGAGTTCTTCGAGATGAAGTTTGGCAGCAAGGAGAGGGAGAACTTGCTGTTCAATGGTCTTGTTATTAAATGGAGGAAATCTTCTGGTCAGTAGGGTGGAATCATGCTTTATGTTGCTTGTGTTGGCTGTGATTTGACCATGGAATTTGTTTGATACTCAGGCTATTGAGGATAGATGTGTTTGTTATACGGAGAGGTAAAAAAATGAGGTTGAGAATATTTGAATATTTTCATCATTTCTCCAGGAACAAGCAGGAAGTCAGGCCTCACACATGAATGACATCAGCATCAAAGGAGCCTGCACAGTAATCACTTCCCAGCTGTCAAAGAAAGCCTTTTGGAGTCAGGCCACACATGCAAAGTCGCATTCCCATCCAAAGGTGCCATCTTACCTCAGTTTCTTTTTTCTGTGGAGCCCTGCAGATGTCCTGTCTGTTGTCCCCAGTAAAGGTCCGTTTTTCTAACCCTTTTACTTAGCGCTTTTTTGCTCTTTTTTTGCCAGTTAGTTCCCGATCATCTTCTCACCTCTCAAGTCTGTCCTCGCCTCAGCATTACATTTTTCTCAGGTCCTTTTCTTTTCTTTTTCGGTGCGCAGGTATTTTCTCGCGCCCTCCCTGACCAAGATGTCTGAGTTTGACATCATGAGTGCCATCTTATCTGCTATGACTTTGATCAGTGGACTTAAGGAATGTGGCAAATGCCCCCATACTATGTCCATCATGGACCACCACAGTAGCTGCATCAAGTGCCTTGGTGCAGATCACGACAACTCCACTTGCCCACTCTTCCTACAGATGTCGAACAACAGCCGGAGAAATTGTGAAAAGCAGCAGAGAGAGCTTTTTGGCTTGAAGGCCTCTGCCATGGTCCCAGCATCAAGTCTGGAATTGTTGCCCTTGGAAACTGCGTTCGATGACTAATAACTGAGTCTGTCTCCAAATAATTGTGAGTCTGTCTCCCCATATTTGTCTTTTTTTCTAATTGTCCTCAGTGGTGGGTTCCTTACCTTACTCCATTGCTGTTAAAGTTTTAAGGTTTTAAACTTTCTCTTAACCTATCTGCAGGGGCTACCCCACCCCCACCCCCAGCAGAGTTACTGTTGTAAACCTCCATTTTTCTGAGCTGCACGTGGGTTTGCTTACATTGCCTTCTGTTCTGCAAGAGGAGGAGTGCTGTTTTTAGAGCTCTCCCAAAAGGAGATTTTTGCTGTGTTTGCTGCATAACTGAGTCTGTCTCCAAATAATTGTGAGTCTGTCTCCCCATATTTGTCTTTTTTTCTAATTGTCCTCAGTGGTGGGTTCCTTACTTTACTCCATTGTGTGTGCCAATAGTTCAGGAACAGCCTACTAGCTAGTGACACTTAGGTTCCCGCCCACCCTACCCCTCACCCCACCCACCCCAGGGGCTACATTGCCTATATAGTGGTCACAGACGTGCCATCTATCATTCCAAACTTGGGTTAAAAGCCACATCGTATTCTTCTTTTCTTCTTCTTCCTCTTCTGGGACTGCATAAACATGTCGTGTATTCAGTGCAATAACTGCGGTACGTTCATTCAAAGACAAATCATTTGGAAACTAAGAGCTTGTCCTATATGTCTAAAGTCAGCTGCCATGCATGAAGAACTAACTCTACTAAAGAAAGACCTAGCTGCCATGCATATAGAAGTATCTCTACTGAGGGAGGAACTGGCTGCAATGAAGCGCACCTCTCCTAGGATACAAACTGAACAAACTCCACCACCGCTCCCACAAAGAACCAAACGCCCCAGGAACAAATGGATCACAGTGGGTTCTGGTAGATTGCGACCTGTAACACAAAGACATCCTATACATCAAGAGATATCCCTGCACAATGCCTTCTCTGCCTTGGCTAATGAGGATGCCCAATTCAAAGAACCTGAAGGGCCTTTAAATGAGTCAGACAATGCCCAATCCCCTGCTAAAGCACTAAATATGAAGAAAACCTCACCAAACAGAAAACTACTACTAATTGGAGATTCCATCATCAGAGGCACCAACTTGGGAACACAGTTCAAAGGAGAGAAGATAGTCATGTGCCTACCAGGCTCTTCAGCCAGCAGGAATACAAACCAAGTTGTTGAATTACTTAGTGCAAAAAGTGAACATTCCAAACTTGATGTTATTATCCACCTAGGCACAAACGACTTGGCTAGGAACAGTGCCTCTACAGCCCAAAAGGACTTCCAATCTCTGGGGGAGAAACTCAAGCAAGTTGTTAACACTGTTGCATTCTCAGAGGTTCTACCTGTTCTTGGTAAGGGGACAAAAAGACTGCATCGCATTAACAGCTTTAATACATGGCTCCAGACCTGGTGCAGAAAAGAAGGATTCAGATTTATTGGCAACTGGGACAACAGATGGATCAACAAGAGACTATACTGTGCTGATGGACTACATCTCTCTTCCACAGGGAAAAGAATCCTAAGTGAAAAATTCATGCAGTATGTGGACATGCATTTAAACTAGGAAAAGGGGGTGACGGATGTGGAAGGTCAACATCTGCATGCCACCCCCAACAAAAGCAGAACAACATCAGAAACAGCCACGCTTTTAAACCACACGTCAAAAACATGTGGGAGGAAGTGGGCAGAACAAAATCAATGCAAAATACACACAAGCCGGGAAAGTGCTGGAAAGCAATGAGCACAAATGCTCGAAGCCTAGCCAACAAAATTCCAGACCTGGAAGCCCTAACAGTGGAAACAGACTTGGACATTGTGGCCATTACAGAAACATGGTTTAATGAATCACATGATTGGGATATAGCCATAGCTGGCTATAATCTATTCAGGAGGGACCGAGAAAATGGAAAAGGAGGAGGAGTAGCCTTGTATGTCAAAAGCAATATTAAAGCTACTGAAATGCAGGGGACATGGGGAAAAGAAGAAGCGCTCTGGATTGCGTTGGAGAGAGGAGATGGCACTGTCATCCATATTGCTGTAGTCTATAGACCTCCAACTCAAATTGAAGAGAGAGACAATGAATTGATTAGAGATATTGCCAAGATAGCATCAAAGGGGGAAGCAATCATATTGGGTGACTTTAATCTACCTGATGTGGATTGGATTACTCCTTCTGCACATCTGGAAAGAAGCAAAAGAATTGTGGATGCTCTCCAAGATGCATTATTTAGACAAATGGTGATGGAACCAACCAGGGAAAGCTCAACGCTGGATGTAGTGCTCACCAACGGTGATAGTGTGTCAAATGTCTGCGTGAGTGCCCCTGTGAGCAACAGCGACCATCACACGGTGTGGTTTGAAATAAAAGCCATGGCACAGGCCAATCATAGCAAGCTCAGAGTCCTAAACTTCAAATACACTAACTTCAATCAAATGGCAGAGTATGTAAAGGAGGAGATGACGGGGTGGGAAGAGATAAAGGAAGTGGAATTGCAATGGGCTAAACTAAAGGAGGCATTGAAAGGAGCAACAGATAAATATGTAAGAAGAGTAAATAAAAGCAAGAGGAGAAGGAAACCTATTTGGTTTTCCAAAGAGGTGGCTGCTCATATAAAGGCAAAAAACACAACTTTTGCAAAATTCAAAAGCTTGCAGACAGAAGAACACAGAAATGAATACAGGATCAAACTCAAAGAGACAAAACGAGAAATAAGGATAGCAAAATCAAAGGCAGAGGAAAAGATGGCTAAAGATGTTAAGGGTGGCAACAAAAATTTCTTCAGGTATATTCGGGAAAGGAAAAAGATCAGAGTTGGAATTGCAGGACTCAGAAGTGCTGGGAAAGGACTCGTGGAAAGTGACACTGAAAAAGCAAAATTGCTAAACAATTACTTCTGCTCTGTGTTTACTAAAGAAGATCCTGGGGATGGACCAGCTGTGACTCCCAAATATAAAAATGGGAATGAAGTAGATACCACACCATTCACAGCAGAAGAGGTGTTAGAACAACTTGCTAAACTGAAAGTGGACAAAGCCATGGGACCGGATGGGATACATCCCAGGATACTGAAAGAGCTCAGAGAGGTTCTTGCAGGACCGTTAAAGGATGTCTTCAACAGATCCTTGGAAACAGGAGAGGTTCCTCAGGACTGGAGAATGGCTGATGTCGTACCTCTACACAAAAGTGGTGACAGGGAAGAAGTGTCAAACTACAGACCCGTGAGCCTTACCTCGGTGGCAGGAAAAGTAATGGAGGCGCTCCTGAAAGAGCGAATAGTGAACTTTCTGAAAACCAACAGCTTGCAAGACCCGAGGCAACATGGTTTTACCGAAGGACGATCTTGCCAGACAAATCTGATCGAGTTCTTTGACTGCGTGACGAGGGAACTAGATCAGGGGCATGCAATGGATGTCATCTACCTGGATTTCAGCAAAGCCTTTGATACTGTTCCTCATAGGAGGCTTATCAACAAACTCAGTAGCTTGGGGATGGGTCCCAAGATGGTAAACTGGATTAGAAATTGGCTGACTGACAGACGACAGAAGGTGATTGTACATGGAGCTCACTCGGATGAGAGGAAGGTGATTAGCGGGGTGCCCCAGGGTTCGGTCCTGGGCCCGGCACTGTTCAATGTATTTGTGAGTGATATTGCTGAAGGACTGAATGGAAAAGTCTGTCCTTTTGCAGACGACACAAAAATTTGCAACAGAGTGGACTCCCCTGAGGGAGTGGTTAACATGAAGAAAGATCTACAAAAGCTGGAAGACTGGTCTAAAGCTTGGCAACTACGATTTAATGCAAAAAAGTGCAGTGTCATGCACTTGGGTAGCAGAAATCCAAGAGAAATGTACAAGATAGGGGGAGAAAGGTTGGTATGCACAGTTCAGGAAAAAGACCTTGGTGTGATTATCTCTGCTGATCTCAAGGTGGCAAAACAGTGCGACAAGGCGGTGGCAAAAGCCAGGAGGATGTTGGGCTGCATACAAAGAGGGATTACCAGCAGAAAAGAAGAGGTACTTATGCCACTCTATAGGTCACTGGTGAGGCCTCACTTGGAATACTGCGTTCAGTTTTGGAGACCATATCTTGCAAAGGATGTAAAAAGACTGGAGACTGTTCAGAGGAAGGCGACCAAAATGATTTGGAGCCTGCGTCAGAAGCCTTATGAGAAGAGACTTGAAGACCTAAATATGTATACCTTGGAGGAAAGGAGGCACAGGGGAGATATGATTCAGACCTTTAAATACTTAAAGAGAAATGATGAACAAACAAACCTCTTCCAAAGACGGGGAACCTGTAAAACTAGAGGGCATAACATGAAACTGCAAGGGGGTAAATTGAAAGGCAATGTCAGGAAATATTTTTTCACTGAAAGGGTGGTGGATGCTTGGAATGCCCTCCCGATGGAAGTGGTAGGGGCGAACACGGTGACGGAATTCAAGAAGGCATGGGACAAACACAGAGGATCCCTTTACAGAAATAGGAAAAAAAACAAAATAAACGGTACCATCTAACTTCCGAACCATATAACGTCTTAGGGGTGTCCTATATGGAGTGGTGGGTTTACCCCTGAACAAGGATATGGAGAAGGGTGGCCTGCGCGGAGCGACAGGTGCACCTACTCTTGCCATCTCGCTGGGCAGACTGGATGGACCATGCTGGTCTTTATCTGCCGTCAACTACTATGTTACTATGTTACTATGTTACTATGTACATGTGCTCAATCCGAGCCCAGAGGTCACGGAGCCTCAGACTGGGAGTTGTACTCAGAAGACCTCCCCTGTGGGTCCAAGACATCATCCAAGCCGAAGTCAAAGTCCAATTCCGGAGCCAGGGGTAAGACCTCTGGCCCCCGGCCTTGGAGCCCTTGCCCTGACCCAAGAGCAATGGCTGTGAGTGGCCCTCGAAGCAGCCCCTGTAGGAGGAGACTCCCACCGCATCAGAGGATCAGGTTCAGTACTCCAACATGATCAACACAGGTGATTCCTCATCAAAGGAGCAAGCTTCTGACTCGATACCATCAAGGCCTGAACCAGTCACTATGGAGCTTGCTGGCATCGAAGCCAGGATGGCAGCCTTGGAGTGCAGCCTGGCTGCCTTCCTTGAGGAGCAGCAGGACCCAGTATCTGGAGGCTCCAGGTCATTGGTGCTGACATCAGGACCTTCCACTGCAAGATCTCCCGGAGGACGTCCAGCCTGTGCTGGAATGGTTCGCAACTCACTTGGAGCCACATCGGTTGGTCTCCCGCTCGAGGTACCAGTTTCCCCTGAGCACCTTGGGATAAATTGTCAAGCAACTCGTTCCCCTCTGCGCCAGTGGCTCATCACCCCAATTACCATCTGGAGCTCGAGGTCTCGTCCGGCTCCAAGTAGGACTGGGAGACCGGCGACAAGTCACCTGACACCCAGTTACACAGGGATGTCCCCTCTGACCAGTCTCCCCCTCAGGAATGCCAGAGGTCCCCCCCCCCGAGGATCTCACATTCCTCAAGTTTGTCTGGGGAATGTTGAAGACCCTGGCCTTCGTGGTGGAACTGGAGGACGAGCCTTGTGCTGAGGATTTGGACATCCTTCAGTATGAGGCCCCGCCAGGGGAGGCACTGACTGTGCTGATACCTCCCATCCTTGAGTGCTTGCTGTTCAGGATGTGGGAGATCCCGGTAATGGTGTCAATAGTGAGCTGGTGAATCAATTCCCAGTATCGAGTTGGCAAGAGCCTGGGCTTTACGAAGACACAGAAACCTCACAACTCCATGGTGGTGGACTCTTTATCTTTATTGCATCACTTTATATACCGTGCCTTTATGACATCAAAGTGGTTTACAACAAAATACAAAAGTAGAGAAAGTGAAACCAACTACAAAAACTGATAGGAAAGGAGAAAGTCAGTCATGTACCAAGAAAAGATTGAAAGGAGGGAGGAGAGAATAGGTGAGAGACAAGGGAGATCAAGGTGGAGAGGGAGAGAGAACAAAAGGCATCATGAAAAAGGTATGTTTTCAGTTTGAGAAAGGAGGGTTCTAAACGAAGGTCGGTTGGGTGGGAGTTCCATAAAGAGGGGGCCTAAGAAGAAAAAATCAGAGTGGTGGGTTGATTCAAGGTGAGCACAGGAAGGGGAAGGGAGTTGTAAGCAATTGATGTGGACTGAATGGAGGCTACGGGAGGGGGAATGGAAGTGAAGGAGGTCAGATAGGTATTGAGAAGTCTGTGTATAGATGGCCATGTGTTGCATATAGAGGCAGTAGATGCACTCCTTGGTGCCTGCTGGTAAGGAGGCCCACACCATGGATGGGTTTGTCAGAAAGTGCTACCAGAGCTCGATGCTTGCGACCCGAATCTAGACTTACCAGCTGTACATAGCTATGTACCTGAGGGCCCTGGTGAAGTAGCTCACCAGGTTCTCAGCTAGGCTGGCAGATGAATCTCTTGATCACTTCTGGATCCTCGTATCCTCAGATAAGGAATGCTCCAAATTCCAGACTAGAATGGCCTATGACAGCTTTGAGTCCATGACTTGTGTAGCTTTGGTGGGCATTAGTGCCTGCCATCTGGCTTGGATGCAGTCCTTGGACTTGAAGCAATGGGTGCAGGACAAATTGGCAGATGTCCCCTGCTGGGGAGAGAACTTCTTTGCCAAATCCATGACCAACAAGGCTGCCGAGTTGGAGTCAAAGTTTATGACCAGGACCAAGCTGTCCTGGAAGACCACTGATCCTACCAGGCAGAAGGCTTCGAGGAAAAAGCCCTTCCACCTGAAGACAAAAAAGGCTTACAGAAAATACCCCCAATTTCTGGTCTATCAGGCTCCCCAACAGAGTCAGCAGGCCAAGAGCCAGGGGTATGGCCCCCATACGCAGAAAGCCCCCAAGTCCCAATCAGCACCCCAATCACAGTCTGGGGGGGGGGAGGGCTTTTGACTCCTTGGACATGCTCCTTCTTCCCCTTGAGGACCAGTGCCCAAGGCACACGGGAGGATGTTTGTTTTACTTTGCGCACCTTTGGCCGGGCATCACCACTGATGCCTGGGTGCTGCAGGTGGTGCAGGGAGGTTATCTTCTGCAGTTTGACCAAACACCTCTTCCCTTCTTTCCAGGGAACTTCTCATGACCTCCCTGACAGAGAGCTCCTGCAGAAGGAACTCGAGACCCTACTCAAGGATTAGGAGGTAGAGCCAGTCCCCTGACCCTTCTCGGGACGAGGTTCTAATCCCAGTACTTCCTCATTCCAAAAAAGGCAGTGGGCTTTTGGCCTATCCTGGATCTGCGGGATTTAAACCACTTTTTGATCAAAGAGAAGTTCAAAATATTATCCCTTGGAACATTGCTGCCCTACCTCCAGTGGGGAGATTGACTATGCTCCTTGGATCCCAAAGATGCACATACTGACATCCTGATCCACCCCCGGCACCGTCAGTACCTTTGTTTCATCATCAAAAGCTGCAACTACTAGTACAATGTGCTCGTCTTCTGCTTCTCCTTGGCCCCCCAGGTATTCACCAAGTGCCTGGCGGTAGTCACCACTCACTTCCACTTGCTGGGAGTCTTTGTCTTCCCCTATATAGATGATTGGCTCTTGAAGAGCAGCTCGCCAGAGGTCTGCCATGTGGCCCACCACACAATTGGGGTGCTGCAACTTCTGGGGTTCATGATTAATTTCCAAAACTCACATCTGCAACGACCCAGCGCCTGGAGTTCATAGGAGCCCTTTTGACTCAACCCAGGCCAGAGCCCTCCTCCTTCTGGACAGGGCTCTATGTCTCGTGATCCAAGCAAAAGAGGTATAAGGTCACTCATCGGTGTCCGCCTGTCTCCTACTGTGCCTATTGGGGCATATGGCCTCGATGGTTCATATAACCCCGGAGGCCTGTCTACTCACGTGACAGGCCCAGTGGACCCTCAGCTCTCAATGGAATCAGGCCACTTGGGGGATCAGGTCCAGGTCACCCAGCTTCTCGTGGCCTTCCTCTGCTGATGGCAGAGCCAGCAGAATCTCATGGTCAGCCTATCCTTCCAAACCTCGCTGGCCCAACACGTTCTTACTACAGGTGCCTCCAAGCTTGACTGGGGAGCCCACTGCAATGGTCTTCAATCACAGGGTGCCTGGACTCAGGAGGAATGTGCCCCCCAGATCAACTTCCTGGAACTCCAAGCTATAATGAATGCCCTTCAGGTGTTCCAGGCCCACTTGGCAAACCAGGTTATCCTCATTCAAACGGACAACCAAGTAGCAATGTTTTACATCAAATAAGCAGGGGAAAACAGGCTCATACCTCATCTGTTGGAAGGCAGTCCACCTCTGGACCTTCTCCGAGGAGAAAAGCATTATCCTCCGGGCGGTCTACCTTCTGGGCCAGGACAATCTGATCGCAGATTAACTCTGCAGAGTATTTCAGCCCTGTTGGACCTCTTTGCCAGCCCCGAGAATGCACAACTGCCATGCTTCTGCTCGTGGAGGCCGACCCCGGAACACATGGCGGCAGACGCCTTTCTTCTGTCTTGGTCCGGGAGTCTTCTGTATACATTCCCGCCTACTCCCCTGGTCCCCAATACCTTACTCAAGGTGCAGTTGGACTGGGCCTCGATAATTCTCATTGCTTCTTGGTGGCCCCGGCAGCTGTGGTTCCCCCTATTCATGCAGCTATCGCGGGCAGCCTTGATACCGCTGAGCCATGCCCTAGATTTGCTCTCACAGGAGAAAGGGACCCTTCTCCATCCCAACCTCCAATCCCTCACCCTGATGGTGTGGCTGCTGAACGGTTAGCCCTATAAAACCTCCACCTCTCTTGGGAAGTGGAGGACATCCTACTAGATTCACACAAGGACTCAACACGGCACGTGCATGTCTTCAAATAGAGTAGATTCTCAGTCTGTTGTGAAGACAGGAATCTCAACCCTTTCTCCTGATCAGTGCAAGCCGTCCTCTGGTATCTGCTGCACCTCTCCCGGGCTGGTCTAAAATCCAATTCCATCAGGGTGCACCTCAGCACCCTGGGAGCACATCACCACCTCGTTGACAGCCAGCTTGTCTCCATGCACCCCATTGTGGGCCATTTTATGAGGGGAATTCTCCTCTCATGGCCCCCCATCTGCCAACCACTGGTGGCGTGGGACCTGAACATTGTCCTCAAGAAGCTGATGGCTCCCATTTTGAGCTGCTAGCTACATACCATCTCAAATTCCTGTCATGGAAAGTGGTATTCTTGGTAACACTCACTTTGGCCAGATGGGTCAGTGAGCTGCAGGCACTGGTGGCCCAAGTCCCCTAAACCAGGTTATACAAAAACAGGGTCATTCTTCAGATTCTCCCAAAATTGCTGCCTAAGGTGGTTTCCGTTTTTCATATTAACCAAGAGGTAGTCCTTCCCGCCTTCTTCCCTAGACCTCACACACCTGGGCGGAGGCCTCGCTTCACACCTTGAATTGCAAAAGGGCACTGTCCTTCTACCTCAAGAGGACTAAGGCCCATTGCCACTCATCACAGCTGTTTGTCTCCTATGACATCAACATGCTTGGGTTCGAGGTCTCTAAGCATGCCCTGTCTACCTGGGTGGCAGACTGCATCTCTTTTGCCTACAAGCAGGCTGGACTCTCTCTGGAGCATCATGTCACTGGCTCACCTGCGCTTGGTCCTCCTGCAAGACATCTGACAGGCTGCCAGCTGGTCTTCGGTCCATACCTTCGCAGCGGCCCATACCTACTACTGCTTGAGGGAGATCTCATGGTGTGATAGCACCTTTGGCCAGGCAATAGTTGACCTCTTTGGGGAATAGGCAATTCCTTCCCTCCAGCCCTTTGTGTCCAGGCTGCCAGAGAGGGTATTCCAGTGTCAATGTTGTGGCTGCATCTCTAGATTTCAAGCCATTCAGCGTTCCTTGCTGCCCTTCACGGTTTGCCTTTTGGGTGCACGTGGCTCCTATAGTTTTTATCGGTAGCCTGTAGCTTGGGAGTCCCATATGTGAGGACTGACTTCCTGCCTGTTCCCGGAGAAAGCATAGTTACTACCTGTAACAGCAGGAATCAGTTCTCACAACCCTCCCTCCTCCTCCTCGTGGAGTTGTTTTTTCTTTTTTATGCTTGATTAAGCTATGTCATCATACTCTCCCTCATCTATCCCTTCCCCCTGGGAATTCTTTCTCTCCTTCCCTTCCTCCCAATTATACTTCCTGTCTTCCTCTTTCACTTTCTTCCCTTCTCTCCTGTCCTTTTCCCAGCACTCTTTCTCCTCTTTCATTCTCCCCTCTTCAGCTTCCTTGGCCCAGTCAACATACCTCCTCCCATAGTATTGTATCGCTGCATCTTCTGTAATGCTTGTTCACAAGACATTCTAGCTATTCAGATTCTATGGTCTTCACTGCACATCTTCTCCTGGGGTATTCTCAATGGCATATGGTAAAGGTTTAACTACTGTATCTGCATATTTAAAAAAAACAGACAACATTAGACTGTTTAAAATGCTAATCGGATAGACATTACCTATTTAATTATGGAACATGTTTGGATACTATAAGGCCAGGCTTTAAATTTATTTATTTAGCAGTGATATCCATGCCGACCACCAGCTGACCCATGCCCACACTATGCATATATTCAGAGTTGTTATGTGTACAGATAGCCACACTACATATATGTATTAATTTCCAGTGAAACCTGGAGTGAATTTACCATATCCTCAAAGATTATACATACTGTCTCTGCCCTAAACACAACAACCTCACCAGCCGACCCATGCCCAGTGACATGGATCAAGATAGCCAGGGAAGAACTCAGCCCTTACATACATAAAATAGCAGAAGCATCACTCTCCCTAGACTATATGACTACTAACCTCAAAAAAGCAATCATCAGATCAGTTCCTAAAACCCAATCACCTAACAAAGATGACCCCAAATCCTAATGACCAATCTCCAGCCTGCCCTTCATCGCCAAAATTATAGAAAAAATAGTTTAAACTCAACTGCAGGACCATATCAACCATCATGCACATCTTGATCCTCACCAGCATGGATTTAAGCCCAACCAAAGTGTTGAAACTCTGCTAATCTCACTACTTGATGGTATCATCAAAGGCATTGACAATGTCAAGAAAGGATTCATTCTCATCTTCCTAGATATATTCACAGCATTTGATACGGTAGCCCACAGTATACTTCTGCAATGACTACAGGAAATCAGCCTATGTAACCTCACATTAAAATGATTTCAGTCATACTTGCAAAACAGACAGCAACAGCTCAAATGCAGCTCAAAAAAATCACAATGGTGTCCCACAGGGATCATCCCTATCTGCACTGCTTTTTAATCTATACATCCAAACAATCTGCAACATCATCAGGAACCATAATCTACTAAACCAACTGTATGCAGATGATATCATGATCTATTCTCCAATCAACATAGACAACCCAAATTACTCACCCATAACCAAATGCTTGGAGGAAATGACCACATCGCTCAATGGCAAAAACCTAAAAATAAATTACAGGAAAGCCAAGGCATTATACATCACACGAAACACTACATTTATCCCACCAAAAACAACTGAACTACCATACACCACCATTACAGTAAAAAACAAAGTCAAATTCCTAGGTGTCACACTCGATCAGAATTTGAGTCTACACTCATATATAAACAAAACAACCAAAAATGCCTACTTCAAACTACAGACCATCCAGAAACCTAAGCCACTATTAAGCCACCAAGACTTTCAGATTGTATGCCAAATCGTCGTAATCCCAGTTCTTGAGTATTGTAACTCCTTGTTGCACAGCCTCCCAAAACAAACAATTCATCCACTCCAACTAGTACAGAACACGGCAGCTCGCATTATCACTGGTTCACCGAAAAAAAGACCGCATCACCCCCATACTTAGCCAACTGCACCGGCTTCCAATCCACTCATGTGCAAATTCAAAACCTTGCTTTCCATCTTCAACATCATCCAAACTCTACAGCAGATGTTCTACAACACCTAATAACCAAAGATTCAAACAATCGTCCTAGAAGGAATGCCACCAGGAACTCTATACCTATGCCCATCCAATACTCAAGGAGTAGACAAACTACATCCAAAAGAGCATTCTCCCTTGCCACACCCAGCCTATAAAACTCCCTCCCAGAAGACATCAAGACTACCATGGACAGCAAAGACTTTAGAAAAAAAACACACATTCTTATTCGCCAAGCACTTCGGTAGCATTACTTAGCAAACCATGAAACATTTACAATCATCTCATCAATATTTAATTCCATAGCAACATTGTATATACTGTAGTTCTCATGTTATTTCCATGAGTAGCTTTACAGCTACACTGATTACAGTTCTCATGTTATAATTACAATTTTCATTATTAGCCTTCATGCCACCCCTTCCCCCTATATAACTTGTTACTTGTTTCACTGTAAGAAAAGTACATTGTAATGTAAACCACTTTGATTTAAGGATATTGTGGTATAAAAACCTGTTAAATAAATAAATAAATAAATATAATAAATAAGTGCTCTGTCCAACATTTAAATTAAAGTGGTCATCAGACTGACTGAAAATCTGGTCCCTCACGACTGTTCATTGCTGGTGCAGTGCCCTTATGCACTCCAAGGTCCAGGCACAGAAATACCATTCCCAAGCCTCTTAATCACATATATATCAATAAATTAGTAGACAAGACAGACAAAGCCAAGAATCACGTCAATATTTGGAAGAATTGAGTTAGCACCGCTGCTTAAAATCTGTACCTTCTGATCTTCTGAGGGTCAGGGGTATCAAACTTTTGGGATTTTGCCACAGAAGAAGACATATCCTTCAGTATATATGACACTATTTCTACAGCAGATGCTACTATAAATTTCAGAAAGTTTTATTGTCATCCCTCTTTGGGAATTCACATGTATCTAACATTTGATTACTGGGTATCAGTACTTTGCAATGTTTGCTATTACATATATTAGAAATTTATTGTTGAGTATAAGCACAATATTATAAGACCCCATAATAAAGCATGTCGGTATATATAACTAAAGGGTCATTTATCATTAAGTTACCAGGTTGGAAAAGAAAATATCTAGATCCAGTATGGCTACATTTAACTACTTTCAAGGCCTTGTAACTCTAGATGGAGAAATAGAAGGGGCACAGTACTTCATTTTGCTTGCATCTACGTAACTTGTCAATATTGTCAACGCTGCTGAAAGAGAAAATAGTGAGGTTTCTGGAGTCCGGCGGATTACAGGATCCGAGGCAGCATGGATTCACCAGAGGCAGGTCCTGTCAGACAAATCTGATTGATTTCTTTGACTGGGTGACCAGGGAGTTGGACCGAGGGAGAGCTCTAGATGTGGTGTATTTAGATTTCAGTAAAGCCTTTGACACTGTTCCTCACAGGCGACTTATAAACAAACTGAGCACCCTAGGGATGGACCCTAAAGTTACTGCTTGGGTTAGAAATTGGTTGGGTGGGAGGCGACAAAGAGTACAAGTAAATGGAGCTCACTCTGAGGAGAAGGATGTTACCAATGGTGTGCCCCAGGGATCTGTCCTTGGTCCGATTCTTTTTAACATCTTTGTTAGTGATATAGCGGAAGGGCTGTCGGGTAAGGTTTGCCTCTTTGCGGATGATACCAAAATCTGCAATAGAGTAGACACCCAGGAAGGTGTAGATAACATGAGGAGGGATCTAGCTAAGCTTGAAGAATGGTCTAGAATTTGGCAGCTGGAATTTAATGTTAAAAAATGTAAGGTCATGCATTTGGGCTGCAGCATTCCAAGGGAGCAATACAGTATAGGAGGTGAAGTACTTTTGTCAACTAAAGAAGAGCGGGACCTAGGCATGGTTGTGTCTGATGATCTTAAAGTAGCTAAACAGGTAGAAAAGGTGACGGCAAAAGCTAGAAGGATGCTTGGGTGCATACGGAGAGGAATGGCTAGCAGAAAAAAGGAGGTAATAATGCCTCTGAATAAGTCTTTGGTGCGACCTCATTTGGAGTATGGTGTGCAATTCTGGAGACCGCACCTTCAAAAGGATGTGAACAGGATGGAGTCGGTGCAGAGGGTTGCTATTAAAATGATTAATGGGCTTCGTTATAAAGCATATGAGGACAGACTTAAGGATCTTAATATGTACACCTTAGAGGAAAGGCGGGATAGAGGTGATATGATTGAGATGTTTAAATACCTCCGTGGCATAAATGTTCAGGGAGAGAGCCTCTTTCAATTGAAAGCAAGTTCTGCTACGAGGGGACATGGGATGAGGGTGAAGGGAGATAGATTCAGGAGTGATATGCGGAAATATTTCTTTACGGAAAGAGTAGTGGATCCGTGGAATAGTCTCCCAGTGGAGGTGGTAGAGATGAGGACAGTAACTGAATTCAAAAAAGCATGGGACCAACACAGAGGATCTCTAAAGGTAAAAAGTGGACTGTTGTAGTTGTTGTTATGGAAGGACAGACTAGATAGGCCTTGTGGTCTTTTTCTGTCATCATGTTTCTATGTTTCTATTATGAAAAATTACTGATGCTAAAAAAACAAAAATACCCACAATATTTTGCAAGAGGCTTAGTGAAAAATGCCATCTATGTGCACTGTTATGTTAATTGTATATATATTTGCATAGCCATATGCATCGAGGGCTGCTACTTCAGTCAATATTTAGATTTAAAAATAGCAATGAACAACCTTATAGAAAGCAAAAGAAAAAACAAAACAAAAAATAGGTATAACATTTTTTTCAGAAACATAAAATAACTTATTGAAAATATAATACTGATATTGTTTATTTCATTTGATTACTTGCTTTCATCAAAAATGTTCAAAGCAAGGCACATCATAATAAATCATATTTTGAAAAATACACAATAATTTCTGCAATAAAAACAGGCATAATCACTTGTACATTTGCACTAAAATACTTTCTTCTGAATATGTGTCAAAACAGTCAACATGTTGCAATTGTCAAGAAGAATTGAAATTACTTATACAGTATATATATATACCATAATCATAAGTCTTGCTTTGCTTTTCAGTGAGGAGAACTATTTGCCTTTCTGTAGCACACTCTAACCTAGGCTATAAACTGTGATTTCAAGAAAGAAATTAAGACTCAGGCAGAGAATGGGACAAACTCCTTTGGAAGATGGTTGTAAACATAAATATTATCTATCTTTCTTGTCATTTATGAATCTTCATCCTAAGCTATGGTCTATAAAAAAAATCAAAAGATGCACTAAAAGGTTTCTTAATTCTGTTTTTGTGCCTGCATGAAACATGTTTTAAGATATCCAGATACACAGTTTTATATACTGTTCATGTAATAACACTCTCTCAGTCAGTGCAGTATTTTTTATACCTACCTCTGACACAGGACACAAGAGATGTTGCTTGCCTGACTGCAGTCTACCTGAGCCCATGTCAGAGAGTTTAAATTATTCATGCAGACACCTCAGAGATTGTGCCTCAGAAGATTGACATAGTTCAGAGTTTGCTGTGAATAAGCAAGGATAGAGTAACACACACAAAGACATTGATTTTTTTATGTCACTTTATTATTTCAGACAAGATTTGGTAATGTACATTAAACAGGGACTTTGATTTTTCTGAGGCATTGGAGTGTTAAGTGGCTTGCCCAAAGCTACAAGGAGTACTTGTGGGAATCAAACCCTGGCCTCTGGGTTTCTAAGCCAGTGCTCTAAACATTCGGCTATTCTGCCACTCCAGTGCTAGTAGAGCTCAAAATTTGAAAGCTACGTATATGAATATTAAGGGGCATTTGTATTTGTTTCCCTTGGCCTATAAGTAGTAGAATACCTCTTCTAACATTTTTTACACTCCCACATGCTCCATCTCACACAAGCTCCCAGTCCCTCATTGTCCCTTTTATTTTCTACTCGCTTGTCACACATCCACAACCTTCACACACTCCCAAACCTTTTACTCATTTGCCATTTCCTATACTCTCCCATTCCTATTACACACTGTCCCGTGGCAGTTCACAAAGTGACTATGATAGAATTTATTATATAGCCGATTGAGACCCGGATGTCCCAGCCCTCTGTGCACCCAGTCGGAACCGGATGCACAGAGTTAGCCAGGATTCTGATCCCGCAAGGCATGTCTAGCCCCGTGGGATCACAATTGCATCCAGGCCTGTATGTGCAGGCTGAGACCCCGATTCAGGTTGGCCTGCATGTACAGGCCTTGCCCAGCTAACTCAGTCAGAGCTTTTCAATGGAGATGTGGTGCCATGGTGTCCAGTTGCCATGGCGCCATGGTGTCCGGTTGCCAAGGCACCATAGCTCCATTCAAAAGCTGTGATCCCCTACTACCGGCTCAAAACTTGCTTTCCCCACAGCCCGACCCCCAATCTCGCCTCCCAAGTCCAGGATCAGGCCACGAGGAATGTCCTCTGCCCTCTCCTGCCCTTTTAAGCCCCGGGCCCGCCATCCCCCGCCAACTAGAGGAACTTATTCCATATCGGAGGTGGAATAAGTTCCCTGTTCAAGCAACCAGCATTGGAATCGGTCATGTACGTCTGGGGCCGACGACCGCCCTCTGCCCACCCTAACTCTGCCCCCAATCTACCCCTTTCCCGCCGCCAACTAACTTCCCCGTACAACGTGTGGGGAAGTTAGACGGGATCGGGAGAGGCACGAATAGCGGGAATGGATGTCCCATCCGGACATCCATCCCCCCTATTCATGGCTCGGAATGACCCCATATGTGTATATAGTATACATAGGAAGTGTATTACTTAATTCAACAAAGGGTTATAATTTAAATCTACGGTCTTGAGTAGAAGCAGCAGCTGAAGCAGTTTGACAATTAAATGCCGGCATGTTTGCACAAAAATAAAAAAGACTTACAGCGCAGAAGCGGGTGTTTTTTCCTTCACTATCGTAGAGACTGCATATTGGAAAGGTAATCCACAATTTGTTTCATGAAGAGGCCGCGGGCAGGGTCCCGGCAGCCGACCCTAACCGGGCACGCGGCTGGTGCGAGGACCCTGTGCGCGGCCGCGGCAAGTTTAAATTCATGGGCTCCCAGCGGTGGCAGCCGCGCGGGAGCCAATGAGGGAAGATCCTTGCAGTGTGGTGGGTGGTGGGAGTCGGCGGGCAGCCTCCGCGTGGTCATTCACGGCGGAGGCAGCTCGGGGGTGCCGGCTTTTCCTGCTCTCTCCCCGTGGCACGTGAGCTCTCCAGGGGGTTTCCTGCCAGGGGTGCTCGCCGGCTGCGGCGGGAGACGGGAGGCCGAGCGGGGGGTGAGACGCTGCGGTGGGGTTCCGTCGTGCTGGCGGCGGGCCTCCCTTTCCCGTCGGTCCTTCTTCCTGCCCGGCATGGCCCCTACCGCTGTCCTCGGGCTTCCTCGGGATGGCCGTCGGTTGGGCGGCGTGAGCGGGTTGGGGGCTGAGCGGGGGGAAAAGACAGAGCAGCACTGAGATGACGAGGGCGCGGTGGACATCCTGCTGGTGCAGAGCTGTGCTCGGTTTACAGTCTACCTCGTGCTCCGGATCGGATGGCAACTGGAGAGGAGCAGCGGCCCGGCATTGAGATAGGTGTGGACCGTAGGGGGTAGTGGGGCTTGGGGGAGAGCGGGAGCTCGACGTGTGCCGACTCCAGCGGAGAAGGCCGCTGCACACTGGATGGGGGTTTCACCAGGTATCCACGGTCCAGGAGGCTATGGACGGGGTATAAATCTTTTGTGCAAGGCTCAGTCCGTCAGGGCACCTGAAGGTACTGAGCGAAAGTTCATACAGTGACATAAGAAGCGGGGTGTGGGCGTTCGGGGCCCCTATAGGTGCTGCCCTCGAGCGGGGGAAAGGGTTGGTGTGGGGGGGGGAGCTGCGCGCTAGAGCCCCTTCCCGGTGGGCCCGGCGGGTTAGAGGTGCCCGCTTCGCAGGTGGGGTGGTCGGGGGGAGGCTATGGGGGGTGGGGTGGTGAATGATGGGGGATTTGTGTGCAGCAGTGGGGGGGAGCGAGGGGGACTCGGGTAGATATGTGGAGTGTATGGCTGGGTTTGGGGGGTAGTGGGGTATGGGGACACCTTGCTCCTGTGGGTGGGATGGGTGGTGGCTGGTGGGCCTTTGCCTGGGGAGCCCTAGAGTGGAGGGGTGGGCGGACGGGATTTAGCGGGACCGGTGTGGGGGGGCACTAGCCACTTGCTTGGTCTCCGGTGGTTCCCCTCTTGCCTCCTCCCCCCCCTGTGTTTTTGCTTATGTTTCCACAGGGGCCGGCGCAGAGGGCAGCGAAGCGTGCGCGGAGACCAGTGCTGTGGCGGCGGCATTCGGTGTGAGGCGAGGGAGACAGCACAGGCGGTGCTGAGATCAACCAGCTGCATGCCAGGACTGCTGCTGTTGTGGCTGCAGAGGATTGCGAGCTGGGTGAGTGATCGGGCTTTCCGGGCGCGGGATTGCCGGTTAGTAATCTCAGGGACGGGGGGGGGTTCGGCGAGGGAGCTGGGGAAGGGGTCGGTTAGCCCACGGGTAGCGGTGCCTGGGGGGGGCCCCTGTCAGTGGCTCCGTTCGGAATTGTGGGTAGGGGGGCTCGGGCGTTTCGGCGCCAGTTTGGGAGTCGGCCTCCTCCTCCTACTCGGGTGAGTCGTGGGCATCAGGGGTGGAGCTGCAGTTGAAGGGGACGGATAGCGCAGGGGTGGTGGGGCCTAGGGCGGGAGGGGCCCGTCGGGGTTGCATCCTCGAGCTGTGGGAAGGGGTTCCGGACCGATTTGACGTAGGATCTGTCAATGGTGCTATATATATGTCTTGCGACTGTTGAGAGGCAGGTAGCGCTCGGGGGAGAGCTTGAAAGGGAGCCTGGCGGATGATATTGTGTGGGTGGGTTACGGAGGTTGCGCGCAGGGTAGTGCATTGGCCTCGATTCTTCTGTGCATTGCCGGTGTGTGGGGTCTCGCACACTCCAGCAATCTGGGATGCTATTGGTACGCGGATTCGGTATTGGAGGCGTCCCAGACACGCCAGGGGGGGCGTGGTTGTGCTATGTGGGAATGTTCAGGGACCGGATGGAAGGGAACTGATGGGTATCTTGGGGCTCGCCAGGTTAACCTCTGGCCGATTCAAAAATGTCCGTGCCACAGGAGGGGTGCGTGGGGCTACCGGCCAGTGTGCAGCAGGATGCTGGGGCGCGGGGGGGGGGAGGTTGGTACCACGGGTTGGGGATTCAATAAGTCAACCTGCCCAATTCTGGACTGCACTTTGCTAAGGTGCGGTCACTTTGCAAGGGTGGCTTCAGCGGTATCCGCGGCTCTGGGTTCGGTTTTAGTTGGCGTCGTTTTTTACAGTGCTGGGCGTAGTGGTGGCGCCTTGTCCTTGGAATTCGCCTTCGGTGTGGTGTTTTGGAACCGTGGGTGGGATTGGTTCTTTGGGGAGTTGAGTGGGGGGCAGCATGGTGGGCCCGTTTCAGGATCTGCCTTTCTCGAACTTGAGGATTTCCCCTGGGGGGTGTGATGCAGCAGACCAGCGGGGCTTAGGAAAAAATGTTTTAAACCTGAAAAAAGACATGCACAAGCTGCATTATTCGCAGGAGCCTGATAGGGGGAGCAAGAGGGACCTCTGGAAGACTGAGGATCCATGCCCTACAGGGTGTAACCTAAAGCCAGCCAGCCTCCAATCCAGGAGGGGAGGAACTCCTTTTAAAGGAAGTCAGGAGGACTGGAGAGGAACACAGACACCTCAGGACTGGAAAGAACAGGCACAGCCGGACTGGAAGACACAGCCAGATTGGAAGGCACAGCAGGACTGGAAAGGCAGAAGTAGCGGTAAAGCCAGGAGCAGCAAGGAAGGCAGCAGAGAGGTTGCAGGGCCTTCAGAAGCCGGAGGAACGGCAGGAGCTGCCGGAGTGACAGAAACTGCAGAAGCTGGAGAAACTGCAGAAGCTACAGACACTGCTGGAGTGCAGGAAAGAGGTACAGGCCAAAGGAACCTGAAAGGCCAGAGAATACAGAAGGGTCCAGGAGATTCAGGTACACTGACTGTGAATGCTGTAGGCAGAACCCAAGCCATATTGCTGAATCAAGGCAGAATATTACCAGGAGTAGGCCAGAAGCTTCGTCCCAGAGGAAGAAGCAGGAGTTACAAGGTAACCCATACTGTATTGAAGATAGCCCACAGAGGGTTAGCGCATGGAAAGGACAAGAAACAGAAGCTCCCTGTACATGTCCCACTTCGCAAGAGAAAAGGTATGAAAAGTTTTTATTGAATAAGAAACTTTTAAGTAAACCTGCTTTGCATGAAGGGCATGGAAGTCCTTGGAAGAAAGAAAGATGTTCACATTGTAAAAATGCTCATGGCCGACGCCCCACGCTAAACTCTAGACACTGGGAGGTCATTCAGCATTTGAGGCAGAAACCTGACTATAGCTTGCCGGGAACTGTTGACTCTAGCTCAGATACATTGCAGGAGGAGCCGATGCAAGTGGAAGAGGTAGAGTCCTTGTCAGAAGAAGAAATGGATTGCAGCTATTGTATTACGGGTAGCGTGGAGTGCTTGTACAACTAGTGAGCATTAAAACCGGTGAAAATAGGAATGCTTGTTTTGTAACCTTTTTCTGTGAAGAGAACAGTTTTTCTTTTGAACATGAGTTGTTATTTTTCTACCCTGATGTAAGGATATTTCTGTTGGTGTTTGAAGCCGATCCTTTGAACCTTTGTGCAAACGAGGGAAATAAAGCCTTATTTTTCCCTACACTCGATGACCTTTTTGTTCTTTGGGTATTTTTGGTATTCAGGACGCTACCAGGGCTATACAACCCTGGGCCCTAGAAAGAAACACATACCAAACCCAACTTTACTTTTATTTATGTCCGACCTGCCTTGGCCACCCCTAACCACCAGGGCGGCGTTGTGACAGGGGATAGTCCCAAAGAAGGAGCCTGAGCGATTCAGGATACTTCATATTTGGCCTGTCTTTTGGGGATGCTGTTGACGATACACATTCCGTGTGCATTGTGTACGGGCGGTGCGCGTCATTTACTGGGGCAAGGGAGATGGTGCAGGTGGCGGGTCGGGTAGCATTGAGGGCCAAGGTTGATCTTGTATCGGCCTTTTTCGCCGGCTGCCAGTGCCTCCAACTGCGTTTCCATTGCAGGGTTTCCGTTTCAAGGGGCATGTTATTTCCCGTACGCATGCTTTGGGCTGCTCAGTCTCTGGTGCGTATGTGGTACTGTCAGTGCAGTGGTTGCTTGTGCAAACACGGGGCTGGGCGATTGTGGCGCATTGCTTGTAGGTGCATTGCTTGTCGGCTATTCTGTTTGGGGGCGGCTTAGTCGGTGATCTGCCTGGCGATATTCACTGGGTTTGCGGAACCATCGCGAGATTTAGGTGGGCCCCTGGGCGTTGGGTAGGGCAGAGGGGCCTCCGATGCGACTAACTTTGAGTATGGTGTTGGACTCGGTGGACGTGGTAGTTCGCATGCAGTGGGAATAGGTTGCCAGTGCGGATGTTTCCACGGGGCGGGGCGTTGAATCCGCGCCATCGGATGGGGGCCACGGGGTCGGGGGGGCGGATTCGTGGCTCTTGAGTCGCTTTTGGGCCACTTCGAAGGGACATCGGTTTTGATGATGTGGGAGTTGTCCATTGGGGGGTTGCAGCTCTACACGGCTGAGGCGGGTGGAGAGTGTACTTTGGTGGGGTCTGGTGCACAGTCGGATGGCTGCAGTCTGGGCTGGTATCGGGTTCGGCTGCTGATATCTCCTTCCTGGATCGGTTTCTGCTCCGGGTGTTTTGGATTCTGGCCTGATTGGCTCCGCTACCGTGAGGCGGTATGGTGGGCGGCGCTGCGGCTGTGGGCAGGTGGTACGTCGTTACTCCCGCAGGGGTTTGCCAGTGGCGGGATTAATGCGGGTGGAGGCGTTGGCATCTCTACACTTGCAAGGGTTGAGGGAGGCTTGGCATATCCCTGGCTGTGTTGCCGGACTTGCCGAGGCTCTTTCGCGTTTCCGGTGGAGCGGTGTCGGGCTCTGCCCGGAAGCGGACAATGAAGGATCCGGGGCCCGGGGACCTTATAGAGGACTGGCCTTGGAGACATGCGGGGTTTACTGCAGAATTCGGTATCACTGGTGCGTGGTCTGGGTGTCCTCAGGGTTGTGACTAAGGGGTCCACTTTCGGTCGAGCATGGGTGGCACCCGGAAGCATTGCTTGCGGGGTCTATAGTGGTGGCTAAGGGTGTGGGGTGGTTTTCCAGACCGGGGTGGGTTCGCAGTTGGGACGGTTTCAAACTTGTAAAGGTGGGGGTGCGGATCGCTGGTTGGGGGATTGGTAAATTGCAGGTTACTGCGAGGGGGGGTGCGTGCTCGGCCCTCTCCTATGATGTGCCGGTCTGGGTCCTTTCGGCGAGCCTGTGGATGACTGCACAGGGGTAGGAAGCCGCCATGTCTTGGGCAGTGTTGGTAGGGCCTTTTTTCGGAGCCTTCTGAATGGGGAGAGTGGGCGGCGGCTTCGGTCGGGACAGTGGGCGGGGGAGGGCTTCAGCTGCCCCACGTTTGGGTTTCGGGGCGGTTTGGGATGTTTGGGCAAGTTTCCAATAATGCTCGAGGGTGCGTCCAACTGGGCTGAAGACTTTGTGTCGCGCCCTGTGGCTGCCATGCGGCGATACCTGCGGGTGCCCCCCGGGTAGGTGGTGGGCTTATTCTGGGTGAGGGAGTATTGGTCTGTTTCAGGTGCCCGGGGTGTTCCGGCGCTCAAGGGGGTCAGGATGGCGCTGTGCTTGGTGGGGGATGCACCTACGTATTTTGCGCTGCACTCTTTGCCCTTCTGGGAAGCTACACCGGTCCTGTAGAGCTTATGGATGGTGCTCTCGGGCATGTGAGGGGTAGTGCGGCTGTACCGGCTAAAGGAGGTTGGGGTGTTGGGGAGTTTCATTGTTCATTTATTTTGCAGGTGGGGTCTGGAGCCTTCTGAAGGTTGGGGATCCTTCACTCCTTTGTCCGATGAGCCGGACGGCCAGTTCTGCTGAGGCGGGTGAATGCCCGGTGGGGAGCGGCCCAGTTTTGGTGGCTTTGTTATGGCTAGGTGAGCGCGGACCCCGCGGGTCGCAGCAGCTTCCTTTGCTACAGCGCCACGGGTGGATATCGCGATTGCCTGCAGTGTTGGAGGCAATGGCCGGGTTTCAGGTCATGCCAGCATCTGCTCAGAGCGGGCAGGTGGATTTGCTGGGTTTTGCAGGCATTTCTGGGTGTAATTCTGCTGGGGTCTGACGTTGTTCCAAGGCCTGCATGATCGTGCCAGCGGCTTTGGTCGCGGGGGCTGGCTGACTGCTGGCGTGGCCGACATGGGGGTACCAGCGGATGCCCTTCTCGGGGAGGTTGAGGCCGGGGCTGTATAGGGGTGATGGGGCAGTTCTCGCCAGTAGGGCTGGCTCTGCTATTTTAGGACTGGCGGGAGGTCTTGGAAAGTGTGTTGGTTGGGTTGCTCACTGGTCGCAGCTTGGCTTTTGGGGGGGCGGCACAGGAACAAGGTTGTTACCTGTGCCGGTGGCGGGATCCCGGAGGTTTCCGGGGGCCGGAGCCTCAGGCTACACTTGGGCGGGGGCGGGGTGCCCCTGACCCAGTCAAACCCTGGTCGACTTTTTCTATGGCATGGCGAAGTCGGGGGAAGGGTTAGGTAACTTGCCGGGGGGGCAAGTTATGGCGTTAGCGGTGGCAAGGCACTTTGCTAAGGTATGGCTGGTGCGGGCCGGGTGCCGCTAATCGATTGAGAAGGTGTAGCATGTTGGCATATTGTGAAATTGTTAAAGGTTAATAAAGCTGGGACCAGTTGTATCCCATGAAATGTTTGTGTGGTGTTTTTTGTGGGGTTGGGAGATTGGGGGTGATGGGGGATGGTGGTAACGGGCCCGAAGCACCAGGTCCGCCTGCCTCGGTTATTTATATTTGTTAAGAAAGATGATTGGGCACATGTTCTCATGTCCATCAGTAAGGGTACAAGATATACAAACTTGGCGAGTAGCAGGTTAGATTTTAAGATCGTATGACATCTGTAAAGCCTAACGGAATGTTAGTTTTTAGATACGGGTTGAGATATTTTATGATAATAACAGATATCTATGCTCAGTGATCCTTGGGGTGATAGTGTGAAACCCCTTTAGGTTTATGGGTCACTCCTGCTCCTTTCACACAGCTATGTTTGGAATGGGGAGTAGCCTAATGGTTAGAGTACTGCCTTAACAACCAAGAAGTCAGGGTTTGATTCCCACTAGCACTCCTTGTGGCCTTGGGCAAGTCACTTAACTCTCCATTGCTCAGAAAAATCCAAGTCATTAATGTACATTACAATGTAAAGTGCTTTGATTGAAATAATAAAGGGGTATAAAAGAACTGTTAAATGTATGTATGCTTTAATATACACATGTCATTCTTAAATATGCCCTGAATGCTCTTTTCCTTCCCTCAGTTTTTAATACATAACAAAAGGGTCTTATCAGAGGGATTATCAACGGTTTGTTATAAGTTTTTACTTTTCTACTCTTTTGGGTATGTCACTTCCCTTAAATCTGGTTAGACATCTATTAATTCATATATATATATATATATATATATATATATATATATATATATATATATATATATATATCAATTCATTTACATTATTAGTTCATTTTTACTAGTTTATTTATTTATTTATTTATTTATGTATTACACATGTATACTGTTTATTTAAGTTGGTTTTGTTCATGGATTGCGTATTTAAATTGTTTCGATTTTATCTTAAGGTGTTCTTAGTAGGTTTTATCTGTTTGAGACAATTATTTTATGTTTTGCATGAATGTTTTGTAAATGTTTACAAACGTTTGGGCCTTGTTGGGTTTGACTGCGAGTTACCCCTGATGGGGTTGACTATTACCCTTGTTGAAGATATCCTAATAAAGTGTGTTTTGTCTTTTAACTTTGTCCATTCACTTGTTCCATCTCGATTATTGTATGGTATCTGGGGAGTATAATGCAAGACTGATTGTTCTGTTTCAGGATACTTGCCAATCAATTTAACTAGTCACTTTTTTTCATTGGTATGATAAGTGTGACTTTCAGCATGTGATACAACATTTACTGTTTCGGCTTTGTGCTATTTTATTTCATTGCTGTTGCGGCCCATGACTATACCTATGTCCCCTTATTTCAGTTTTTCCTCATTGTCGATCCCTTGATTTTAATTCCTTGGTTCCATTTACTTATTTTCCTATATTTTGTTAATTTCATTTATTTTTTACCCAGTTGGTCTCTGTTTATTTGAGGTTACTATGACGAGTTTTGTCAGAAATCCACCATTTTAAATGGCTGCCGGACTCTGGATCGGTCCCATTGGTTAATGCCAAACACTGCAACTTCTTACACTGATGCGTTGCTAGTATCCAGGCTGCCGAACTGTGTAAGATATGGGTATTCCTCCCTTGTGCTGTTTTTTTCACATAGTTTATTGGGATTTTCCAGTCTTCATGCATTTTACAATACTGGCTTGCTGCCAGAGCATGATAGACCCCAATCCTACAAACTACATTTTCATCATGATTTTCTGCACCTTCGGGTTACCTACATAGTACCTTTTTTATATCATTCCTGTTTCTACATACGTCACTATCAAACTAACATAAGAACATAAGATATGCCATACTTGGTCAGACCAAGGTCCATCAAGCCCAGTATCCTGTTTTCATCAGTGGCCAATCCAAGTCACAGGTACCTAGCAGGTTCCCAAAAAGACATACAGGTTCCACAATGCTTGTATTGGGGGAAGCAGTGGATTTCCCAGGTCCTCTTTAATAATGGTTTATAGACTCTTCCTCCAGGAATTTCTCCAAACCTTTTTTAAATCCAGCTACACTAACAGCTTTTACTACATCCTCCAATAACGAATTCCAGAATTTGATTACATGTTGAGTAAAAATAAATATTTTCTCTTATTAGTATTAAATGAGTTACCCTGTAGCTTCATTGCATGTCCCCTAGTCCTTCTACTTTTTGACGTAAACAATTGATCTACGTTTACTCGTTCTACTCCATTCGTTAATTTATAGACCTCTATCATATTTCCTCTCAGCTGTCTCTTTTCCAAGCTGTAAGGCTCTAACCTTTTAAACCTTTCCTGATAGGGATACCTTCCATCCCCTTTATCATTTTGATCACTTCCCTTACTTTTCTAATTCTGTTATATCCTTTTTAAGGTATGGTGACCAGAATTTCTCCCAATATTCAAGATGCAGTCGCACCATGGACAGATACAGAGGCATTATAATATCTTTGGTTTTATTCTCCATTCCTTTCCTAATGGTTCCTAGTATTCTATTTCCTTTCTTGGCCGCCGCTGCACACTGGGTGAAGTGTTTCAACATGTTATCCACGATGACGCCTAAATCTTTTTCCTGGGTGGTGGTTCCTAATGTGGAACCTTGCATTGTGTAACCATAGTTTGGGTTGTTCTCCAGGAAAAGCAGGAAGTCAGTCCTCACATACGTGGTGACGTCAGTGCCGATAGAGCCTGTGCGGAAGCTTTTCCCCAGTTTTCAAAGAAAGCCTTTTGGAGATGCACCAGCAATGTGTGGTCCCCTTCCTACCCAAGGTTGCCATCTTGCCTCAGTCTCCTTTTTTCCGCGGAGCCCATCGGACATGTGTGCCTGTTTCCCTGGAAAAAGTTTATTTTTTTCATCTTCAATTTCTCTTTTCTCTGGTTGTGTACCAGTTCCCTTTCCTGCTGCTGAGCTCACTTGCCTCAGCATCATGTCTCAGGTTTGTTTTTAATTTCATTTTTTTAGTTACTTTCACTGGCATCTTTAGTTACTTTCACTGGCATTTTTTTAGTTATTTTCACTGGCATCACTGGCATCATTTTTTTAGTTACTTTCACTGGCTTCAAACCTTTTTTCCTGGCTGGGCCTAAGGCCTTTGATCTTGTGGGAGCTGTCTTCCCCACCATGGCCTCAGACAATGGGTTCAAACAATGCGATCGCTGCGTCCATAACCTATCGCGCACCAACCCACATGATTGCTGCCTCCAATGCCTCAGGCCAGACCATGACCTCTTGGACTACAGTCTCTGTAAGAAGATGACCTTCAAGGCCATTAAGAGCTACCAGCAGTAGCAGGAGTCCTACTTCAAGCAGTCAGACAGCACCAGAGCCTCCAGTGATACCACACTACAGGGCCCCCTCCAGAACCCCGGGGAGACCTTGAAGTCTCAGAGCCTTGAGCCCCGGAGTACTCCACCCGGAGCACCCCAGAGGAAACACACAAAAAGAACTGGAAGCCCTCAAAGACTGTATCAGCTGACCAGTCTGGAAATGTGGGCAAGTCCCATGGGTCCCAGACCGCAGTCCCCGATGCAAGTCTGAGGGGGCTGTCTGGGAGTGGCCTATCAAGGTTTCCTGACAGGAGTCATCAGCATCCAGAGATCGACCTTGGACCCCCAAGTCCAACCTTGTCAAAGACTCGCCCTCAACAGAGCTGGTGCCAGACCCGAGACCCTTGGTGCCCGCCCTGAAGGCTGTGGAGCCATATGGCCTTGAGACAGAATGGCGGCCTTGGAGCACAGTTTGTCTGCCCTCATGGCCCAGCAGTGGGCTCTGATGGCCAGTTCCTCTGGATCATCACTCCGAACCACTGGGCCCTCAACCTCAAGGAACTCCCTGGACGTCAAGCTGATCCTCGAGTGCCACCGGCCTCAAGATGTCCTTGTCACCAGTCCCGTTCACAGTCCTGGTCCTCGGGGCTGAGGTCTTCCCCAATGAGTGCCTGCGGTTCCTTACCTAGGGTCTCTGGGGGACCGGGGCTAGCAGGCTTGGTGCCTGACCTCAGAGGTCAGATCACCCTCAACACCTTCACTGACTGAGTCAGATTGGGAGATGGAAGACAAGGAGTCCACGGTTACTCGGTGACACAAGGATGTGCCTTTGTACGTGTCCTCTTCTGAGACTCAGTGCTGGTCTCTGCCAGAGGACACGGCTTTCCTCGACTTTGTGCGGGACATGGCTAAGGCTCTTGTCTTCGAAACCAAGTCAGAGGAAGACCCTCATATGGAGGATCTTGAGATCCTCCAGTATGAGGCTCCACCAAAGTAGGCACTTACGGTGCCTGTTCCCCCAATTCTGGAAATGCTGCTCCTCTGCATGAGGGAGAGCCCTGCATTGGTGCCCATTGTGAGCTGACGGCTGGATGCAGAACATGAACAGGTTCCTGGTGAGGGAGAAAGTTCAAGATGCTCTCCCTTGGAACACTGCAAAGAGACTGGCTATGCTTCTTAGACCTAAAGATGCATCTTCATCCATCCCAGCCACAGACAATACCTCAGGTTCATGGTAGGAGACGGCCACTACCAGTACAGGTTTCTGCCCTTTGGAATGGCCTCCACCCAAAGGGTATTCACCAAGTGCCTGGCTGTAGTCACGGCCTACCTTTGTCTCCAAAGGGTCTTTGTCTTTCCCTACCTGGAGGACTGGCTCATAAGTGGGGGCACCACCGCAGAGGTGCAACATGCAACAGCACACACCATCCATGTCCCACAACATCTGGGGTTTGTGATAAACCACCTCACGTCCCATCTCCTCCCATATTAGTGTCTGGAGTTTATAGGGGCACAGCTGTACACCATTCAGGCAAAGGTCTTTCTCCCTCTGGACAGAGCCGACCACCTCAGGGCACTGGCCGCAGGCGTATAGCACAGAGGATCGGTATCCGCTCGCCTTCTGCTCTGCCTGCTGGGTCACATGATATCCACAGTTCATGTCACTCTGGACGCCCACTTCCACATGAGAGCGGCCCAGTGGTGCCTCCACTCCCAGTGGATCCAGGCCATGGGCTGACTGTGGGACAGGGTGGTGATGATCCTCCAACTGACCGAATCCCTCATTGGTGGCTAGTCCCCGAGCACCTTCAGGCCAGGGTGACTTTCCAGGCCCCTGCTCTCCAGAAGGTTCTCACTACCATCGCCTCCCTGCTGGGCTGGGGAAGCCAACTGTGATGATTTCTGCACTCAGGGCACTTAGTTACAGAGAGAGAGTCTGTAGCAGATTAATCTCCTGCAGCTTCGGGCCATATCCTGGCCCTCCAAGCCTTCCTTCAACCTTTTCAAATCCAGGCTGAAAACTCTTCTCTTCGCTGCTGCTTTTGGATCTTGACTCACCTGATCTCCTTGTTTCTTTATGTTTCCGTCTTGTTTTATCCCTCTCTACACCTTCTGTATTGTCTGTCATGACTAGATTGTAAGCTCTGATGAGCAGGGATTGTCTCTTACATGTCTATGCAGCACTGTGTATGACTTGTAGCACTATACAAATGCTCAGTAGTAGTAGTGAAGGAAGTACATGCAAATCTATCTCATGCATAATCATTGTGAGTATCCTGAAAACCCAATCAGCCTAGGTGTGCCCCGATGTCTGGGTTGAAAACCTCTGGGTTTATGTATTTATTTTACCAGTTTTTTATACCGCCTTATCCTTAATCAAAGTAGTTTACATTATGTAATTACTACAACCAGGTACTGGATATATTCCCTTGTCCCCAAAGGGTTCACAATTTATATGTACCTGAGGCAACGGAGGGTTAAGTGGCTTGCCCAAGGCCACAAGGAGTGCCTATAGGATTAGAAACCCCAGTCCCTCTGGCCTGAGATTGCTGTCCCCAGGTGGGACTTGACACCCTGGCCCTCCGGCCTGAAGTACTGTGTCCGAACCACTAGGCCATGACCAAAACCAGGGTGCACTACTACTACTGAACATTTGTATAGCACAAGACATATGCAGCGCTGCACAGACACATGTAAAAGACAGTCCCTGCTCATCAGAGCTTACAATCAAGTCAAGACAGTCAACACTGTAGCTATAGACATAGAAAACATCTAGGGGGAATGGCAATGAAATACAAAAGAGATTAGGCAAGTCAAGATCCAAAAGCAAAAGTGAAGAAGTGAGTTTTCAGCCTGGATTTGAAAAGGGCCAGAGATGAAGCCTGACATACTGTAGATTCAGGTAGTTTGTTCCAGGCATAAGGAGCAGCAAGATGAAAGGAGCAAAGTCTAAATCTAGGAATAGAAGAGAAGGGCACAGATAGAAGTGGTTTGCCAGAAGAGCGGATTTTCCAAGGAGAGGTGTAGGGAGAGATAAGAGATGCTGATGCTGTTTTTCATTTTCTTACTTCTATCTTTTTTATTGAATAAGTTTACCATTTTTAAACCTGTTTGATGCCAAAAGTGAAAGGCAGAATAGCAAATATGAGGGGAGGCTAATAAGTCTCTGGCCTTAAAATGAAACAGAAAGCTACAGGCACACTTCAGTTCCATTGGTCCAAATGATCTCTCTGTAGTTTTGTTTCTTTACAAAATAAAACAAAACTGCAGAGAGATCATTTGGACCACCGGAACTGAAGTGTGCCCATAGCTTTCTGTTTCAATACAAGGCCAGAGACTTATCAGCCCCCCCCCCCCTCGTACTAATCGACTATAAAGTGTGGACCTGATATTCAGTCCATAGCAGTCAGTGTTTTAAACTGCCTGGCCACTGCTATTAAGCTAAGATAGAAGCTGGGACCGCCCTTGCCCTACCCAGCACTGTCTGGAAAATGGCACAGCAATTAGAGGACATGTTCACAGTATTATGTGGTTAGTGCTACTTGAATTTCTCTATCAGTGGGGTTTATCTAGTTGGGAGGTCCAACTAACCAGATAAACACTCAGACTCTATGGTGTATTTTTACTAAACTGCGGTAAGTAAGTGATAAAGGGCTGTAATCCTTAAAAGGTGTTGGGCAGATAGGGGGTGTTCCAGTGTAAAGCGCCCAATGGACCATTTAAGGCATGTTAACAGGACATTACACATTAAGTTGACAAGCACATACCTTAACATAACTGGTGTTTTAAGGTGCCTTAAAGTTTAGCCATAGGGACAAGCAAAGCATGAGCCACAGCCAGGACCAAACCTGTGCCCCTCTGCTCATATACAGTACACAACTGTGTGCATTGAGCCACAATGCCATCATTTATTTATTTTATTTATTTATTTATTTATTTACATCTCTTATATACCGCACTATTTGCGATCAGCGCGGTTTACATAGAACAAACAATATCCGACAATAAACAAGAGTCAGGTCATTACAATGAACAGGAGCAGTAAACTTGGATAACAGGGGAAACTATCTACATATGTGGAACATTGAACAAGGTAACTGTATATATGAGAGATGGAGTTATTGTGTGTTGGTCATACATGGTGGCTGGGGTTCGGGGGAGGCTGTGAGGTATTTAATGAAGAGGAAGTGTTTTAAGGCCTTCCTAAACTGGCTCAAGTTGGGGATAGCTCTGATGTGTGGTGGTAAGGAGTTCCAGAGGCTTGGGGCACTCAGACTGAAGGCTCTGTTTGAAGTTGATATGGCGCATCTTGTCATCACTTTTGGTATTGCTAGCATGTTGGCTGCAGAGGTTCTTCTTGTCCTGTTGGGTGTGGGTGGTTGTATGAGGTCACATATTGAAGAGGCGGATAACCCGTTGATGGCTTTGAATGTCATCACTAAGGTCTTGAAGCTAATCCTGGCTTGGATGGGGAGCCAGTGAAGCTGCATCAGGAGGGGTGTGATGTGCTCTCTCCTTGGTGCTCCAAAGAGGATTCGCGCAGCGCAGTTCATGGCAAGTTGTAAGGGATGTAAGGTTGTCTGGGGGAGTCCTTGTAGGATGGCGTTTGCATAGTCAAAATGAGGGATGATGAGGGCTTGGTAGATGGTACGGAAGTCGCTCATCTCGAGTAGAGGGCGTATGTGTCTGAGGGATCTGATTTTGAAGTAGATTGCTCTTACTATTTTTGCTATGTGCTGCTTCATGTTGAGGTTCTGATCCAATGTGACTCCGAGATACCGTATGGCTGATTTTACTTGTAGTTTGGCGTTGTCTACTTCCAGTTGGTTAGGTGGAGTGAATTCTGGATTTCTAGAGATGAACAGGACCTCAGTTTTCTTATGTTGGATACGCAGATTTTGGGAGAGGAGCCATTCTGATATTGCATTGAAGCAGTTGGTTAGTGGGGTGAGGTCCGGGCAATCCAGTGATATTGGCACGTACAGTAGGACATCGTCTGCGTAAATCATGCAACTCACATTGAAGGATCTAATGATGTTACAGATGGGTTGGATATAAATGTTAAACATAAGTGACAATAGGGAGGATCCTTGAGGGACTCCTTGACTTTGTAGGAATGGCTCGGATGTGGTCCCGTTTGTTCGTACATGTTGCCATCTTCCAGATAGGTAAGACCTACACCACTCAAGCGCTGTTTCGGTAATGCCTTTCTCTCTTAGTCGAATCAGGAGAATCTCGTGGCGGACTGAGTCAAAGGCTGCCGCAATATCTAGAAAGATAAGTGCGAAACCTGTACGTGAGTTGTCGATGCCTGAGATTATGGTGTTGAAAAGAGTAGTGAGTAGTGTTTCCACTCCGTGTGACTCTCTGAACCCGTGTTGTGATGGATCTAGAGGTGCGTTAGTGTCCACATGATCTTGTAGCTGCCTGTAGACTATTTTTTCAACGATTTTGGCGAGCATCGGGATACTGGATATGGGTCTGTAAGACTCGACCTTTTGAGGGTCTAATTTGGTGTCTTTAAGCAGCGGTCTAACGGAGGTCTGTTTGAGCGTAGATGGGAATGACCCGGTGCTGAATGATAATCCTATCATTTTAGCTAAGATTGGGGCAAGGTCGGATCGTAGATCTTTTATCCAGAATGCTGGACATGGATCTGAGTATGAAGTGGAGGTATTTAGGGTAGCAATGGTGTCTTCGATAGTTCTCTTAGACGGAGTGGTAAAAGTGGTTAGAAATGCTGTGCGTGCTTTGTCATCAGGAGGGTCTGGTATCATCATCTTGTCAGTCTTGCATAATTTTGATTGCATAAATACGGCGTAATCCTGTGGGTGTATAGATCCTGTGCGTTCCGGGGTCGGTTCTTTGGCAAGATATTTGACCAGGTTGAAGAGGTCATGCGGTTTGTTTAATGAACGTTTCAGAGTGTCAGTGTGATGTTGTTTCATCTTGTCTGTGACTGCCCTGCGATGTGTGTGTAGGAGTTGGATGTATGCTGCTTGGTCACTGCTGGTACGTGATTTCCTCCAGCGTTTTTTCCGATCTTCGTAGGAGGGTTAGAGACGCCCTTAGGTCAGCTGTGAACCATGGTGCGGATGGTCTTTTCTTTGGGGCTTTGGATGTGGGGGGACGGATTGCGATCGAGCTGAGTCTGCTGTTCCACGTGGAGATTAGGACATCTAGGTCTTGTGAGGTGTTGTCAAGGAGAGAGTTTGTTTCAGCCAGGATGCGTTCTTTGTTAAATGGGTGAAATCTTCTGGTATTTGCGGTTGTGTTTGTTTGTGAGTTCGTAATGGGTCTCAGTGACTTGATGGGGGTCGGAATTTGAAAGGAAATGAGCTTATGATCCGACCATGGAACTGCTGTTAGTGATAATGTGATGTTTTGTGCTTGCTGAAGCACCGTTTGTGGGGCGTATATCAGGTCGAGAACGTTGCCCTTTGTGTGTGTGGGTTCATGAACCAATTGGGTGTATCCCAAGATATCTAGGGCTTCTGTGAAGGCGGCTGCTTGATTGTCCTGTAGGGATGGTAAGTTAAAATCTCCTAGTATCCAGTTAGGTTTATGTGGAACATGGGTATTTGATGCTAAGTTTATGATATTGGAGAGGTTGTCTGGATCCGCAGAGGGCGCTCTATAAATAAGGTTTATGGAGCAAGAGTGGTTGGAAATAGATAATGTTTCAAGGGAATTGGTGTTGCTGGCTTCTTCCAATTTGAATTGAAGGTCAGATCTGGTGATGATGGCAACTCCTCCACCCCTTTTGTTTTGCCTGTGGCTGGTGAAAGTAACGAAGTTAGGTGGGAGAAGTTGGTTGAGGATGGTATTGTCTTCCGGTGAGAGCCAGGTCTCGGTAATCATAATGATATCTAAATTATGATGAGTTATTGTTTCAGTGATTGCTGGCCATTTTTTGCGAAGTGATCGAGAGTTAATGAGTGCACACTTCAGGCTGTTAGTGTGTAGGCGTTTATTTTACTTTAGTTTTGGGGAATTTTGTAGAGGGATATGAACTAGATGGGGGCGGCGTGGATAGCTCGCTCCATGATAAAGGTTGTTGGAGTCATTGGGCCATTTTCTTCCGCTAGTATAAAGCGTTGGGATGTGGTTTTGTGATGTCGTTAGTGCTAGTGAGCTGGATGACAAAATGGTGAGTAGCAGGTAGAGACTCAATAGGGTGAGGATTATGTGCTGCATTTTGGGTCTACCTGTGCCGGTGCAAAGTGGCAGATGAAAATGTGAGACAATTGGTGTGGTTGCCGGTTGTTAAGTTGAGGTAAATAAGTATAAACAATGTTTCACTTTTCAACTTGGAGCATAGGATGTGTAGTAGAAACAATGTAATAAATATAAGATTGAGCAATGTAAACAATGTAACAAATACAATGTAACAAATGCTGTTAGACTTCCCTAACCACAAGCACTCATTAGTTAACTGGTGCAGTGAGCAAATACAGTACACATATGAGACAATATTGTTCAGGTAATTAATGTTAGGTGGAGTAAGATGGTCACATTTTATGTATGAATAGACATAGCTCTGAGATATTCTTAACTCTATGTTTGCACAGTAAGGTTAAAATGCATATGAAATCTGGTTTCCACAGGGGGTTGCCTGGTGTTGCGAGACAGAGCAGTCTTGTAGGATAGGCGGACTAATTTGTTGCTGCCTCGTGGTGTTCAGCAGAGGTGTACAACTCGGAGGAGAAACAGTTCAGAGCCAGGGGAGCTCATGCTATACGATTGTCATTGAGGTTACCTTCTCTCGGTGCGCTGACGATCAGTGTTGTTGCCTTGATCTTCTGTCGTGCCACTCCTAAGGGCCACGCCAAAGGGCCCTCTGGCGAGGCCCTCAGGCGCGGGCCCGCCTGGCGGCGGCTCTCTTTCATTGCTGCCTACAGCTCCTCCCCCTCCCACAGCCCCGACTGGGCCGGAGGTGTTGCTCGGGAGAGCTGGCAGGCAGTGTCGGCGTCCCCGATCAGGGGGGAAGGAGGGAAAATGGTGCCCTTCCCGCCGGCGGCGGCTCTCTTTCGTTGCTGCCTACAGCTCCTCCCCCTCCCACAGCCCCGACTGGGCTGGAGGTGTTGCTCGGGAGAGCTGGCAGGCAGGGTCGGCGTCCCCGATCAGGGGGGAAGGAGGGAAAATGGTGCCCTTCCCGCCGGCGGCGGCTCTCTTTCGTTGCTGCCTACAGCTCCTCCCCCTCCCACAGCCCCGACTGGGCCGGAGGTGTTGCTCGGGAGAGCTGGCAGGCAGGGTCGGCGTCCCCGATCAGGGGGGAAGGAGGGAAAATCATACAGCTGCAACACTACTTGGGGCTGACATGCTTTGCATCAGACAGAGCTTAGTACATGTTGCAATGTGCACTGCACACAGGACCAGGACATGGCTTTGGTCTGCTCAGGCGGGTGCCACTGCCCCCTCTGCCAACTCCCTCACACCATGCTGACATTTCCATGTGCTATCCGTGTTAGTGGTGCACAGTCCCAGCCCACCCAACATGCGGGTTGGCGGGTGCCTAGGGTGGAAGGTCTGGATGGAGTAGGCAGAGGTATACATGGACGGCCACACAGTGCCCCCACCCATCTGCCTCTGCAGGGGCCCCATCATCATCTGCCAATGATACGTCTAGGGGGGAGGTTGACAGCCACTGCTGTGGTAGTCCCCTGGGCACCTGAATGTAGCAGCTACCTGGAGGGCTACAGCTGCTGGCATTATCTGCCTCTTCTCCCACAGTTGGATTCAGCGGTAGCAGAGGGGGCAGCCAGGATCTCTGCCTGGGGTGCCAGGACCCTTGGATCGGCCCACGGGGCACATTTCCTTTCCGCAGCAGTAGCATGACTGTGTGTCATCACTGTCACTGTGGGATCATGATGGACATCATAGATGGTACTGCAGATGGCAGAATACCCCTTTGTGGAGAGGATAAAAAGGTTGGGGCTCTTCAACCTGGAGAAGAGATGGCTGAGGGGAGATATGATGGAGGTCTAAAAATTATTGACTGGAGTGGAACAGGTACACGTAGGTCGACTGTTTATGCTATAAGAATGTAGAAAGACCAGAGGACATGCAATGTGGCTACAGTGTAACCCATTTAAGACTACAAGGTGAAAGTATTTTTTCAGTCAATGCATAACCAAACCCTGCAGTTCATGACCAGAGAATGTAATAAAAGCTCTTAGTGTAGCTAAGTTTAAAAAATGTTTGGATAGATTCCTGGGGAAAGGTCCATAAACCATTGGTAAAGACTGGGATATGCACTGCTTGCCCCATTACACACATTGTAGATCCTGTGTGTCTTTTGGGGAAAGTGCTAGGTACTTGTGACCTAGATTGGCCACTGTTGGACACAGGATACTGGGCATGATGGACCTTGGTCTGACACAGTCTGGCATATTTTCTAATCTTATGTGCCACCCAGGCAGTCACCTGGTCTGCCCTGTGCACCAGCAGCCCCCACTGCATGACCCATGTGCCACCTCCTTTGCCCCATTTGCACCATCAACATAGTGCCCTTTCATACTTGGATCACATTGCAGACCTTTCTCCTCAAAATACATCCTTTCTGTGTGGTTTTACTTTGCATTAGGGTTAGCAGCATTAAGGTGCCTTAGGACATGTTTTGGCAAAGCACGTTAAGGTTACACATGTTGTTAATGCCCTCTATCCACCCTATTAATGCCCACTCTCTACCCACAAGATGCTTTATGCTGCTGGAGTCTTTAGCATGCGCTAAAGCAGTGTTTCAGACACGTTAATGGTGGAAGTATGCCAATAATGCACTTAACGGCACACTTGTTTCTTTAGCGCACTTTAGTAAACATAGCCCTATATGTTTATCATGACTGAATAAAAGTATATGATATTATATCTGTATAAAGTTATATGGATGTCACTCACTAAAAATTTACTTCAGAATTTTTGCAGAAGAGTATCTGAAAAAATATAAACATTTGAAAGTAAATTTGCTTGGATGTGATGGTTTGGGTAGATTTCATGAAAAGGTTTGAAACTAGTTTTTTGTGTGTCTTCTAATTTTGGACTGAAACAGCAGACTCTCTTCAATACGCCCTCTCCTGGAAAACAACAAACTTGACCCAACAAAGACAGACTCATACCGCCCGATCTCAAGTATACCCTATCTAGCCAAACTTATAGAGAAGGTGGTTCAAATGCAACTACAACAACACATTGATATATCAGCCCCTCTTGATCCCTGTCAGCATGGTTTCCGAGAGTCACATGGGGTAGAGACCCTACTCACTATACTCATCAATACATTATCCAGAGGTATTGACAAAATTGAGAATGGGTTTGTACTCATATTTCTTGACATAGCAGCTGCATTCGATTCTGTTAACCATGTACAACTCCTCTACCGCCTCCAGGAAAAGGGAATTCATGGTCTTGCCTGGGAATGGTGCAAATCCTATCTCACGAACCACTGGCAACAAGTACGGATAGGTTCCTCAACTTCGGAACCATTCCATCAGCAACAAGGAGTACCCCAAGGATCATCCCTTTTGGCTCTACTCTTTAACATTTATATGCAACCCATTTGTGATATCATACGTTCTTTTAACATTTCCAGTCTGATCTATGCGGACGATGTACTTATCTTCGCTCCAATTGAAATCAAGCACCCAAACCTTGTTCCACTTATTGAATGCTTCAATTCAATTACTGATTGGCTCCTGTCCCAAAATCTTCGCATAAACTTTAAGAAAACTGAAGTCCTTTTCATAACCAGGAATGGAAATTTCTTTCCCCCTACCTCATTGAAAGTTCGTGACGCTGAGCTCCCATGCAAGTCTGTAATACGATATCTAGGGGTTACAATTGACCAGCAGCTCAACTTCAAAGAGCATATAAAGAATACCACCAAATCCATTTACAACAAAATACGAACTCTATGACATCTGAGACCTCTACTAACCCCAGACGACTTCAGGACAATATTCCAGACACTCGTAATGCCACACTTTGATTATGCCAACATCATCCTACATGGACTCCCCGAGAGCACCCTCAATCCCCTTCAGATGGCAATGAACACAGCAGCCCGTATTCTCTGCGGCATTTCCAGGAAAGATCACATAACACCCATACTTATGGATCTACACTGGCTACCATTGCAATGCAGAATCACCTACAAGGCGTTAATCCTATCATTTAAAGCAATTAAACAGATATCTGCCACATCCCTCTCTTCACTCCTGACCAGGACCCTGGATAACAGGTTAAGAAGGTCAACAACTAGCAACACGCTATCTATACCACCTGAGTCCACTAAATGTACCCAAATAACTAGAAACAGAGCATTTACATTATATGCTCCTAAGTGCTGGAACAATCTCCCACCTCATATACGAGCAATAGCTGACCTCTCACAATTCAGAAAAGCTATTAAACATCACTTGTTCTGCCTTTACTTTACCCACCCTAACCTAACACATTCACATCCAACACCTCATCTCACCCACACAGCATCTGACGTACCAACAACATAATTCTCATGATTTACAAAAGAAACTCAAGATCAGGCACATTCTCAATGAGCATGATTACATTATGACTCTATTAGATAATATTACTTAAATAACTATGAGCTCCTTTGTTTTGAACTGTATATAGTTACCCTGTTACTTCCAAGTTACAATCCCTGTTACAATGTAAGCAAAAGATCTTGTTTCTAATGCAAAATGTTGTTATTATGTAAACCGCACTGATACTAAATAGCGCAGTATATAAGAATTTGTAATAAATAAATAATAAATAAATAAATGATGTACTGAAAAATCAGTGACAGCCTATTCAGTTGAAGTTAACTGAATAAGTTATCTGAATTAACCTGCAATGACTATTCTATGGAATATGACAAGTTTACACTATTCTGATATCATTATCTGGACTTCATAGTCTTGATACAACACCTGAGAGCCACTTCTCCAGTTCAAACCTGCCTCTACCATATCTTCAATTCCTCCTAATTTTAAAATGGACAACATAAGAGTGGACATTGAGACATCCAGCCAGAGGTTATCCATTTACTGGACCACAATTTTCATCTGTAATATTTTAGCCAGTTAATTCCAAGTGTTTTTGAGTATCAGCCCCTTAAGTCATGAACTTATTGGGGGAAGAGATTTTGGAAGTTAATTTTGAGCAGGGAATGCATGGTAATATTGGATTTTTTAAATCTGATTACTTGATTTTCCTAGCCCATGCTCAAGTAAGTTACATTTGAGTTACTGCAGATATTTCCCTTCCCCACAGAGCATACAAATTCATACCTGAGTCAATGGAAGGTGATGTGACCCCCAAAATCAAAAGCAGCATCAACAGAAGAAGTAGGATTTTAACCCTGACTTGCAACTTATAGTTTACTTACCAACTTGAGAAGCACTGACCTTGGTGATGTGATGATGTCATATTGACATAATATTTCTTGAACATCTACCAAAGGATCCAGACTAGCAATTTGTTCTGTTCTGTATGATTTTATTAATTCGAAGGAAACCCCATTGCATAAAGCTTGACAGAAAAGAATCTCTCTCTCTTGGTACTGCATATGTGTTTGCTTGGATCATGCTAAGATTTTATAATGAGGTTGAAAGACTCCAGGGACACAATCTCTAGAGCTCCTCTGAACTAAACTTGTCAAGCAACAATAAAGGACTGGATATTTGCCCACTGGAGACCAAAACAACAAAGACAAATAAAATCCTTAGACGTCAAACCCATTAATACAATTCAGAAAGCCTGTGATAAGCAAAGAGGGTTTCTAGATAGTGTATAAGAGGGCTTTGTGGACCTTGTGGTGGAGTAGCCTAATAGCTATAGCAGAAGGCTGAGAACCACTGAAGTCAGATTTCACATCCTAATGATATGTTCCTTTTGATCTTGAGCAAGTCACTTAACCCTCTATTGAAAGCCCTCTAGAGACAGGGACATAGCTACTGTACATTAATGTAATCTCACCTTGTACTTGCCAGTGACGTTCTCAGCCCTCTTGGTACCCAGGGCGGACACCCTCGCTTACAGCTGGCATGCCCTCCTCACAGCACATCACTGCATGCTGAGATGCATTACGCACACACACACACACACACACACACACACACACACACACATCCCATCGAGCCCACACTTTTAAGGCAGCATGGCAAACTTATCTTAAAGACAGGTGGCTCGTCACAATACCTCTGATCCAGGCTTACACAGCTTTTCTCTCCTTGGCCAGTATAATGATGCGCAAGACTTCGGTGCAGCAAAGAAGAGCCATGCAAGCCTTGATTGAAGATTGCGCAGCAAGCCACTCATCTTTAAAATGAGTTTGCCACGCTACCTTCAAAGTGTGGGTCCAGTGGAGGTGCACCCCCATCCCAGCTAGCACCTGGGATGGGCAACACTCACTGCTCTGCCCTGGGTATGCCATTGATACTCGCTTTGTACTTTCCATGATTAAAAGAGCAGAATATAAGCACAGATATTAAATGAAATCATTTTTGCTTAAGTTTCATAGCTTGTGATAAGGAAGCTTATCATAGCTCAGGTAGGAGCTATAGAAAAGATGATGTGACTCTGAACAAGCAACCTGTCAGTTCTGGTAGAAGCAAGAAAACAGAGTTTTCACATAAAAGACTACCAGTCCCAGAATGCACCAGGTTTCCAGCAGCCATGAGAGGGGCTGAAGTGAGAAAATGTGTGTGCAATCAAGAGAGCTATGAGGTAATCCCTAAGCACTCATCTCAAAGGGCAGGGCCTGATTCAAGACAGCTGCGCTGTGTTAGGGAGCAGCACACATTAGAACAGGATAAGAATAGAGCTTATTCTTCAGATAACAGCTTCAGGGAGAGCTTCAGCAAGGGCTACAAGCTCCAGCCCAGCTTCAGAAAGAGATACAGAGATAGAGACAGCAACGGCTACAAGCTCAAGCACCAGTATCACCTGGAGAAACAGAAGCCAAGCCAAGCGGATAGAGAAAGAAGGAAACTCTCTGGAAGGAAGAGAAGAAAGCCCATTGGAAGGTCTGGGAGATTCCAAGGCAGTACCCATACTGGGAGGTATTCCAAATGCCAGCAGAGTCCATTGGACTGGATTCAGCCAGAGGAATGGATTGGCAGAGATAGGAATCACCAGTGGCTACCTGGAAGAGAGAAGACTGCATGTGGAAGGGACTTTCAGACCAAGGCCAGAAGGTATGTGAGAGGAGATCCAGTGTCCAGGGATCAAGATTGGAAGGCTGGACATCAGAATTGGATTACATATTGGCCAGGCTTTACAGAGAGGAATTATGATGGCAGGAGAGGCTCAGGTATGAACACTGATCCAGACCCTATCTATAATAGAGAATGGCAGCCAGGGAATAAGCATTCTCATGATAGTGCCTTAATGAAAGACTCGTCTGTGCCAATGTATGATAGTGACCATATGCTGATTGATGAAGAGGGAGATACAGCAAATGAAACTATTTATATGGACTGTTCTCTATCTAAATGCTATTGCTAGTTTTCTCTGAGCAAACACATCAGCCATCACAAAGAAACCTAACTTTGTTCTTTATTTCCACTGCAAACAGCTCTTAAAGCAGGATTTGGGCTCACACAGTAGCAGCCAGCCAGCTAAAGGCTTTCAGCTGGTCCATTGATAGTAATTAGGGCTGCACCTGATTGTGTGTGTGAGCAAGGGAGAATCACTGCTGAGATCGGCGTGGAAAATAAGCAGAAGTTAACCTAACCAGCAAAGTTTATTCTTTACTTTGTGCCTTTGTATTTGGTAATTACTTGCTAAGAAAACATTAGCTAATTGCCTGACAAGCTGAAGGTTGTTTCTGGTTTCCTTTGTGACTTTTTGTTATCCATTTTAAACACTGCAAGCAAGTAACCTCATTTATAGTGCTATCAAGCATACATGTGCTGGGTGAATTAAACCCCATCAATAAAAGAAGTATTTTATTGATCTTACCACTTGGTTTCACAACTCAAATTATTGTCATCAGCTGTGTTTGGGAGTGAATGAACTACAATACCCACAATACCTTGCAAGAATCATATGAATATATGCATCGTCAAGATTGTGTAAGTTCTCACCCTAGGCAGCCGTCTGACAAGCTTCACTTGAATCCTTCCCTTAGCAAAGATACAGATATTTTAATCCAGTGCACCCCTAAGAGTGATATGTAGATGAGATATGCCAGTTATGGGGAAATTATTTGAGACAGTCACAGTGTGGGTTGGCCTCTGGATGAGGTGTTGACAGAAGTGAGAGCCTTGCAAGTTTAGAGCAATGTAAGAATCATCTTCAACTACATCTACTCTGGAAGAAAAAAGATCACTATTTTCTTGTTTCCTTTTTAAATTTTTACTCTGGTACATTTTTATCTTGCCAAAATGATATATAGGAAAAACATTAGGAATAAAAATCTATACTATAATTAAAAGGACACATCTTCTTGTTGTTGTTGTTAAGTGCTGTCGAGTCGGAGTCGACTCATGGCGACCCTCTAGATAGCTATCCTAAATTGTGTTCGATATTCAGTCAAGTGGCTCATGGTTGACAGACTGGTACCCGTAGCTGCTGTTATTGTATCGATCCATCTCATTGCTGGCCTTCCTCTTTTGCATTGACCTTCTATCTTGCCAAGCATGATGTCTTTCTCTAACGATCTCTCTCTTCGCATGATGTGTCCAAAGTCGAAGTCTTGTCATCTGAGCTTCTAAAGAAAGCTTAGGTTTGATCTCCTCTAGTACAGACTGGTTTGTTCTTCGGGCAGTCCATGGTATACACAGTATTCGCCGCCAGCACCATAATTCAAAGGCATCAATTTTCTTCCTGTCTATCTTTTTCACTGTCCAGCTTTCACATCCATATGATGTTATTGAAAATACCATGGCTTGAACAAGTCGAATCTTTGTATGGAGAGAGACATCTCTGCTCTTGAGAATCTTATCTAGGTCTTTCATAGCCATTCTGCCAAGAGCAATGCGTCGTCTGATTTCTTGACTGCTTGTTGCTTCTTTATTGATAGTTGATCCAAGTAGGTTAAAGTTATTCACGCTTTCAATTTCTTCTCCTTCGATGATGAACCTGTTGATTATGCCAGTTGTCATGATCTTTGTCTTCTTTACATTAATGTGTTGGCCCATTTTGAGACTATGTTCTTTGATTGTGAGAAGCAAATGTTTCAGATCATCTTCACTTTCCACCAGTAATGTGGTATCATCAGCATAGCGAAGGTTGTTGATGAGTCTTCCACCAATCTTCACACCTCTGTTGTCTTCATACAAACCTGCGTCTCTGATGATTTGTTCTGCATATAAATTAAACAGGCAGGTGGAAAGTATGCAGCCTTGTCTTACACTTTTGCTTATTTTAAACCATTCTGTTTCTCCTTGTTCCGTTCAAACTGTTTCTTCTTGATCAATGTACAGATTGTGCAAGAGAACGATCAGGTGTTCTGGTATACCCATGCTTCTTAATGTGGCCCAGAGTTTCTCATGGTTTACACAGTCAAAAGCTTTGCTATAGTCGATAAAGCACAAATAGATATCCTTTTGGTATTCTTTAGTCTTTTCAAGGATCCATCTCACATCCGCAATGATGTCTCTCGTTCCTCGCCCTTTTCTGAACCCTGCTTGCACTTCAGGTAGTTCTTGTTCCAGGTATGATTGTAGTCTCTTTTGAATAATCTTCAGCAGAATCTTGCTGGCATGTGGGATCAGAGCGATTGTGCGATAACTTTCACAGTCAGTTGGATCACCTTTCTTTAGTATTGGTATAAACACAGATCTTTTCCAGTCAGTTGGCCATGATGCTTTCTTCCATATTTCTTGGCAGAGCCTTGTAAGTACGGTAACAGCTGCATCAGATTGCTGTAATACTTCTATGGGAATGCAATCAATGTCTGGTGCTTTGTTCTTTGATAAGACTTTCAATGCTGCTTCAACTTCTTCTTTCATCACCAATGGTTCCAGATCATAAGGTACAGGTTGAAACGGCTGTTGGTCCACTTGATCTTTATCATATAAAAACTCTGTATATTCCATCCACCTTTTCGTGATCTTCTCAGCATCATTCAACATAGAACCTTGAGCATCTTGTAACATTCCAATTCGAGGCTGGAACTTTTTCTTTAACTCTCGTAGCTTTAGGAAAGCTGATCTTGTTCTTCCTCTAATAGTTTCTGCTTCTATTTCCTTGCATGTGTCATTGTAGTACATTTCCTTGTCCTGTCTTGCTGCACGTTGGAAATCTCTGTTGAGTTCTGTAATTGTCTTTCTTTCTCCTCTGGCTTTAGGTTCTCTGCGTTTCTGGGCAATTTTCAGAGTTTCTTCCATCATCCATTTTGGTCGTTTTTTCTTTTTTATCTTTTGTAGAGACTTCTCACTTTCTTCCAACACAACCTTCTTGATGTCATTCCATAACTCTTCTGGAACTCTATCATTTGTATCTAAAGCAGCAAATCGATTTTGCAGGCAGTCTTTAAATTCCAGTGGTATATTCTCAAGGTCATATTTTGCTGCATTCATGAGTGGTTTGCTCTTTTTCAGCTTTAGCTTGAGTTTGCATACTAGTAGTTGATGATCTGTACCACAGTCAGCTCCAGGTTTTGTCTTTGTTGATGTTATAGAGCTTTTCCACCGTTGACTTCCACAGATGTAGTCAATTTGATTTTTATAGAATCCATTGGGTGAGGTCCATGTGTACAGTCGCCGCTTGTGTTGCTGGAAGAAGGTGTTCGAGATGAATAGATCATTGGTCTTGCAGAATTCTATCAGTCTTTCTCCAGCTTCATTTCTGTTGCCAAGTCCATATTTTCCAACTACTTTGTCTTCTTCTTTGTTGCCAACCTTTGCGTTCCAATCATGCATGACTATCAGGATATCCTGTTTGCATGTTCTGTCAATTTAAGCTTGTACTTGTTCATAGAACTCTTCAATTTCATTCTCTTCTGCAGCTGTTGTTGGGGCATATACTTGAATTATTGTTGTGTTGATAGGCATTCCTCGTAGACGAATAGAGATTAAGCATTCGCTGACTGCATTGTATTTCTTTACAGTTCTTGCAAGTTTCTTCTTTATTATAAATGCAACACCATTTCTTCTTTGTCTTTCATTTCCAGCATAGTAGACCATGTGATCATCTGATGCAAAGTGCCCCATGCCAGTCCATTTCAGTTCGCTGACACCCAACAGATCAAGTTGTACACGTTCCATTTCATTCTTGACCACCTCCAACTTCCCGTGGTTCATGCTTTGTACGTTCCATGTTCCAATGTGTAAGACATCTTTACATCTTCTGACTCTCATTTCATGCGCAGCTACATCAGCAGTCAGACGTCCCGAGGGCTTTGATCCAACTACATCATAAATGCTGGCTTTACTCTGAAAAGTCTTCAGCTCTTCCCCAGTAGCTAGTTGAGTGCCTTCCAACCTGGGGGTCTCATCTTCCAGCACTGCAGCACAATTTTTTTTGTTGTAACTATCCATTGCGTTTTCATGGCAAGATACAGAAGTAGATTGCTGGGCCTTTCTTCCGCGCAGTTTAAGTTTGGTGTTGTTGCCGTTGTCACAGAAATGTGATCCTCCGCCGTCAACACTATCCCATTCTGCTGCTGCCCAGATGGGTGGTTTGTCTTGGTCTGGCATCTCAGCTGAGACCTGTCCATCTTGGGAGACCCTGCCAGTAGTTAAACTACCGATAGTTTAGCTCTCAGCATCACTGATGCACACAAGCCCTCACAGCATGACAAGCTGCAAACCAAGTGAGGAATAAAAATCTATACTATAATTAGGAACTAAAATCTATACTATAATTAAAAGGACACTTCTTATGGTCATAAAAAAGTCTACCAGAACAGTATTCCACAAAACAAAGATGGTACAACGGCTCAGACCACTCATCGACCCAAAGGACTTCAGAACAGTCATGCAGGCCATGACGCTCCCCCACCTGGACTACTGTAATATGATTTATCACGGACTACCCGCCACCCACATCAACCCCTATGAACAGCCTTAAACACCACAGCAAGAATCATCCATAAAGCAAAAAAACATGATCACATCACTCCAATTCTAAGAGAACTTCACATCCTTCCTCTTGAAGCAAGGATTAAATACAAATCTATCCTACTCATCCACTAAGCCCATCCATCAAATGCAGACTTCCCAACTATGGACTCTACTACCCCAGCCTACCCCCAACAGACCAGCCTGTCAGAGCACCAACAACACACTCACCATCACCCACAAACAAACTAAGTTCAATCAACAAACCTGCAACAGAGCATTCAATCTGTATGTGCCCTCCCTCTGGAACTCCCTCCCGAACCCGATCCGAAGCAACAGAGACATCACCACATTCCGGAAACAACTAAAAACCATCCTATTTCAAGAATATCTTGAACCAGAAAAGGACTTTTCTCACTGACTACACTTCCAGCCCCCCAGACCTCCCTCCCCACTACGAACTAAGAGACTAATGTCCTCCGTCTAATTTGTTACTTTCTGTTCGAATCATCAATGTTGGACCTCTTGAGGACAGACCCTCCTTTTTTCTGTCAACTTGATTACATCCTCTCCCCCTTTTTTTGTTAAACCGCTTTGACCCGGTGAAAAGCAGGATATAAATGTAGCTAAATAAATAAATAATACAATATAACAATTGAGGGTCTTTGGGATATATACGACACTTCAAGGTTCTTAGACTTGCCCTCGGTTGCAGCCCTCTCTACTCAGAAAAGAGTTCACTCAACTCAGGGAGAAGTAGCTATAGTCCAGGAAAATCCTCTCCCCCTCCCCTATGAGGTCCAATAAAATAGCAGTAGACGAATTACAATGAGCTATGGTAGGACAAGGCCTGTGAATCAGAGGTACATCTCCAATATGATACCATTAAATAATGCCATCAGAGCACTGGAAATAGAAATTACACCTGAATAAAGCATTTGAAACGGTGATGTAGCAGAAGAAAGGTATACATTGTAATAAAGAACTCAAAGGTACTTTCAAAACATCACAGACACACATATAAAGCCCTCTGCTGGAAAGCTATCAAAGACCCTGGCTTAAGGCAAAATAAGAAGGAAACAAAAAAGTGAAAAGATTACCAGGATCCTCTGTTGCAAGCATATTGCCAAATATATTTTCTATTGTAGAAGCAAAAGGAAATGTAGTTGATTTCATAATCCACTGGGGCACGAATGACCTAGCAAGAAAAGATTTCACTGGTTTACAGAAGGAGAAAGATTGTCAGGTTGCTTACCTTTAACAGTCATTCTCCATCACCAGCAGCATAAATCAGCCACACAAGTGGGTGATGTCATCTGTGATGGCACAGGTTGGACTTTGCTCTCCCAGAGCCCAGAGAGTCTGGAAACTCTTCTGGGCATGTGCATGTGAACCCCTCCTGCGAGCCCATTGCTTCTCCCCCTCAGTCCCTCCCAGAGCCAAGGTCATATCGTCAAGAATCACAGTAGCTTCAATCGAAAGGGGAGGTGGGATGGATTGGATGGCTAATTTATCCTGCTGTCCATGGAGAACGACTGTTACAGGTAAGCAACCTCATTTTCTCCATGAACAAGCAGGATAGAAATCAACCACACAAGTGGGTGAGTCCTGAGCGAGGGTGCAAGGGTTGGAGTGTTCAGTTTACCAGATATTTCTGGCACCCAGAAACTCTGCTGAGGCAGGTTTAATCTAAAACCAGGGAGGAGAACAAAAGACCTACAGCATGGACTATTCAATTCAACCCTCCAGATCAGGGTAGGGATGGACACTGAGGTGTGATTTCCCAGGAGGGACATTGGCACACTGACCAAGCCTGATGTATACAGGAGAGGTGACATGAGGAAAAAGGCATGGAGGAGTAGGGCCGCTGTGGGTGCAGTTAAACAGTAATGGGAGGGTATCCACAGGGTGACTGCCTGCATGCAGGACAATGAGAGTTGCTCAATGTCTTCATCCTTCTGTCATTCTGGGTTTTCCATTATTAGAATTTAATTATTTATTGATTTATTATTATTATTATTATTATCATCATTAATTTTGCTTTCTCTGCCTTGGAGGGGGGAGGGGATTTCTGGGTTGAGAAGGAGGAGAGACAAGACCCTCAACTGGGGAAAAATGAAGACAGATTTGGTAGGTAGTCTGTTGGTATAGATTGCGTGTGATATAGAGTTGCCGCTACTGATTTTCATCGTGTTATTGTGTGATCAACCTCTGTTCTCTCCCTACATTCGGATTACCCCCCCCCCCCCCATTCTTTTTGTATTTATTTGCTATGCTAGCACATGTATGGGCTGTGTCCATAACTCTTAGCTTGTAGTTCACTTTTTTTGTGAACTTGGACTGGAGGTCATAGCCTAAGCGAAGAAGTCCACTGTATAGCCATAGGGTGGGGGGGGGGGGCTGGATTTCCTGAGGAGGGTAGAAGACATGCTGATAGGTTTTCCGCTGGGGCAGTGTAACAGGGGACAGAAATAGAGAAAGGTTGGAACATGTACATTGAACTGTGATGTGGAGAATCCATGCGAGGGAATAAGGCACCATGTTGATATGAAGATGTCGTGAAGTTCAGCAGAAGAGCAGGTAGAAAACATGGTGGGCCAGGCAAAGTAAAACCCAGACTAACTTATGTGGAAAGAGCATTATCCCTCCATGATTATTGCCCAAGGAAGAGGCTGCATTGGCAGTGGGTTGTATGGCAGTATAGCCAGCATGTGGTCAGACGGCTGAGGGGCATTCATAGTGCCTAGGGGTAGCAGAGCACTATCTGGACAAGTGCTCCAAATTGTGAGACATGTGGCGAATGAGGACTGAGGCTGTTCAAAGGCACCAAATTGGTGCCCATGACACTGATGTGCCAGATTGCTCAGAGAAGAGCTGCCACGTTGCTTTCAGAATCAGTTACGAAGATGACTGAGGTAGAGGAGTCAGCCCAGTCCATTTATAAAGCCCGTGCCCTGCAGTGACAGTGAACTTGGAAGTTAGATGCAGTTTATACGAAGGTCCAGGAATGCACAGAGCTTGCAATCAAGAGATTCGGGACTAGTGAAGGTCATGGTTCCGGAGTCCTAACTATTGAAAGGATTGACAGGGCTCTGGGCAGGGTATCCATATGGAAAGAAACCCCATGCACACTGTCTGCAGCCTTGGCTGGAGTTTTATTTTTTTTTGTAATAGTCAATGGTTGTTTGACCTCTGGAATATTCGATCTATGACACAATGAATCATGCTTTCAGTAGAAACATGGTGGATAATCCTTCAATCAGCGAGGGAAGTATGAAAGGGCAGTGGTCCCCCCCCCCCATGCCTAGTGGGAGGACTGCAAGGTAAACTGGCACTGGCCCACAAGCCATGTGTCCATTATGATGCTAGTGCAATTGTACAAGGTGGTAGTTAAGGTCCATGTTAAGAGAGAGAGACATCTAGAGACAAGATGGACCACACTCTGGCTGTCCGGAAATGTGGATATGAGCAGAATACCATGGAGAGCTGAAAAAGGAAAAAAAAAGTATTTGGCATTGAGGCATACCCTTGGAGTCCATATTGAAGGAAAGGGGAACAGAAACAACAGCCTGGCAGTATCAGTGGTACATCTATGATGTCTCCAAGTTATAGAGTTTTTTTTAAAACACCTTGTTACAATGTAAATGGTTGAGTTCAATGATGGAGGTTAATGTAAAAAATCTTGTTTCACAAGGTAAAAATTCAGTTTAGTGTAAACCACCTTGATTTAAGGAAAAGGTGGTACATAAATACTGTTAAATAAATAAAATTAATAAAATCCCAGCCAGGCAAGTGAGATCTGTGAATCATGTGCAATAACTCGATTTGGGCCACTATCCTTGTGGATAATGGTGGACAGTGGTGGTACTTGGTACTTTATGATGCCAATCGTGTGGCATGCAAGCAGAACAGACTTTCTGATGGTTTTATTGGAGGCTTGGTGTTCCATAAACTAGTGGATGCATGGAAATGGGTTTGACATCCTCATGGCAATGGAAAGTTGCAATGGCACAGAGATATTAAAGAACTGACAAAGTCTGAAGACTAGAGTTGGAGAGGTGAAAGAGATAGGTGAGGATATGACTGAGGGAGCACGAGGCTGGGCCCAGGCCCCACCATGTATCCCATGGGAGAAGTGAGTCTATCTGCTGCATAGAAGGACAGCGAGATTTCTGAAGTTCTGAAGTATAGTTGGAATATTGGCTGATATGGGGGGGGGGGGGGCGCTGCATTCAGTCGGTCAGCTTCTGAGCAGCTAGAGCTTTATGCTAGGCTAGCACCGTGATGAGTGCCAGAGAGGAACGCATAGCTATCAGTGGAATTTTATTTTTATTTTTTTTTAATTCCCAGAAAAGGACAGCTCCAAACATGAAATGGGAACTAATGGCACGAGTTTGGTGCCCTCGAAACCTGCAACCGGTATTGTTGCTGTCCCTAATTTTATTTTGTTTTTTTGAGTTGCCCATCCAAGGGTTGAAATAAGAGGAGGAAACAGTTGAGGCCAATGAGCTCGGCTTTACTTAACATGGAGGAGGTGTGGGGGGGTGGGGGTAGATCCCATCCCGAAGCGATGGTGTCTTGCAGAGAGATTAATGCTAGAATGGTGGATTGGCATCACCAGGGCTGACAGTAGAAAGAGAAGGCCTCCTAACTGGGCCTGGGTGATGTGTGCCTGTTTGTTTAACAGCTGTAGCTGGTTATCTATGTGAACCTCCTCACTGGGTTCAGAGACAGGACTAGAGCACAGGTGGTGTGTCTGGGCCCTGGACTCAGGAATGGAGATGTACAGAGAAACCAGGTATGCAGGATGGACCCTTGACCCTGTTGGTAGAGTGAATGGAAGTAAATTGCCAGTACAATAACTGAGACAATTGGAGGTTAAGTGGGCTACGGAAGGACACAAGAAACATAGCATGATATGTGCAAACCCTTGGGACTCTAACAAGTGCCTGACACCTGGGAATTCGTTCCATGTGAAGGTGGATACTGGGCTTGATTGACCACCAGTCTGTCCTGGTATTTATTTATTTATTTATTTATTTAACAATTATTTCTATACCGCTCTTTCCCAAGTATCAAGTGCGGTTTACAATGAACAGTATGTAATATGGTATGGGTAATATCATACCAAGTCATTTTACATAGAACAGGTGGAACTAGATACAGGTACAATATAAAGTATAGAATCTCTTATGTTGGGATGATCCTATGTTTGGTGCTATCACCTCTTAGGTATCTCTCTGTGCCCCAACACTGTAGAAAATTCCATCCCCTATGCTGAAAACATAGGTTGTAGGAATGGGTCGTGCATGGGACTGCACAGAGTCATACAGCACCCCCCTCCAATTTTGCCCACCGAAAGGAGGTCAGATCACCAAAGAGTAGCAAGTCCCCCTGAGGTTTGTAATGGCAGGGGTGTCCATAGACACCCTGGGGGGGGGGGGGGTGGTATGGAAGAAATCTCTGGGCAGTCCTTGGCAGTGCAGAGTGCAGTGGTTGTGTTAACTATAGTTGCATGATAAGAGAGCATCTATTATGCGTGTTTGAACAGCACTGGATATACCTTATTTCCAGTCTGTTTTATACCGCGCTATTTAACATCAGTGTGGTTTACAATAAACAAAGAACTACACATTTCCTTGGGTACTCTGTGTTTACAATGAACAGATGTTAAAACTTGGATAACATAGGGTAACTATATACAATCGTGCAGCAGAGTTGGGTTCGCCATTTTGATCTAGCCCTGGGTGTCTTGTGTGGTATACGTGGTTGGGGCTATATCATCATTATCTACCGGGTAGTAAAGGAGAAAAAGGTGGTGTTTCAAGGCCTTCCTAAACTGGAGTAGGTCGGGGATTGCACGGATGTTGGGAGGTAGGGCATTCCAGCATCTGGGCGCACAGAATTTGAAGGCCCTGCTTGCAGTTGACTGGGAGCATTGGGTTATTGGTTTTGGGACTATCAGTGTGTTGAGTGCTATCGCTCTTCTGGACCTGTTGGTGGGGGTGGTCTGGATCAACTCAGTTAGAGATGAAGATGAAAGCCCATAGATGGCCTTGAATGTAAGCAGTAGGGTTTTGTACCTGAGTCTCATATGTATCGGGAGCCAGTGTAGGTGCTTCAGTATGGGCGTCACATGGTCTTTCTTGGAAGCACAGTATAGGACCCTCACTGCAGTGTTCATCGCAAGCTGCAGTGGCTTTAGGGTGGCCTGGGGGAGCCCATGTAGGATCACGTTTGCATAATCGAAATGTGGTATGATCAGCCCCTGGTAAATTGTCCTAAAGTCTTCTGGCTCTAGCAGCGATCATAAGGGTCTGAGGGATCTGATCTTATGGTACACCGCCCTAACTACATTGCCTATGTGTTGCTTCATGTCCAGTCTCTGATCCAAGGTGACACCGAGGTATCTGATCGTAGGCTTGGTCTGGAGATCTGCTTCCTTGACTCTTAGAAAGGGTGGTGTGGAGAAGTTTGGATTCCTTGTCATGAAGAGTACTTCTGTTTTCCTGTGTTGGATCCTGAGGTTTTGGGTTTGGAGCCAGTCGGATACTGCATTAAAGCAGTTTTTCAGTGGCGAGAGGTCTGGATTTTCAGTTGAGAAAGGCATGTATAGCAGCACATCGTCTGCATATATCAAGCAGTTGACATTGAATGACCGGATCAGGTTGCAGATAGGCTGCATGTATACGTTGAACATCAAGGCTGACAGGGAGGAACCTTGCGGGACACCCTGCTTCTGGTGGAAAGGATCTGATGAGGTTGCCCCGGAACGTACATGCTGCCATCGGTCTGAAAGGTAGGATTTGCACCAATCTAGCGCTTTGGGAGTGATTCCCTTCTCCTTGAGACTTTCCAGCAGAAGCTCATGTCTCACCGAGTCAAACGCAGCTGCAATGTCCATGAATATGAGGACAAAACCTTGGCGAATGTTGTCCATTCCTGCTATTAAGTTGTTGAATAGTGTGGTAAGGAGCGTTTCAACTCCATGGGCCTCTCTGAAGCCGTGTTGGCAAAGGTCCAGTGGTGCAGTGGTTTCAATGTGTTCTTGAATTTGCATCTGTACTTCCTTCTCAATTATTTTTGCCAGCAGAGGTATGCTCGATATCGGTCTGTAGGAGTCTACCTTCTGTGGGTCAAGTTTGCTGTTTTTTAGTAGCGGTCTTATGGATGTGTGTTTGAGAGGTTGTGGGAATGTACCTGTTGCAAAGGATTGATCCATGATTCTGGCTATAATGGGACTAAAGTCAGACCGTAGATCTTTAATCCAGAATGCAGGGCAGGGGTCAGTTTGAGCAGTAGTCATGTTGATTACAGCTATGGTGTCTTCAATGCGCTGCTTGGGAGGTGTGGAGAAGATGATGAGGAGTGTTTGATAACTAGGCTCAAGGGAGGTGTCAGGTGTTGAGGCATTGCTGGTCTGTCATAGCTTGGACTGTAGGTAGTCCGCAAATTCTTGAAAACCTTGTAGTGGCACTCCAATGGGGCTAATTAGTTAGATGGCAGGAGCATAAACAATATTATTATCCATCTCGCTAGAATATGAGTCATGCAAGGATTTTTTTTTTTTAAGAGAGGTCCAAAGCAGTAGGCTGCCTCCCTGGGAAGTGGTGTTATTGCCCCTTTCCTCTACATCTGTGACAGGAAAGGGTGTGGGGAAGGCAAATTTGAAAAGAACAGCAACTGTGGATGCTCAGTAGCATCGCACAAGGCCCAGCCAGGGAAAGGCAGAGGTTCTCTGGAATAGGAGCCAGACCACCTTATCTTCATGCTCTTTCGTGTAGCATTTTTGAGGCATTACTACAGCCTTGTAATAGTATCATTGGAGGCAGGGAAGAAGCACATAATTCATTTCTCTGCTCCGGGATCACTAGAAATGGCCGTGAGGTAGGAGATGTAGCTGCTGTACAGGGCTTGTTTGTCCACACAGACGCATGGTGACCAGTATGACCCAGTGGTTAGGGTGGAGAAGCCTTAGGGGTCCAGGACTACCCCTGTGAACCTCAAAAATTAGGAGAAAACAGCTTCCAGCATGTCTAAAAATGGACTAAACAAAGGTCATTTAGCCAGGACAATGCTTCCTGTCGACAGTCTGCATTTTTTCTAAACCATGGCAGGCAGTAACCTCATGGGGTGAGAAAATACCAGGAAGTGAGTGGGAAGCTCAGTAGACACCTCATGGAATGATGCCTTTTAGTAGACTCAGTCTCCAGAGTGGAAACTGTCTGAAAAATCCAACCATCATTGTAAGCTTCTGAACAAAGTAGAAATAGTCTTCTGGTGATATGCTAGCTGCCTGTTCCAGGGGAGTCTGCACTGGGCTGGACAGCCAGCTAAGGCTTGATATATTAAACATATCAACGTCCCACAGAGAGAGAAGTCTGCTCTGTACAAGTTGACACGAGGAGGAGCAAAGCTCCTGAGTGCTGCTGCTGCTGCTGCCGGAAAAGTCTGCTGTGGACTGGGCTAGCACAACCGGCAAGGTACAACAAGTACTAGTAGAGAGGGATGTAGAAAATAGAAAAACATGAAATAAAAAGTAAAATGAAAGTAAGAACAATGGAGAGCTGCGTCCTTGCTTGGCTGCAGATGAGAGAGACTGAGGGGGAGGAGCAACGGGCTCAGAGGAGGGGTTCACATGCACATGCCCAGAAGAGTTTCCAGACTCTCTGGGCTCTGGGAGAGCAAAGTCCAACCTGTGCCATCACAGATGATGTCACCCACTTGTGTGGCCAATTCCCATTCTGCTTGTTCAAGGAGAACAGGGTTATGGATATAACTGGAACTGGGGTTATATTTGCAGTGAGAGTGTCCAAGATCTTTGGTGAGAGATTTAGAGTATATGAAGACAGAATTTTAAACTGAGTAAGGGGGGGGGGGGGGTGGGGGGTGGCAGATGGAAATCGATTGTATCGGGCTGTTATCCCTGACAAACCAAGTTAATGGAGAAAAAAGATTGATTATGACTTACCAGATAAATGTGGTTTCTTGACTCCTGCCAAATCACTCAGTACCAGTGGACTTTGATTCTTTTTAACATCTTTGTTAGTGATATAGCGGAAGGGCTTTCAGGTAAGGTTTGCCTCTTTGCAGATGATACCAAAATCTGCAATAGAGTAGACACCCAGGAAGGTGTGGAAAACATGAGGAGGGATCTAGCTAAGCTTGAAGAATGGTCTAGAATTTGGCAGCTGGGATTTAATGTTAAAAAATGTAAGGTCATGCATTTGGGCTGCAGCAATCCAAGGGAGCAATATAGTATAGGAGGTGAAGTACTTTTGTCCACTAAAGAAGAGCGGGACCTAGGCGTGGTTGTGTCTGATGATCTTAAAGTAGCTAAACAGGTAGAAAAGGCGACGGCAAAAGCTAGAAGGATGCCTGGGTGCATACGGAGAGGAATGGCTAGCAGAAAAAAGGAGGTGATAATACCTCTGTATAAGTATTACTACTACTACTACTGAGCATTTGTATAGCGCTACAAGTCATACGCAGCGCTGCACAGACATGCAAGAGACAGTCCCTGCTCATCACAGAATACAATCTAGTCACGACAGACAACACAGAAGGTGTAGAGAGGGATAAACAAGGGGGACAGAAAAAGAAAAGGAGATCAGGTGAGTCAAGATCCAAAAGCAGCAGTGAAGAGGTGAGTTTTCAGCCTGGATTTGAAGAGGGTTAGAGAAGGCGCCTGGCGTACAGACACAGGTAGCTTGTTCCAGGCATAAGGTGCAGCAAGGTGAAAGGAGCGAAGTCTGGAATTAGCAATAGAAGAGAAGGGCACAGATAGAAGCAGTTTGCCTTAAGAGCGGAGTTCCCGAGGGGGGTTGTAAGGAGAGATAAGAGAAGAAAGGTAGTGAGAGCCGCAGAGTGAATGCATTTATAGGTCAGCAGGAGAAGTTTGAACTGGATGTGGAAACGAATAGGGAGCCAATGAAGTGACTTGAGAAGAGGAAGTGACTTGTCTTTGGTGTGGCCTCATTTGGAGTATAGTGTGCAATTCTGGAGGCCGCACCTTCAAAAGGATATAAACAGGATGGAGTCAGTACAGAGGGTGGCTACTAAAATGGTTATTTTTTTTATTTATTTAAAGGTTCTTATATACCGCACTCTTAAAAATCAATGCGGTTTACATATATCGATAATGTGCAAAGTAGGCACATAGTCTTCATTATAAAGCATATGTGGACAGACTTAAGGATCTTAATATGTACACATTAGAGGAAAGGCAGGATAGAGGTAATATGATTGAGAGTTTTAAATACCTCCATGGCATAAATGCACAGGGGGGAGAGCCTCTTTTGATTGAAAGCAAGTACTGCTACGAGGGGCCATGGGATGAGGGTGAAGGGAGATAGATTCAGGAGTGATACATGGAAATATTTCTTTACGGAAAGAGTGGTGGATCCGTGGAATAGTCTCCCAATGGAGGTGGTAGAGATGAGGACAGTATCTGAATTCAAAAAAGCATGAAACAAACACAGAGGATCCCTAAATAAAAAAAGGGGACTGTTGTAGTTCTTTCTTTGGAAGGACAGACTAGATAGGCCATGTGGTCTTTTTCTGTCGTCATTTTTCTCTGTTTCTATGTTTCCCTCCTCCCAGGAGGGAAACATAGATCGACTTTTTTTCCTGGGTCTCACACTTTGCGATTCCTTGCCCTCTACACTTCCATTAGAACAATCATTCCCCAGATTTAAAGCATCATTAAGGACTCACCTTTTCCAAATGGCCTTTGATCTTTCCCTAGCTTGTTCTTAACTCTTTCTTTATTCCTTACTTGCCTCTGACATTTGGTTTCTATATTTCTCTGCTGTCCTATCATATAATGCTGTTCCCTTTTCTTTTTCCTCACAGCTCATTTTTATTGCAAACCACCTAGTTGCTATTGTGAGAGAAAAACATCAAATGGAGTAAAGAATAAAGAATATTGATAGATAAATAAAAATGTAAAAGTGAAAAGCTATAATATAGGTGCAATACATGGGAATCCAGCCCATTGGAGCATTATGGGTACATATAGGCAGTGGGCAAACACATTCTCCCTCCCCCCAGTCCTTTTAAAAGTATCAGCTGAGGCACCGAGCCTTACTTCAGGGTTGAGCCGAGGTTGGATGTCTGAGGCTGGGCAGCTATGAAGATGGCAGGACACAGGTATTCTGTTGTATTATCTATTCCACTTCATTACATATAGAACATAAAAACTGCCATAGTGAGTCAGTGTCCTGTTTCCAAAAGTACGTAGCATATCCCAAAAGTAGCCAGTTCCATGTTACTTATCCCCAATGACAAGCAGTGGTTCTCTCTTGGACTACCGTAATAAAGGTTTATTGACTTTCTGCCAGGAATTTGTCCAAAACCTATTTAAAACATAGCTATACTACCTGCTTTTAATCACATCCTCCTGCAATGAGTTCCAAAGACTAAGAGAAAAAAAAACATTTTCTCTTATCTGTTTTAAATATACTACTATGTAGCTTCGTGGTGTGAAAGAGTAAATAATTGATTCACCTCTCCCCATTCTGCTACTCCAGGATTTTATAGACCTCTGTCATATCTTCCCTCAGCCGTTTCTTCTCCAGGCTGAAGAGCCCTAACCTCTGGCCTTTCTTCATATGAGAGTTGTTCCAGCCCCTTTATCATTTTGGTTGCCATTTTCTGTACCTTTTCTAATGCTGCTATATCTATTTTGAGATGCAGAGACCAGAATTACACACAATACTCAAGGTGTGATTGCCCCATGGAACGACACAGAGGCATTATGATATCCTTTGTTTTATTTTCTATTCTTTTTCTAATGATTCCTAACATTCTATTTGCTTTTTTTGGCCACTGCCACACACGGAACAGAAGATTTCAATGTATTGTCTATGATCACATCCAAATCCTTTTCTTGAGGGATGACTCTTAGGGGCTTGTTTACAAAGCCGCGGTAGCGGTTTGCGATCGTAATCGGAGCCGCGGCCCCATTGATTTCAATGGGGCCGCGGCTGCGATCGCGATCGCGAACCACTACCGCGGCTTTGTAAACAAGCCCCTTAATGTGGAACCTAGCATTTGTGTCTCTATAGTTTGGGCAATTCTTTTCTAAATGCATCACTTGTTCACATTAAATCTGAACCTGCTATTTGGATGCCCAGTCTCCCAAAGGCCCTCTTGCAGTTTCTCACAGTCCACATGCAATTTGTTGTTGTTGTTAAGTGCCGTCGAGTCGGAGTTGACTCATGATGACCCTCTGGATAATTGTCCTAAATTGTGTTCGGTCTTCAGTCAGGCGGCTCAATGTTGACAGACTGGTAGCCATAGCTGCTGTTATTGTATCGATCCATCTCATTGCTGGCCTTCCTCTTTTGCGTTGAACTTCTATCTTGCCAAGCATGATGTCTTTCTCTAATGATCTCTCTCTCCGCATGATGTGTCCAAAGTATGAAAGTCGAAGTCTTGTCATCTGAGCTTCTAAAGAAAGCTTAGGTTTGATCTCCTCTAGTACAGACTGGTTTGTTCTTCGGGCAGTCCATGGTATACACAGTATTCACCACCAGCACCATAATTCAAAGGCATCAATTTCTTCCTGTCTATCTTTTCCACTGTCCAGCTTTCACATCCATATGATGTTATTGAAAATACCATGGCTTGAACATGTCGAATCTTTGTATGGAGAAAGACATCTCTGCTCTTGAGAATCTTATCTAGGTCTTTCATAGCCATTCTGCCAAGAGCAATGCATCGTCTGATTTCTTGACTGCATGTTGCTTCTTTATTGATAGTTGATCCAAGTAGGTTAAAGTTATTCACGATTTCAATTTCTTCTCCTTCGACGATGAACCTGTTGATTATGCTAGTTGTCATGATCTTTGTCTTCTTTACATTAAGGCGCAAGCCCATTTTGAGACTATGTTCTTTGATTGTGAGAAGCAAATGTTTCAGATCATCTTCACTTTCCGCCAGTAATGTGGTATCATCAGCATAGTGAAGGTTGTTGATGAGTCTTCCACCAATCTTCACACCTCTGTTGTCTTCATACAATCCTGCTTCTCTGATGATTTGTTCTGCATATAAATTAAACAGGTAGGGGGAAAGTATGCAGCCTTGTCTTACACTTTTGCTTATTTTAAACCATTCTGTTTCTCCTTGTTCCATTCGAACTGTTGCTTCTTAATCAATGTACAGATTGTGCAAGAGAACGATCAGGTGTTCTGGTATACCCATGCTTCTTAATGTGGCCCAGAGTTTCTCATGGTTTACACAGTCAAAAGCTTTGCTATAGTCGATAAAGCACAAATAGATATACTTTGGGTATTCTTTAGTCTTTTCAAGGATCCATCTCACATCCGCAATGATGTCTCTCGTTCCTCGCCCTTTTCTGAACCTTGCTTGCACTTCAGGTAGTTCTTGTTCCAGGTATGATTGTAGTCTCTTTTGAATAATCTTCAGTAGACGTTTGCTGGCATGTGGGATCAGAGCGTTTGTGCGATAATTTCCACAGTCAGTTGGATCACCTTTCTTTAGTACTGGTATAAACACAGATCTTTTCCAGTCAGTTGGCCATGATGCTGTCTTCCATATTTCTTGGCAGAGCCTTGTAAGTACGGTAACAGCTGCATCAGATTGCTGCAATACTTCTATGGGAATGCTATCAATGCCTGGTGCTTTGTTCTTTGATAAGGCTTTCAATGCTGCTTCAACTTCTTCTTTCATCACCAATGGTTCCAGATCATAAGGTACAGGTTGAAACGGCTCTTGGTCCACTTGATCTTTATCATATAAAAACTCTGTATATTCCTTCCATCTTTTCTTGATCTTCTCAGCATCATTCAACATAGAACCTTGAGCATCTTGTAACATTCCAATCCGAGGCTGGAACTTTTTCTTTAACTCTCGTAGCTTTAGGAAAGCTGATCTTGTTCTTCCTCTAATAGTTTCTGCTTCTATTTCCTTGCATGCGTCATTGTAGTACTTTTCCTTGTCCTGTCTTGCTGCACGTTGGAAATCTCTGTTGAGTTCTGTGATTGTCTTTCTTTCTCCTCTGGCTTTAGCTTCTCTGCGTTTCTGGGCAATTTTCAAAGTTTCTTCCGTCATCCATTTTGGCTGTTTTTTCTTTTTTACCTTTTGTAGAGACTTCTTGCTTTCTTCCAACACAACCTTCTTGATGTCATTCCATAACTCTTCTGGAACTCTATCATTTGTATCTAAAGCAGCAAATCGATTTTGCAGGCAGTCTTTAAATTCCAGTGGTATATTCTCAAGGTCATATTTTGCTGCATTCAATTTAATAACTGAATATTTTGGTGTAATCTGAAAATTGAATCACCTCTTGTGTGATCAGTTATAAATGTTAAAAAGCACCATCCTCAAAAAAGATCCATGGAAGTGCTCCACTATTCACCTTCTTCCATTGAGAAAATTGACCATTTATCTCTACTCTGGAGTGGAGTAAGCCTAGTGGTTAGCACAACAGCCCAGCACCTAGGAGATTAGGGTTCAATTCTCACTGGCACTCATTCTGACATTGGGCAAATCACTTTACCATGCATTGCCTTGGAAGAAAAGGCCTGGCAATCTACTTCCAGTCATACCTTGCCAAGAAAACCCAGGGGCTGCTGGGTTACCAGGAATCAGCATTGACTTAAAGGCATTTAAAAAATAAATCTTGTTCTCTTGTCTCTCAACCAGTTTCCAGTCCACCTTAAGACATTGTTTCTTATGCCATGATTTTTTTGTAACTTCCTCAGGAGTCTCGGATGTGGGACTTTGTTAAATTCTTTTTGAAAGTCTAAATACATTACATCAACTGACATCTTTATCCATATGTTTATTCATGCCTTCAAAGAAATGGAACAGATTGGTGAAGCAAAACTTTCCTTGGCTAAATTCATGTTGATTTGTCCCATTAAATCATGTCTGTCCAATGACCCCTGGAGCTCTTTTTAAAAATAGGGTTATTTTGGCTACCCTCCAATCTTCTGGCACCATAGACAATTTTAATGATAGGTTTAAAATCACCAATAGTAACTCTGCTATTTCATCTTTGAGTTTTCTCAGTAGTCTTCGGTGCATACCATCGAGTCCAGGTAATTTTCTGCTCTTTATTTTGTCAGTTTGTTCTGCTATATTTTCCTGGTTTGCTGAGATTTCATTCAGCTCTTCTGGCTCATCACCATTAAATGCCCCCCCTCTACCATCGGTAACTTCCTTACATCTTCCTCAGTGAAGACCAAAGCATGGATCTGCTTGGCAATAATGATCATAACATGATCACATTTGATTTAATAAATGGAGGGAGGACAGCAAGGAAATTCACTGCACTAGCATTTAACTTTCACAAAAGAGACTATGATAAAATGAGGAAAATGATTAAGAAAAAACTAAAAGTAACATCTGCAAAGGTTATGAATTTACATCAAGCATGGGTGTTTTTAAAAAATATTATCTTAAAAGCCCAGAGCAGATGTATTCCATGTTTTAGAAAAGATGGAAGGAAGGCCAAATGACAGTCCACATAGCTTAAAGGTGATGTCAGAGAGGCTTTTATAGCTAAGAGAGAATCTTTCAGAAAATGGAAATAAAGAGCCAAATTACAAAAGCAGCAACAGCATAAGTTCTGGTAGATTTAATGCAAGATTTAAAATCAACATCAGAAGCCTTCCTATTATCACGGAAAACTTCAGTGGACATTTTTTAAACTATCTTAGATGCGGCATGGCCCTTTGAATGCTGTTTGATCACAGCCTACCCCTTGGCCTGAAACCATATCCTCTGATTTGCACCATGCCTCTATTTTCAGATGCCAGGTAACTTATATTTGGGGAAACTACTTGGTATTTATGACCTAGATTGGCCATTTTGAAAACAGGATACTAGGCTTGATGGACCTTGGTCTGACCCAGTATGGCATATCTTATGTTCTTATTATTTTTATTCACACTATTTACACTTCATGCCCCTCCGGAAATGTTGTCCTAACATTCTACACTCAACCATCCAACATTCTCCACACTCATTCAACAATCATGATTATATTGATTAACCTAAATTTCTAGGGTACTGGGTGCGAACTAACCTACTACCTGGCATTCACAATTGGACCAGTCCTCTATCCAGTGTATCCCAGAGGTATGGGAGCTGGTACCCTAACAATATCCCATACCATCAGGTACATTGGATCGACAAATGATCCAGTTGTTTGGTCACTCGGTGGGTTTCTCTTTTAGGGTGACAACCCAGCACCTGTTACCAGGGAAAGGTGCAATTCTAAACCTCTCTCTAAACCATCTACTTCATAATTTTAATTTGGGTTTGGAATCCCTATGTCCAAATAAAGTTGAATAAGCTTATGTAAAACAAACATTTACCTGAAATAATAATGTGTCACAGCCATCTATTTAACTTCCCAATATATCAATATGTAATACATCAATTCAATAGTATTTAATTCTCTCTATTTTAGTACAAATAATAATCTCTTTGTAGATAACCAGGCAATTTTCCCTGATTAGGTCTGAGAAATTGTCTCTGATGTTTTAGATTTGAATTTCCAGTCTTTTTCGTGTCTTTAAACTCTTCCGATTCAAACTCTTCCGTCATGAAATCAGTTCCTTCCCCAGTTTGATCTCTTTGACAGCCACCTTCAACAAGTAAATATAAAACATCATCTTCTTCTGTACTTGACATGGATTCTTCCTCCTTCTCAATAAACCCATTAACAGAGAGTTCCAAAATTTTAATTTGGTCCTGATGCACTCTTTTTGATTGTCCACCCATCTCTGGATAGATCTGGATAATATTCCCTTCTATGGATAACACTGTATAAATTCAATTTTCCCAGAAATCTTGAATTGTATGTCCTCCTGTGAATTTGTAAATCTTTAATAAGACCCTATCTCCAGGTCGCATCAATTCTCCATGTGATCTCTTATCATAATATTTCTTTCTTATATTTCCTTTTGATGAAGACCTAGCAGCAGCAGCCTTACAAGATTCCTCCAGTTTATGGTGATGATGTTTGACCCATTTGCTTTCAGAAAATACCTCAGACCCTTGAACTTCTACATACAAATCAGAGGGTACTTTTGACTCTCGACCAAACATCAAGTAAAAGGGTGAGCAACCAGTTGAAGCGGGTAGCCCAATAACAGCGACTCACCAGATATTCAATGCCGGGCCATATCTGGCCACCAACATTGAATATCCGAGTTTGCTGCTGAAACAGAAAACTAACAAAGTAACTGCAATATTTAGCCATTGCCCGGTTATCCCCTGATACTGCTCCCGGAATTTCCCAATGCTAACCAATTAGCATGGGGTATGCAGCGGCAGTACCCATGGACATTCAGGTCTGAAAACTGTGTAAATGCCTTTGAATATCGGGCTCCAAGTTTTAGGCCCTTCTTGTACTTTTTGTATGAGCTCTCTTGACATAGCTATTGGGAGAGTGAATTCCAGAGTTGTGGAGCTTGGTAACTAAATGAGATGTTTTGAAAAAAGGCAAGTCTAAGCCTTGTTTTGTCTGTGAAGATCTTAGTGCTCTATTTGGAATGTAGGAAATCAAAAGCAGCTAAGATAAATAAGAAGCCCAGTAAAGTAGGAATGATGGGCCAAAAGAAGGGGCTTAAATTTAATACGGCTAGAGGCACAGTGCATCCAGGCCCCTGTGTGTCCGATCGGAATCGGGACATACAGAGGCAGACCCGATTATGATCCTGCATTGGCTAGATGTGCCCTGCGGGATCTGAATAGGGTCTAGAGCCTGTACATGCAGGCCGGGACCAAATTCAGATCGGCTTGCACGTACTTACCCCTGCCCAGCAAACTCAGTCAAGCTCCTGAATGGTGCTGCAGTGCCATAGCATTCTGTTGCCATGGCACCGCGGCTACATTCAGGAGCCACAATCCCCTGCCACTGACTTACAATCTTCTTTCCTCAAGCCCGACTTCCAATCTGGCCTTCCATGGCTAGGGTTGTGCTGCGGGGAGCCCCCTACACCTATCACCTCTCTGCTGCTGCCCAGGCTTGTCGTCCCCCATCTAGATTCGAGGCCCTGCATGTATAGGGCCAACTTCAGAATCATCCCTTTACATCCAGGGTCACAGACCAACCACTGCTCGCACTCACTCTGCATCCGCAACGCCCCCTCCTGCCCCCATCTAAGCCTCCCCATACAAACTCCTTGTTCGTACGGGAAGGCTTTTGCTAGGGATCGAATGGGGTGAATAGCGGGAATGGATGTCTTAGTGGGACGTCCATCCCTGCTATTCACAGTACAGAATAGACACCATAGCCACTGGAAGCCAATGATGCAATTTAATTCTGCAAAGGGGAGTGTAGGAGTTTCCGACTGAGAGATGTAAGAGTGAAATGATACATCTTTATCTCGAATTGCTCCAAGAAATGTCTTCTTGTCTGAAATTACAATGGGGACCAACTGGAGGATATAGTAAAAGTTGTTAGTGTTGCTGGGTTTAAAAGAGGTTTGTCAAGTTCCTGGAGGAAAACTGCATAAACCACGATTAAAGTGGACTGTGAAAATCCCCTACTTACCCCTAGGATAAGCAACATGGAATCTGTCTACTTTTTGGGAACCTGACACGTACATGTGACCTGGATTGGCCATTGTTGGAAAAAGGATACTGGGCTTGATGGACTTTGGTCTGACCTAGTATGGCATAACTTATGCTCTTATGTTTTAAGTCCCATCACAAACAGATATCAAATTTATTTATTTATTTTATTTATTAACAATTCTTATATACCGCACTATTAGACATCAGCGCGGTTTACATTGAACAGAAAACATCCGACAGTTTACACGTGTCTGGTCGTTACATTTAACAGGAAGTATAACTTGGCGAAGTAGGGGAAACTAAATACAATGCAGGGTTATCTGATAAAGGATATCCTGGTTAACTATATACAACAGTGGTACAATAGTATATGGAACAACTTGCTATTTACATTGTGAAGTTGGTCCGTTGCGGGGTCTATCTGTTTGACCACTTCTGCTATTCACCTGGGGGTTCTGTTCGGAGCTGCCATTGAGATATTTAAGGAAGAGGAAATGCTTTAAAGCCTTTCTGAACTGACTTAGATTAGGTATTGCTCTGATTTGTGCTGGTAAGGTGTTCCATAGAGATGGGGCGCAGAATTGGAAGGCTCTGTTGGCTGTTGATCTAGTTCAAATGAAGCTCCATATGATGGCAGTACAACCTGAATCTCTTTCATCCCTTGTCATGTTGCTCATTTGCCCCGACATTCCTCCAGAAACTAGTTCTTTTGTCCTAGTCTTTCAAGAGTCCACTATAGGACAGGATACATTTAATCTAAGGGCCTAGGCCACAAGCAACATCACGCAAACAGGTAATCTTATGATCACAGTTCAAAGGTCACACACATCCATCTATAAGTTGTTAGGTAATGTGTCATCAGTCTCAAGCTTTCTTGCATTTCACGAGGCTGTACCAGATGATTTCCCCAATTTCTTAGATTGGCAGCGTAGTCCTATACGCCCTTAGGGCACCTGTTGTGATTTCGGATACTCACTTCTCAGTGTAGCTGTATTCTCATTGTTGGCTACCAGTTCAGTATTTCTGGCTTCTAGTAGCTAAAGCATGAAATTAGGGATGTAAAAGGGTGAGTAACCAGTTTAACTAAATTCTAAAATTCTTAAATTCTATTTAACTTCCTACTGAAGCGCTAAAGATACAAAGCACGCCTTTCCTCCATGGCGTGCTTTGTATCTTTAGCTCTTCAGTAGGAAGTTAAATAGAATTAGGAAGGCCCAGCTGAGGTGCTCATTCTCTTCTCTCAGTTTCTGCAGAACATCCCTAATTTCATGCTGTCTTCTCAGCATTGATTGTGTCAGGTATGTATAGACCGCTACTTCACAGAATTCCCACTTCAGTGCCCCCTCTGACCAGATCTTGCTCACCACATTTTCCTTTATTCTATAATCACAGTAGCATGCTATTACATCATGTGGTCTGTTGCTCTCTTGGGGCCCCACCACCCTATGTGCTCTATCAATGTGCACATCTGTACCAGTCAGCTCCTCTCTTGCCTCCTGGAAACAGCTTTGGTAATTTGTTGAACAATGGCTATACAGTCCAAAGATTCAGCCTCTTCAGGTATGCCATGGAACCTCAAATTATTCAGCCCAGTGCAGTTCTCCTGCAAGTTCTTCCTGTATTTGTTCACGCAGAGCAGCCCTTTGCTACATCTCTCCCACCTTCTAACTGCTCTTCCATAGAGCCTTCCATATCCTTCATATAGCGACCTAGCTTGATTATTTCTGTATGTGGCTCTTCCAAACAACCTTTCAGATTTTCCTTCATTCCTAAAATATCCTTCTTAAGCTCTAAAAACAATGCTCTCACCTCAGCTTGGAATTCCGAATTCCCTTTGCAAGTGAATAGGGATTTGCATTGCCCTCTATGATCCCATGCGGCCCCTTTCACTGCAAGCCCCTGTTCCATCACTGCCCATCACTGGACTCCATCTTCTCTACCTTTCATCATGGGGTAGCATCGCCTATAGGGGTATATTCCTTGAGATCTACTATTTTCATTTTACTGGCCTTCTTGCCATCCTCACAAACCCCAGACACTGCCTCGGATGTAGCAGGGTCGCTTTTCCTAGGGTTTAGGGTGCTTTTATTACCACGGATCCTGAGGAACTCTAGTTCAGGCGGCCATACTGGAACATGATGTAATCAGTCTCGGCCTTTGATATCGTTATGCATTGGTGACTTATAAATAAACTGGGATGGACTCTAAAGTGATTGACTGCTCCAAACTGGTTGAATGGGAGGTGCAGAGAAGTAGTAAATGGAGTTCATGCTCAATATAGGGATATTGCCAGTGGTGTGCTGCAGGGATTGTTCTTGGTCCTGTTCTTTTTCACTTTTTTGCAAGTGATATTACAGTAGGTCTGTAGGGAAAGGTTCGCCTCTTTGCAGATGATGCCAAACTCTACAGCAAGGTAGACACCCAGGAAGATGTGGATAACATATGGAAGGATCTAGCAAAGCTTAAAGAATGGTTGAATATTTGGAATCTGAGCTTAAATACTTAAAATTTCAAGGTCATGTGTTTGGGCTGCAAAAACCCAACATTTAAATACCTCTATAGTATAAATGTATAGAAAGAAGGCTTCCTTCAATTGAGTGGAAGCTATGGAATGAAGGGTCATAAGTAGAAGATGAAATGGGTTAGACTCACGGGTAATGTGGGGAAACATTTCTTTATGGAAAAGGAGGCGGATTGTGGAATTTCTTCTCCGTGAAAGAGGTGGAGATGAGAACTGCATCTGAATTGAAGAAAGCAAGAGATACTGTATGTATTTTATTTAAATTCTGCGAACAGCATAAAAACAAATGCCAACCGTGGAGTTTTAAATATTGAGCTGACAGTTTGTCAGGCAGTTCCTAAACGGATGCAGACCACTATATGTATACAGTATATATCTTCCTTTTTCTATAATTGCTATAAAAATGAGTGTAGGATGAACAAATAATAGAATGATGTATTTGTGGGTCTGTAATATGAAAACAAACTTTGTGAAAGTTCTAAGGATGTTCAACCTGTACTGAACTATGTGGCTTAAAAATATAAATGATCAGAGTTAAAGCAGAGCTACTGATTGTTAAAACAACAACAACAATGGGTACAATCCTGTCAGGCACCGCTGGCACATAAATTTCCAAAATGGAGGAGAGACCGTTCCTTATCGTCCACCAGACCAGTTCAGAACGGATGGGTTACACCGCTCTACGAGCAGATAGAGACAGGGAACAAAGGTTGATATCTTCCCCATACAGGGCACTGTGCAGCCACATGTTCCTCAGTATTTTCAGAAAATGGTAGCTCCGCCCTGGAATGCCCCAATACGCCCCAAAGCTAAGCGGTTAGCATCAGGGCATATAGATCCAGCAGCTGCGGATATTCAGCGGCACTAACCATGTTAGTGCCGCTGCATATCCCTTTCACTGCGATTAATGCAGTGTCGATACTAGCTGATTCCTAGAGGGATGAAAGCCAGGGAAGGTCAGATGCAGGCAGATGCAACAGATGACACTCTTCCAAGTCCAAACAATATAGCCTCAAAATTAGCACAAATACAGCCTGTGCTTGGTTCGCTGAGATAGCTGTGCAGTACTCCTTTACCTCTTTGACCTGTACAGCAACAATTAGTCAGCAAGACAGTAGAATTCTAATTAACATAAACATCATGAACCCAGCCTACCTTAGTCCATTGGGCTGTCTATGCAATATTCCTCTGTCTTAATAAAAAGAAAAAAGTTTCAGCCTGGGTATCTAGGTAACCCTAGGGCTGTGGCAGCTACACCCCTATCAGTGTTTCCTTTCCACACTGACCCTCCCACGCTGCCCAAAACAAAGCAAAAAGGCCCAAAATGGCCTACAGTCAATCCTTCTTTCCCACTAGAAAGTGTGAAAGTATTTCCAAAACAAATAAGGGTGTCCTTCAACTTGATGCTGCACTAGTAAGTGTGGTAGAGGATAGAGGGCTTTGGCATCGGCAGAGACATAAGGCTACCATGTGACATGCAAAACTGTTCGCAGCCCTGTGGTTCTCAGACAGAAGGGAGCACCTTGCAGGGTGAGCCAGGGTGGAAGGGCACACATTTCTGACTTTTTTCCATTACCAACCAGGCTGTAGAGAATGCCTAAGAGAGGTGTGGGCGAAGGGCTTCCCTATCCCTGCTCGAGTAAATGCAGAGAACACAGGTGTGTCCAGACACTGAGAGCGGAACTAACCATGAGATTTGAATTGAACTATTTGCAATATTATGTTTTGTTTCTAATAACATGTGAGGGTGAAGTAAAATATCTCAAAGAGAGAGCATGTAGGGGAAGGCTTTCCCCTTTGCTCCACAGGGCAGAAGCAAGCTAGTGTGAACTGAGAAAGCTGTCTGGAGAACTTAGACTGGTTCAATTTGCAGGCATGAGAGTTTGCTGAGCCTAAGACAGATTTTGGATTATTATATATTTTTTTTTTGCATATGATTTGTTTCCCTGCTGGTCATCATGGTGTGTCTGATTTATGGAGTTAATAGGATTACAAATACTTTTATTGAACGTTTTCTGGAGACCCAAGCTGTAAAGCAGGTGTTGTCTACCCATTTCTCGGGACACTCCAAGCCAGTCAGGTTTTCAGGATAGCCACAATGAATACACCTGTGAGAGATTTGCACAATGCACGCACATCTCTCTCATGCTTATTCATTGCAGTTATCTTGAAAACCAGATGGGCTATATGTGTCCTCAGGACGAAGATGAGAACCCCTGCCTGAGGATTTTTCTGATCACTTAAAGCTAGAGAATAGAGAATACTAGTCTGGACTGGACTGTAGAATTCTTCCGCATTACCTTTTATGGATCAGAGCTGTCCTGGGAGCAGTAATTCATAAAGCTGTTGGTTTTCCAGAACAAAGTCTTGGTTTTATTTTGACATAAAGTAATACGTACCCAGGAGTGGTTCAAAGCAATTTGCTGCCTGAGGCGAGGGATGAGATGGCGCCGCCCCTCCCCCCCCCCCCCCCGAGCTGGGGGGGAGCTTTCTCAAAACTGCAGTCAGGGACTGAACCAAACCAAAAAGTTAATTAGATAATGTGGAGGAAATAAAAAGATGTTCACAGACCACAGAACTAAAAGAGAAAGCAAGAACTACTGAACAATTTATAAAACCAAATTAAATAACTCATTTTTATTTTGTTGTTATAAACTGTGTTATGGTTGTTGCTTTTTCTTTTTGAACATATGTTTTGCATTCACAGAGGCAAGGAATGAGATGGTGCCCCCCGCCCCCTCCCCCCCATCAATGGGTGCAGAGCAGAACTAGGACATCCACCCACAAAATTCAATATCTAATTTAAAATAAATCGGATTCTTGTCATCTCACTAACAAACATTCTTTAGTACCAGGCATATTGTGAACTAATACAAAACCCTACAAAAGTCACAGATGATCTACAAGGCCAAATCAACCATATCATACCAGCATAAACTTCCAAAACTCATACAACAAGGGGCCTACCCAGATAAAAGCAGAAGTATAAATACTGTAGCAGACCCTAGAACATCCATACACCAATTGAAAAGCTAAACAAGTCAAATTACTAGAGTACAGGTCCCTTCGTACAAACTCCATGTTAACAGAACTCCTGGCCTCAGTCACACATAGGGTTGCCAACTGACCGGTTTTCAGCCGGCCTGGCCGGTTTTTCCATGGCCAGGCCGGCTGCCGGCACAGATATAGAACCGGCCCTTGAAAAGCCTGTTTTTTGCTCTGGCCGCGAGATCGGGAGCGGCCAGAGAAAAAAAAACAACTTTTTTCCACAGTGCGCGAGCGCGAACGCAATCGATCCTCCATGCAGCCGCTGCTTCTGCTTTTCACAGAGCAGCGGCTGCAATAAAGTTAATTTGAAAAGGAAGAGAAACCTGAGGAGCCCTCCTCCCTCTGACATCACTTCCTCAGGGGCTGCAGAAGGACAACCGTTGGGCTCCTCAGGTTTCTCTTCCTTTTCAAATTAAGTTTATTGCAGCTGCTGCTCTGTAAAAAGTCAGAAGCAGCAGCTGCACAGGGCAAAGCAGAGGCAGCACTGAGGAGTGGGGGGAGGGGTGGAAGCAGCATTAAGGGGGGTGCAACACTAAGGGGGGGGGAATGAAGCAGCACTAAGGGGGTGAAGCTGCACTAAGGCGGGCAAAGCTACACTAAGTGGCAGGGGGTGAAGCTGCACTGGTGGGGGGCGAAGCTGCACTAAGGGGGGGGGGGTGAAGCCGCAGTGCTGGTCGAGGGGGGAGGCCAAGGACTACAAATGGGCTTTGATGGGGGGGGCTAGGACTACAAATGGGCTGTGATGAGGGGGGGGGAACCTGGACTGGGAAAGAGCTATGGGGGGTGACTTGGACTGGAAATGGGCTATGAGGGGGGGAACTTGGACTGGAAATGGGCTATAATGGAGGGAGGGGGAACTTGGACTGGAAATAGGCTGTGATTAGGGGGGCTAGGACTGCAAATGGGCTGTGATGGTGGGGGGGCTAGGACTGCAAATGGGCTGTGATGAGGCAGGGGGGGGGACCTGGACTGGAAAAGGGCTATGGGGAGGGGATTTGGACTGGAAATGGGCTATGAGGGGGGGAACTTGTACTGGAAATGGGCTATGGTGGAGGGAGGGGGAACTTAGACTGGAAATAGGCTGTGATTAGGGGGGCTAGGACTTCTAATGGCCTGTGATGTGAGGGCTAGCACTGGAAATGGGCTGATGAAGAGCTAGAATAGGACTGGAAATGGGCTGATGTGGGGCATGGGAGAATGGGACTAGAAGGGAGTGGATGCTGGGTGGGTCTAGAACTATAAGGGAACTGATTTTGGGGAGGACTAGAATGGATGGGGAATGAGAATGGAGAGGGGAAAAGATATTTTGTGTGGAAGAAAAGTCTACGATGGGCCGGGTATTGGGAGAGTAAGAGGGGCTTGAGAATGGAAGGGTGAAATTTAAATGGATGATAAAGGAATAAGGAAAGAATTGGGGGAAAGAGCAAAAGGGAAACAAGCAGAAATAGAGAGAGAATGGAAAACATCTAAAAGAGAAGAAAGGACAAATGGATAGCTTGCAGAAGACACAAAGAAACCAGAAGAAAGTGACTGGAGCAATTGCAACTGAAAAATAAAATGCACAAACAGAAGGTAGAAAAATACTTTTTATTTTGAATTTATTAACTGGAATATGTCTGGTCTGGGAAGTGTCTATTGCTAACATCTTTGCGTTTTTGTTTAGTACAAGAGGAAATTATTTTATAGTTTTATTTCTCCAGTGTTGTACATTTCATGTTTGGCTTTTGGGGTTCCCAGTTTAATTATTATCTGACCAAGGAAGTTAGCCTACACCTATCCTCGGTAATTTTTGTGGGTGGGGCTGGGGGCGGGGCAGGGGTGGGACTAGGGGCGGAGAATGGGTGGAGCATGGCGAGCCACAGGTGTCGGGTTTTTCTCGGTGAAAAAGTTGGCAACCCTAGTCACACACTCAGAATACAGACCCTCACCAAGTTCAGAATAGTGAGGATAACCTAAAGTGAAAATAAAAATATGTAGACAAAAATTAAACTAAAAGCCCAGAAGACAGTGAATGCAATACCAGAAAAATAAGTCTCATTTTCCTGTACTGTGTAAAATATAAAAATAGTGCAAAGTCCAATCACTCATTTGAAAATAAAATTATTTTTTCTACCTTTGTTGTCTGACCATTTTATACCTTAATCATGCTGGTCCTGATCTGAAGCTTCTGCTTTCTTCTGTCTTCTCTTAGCTCTCTGTCTATGATCTCAACTCCATCTGCCATTTCTTGACTCTCCTTTTGTTTTCTTCACTTCCTTCCATCTTGGATATTGTTTTTTTTCTTTCCACCTGTCTTCCATTTATTTATTTCACTTTCTGGCCACGCAGATTTCACTACTCCTTACTATTCAGTTCTCACTTCCTCTTTTTTATGCCATCTACCTATCGCTTTTCAACCTTCATCCCCAGTCCTTCCATTCCCCAGCTCTTATTCCCCTCTGTGTTGTCCAGCATTTGTCCTCCTGTCTCCCCCCCCCCCTTTGTCCAGTATATCTCCATACTTCCCCCCATGCAACATTTGTGTTCCTGTTTTCTCACTCCAGCATGTCTTCCTGCCCCTCTCCTGTTATCAAGCATTTGCCCCTGCCCCCCCAGTTTTGTCTAGCATTTGTCCTCTTGTCTCCCACCCCCATTTCCCAGCATTTGTCTTCCTGCCCTGCTTCCCTGTTGTCTAGCACTTGTTCCCCTGTCTCCCCCTTTGTCTAGTATGTCCCCCTATCTCCCCCTTTGTCCTGTGCTTGTTCCCCTGTCTCCCTCCTTTGTCCAGCATTTGTCCCCCTGTATCTCCCCTTTGTCCTGCATTTGCCCCCTGTCTCTGCCCTTTGTCTAGCACTTGCCCCCAGTCTTTCCCCTTTGTCCAGTATGTCCCCATGTCTCCCCCTTTGTCCAAAATTTCCCCCCTGTCTCTCCCCTTTGTCTCTCACTTGTCCTCCTCCTGCCCCTACTCCCTCCACCTGCACCTCTCATCTGGCGGCGGCGGTAGCACTCCGGTTGTTTTTATTTTAGATTTTGCCACCTCTGACCTGCCTCTGCCTTCCTGCCACTTTTTTTCCTCAAGAATGCTTGCAGCGAGATAAAAAAAAGTGGTCGGAAGGCAGAGGCAGCAAAAGTTAAAATGAAAACAGCCAGAGTGCAGCCGCACGAATCAGCCTGATCGCTTTCAGGGTTCCTGTAAGCGATCAGGCTGATTTGTCCGACGACGGCACTCCGGCTCTGTTTTAATTTTAGATTTTGCAACATCTGGCCTACCTCTGCCTTCTGAAAGTCAGAGACAGGCCAGAGGCTGCAAAATCTAAAATTAAAACAGAGCCGGAATGTTGCCCCCATCAGAGTGCCGCCTGAGGCCGTCGCCTGTGGTGGCTTAATGGAAGAACTGCCCCTGTACGTACAGTACCAGAGATGGAAGTGCTTTATTAACAGGGCAGTGTCAAGAGACCTTGGATTGTCAGACTGCACACTAAAAGACTTACACATAGAACCCTGTATGTGTGATTTTCAGCAGCCTAACTGTGAATATATTGTTAACGTTACAATTTCATCTAGTGAACCATATGGTTTTTTATTGAAAGAATCCCACTGCACCATTTGGGCAAAAAACATTCATATGTAAAAAAATAAAAAATACAAGGTAAGATGTTCATAATACAAAGGTAGCTTCGCAGGAAGGTAAAACTAAATGCAGAACATATTGACAGACTGATGCAGTGTTCTCAGCAAATATCGTACGTACTGTATGTCATTCACTTTTAGAACTATTCCACTCTAAGGGGCATGTTTACTAAAATCCGCAAAATAGCGCGCCGCAAAATAGCGCACGGCAACGCGGCACTGAAACGCGCAGAAACACGTTTAAACGCCCCGCACACGTGCGTGTCACCCCCGCACAGGTACGCGGCTCACTAACGGGCCCCGTACAAGTGCGGGCCCGCAAATGTCCGATAGAGGCGTGGAACGGCGAAAGGAGGGCGGAGGAAGGCTCCGGAGGGGCGGAGGGACGGGGTCAATGGGTGGAGAGTGGGAGGGGAGAGGCTCCCCGCACAGTATCGGGCCCGAATGTGCATGTAAAAACTACCGCGAGTGAAACACTCGCGGTAGAAAGCATTTAAAGGGAAGAGAAACCATTTCCGTCAGCAATGTACAGGAAAACCGGGGAAACCAGCAAAACGTGAGCAGTGTGATATATGTGCACAGCACAAAAGTGAAAATAAAAATAGAAAATGACCACAACAGAACTATTAAAAATAGTAATTCAGCTGGGGAACAGTTATAGTGATGGGCAAATACAGAAATCACACCCAGCAAAGCTCCAGAAAAAAGAAATGAATTTTGGAAGGGTCTACTGAGAGGAGACTCTTCCAAAAAACATTTCCACGTTTTGGAGCTTTCCTGGGAGTGTTTGCTATGGTTGCCCATTAATATCACTGTTGCCCAGCATGGTGATATGTTGTCCCACATTTCCCGTGGTCATTTCCGGGGTTTATGTGCACGTTTGTCACCAGACAGGGTGCATATGCCCACAGTAGAATTGCGTAGAGCAGGGTTTGTGACTCCATCCTGCCAGGCTTACTGCCTCCAGGGGCTGCACTGTCTCTGTGGCTAAAGTGTGGTACAGCGAACAGAGTCATTACCTCTAGGACCAGAGGGCAGAGGTTCAAAACCTAGCTGGGGCACCTGCCAGCCCAGTCCCTATATTTTACCCACCACTAAATAAAGATAGCGCAGACACCCCTGTATGCATGGGGAAAACACCCATATTTTACCCAACACCGCACACACACCACAACAATGGGCATTACCTACAGCCAAGTCCCCCAAATGCAGTCCCATACTGCCACATTGCAATCAGGTCAACTGCTTTTTCTGAGAGAAGTTCATGCCAGCATGTTGGCGGACAAGTACATGTGGTGCAGGGGGCAGTGGCTGCTAACCACAGAAGACAGAGGCCTAGCCATGTGCAGGCTGGCACAGTCCACTGCAACAGACAGGTCCTGCCGGATCCACAGTCATGGACAGTCCAGGGAATCCAACCAATCTGTGGCTACACAGTGGTGCAGTGCACACAGACAGTGCATACAAGAACAGAAGGTCACAGGTTCAAAGCCCAGCTGGGGCTACTGCCAATCCTGCCCACATATTTTTCCCACAACTAAACAGTGATAGTAAGGACACACCTTTCATGGCGGGGACATATGCCATGGTAAGACATCTATCTTTTACCCCACTGAGCACAGACACCATGAACAGGGGCAGTACCTAGAGCAGAATCACCCAAATGCAGTCCTGGTGGGCCACACACCAGTCAGGTTCCATGCTGACACTCATACAAATGCCTGTGCTGTATATCTATGCACCACCCCCATGGCATGTAGATGTAGCCCATGCATATTCATGAGGGATAGCAGGAAAACCCGAACAGTGTGATGCAAACCTGGACTGGAGTTGGGAATCTGTGCCGTAAAGCAGCAGCCATCAAGGGCAGACACACCCACACCCACACCCACAGGCCCCATTGGCCAATGTCTCCTGGAAAGGCAGAACATTGGACCGTGCATGCAGCACCCAAAACGAGCACTTGCATAACTTACCAATGTCACCCTACACCTGAGGTATACGGTACACAGCTCGGAGACGTTTGCTAGGAGCACAGGCAGGCAGTTATCCATACGTTACGTACATACTGCTAGTTGACCCCATCCAAACAATCTGTTAGGTGTTTGCGGGGCATGCTCCAGGCCTGGCCTCTGACGGTGCTTACCACCCTGGGGAGTGACCACCAGCTGTAATGCGTACCATATCCATGCCTTGCCGTGCTCAGGACCGGTTTGGTGGGCAAGGCTACTTACCCCCTCAATCGTAGCACCATGATGGCAGAGGTGTGGAAGTGTGTGTCTGTCTATACAGTGGGTGTTGGCTGCAAGCCCCTTCAACAGCCCGCACTGCCAGCACTGTTGCCAGTATTGGCCAGTCAATGTGCATAATGAGGTGCAAGGTACCATGGGTATAGCCAGGGCAGGGTGGCGTGGCCAGGATGCATCTGCACTGGGCATAGGGCCCTGGCAGGGACATTGGCTGGGATATTGTAGTGTCCGGCCACCACCTACACAGACAGGGTGGCCAAAGCATGTCCTTCTGGGGGATCACGCTCACCCTGACTGTGCAGTGACCACAGCATGGCTAGGCCGCCCCCCCCCCCCATATCCCCCCATAGTGCTGTATAGTAGTTCTCTCATGTGATAGATATGGGTTTCTCTTTGGGGCCCAGTCACTGATCTATCTGCTTGCTGTGTATGCAGACAGCCCAGTTCTGGGTGCATGCATCTCCATTGGGAACATGCACTATGGACTAACCAGCAGACTGTTTGTAGCTGGTAAATGTCTTGCTATAATGGCTTGCAGGGTGCAGTGGCTGTTGGCTTGCTGCAGGGGAATATCTGGTGGTGGAGTGCAGCTTACCATACCCTGGGCTTATGTCTGTCTGCTATTGTGTTATGGCTGTGTATGGAGCTGCCTGCCTAGGGGGGGGTGGTGGTGTTGTTCCTCAGCAGGACTGGGGTTGATGTTGCCCTCTACTGCCACCTTTGCAGGGAGGTAGAGTGTGGATCCCTTGATGGGGACCATGTTTGCCACGGGGGGGGGGGTGTGCCTGATGGCAGCAGACAGGGATATCCATGGTGTTTGTGCAGAAACTAGCTATCTTACACATTAACACTGCTTTGGAACGCCCGCTTGGCTTCCATCAGCCATGGCAGGTGTTGTTGACCTGGTCCTGGCCACCTCATTGCACACTCAGGGTGAGCACGATGTAACGGTGTGTGGCTACTCTGTGCCAGTAAAACACCCGGTCAGTGCCCCCTACTAGGCCAAGGTGCTGTGTGGGTGCACCCGGTCACTTCCCCCAACAGGGCCGAGGTGCTGTGGGGGTGCATTCCCCATCTTGTGTCCATCTGCGGACAGCTAATTTGCATGTGCAGTGCATCATGGGTACGGGTGGCCTAACCCTATCCTGTTGACACCAGCAGACTGTCTGTGAGGTGACGTGTAGGCTATCTGCAGCCAGCCAGGGGCCTGCTTACAGCTATGGAGCTGTAGTGCAATGGTTACATCACTGCCTGTGCAGCCAGAGATCATGGGTTCAAACCCACAGTGGGGCCCTTTGGTAGGGCTGTCCACTGCTTTATTTTTATTTAATGTACATATGTCTATGCCGGCAAGACCACCCTCAGCTTACTATACCCATTGGGTGCCTCTGAGGGTGCTTCATAGGGCGCCCTGTAGGCCACCTTATGGTTGCCATCCCTATAGGGTGCACTATACATTATCCTGTGTCGCAACATACATGCTGCCCTATAGGGGTCATTCAAGGGTGCCTTGGTGAACAGTGCACTGTAACATGTGCCTTATGGGCCGCCGTATGTTAACATGCTGGGAGAGTGCGTTTGCTAGTAGTGATAACAAAATAAAATTATACAGCCTCCTACAGCACTCCACAACATAATACATACTGCCTTAGCAGGCATTTTTCACTGGGCATTGTGAGGAGTTGAACCCCTGATCCCTGCACCATTGGTCAGTGTTTTAACCATTGTGCTGTGGCTCTGTTCCTGTGCTTGTGCATCAGCGCGCCGCCTTGTGCCTATCAGCGTGCCGCCTTCTGCCGCCCAAGGGGACCAGTGCGCCGCCTTCTGCTGCCCAAAAATAACTGTGCGCCGCCTTATGCCGTTCCAAATTATTTTCCTCCTAAAGCAATGTTAATCATTACAGTTACTGCCTCAGCTGACCTTTGTCATTGCACACACTGGGGGATTGAACCCATGGCCCCTGCACCATTGGTCAGTGTCTTCACCGTTGTACCACGGCTCTGTTGTTTTGTATACTCAGCAGCGCGCCACTTTGCCTTTCCACGCGCTAATGTCGACCCCCGCACATTAGCGCGACGCACACACGTCCGGTTGCTTACTACCGTTTTTTTTCTATTTTCTGCCTGAACCGCCCACTCCTTATATGGCACAGGCACACTAGCACGGCCCCGCACGTTAGGAATGTTTAGTAAACATGCCCCTAAGTCTCTGTTTCATCGTATTCCTCAGGGCTCCTTTGACCTCTTGATTCCTCAGACTGTAGATCAGGGGGTTTAGCATAGGAATCACCACAGTATAAAACACAGATGCTACTTTATCATGATTGGAATAGCTCGAGCTGGGCCGTAAATACATAAATATAATTGTCCCATACAGTATTCCTACTGTGGTGAGGTGGGAGGAACAGGTAGAAAAGGCTTTTTGTCTTCCCTTTGTGGAATGAATTCTAAGGATTCTTGTTAGAATGTAGGCATAAGAGATTAAGATGGTCAGAAGAGATATCAGTCCACTAAGCCCAACTGCAATAATAAGTGTGAGCTCGTTAATAGAAGTATCTGAGCAAGAGAGCTCCAGAAGTGGAGGGACATCACAGTAAAAATGATTAATAACATTAGGCCCACAAAAAGATAAGTGAAATGTAGAAACTGTATGTATCAAGGCATTACAAAAGCTAACTGTATAAGCACTAGTGACTAGCTGGACACATAACAATTTATTCATTATTAGTATATATTGGAGCGGCTTACATATCGCTACATAACGGTCATACGCCATCACTCCCAGGAGGAGGCACTCTGCACTTCCAAAAAAAGTGAATAAGCATAACTGTGCTGCACAGTCATTAATAGAGATAACTTTCCGCTCTGTAAGGAGGTTGGACAATGTGTTGGGGGTTATAGTTGAGGAGTAACAAAAATCTATGAAGGACAAATGACTGAGGTAAAAATACATAGGTGTTTGGAGCTGGGGAGCCACTCTGATTAGCAAAATTATTCCAATGTTGCCTGCTAGAGTGATCAGATAAAAAAGTAGAAAAAGGCTGAAGAGCAAAATTTGTAGAGTTGAGTTATCTGTGAATCCAACAAAAAGAAACTCGCTCACCGAGGTCTGGTTCTTCCATTCCATTGAGTCATCCAGTGACATCATCTGGTCAAATACAATAACAACACATTATAAGCGAACCTGTTCTATACACGAGTAGAAACCTCAGTCTTGTACAGCAATTGTTGAGTGCGGATACTGAAGCACAATAATTATAACAACAGGAGAGCATCACGCTAATATAGAGCAATCTGTTCTACCTAGACAGTCTTTATTAATAAAGCTATTCATACCTGGTAACACTTTCTGCAAGTGACAGATTGTACACTACTGAAGGCTTTCTCATCCACCCAGAAAACCACTTGTACTTCAGACCCAATCCTTTTCTTTGGGTTGTGGAAAATTTTCTAGGTCTCTTTCCCATTGCATGTATGATCATTAATAGCAGTCTTATGACCGGACAAGTTCCTTCTATTTGGAAGCATGCATTGATAAGGCCTGTATTAAAAAAGCACCACCTGAACCCTCAGGACCCCACCAGATACTGGCCCATCTCTAATCTCCCATTTCTCTCAAAGCTAATAAAATTCACCATATTAAATCAGCTCTCCAGCCATATTGAGCACACCTACACTCTGCACCCCCAGCAATCGGGCTTTCGGGAAGGTCGTGAGATCATAGTAGTGAGATCATTATTTCAGCTTTCTTAAGTGACATCTACAACGTTCTTAATTTCGGTACTCTGGTTTAAGTGGTGTCCCTAGATCTCTCATTTGTATTTAATCTTGTTAACCATGCTCGTCTGCTCTTATGTCTTTACTCTATTGGTATCCATGGAAATGTGTATTGATGGTTTCAGTCCTTCCTGTCAGACCACTCCTTCTCTGTGCAAGTCACTGGTGATTCCTCTTAATCTCTCCCCCTCCTCAAGATTCCATTCTTGCCCCCATTTAATTTAATATCTTTCTAATTATCTTACTTACCATGATGCCGGGTATGGGGGTTACAGCGTATGTCTGTGCGGGGTTCCTCAAGGCTCCATTCTTGCCCCCATTTTATTTAATATCTTTCTAATTCTCTTACTTGCTGTGATACAGGGTATGAGGGATACAACGAATGTCTATGTGGACGACATTCTTCTCATCTCAGTTGTTGACAATATCACCCCTAATCTGGTCAGAATTAATCACTGTTTGGAATCTGAATTATGATTAGTTGAAAGCCAACTACTTACAGCTACACCTCAAAAAATCCACAGAAACATGGATAACAGGGGGCTCCAGCTCCTGATTTTGCCCCAAAGATCCATGACCTGCCTATTGCATTGGTCCCATCCTTTAGATATCTAAGGGGTATGTTTACTAAACCGTCTTAAAGTGCGCTCTGCGACATTATTGCACGATACCTATCAAACAGAACCCAAACAGTAAGAATTCTTAACCAGACATCTAACACATTCGACCAAACACAAGGCCTCCCACAGGGATCTGCACTATCAGCACTTTTGTTTAACATTTACCTACAGCCAATCAGCAATATCTTTAAATGTCATAGCGTTCATTATCATATTTACGCTGACGATATAATGTTCTACCTACCATTTAAAATCCCACACCCTCCACTACAACAGATAACAGAGTGCTTTAAAGAACTAACAATATGGCTCAATGAACAGAACTTACACATTAATTTCTCAAAAACTGACGTTCTATATATTACTAAAAACCAAACATACACACCCCCAAACACCATCACACTTGATAACCATGAGATCAACATAAAAAAGGAAATAAAATACCTGGGTGTGATACTTGACAATAAACTTAACATGGATTCTCACATAAAATATCTAACAAAAAACATACACTACAAACTTAAGACCTTGAAACAACTAAGACCATTAATCCACTTACAAGACTTCATAACCATAATACAAGCCATCATCACCCCACACTTTGATTTTGCAAATCTAATCCTTAATGGCATCACAAAGCAAAATATTAAAAAATTACAACTAACTCAGAACATTGCAGCAAGGATAATAATGAATATAAGCTCAATTGAACATATCACACCGACATTAGCCGAACTCCATTGGCTACCTATCCACAGCAGAATAAAATATAAGATATTACTTACAACATTTAAACTAATAAATAACTTAGCGCCAACTATACTCAATACACTCATCAAGATAGAAATAGATAAAAGATCACAAAGAAGTAGAAACACTAACACTATAGCAGTACCAAAAGACTACACAAAAGCAAAAAAACAAACCAACATGAGAGCATTCTCACACTCAGCTCCTACCCTCTGGAATAACCTTCCTGACAACATTCGCTCACTATCAGACATAAAGGAATTTAGAAAAAAACTGAAAACCCATTTATTCTCATTGCATTACAACCAAGGATCAGAGACTGGCCAGACGACACAAAGAGACGCAGGTTAACTACTACAATTCAAACAACATATACCCACGTGCCTGAAGCTTATATAAAGTATACAACCACACGCGACATATGATACAATTTGTATATATTTACTATGTATATATGTTATAATAGTTTAATAATTTACTGTTTAAACTTTATACTGTTATCTGTACCTAGTTCATCTGTTCTATGTAAAATGACTTGGTATGATACTATCCATACCATATAACATACTGTTCATTGTAAACCGCACTTGATACTTGTGAAAGAGCGGTATAGAAATAGTTGTTAAATAAATAAATAAATAAAATAAATAAAAATCTTGTGGCGCACAGGTACCTTATCGCACGATAATGCGCGCCGCGGCGAAAACGAGCGATGAAGGTGGGCAAAGGCTCCCGGAGGGCGGAGGAAGGCTCCCCAGGGGCGGAGAGAAGGGGTCAATGGGTGGAGAGTGGGAGGGGAGAGGCTCCCTGCACACTAACGCTGTGAAATCCGAGGCTCAAAACTAACGCCAGTGAAACCCTGGCGTTAGAGCTGATTTAAAGGGAAGAGAAACCATTTCTGTCAGCAATGTACAGCAAAACCAGGGAAACCAACAAAAAAGTGATAAGTGTGATACATGTGCACGGAACAAAAGGGCAAATAAACAGTGAAAAGGACCAACAGAAAATGGAAAAATAAAATAACCAAGCTGGGCAATAGTGATATCAATGGGAAACATCAAAAAACACTCCCATGAAGGTACCAAAAAAAGGATATTAATTTTGGAAGGGTCCATGCTCCGTCCCCATACAAGGTGAATGAGCCCACAGTGAAATTGCGCTGTGCAGGGTTTCCCTTACCATCAGACAGGTCTCCTATGGCGTGCACATGTGCGGCAACAGCAGGGTGGGCATGTTGGAACCGCCAACTGGACAGATGCTTGGAAATGGGATACAGAGGGCTGCAGGCGGCCCATGCTGTGGTGCAGCTTGGGCACAGTGCGGACTAGGCAGATGCCTAGGTGGCACCTAGGAATGCTGAAACTGTACAGCAGCCAGACAGCAACTGATGAGGGCAAAACATGGGCATGAGTGTGTTTATCACAGTGTCACAGGGGATAGTACCCAGCAGGTACCTCCAGGGGCACAGAACATTGGCAGGCGGTGTTGGGGGGGAAGCGTGGACGTCTATGCAGGCACCCCTACCCCAGAACCCACACCATAGGCAGCCGCCTACCCGCACACTGGATGGCCTGAGATGGCACTCCACCAGCACCACCAGCAAAAGGGCATGTCAGCATGGTGGCAGAGGGGCACTGGTGGTGGAGGGGCCAGTGGCAGCTGCCCACAGCAGACCATGGCCTAGCCCTGTGTAGGTGGGTGCCGTGCACTGCAACAGACAGGCCCTGTCTGATGTACAGTCATGGAATCCCCAGGGAATGCATCATTTCTGTGGCAACACGATGGTGCAGTGCACACAGCCAGTGAGTTCAGGAGCAGAAGGTCACAGGTTCATAGTCCCAGCTTTAAGCACAGGTTCATAGTCCCAGTTGGGTTCCTGACAACCCAGTCCCCATATTTTACCCACTACTACAACGTGCTAATACAGACAGCACCTTTATTGCAGATGACGTAAACATGCCCAAGACACCTACATTTTACCCTACAGAGCACAGACACCATAAACATGCACATTACCTAGAGCAGAGTCTCCCAAATGCAGTCCTGGATGGCCAAACACCATTCCGGTTCCATGCTGCCTCTGATAAAGATGCCTGTGCTGCATTTCTATGCGCCACCCCCATGGTATGCAGATGTATCTCATGCATATTCATGAGGGACAGCATGAAAACCCGAACAGTGTTTGGCCCACCAGGACCGGAGTTGGGAAACACTGCCGTAAAGCAGAAGCCAACAGGGGCAGACACACCCGCACCCACAGGCTCTGTTAGCCAATGCCTCCTGGAGAGGCAGGACATTGGGCCCTGCATGCATCTCCCAATTCTAGCACTTGCATACCTTAGCAATGCCACCCTAAACCTGGGAATATGGTACACATCTATCAAAAGGTTGCCATGATTACTGGCAGATAGCAATTCCTAAGTTAATCACATTTTGCTGAGTGAGCTGCATCATAGCAACGTTTCCTATGTCTGTGGAATGTGCTTAAGGTCTGGTGTCTGACAGTGTTTACCACCCTGGAGAGTGTATCCTACAGTATTGTGCACCATAGCCATGCCTGCACTGTCTTCAGGACTGGTGCAGGTGCCAGGGCTGCCAAACACCTCTATAGTTGCACAATGCTGGCATAGGTGTGGGGAGTGTGTGTCTGTCTATCCAGTGTGTGATGGCTGCAAACACCCTCCACAGCCCACACTGCCAGCACTGTTGCCAGTATTGGCCTCCCAATGTGCATAATGAGGAGCAAGGTACCATGGGTATAGCCCGGACAGGGTAGCCTGGCCAGGATGCATCTGCACAGGGCATAGGGCAGTGACTGGGACATTGTAGTGCCTGGCAACCACCTGCACAGACAGGGTAGCCACACCATGTTCTGCTGGGAGATCACTCTCACCCTGACTGAGCAGTGACCACGGCATGGCTAGGTTCCCCCATAGTGCTATACAGTACTTTTTTCATGTGATATTTATGGGTTCCCTTTTGGTGCCTAGTCACTAACATATCTGCTTGGTGTGTATGCTGACATCCCAGTTCTCGGTGCACGCATCTCTTCCAGGACCATGCACAATGGACTAGCTAGCAGACTGTCTGCAGCTAGTATGTGTCTTGCTGGAACACCTTGCAGGGTGCAGTGGCTGGAGGCTTGCTGCTGGAGATTTTCAGATAGTGATGGGGTGCAGCTTAGCATATCCAAGCCTAATGTCTGTCTGCTATTGCTTTATGGATGTTTACAGAGCTGCATTGACTGCCCTGTAGGGTGTCTGTTCCTGAGCAGGACTGGGGTTGATAGTCCCCTCTATTGCCATCATTGCAGGGAGGAAAAATGTGGATCTGTTGGTGGGAGACCCTGTTTCCCACCCTCAGTCCCCCCAGGGAGGGTGGCGTGGTACATAATACACCTATGGATCCATAAGGGCTAAACCGTGACTGAGAAATACAGATGTATCCAAGGTGTGTCTGCAGACACTACCTATCTCACACATTAGCACTGCTGGGGTTCTGCAGCATGTCTTATTTCTGCTGTGGACCTGGTGCTGGGCGCCCCACCTCACCCTCAGGGTGAGTACAGTACCTGCACAATGTGACGGTGTGTAGCTACTCTGTGCCAATACCACACACGGTCAGTTCCCCCTACCAGGCCGAGGTGCTGTGGGGGTGCATACCCCATCTTGTGTTCATCTGTAGACTGCTGATTTGCATGTGCAGTGCATCATGGGTATGGGTGGGTTAACCATATCCTGGTGACCACAGCAGACAGTTTGTGTGGTGACGTGCAGTCCTTCTGCACCCAGCCAGGGGTTTGCTAGGAGCTGTAGCCAATTGGTTACTTCACTGCTTGTGGAGCCAGAGGTCATGGGTTCAAACCCACAGTGGGGTTATTTGATAGGGCTGTCTAAAGCATTGTCTATTTTTAAATGTACATTAGTGCTGCCAGCATAACACCCTCGGGGTACTGTAACCATAAGGTGTCTCAGAGGGCGCCCTATAAGGCGCCTTATAGGGCACCCTATAAAGCGCCTTTTGAGGCACCTTATGGTTACAGTCCGTATAAGGTGCCTTATAAGGTGTCCTATGGAGCGCCTTATAGGGTGCCCTATAGGGGACATTATAGGGTGCCTGGGCGGACAGTGCACTTTATAGTATGCCCTCTGGAGTGCCTTATAGGGCGGCTGATGCGGCACCGTATGTTACAGCACTTTGAGAGTGTGTTTGCTAGCAGCACTAATTAAAACAATATTAAATTGCCTCATAATGCAATATTACACATAACAGGTAGTGCCTCAGCCAGCCTTATTCATTGAAATAACCCCAGAACTCAGTGAAAATAACCAGAATAAATCCTAAATTTTTTTTTTTTGTTGGACCGGCCAGCCAAGTAGAGAGAAAAAAATCACCCTCTACCACCGTGGCCCTTCCTTTTTAATCGTAATATAACTTTTTTTAAAAAACAGCTCTTCAAAAATGGCTGGTACTTAGCTTTGAACAACACAGGCTTTTTACAGCAGGTCCGTTTTTTCTCTCGACGTGCCACGTTTCGGGGGTGTTCCCATAGACCCCCTGCTTCAGGTCAAACCGCTGTTAGCAGAAGCATTAGCCTTACACAATGCCAAAAGCAACTGGTTTTTATAACCCAGGCGCTATCATTAAGTCGAGCGCGTCCTCCAGATGTGAAAGATAGACAAAAACCAATCAAAACAGAGAGAAGGAACCACCAATCAGGTAACCGCTCTCCAACTGAATGGTTAAAAAACTGTATGCCAGTCTAATTGCTGATTTAGTCCTTCTGGTTGAACAGAATGCAGGCGAAAAATCCATTTCTGCTCTAGATTTTGCAGGGCTTGAACTCTGTCCCCACCCCTTGGGTTGAGGGGTACATGATCCAAAATCCGCCAGCTAAGATCTGCAAATGTATGCAAAGAATCCAAACAGTGTTGGACTAACGGTGCAGCAAGCTGTTGTGTAGACAGGCGAGAAGCATGTTCACCCCAAACGTAGTTTACAAGTTCGTGTAGTACGGCCAACGTATGGTAAATGACAAGGGCAGAGAATTAGATAAACGACAAAGGTAGTAGTGCAATCCGTATACCAACGGGTGTAGTAACTCTTATTTGTATGGACATCTAGCCATGTCAAGCCTGATATAGTGTTAGAGCAGAAAGAGCAGGTCCCACACGGGTAATGACCCGCATTTTCATGCCGCAGAGGTGGTCTGTCTTGAGGTGCCGTAGTTTTCATCAGTATGTCCCGTAGATTCGGTTTACGAGAATATGCTATTTGAAGTGGCTTACAGAAGCATGAATGAACGGCCAAAACCGGCCAGAACTTATGCACTAAGTTGACAACAGAGGAAGTGCCTCGCATAAAAGGAAAAATACATGTAATTTTATCCATCAAAGGAGGGGAACCTTAGGTTCCAACAACCAATCCCGATGAGTAAATCGTGCTCTTTTGTAGGCCCTATGGATTTACTCATCGGGATTGGTTGTTGGAACCTAAGGTTTCCCCTCCTTTGATGGATAAAATTACATGTATTTTTCCTTTTATGCGAGGCACTTCCTCTGTTGTCAACTTAGTGCATAAGTTCTGGCCGGTTTTGGCCGTTCATTCATGCTTCTGTAAGCCACTTCAAATAGCATATTCTCGTAAACCGAATCTACGGGACATACTGATGAAAACTACGGCACCTCAAGACAGACCACCTCTGCGGCATGAAAATGCGGGTCATTACCCGTGTGGGACCTGCTCTTTCTGCTCTAACACTATATCAGGCTTGACATGGCTAGATGTCCGTACAAATAAGAGTTACTACACCCGTTGGTATACGGATTGCACTACTACCTTTGTCGTTTATCTAATTCTCTGCCCTTGTCATTTACCATACGTTGGCCGTACTACACGAACTTGTAAACTACGTTTGGGTGAACATGCTTCTCACCTGTCTACACAACAGCTTGCTGCACCGTTAGTCCAACACTGTTTGGATTCTTTGCATACATTTGCAGATCTTAGCTGGCGGATTTTGGATCATGTACCCCTCAACCCAAGGGGTGGGGACAGAGTTCAAGCCCTGCAAAATCTAGAGCAGAAATGGATTTTTCGCCTGCATTCTGTTCAACCAGAAGGACTAAATCAGCAATTAGACTGGCATACAGTTTTTTAACCATTCAGTTGGAGAGCGGTTACCTGATTGGTGGTTCCTTCTCTCTGTTTTGATTGGTTTTTGTCTATCTTTCACATCTGGAGGACGCGCTCGACTTAATGATAGCGCCTGGGTTATAAAAACCAGTTGCTTTTGGCATTGTGTAAGGCTAATGCTTCTGCTAACAGCGGTTTGACCTGAAGCAGGGGGTCTATGGGAACACCCCCGAAACGTGGCACGTCGAGAGAAAAAACGGACCTGCTGTAAAAAGCCTGTGTTGTTCAAAGCTAAGTACCAGCCATTTTTGAAGAGCTGTTTTTTAAAAAAAGTTATATTACGATTAAAAAGGAAGGGCCACGGTGGTAGAGGGTGATTTTTTTCTCTCTACTTGGCTGGCCGGTCCAACAAAAAAATTTAGGATTTATTCTGGTTATTTTCACTGAGTTCTGGGGTTATTTGGATGATATTGTACTCAGGGTGAAGGTGTTTTGGTTTTTACTATAGCCTTATTCATTGGGCACAGTGGGGGATTGAACCCATGACTCCTGCATCAGTCAGTGTTTTAACCATTGTGCTACACTACTGTTTCTCCTTGCATGTCAGCGCACTTACTTAACATTTTCATGCGTTAAAATGCACAGTGCTGCCATCAAAAACAGTGCTATGACCTTGCCGTGCCTCATAGGGCACCCTATATGGCGCCCTATAGGCCACCCTTTAAGCAACATTGTAGGGTGCCGTGGCGGCCAGTGCACTTTCAAATGTGCCCTCTGGGGTACCTTATGGGGTGCCGTATGCAGCACCTTATGTTACAGCGCTTTGAGAGTGCGTTTGCTAGCAGCAGTAATTAAAATAAAATTAAAATGCCTCATAATGCAATATTACACATAACAGGTAGTGCCTCAGCCAGCATAATTCATTGGGCACAGTGGGGGATTGAGCCCATGACCCCTGCACCATCAGTCAGTGTCTTCACCATTGTACTGCAGCCCTGTTCCTCTGTTTGTACGTCAGCGCGCCTGCTTATGCTTCCCACATGCGTTTCTCATACGCTAATGTGCGCGGCGCACATTAGCGCGCAGCACACATGAGCGCGTGATAATCCCGGTTTGCTAGGTTAAGACTGAAACGCCCACTCCTTATATGGCATCCTGCACACTAGCGCCGGGCGCACATTAGGACGGTTTAGTAAACATACCCCTAAGTGTCTTTCTTGATACCGATCTCTTTCACACATCACATCAGTCAAGAAGTCAAATCCTCCTTTAATTCTATATGCCACTTTCGGGCTATTCAACCTTTTCAAGAGATCCAGCACAATTCACCATTATTCTCAGTACAGTAATCTGTAGACTAGGTCACTGTAATTCTGCTTTTGCTGGTCTATTCTCTGTGGGAATTAAGTACAAACAGTACAGAATAGTGTCATTCACATGCTCACTCAGGTCCATAAGTATGATAACGCAACCCCATTACCCATTCAGCATCACTGGTTACTGGTAAAATTTCATATTTGATATAAATTTCTTCTCATCTATAAAGCCCTATATCAAATGGCCCCAGAGTACCTCTCATCACTTGTCATTCCATACTGCACTTTGCCTACCCTCATCAACCCGAGCCAGGTATGAGGTCACTAGGCATTCTGCCTTCTTCTTTCTTGCCCGTCACTGAGGGACATCCTTCTTGCTGACTTCTGCCTGCAACCTTCCCTCAATGATTTTAAGGCCAATTTAAAAACTTACCTGTTCAGGTAGGCATTTGATCTTTAAGGATAGGCTTACCTACTGTGAAGGGGTGTCATGGTTGTCCACTGCCTGGAAGACCTCCTGAGTACGTCTGGTTTTCCTGAGCAAGTGTTCTTCTCTGGCGTTTGCTTCTGCCATATGTTTTCCTTCCCTTTCATGTTTCCTCTCACTGTCCTATCAGTTGATTGGAGTTCCTTGTCCTTCTTGCATTATCTTGGTATATATTTGTAAACAGCTTTGCATACCCGGCCAAAGGCAGCATAGTAAGTCAAATAAACCATAAGCCTTAAACTTCTCCTAAACACCATAGGTCAACCAAATAAAACTCAACAATTTCAGTTAAGTAAAGTTATAGGCCTAATTTCGTAGCTCCATCATTTCTCCCTCCCCCCTCGCCCACCCTTTACCATTTCAGGAACTCTCTTTCCTTTCACTCTCCAGGTACTATTTTGCACTCCTCTGTTACTATGGTGCTACTGCTGCTGCTTGGCTCCCACTGCCCTTGTGGATCACATGTTCACTTGCACCATGGTCTTCAGTTCAAGTGGTACCAGAGGTCTTCAGCTCCCCCGCCCCAGGCCTGTGGCTCTCCAGCAGCAGTTCCAGCATGCTACACCTGGCATGTGTCTGATCCTTCCTGGCTGGGTGCTAATCAGCACACTCGCAACCCAGCCAAAAATGACAGACAGCTCAAAACTTGCAAAACATCTGAAATGAGCACAATATTCCTTACCCCTCCCCCCTCCATCCTACCGAGGCACTTTTTCCCTCTTTTCTGGCACAATCTCTCTCTCGCTGTCTCTCACACCCTCACTTTCTTTCCTCTCTCCCTTAGCCCTTCATACTCTATGACCCCCTTTCTTCTGCTAACATTGTTTGCCCTTCCATTTGCCCTCCCCATTCTCTGTCCCTCCCCACTCCTCTTTGGCACTTTCTCTTTCTGTTTTTTCTCCCTTCTACACCCTCCTGTTACTCACTTTCTTTTTGTCCCTCCCCTTCAGCCCTCATAGCACTCCCCCCCAGCATCTTTCATCTCACACTCTTACTCCCCTTCAGTCCTTCTAGCACTTTTTCTCCCCTTTCCCTCCCAGCATGCACAAACTCTCTATCCACTTTCTGGCAGGTATTCTATTTCTTTTTTCCCATTTACCTTCCACCCTAAATACACACACTTTGGAGCTTGTTTACAAGGCCACGGTAGCAGTTTCCGCCCGATATCGGAGCCACGGCCCCATTGTGGGGCCGCGGCTCCGATATTGAGCGGAAGCCGCTACCGCAGCTTTGTAAACAAGCCCCTTTGTCTCTCTCTCACACTCCCTTCCCTATAGCTCTTCCATCTGGAATTTCCTCTTGCTCTACCTTGCTCCTCCTAGACATTCACTCTCTTTCACCTACCCCTCCTTCCCTTCCTAACCTCTCTTTTTTCCCTTCTCTCCCTGTCCTTTACCCAGCACTCTTTCCCCTCTTTCCCTCTCCCCTCCTCAGCTCCCTTGACCCAGTCGACATACCTCCTCCCTCAGTACTGCATCTCTTTATCTCCTGTGATGCTTCTTCACAAAACGTTGGAGCTATTCAGATAACATGGTGCTCACTGCACATCGTCTCCTGTGGAGCTGCTCTTTAGCTCTGGTTGGCCGCCATCAGGATTGGTATTCAAAGCCAATTACATGTTCATTGACAGCAGGAAAATACATAACTAGCATATCTGTGTATTTAAAAAAAGAAAAAGAAAATATTGGACTAAATAAAACAGCAGGGTGAACATCAGCAGCCATTTGACTGATCGGGAGTTGAGTGGGAACTCCTCCTCGCCCCAATGGGACTGCTAATCATCTGGCTTATCAGCGCATTTAAACCGCTGCTCCTGAGGCACGCCTGCGCCTTGCGGGCCTTGCCAGAGGGCCCTTTGGCAGGCCCCTTAGGCGTAGGGCCTTGCGGGACTGGGGAAAGAGGCTGCTCCATGATTGTATTTACTGGTATGCTGTTTGTAGTTAAATGTTAAATGTTATGCAACGTTTGTATGGTTTTCCCCTGTTATGTACTCCCATTCCCCATCGCTTTGATTTAATTATAAAGTGATATATGTTCCCCTACCTGTGTGTAACCTTGTACGGTATTGTGACCGCTTTGATTGAAGGATAAAGCGGGATACAAAACTTGTCAAATAAATTAATAAATTTAATTATGGAGCAGGTTTGGATAAGCAATGATAGTCAGTCATGTAAATGGATAACACCAGCATAATGACCACACAATCCATATATTCAGAGCCATTATCTATACAGATAGCCCCACTAAATATAAGTATTAATTTAAGTGCTCACTCCAACATTTAAATTAAAGTGGTTGTCACACTAAGGGGGTCATTCTAATCCTCATTTAGTGGGCCTGGATGTCTGATCCGGACATCCAAATCCACTAAACGTTCGGATCGCATTGGCGGCCACAGAGCTCTCCACATGTATAGCTGACTTGTGTGGGGAGCTCTATTTGTGGACTGGAGGGGGTACACCGGGAAAGGAGCCAGGGTGGGTGGTGAGCGGGAACGCATCCCCGGATGTATAGGGCTGATTCTGAGGTTGGCCCTGTAGGTCCAGGGTCGGCCATGTAGACGGTGAGACTTATTACACCTCATAGGTAAAATAAGTCCCCCTGGACGTCAGGGGACTGCAGAGCCAGGCAAAATCAAAGAGGTGAGGGGCACAGGGGGTTCCCTGCAGCCCAACTCTAGTCATGGAAGGCCAGATGAGGGGGGATCGAGTTGTGGGGAAAGATGTTTATTTTCTGCTGCAGGTGATCACGGCTCCTGCTTGGAGCTACGGTGCATGACACCTGGATGCCATGCCACTGCTGTTTCATGCAGGAGCCAGCCTGGGCTAGCCAGGTAATTGGCTGGATGTCCAGGGTTCCTCAATCAGAGCACATCCTGGACAGAATCACGTGCATCCCCAGGCCATCTGGATGTCTGAATGTCCGGATGGCCCAGGGACGCACAACTTTGAATTGGCCTCCACATCTCTCCATTGCTGGTGCAGTGCCCTTGTGCACCCCAAGGTCCAGCCACAGATATGCCATTCCCAAGCCTCTTAAGCACATTTCAATCAATAGATTGGCACCAAAATAGACACAGCCAAGAATCCTAAGTCAATATTTGGAAGAATCTAGTTATTACCACTGCTTAAAATCTCTACCTTCTGACCCAAGGCTGAGGGTCGGAGGTATGAAGCGTTTGGGATTTAGCCACATAAGAAGAAATACTTATGTATGACACTAATTCCACGGCAGACACTACTATCAATTTCAGAAAGTTTTAGTGTCGTGCCCTCCTAGGGAATTCAGAGTAACATGTATCCAACATTTCATTATTGCATATCAGTATTTTGCAATGTTTGCTATTATATATGTTAGAAATTTATCATTGAGTATAAGCAAAGTATAATTTTTTTTTTCCATTTAACAATCTTTATTGTAAAAAAATAAAAAGGAATTACAATCAAGTCCACATCAAGGGAAGTGGAAGGGACAAAAACAAGAAAATAACACAAATAGAAAATTTTCCACATTAATGTAACTGGGCCTGTAATAGAACTACTAACCCTATTAACTTAGAAAGGAAGTAGCAACATTTCTATCCATTTTCTTTACTAAGCAAAAACACATTCAATTGATCAGATTCCATAAACACATACTTTGTCTGCTCATAGATCAGGATACACTTACACGGATATTTTAGGAAAAAAGAGGCCCCAATTGCCAGGACGCAAGATCTTAATGCTAAAAAAGCTTTCCGCCGCCTTTGAGTAAGTCTACATACATCAGGGAAAACCTGAACTATGCTCCCACAAAACAATTGATCCTTTTTAGGAAAATATGACCGTAATACTAAATTTAGCAAAATATTATAAGACCCCTTCATAAAGCATGTCAGTTACTATAACTACAGGGTGTTTTTTTTTTAATTAAATTGCCAGTTTGGAATAGAAGATAGCTAAATCCATTTGGCTATCTTTCGCTGCTTTCAAAGTTGGATTTCCCAGAAGCCTGTTTGGGTTGGGGAGTACGCTGTGAATGTACAACTCAGTTTTTAGATTAACAAGTTTAGTTTCTCAATTGTAACTCTTGATAGAGAAATAAAAGGGTCACAGTACTTTGGTTCAGTTGTATCTGTCACTTGAAAGAATTTTCAACATTGTGAGAAATCACTCTATGCTAAAGAGACAAAGATACCCACAATATTGTGCAGGTGACTTAGTGAAATTTGCCTTCTATGTGCACTAAGTTAATTGTATATATATTTGCACAACCATATGTCTAAATCTAGATTTAAAAATAGCAATGAGAAGCTTTTTTTAAAAAGCAAAAGATAAAAACTAAAATGGATATAACATTTTTTCCAGGGACATGAAATTATTTATTGAAAAAAATAATACTGATATTGTTTATTTCATTTGATTGTTCACTTTCATCAAAAATGTTCAAAGTAAGGAACATAATGATAAATCATATTTCATAAATACACAATAAAATTATGCAGTAAAAGCATGTGTAATCACTTAGATGTTTGTACTACAATACTTTCATTTGAATATGTGCCAAAACTGTCAACCTGATGCAATTGCCGAGAAAGAATTGGAATTACCTTATGCAAACAGCTTGGTGTAGGATCACACTCCTTTTCTTTTATATAACCTGTAGTCACAAGTCTTGCTTTGCTTTTCAGCCACGAGAACACTTGGCTGCAGACTGTAATCTTAAGAAAGAAATTAAGACTCAGGCAGAGAATGGGGAAAAGTCCTTTTTCAATATGGTCCTAAATTTACATTAGCTTTCTTGTCCTTTATGAATCTTCTACATCCTATACTGAGATCTATTACAAATCAGATATACTAAAGGTTGTTTCATTCTATTATGTGCCTGCATGAAAATTGTTTAAGATACGGGTGTATATAGATTATATTTATGTACCGCCCATCTGCTAGCTTTCTCACTCACTGCAGTATTGTATCCCTACTTCTGACAGAGGACCCAAGAGATGTCGCCTGCATGACTCCAGCCTATTTGAGCCCATAAGATGTCAGAGAGTTTAAATAATTCATGTAGAGACCTCAGAGATTGCGCCCCAGGAGTTCAAAAGTCAGCTGTGAATAAACAAGAATGGAGAAACATATGCTAGTAGATACCAGCATTTTGAAAGCGAGTATAGGAATATCAAGGGACATTTTCTTAGTTTTCCTACCTGCAAGAAGTAGTATACCTCGTCTCGCATTTTGCATACATCCACGTGCTCTATCTCACACAAGATCCCACGCCTTCATTTCCCTTTTGACTCTCTCACTTCTCATTACTTTGTCATACACACTCCAAAACCTTTCCCCATTTGCCATTTCATATACTCTCCCATTCCTTTAGGGTTCTGTTATACACTGTCCCACCCTAAATGTATCATATTTACACTCCAGCACCACCATATAAGTCCCTGGTCAGGTATCTGTCATCATATGTGAAGCTTGATACATATTGCATGTCCATAAGGACTTTCAACTGTGCATCGACTAAAGTTAAGGGAATGTGTGTATTCCATATTTCCTCCCAAAAACTTAAGCACATAAGATATGCCATTCTGGGCCAGACCAAGGGTCCATCAAGCCAATCCAGGTCACAAGTTCCTGTCAGGTTCCCAAAGGTTAGACAGATTCCATGCTGCTTATCCCAGGGGTAAGCAGTGGATTTCTCTGGTTTACTTTAATAATGTTTTATGGACTTTTCCTCCAGAAACGTCCAAACCTCTTTTAAATCCAGCTACATTAACAGCTTTTACTACATCCACTAGTAACAAATTCCAGGGATTCAATAAACATTCAGTGAAAAACTATTTTCTCTGATTAGTCTTAAATGTGCTACTTTGTTTCTTCATTGCATGTCCCCTAGTCTTTCTACTTTTTGATGGCATAAACAACTAATCTATGTTTACCCATTCCACTCCATCCAGTATTTTATAGATTTCTATCATATCTCCCCTCAGCCATCTCTTTTCCAGGTTGAAGAGCCCTAATCTTTTACGCCTTTTCTCATAGGGGTATCCTTCCATCCACTTCAACATGTTTGTCACTCTTCCCTGTACCTTTTCTAATTCTGCTATATCCTTTTTAAGATATGGTGACCAGAACTGTACACAATATTCAAGGTGTGGTCACACCATGAAACGATACAGGGGCATTATAATATCTTTGATTTTATTCTCCTTATGATTCCTACCATTCTATGTGCTTTCTTGGCCACAGCTGCACACTGGGCAGAGGGTTTCAACCTATTATCCATGATGATGACCAGATCCGTTTCCTGGTTGGGGTTCGTAATGTGGAACTTTGCATCGTGTAACTATAGTGTGGGTTGTTCTTTCCTAGGAGCATAACTTTGCACTTGTCCACATTAAATTTCATCTGCCGTTTGGATGCCCAGTCTCTCAATTTTTCAAAGTCCTCTTCTGTTTTAACAACTTTGAATAATTTTTTATCATCTTATCATCTGCAATATGATCACCTTGCTCTTTGATCCCATTTCCAGGTCATTTATGAATATGTTAAAAAGCAGCGGGACCAGCACAGATCCCTGGGGCACTCCACTATTCATCTTTCTCCATTGAAAAAATTGTCCCTACTCTCTGCTTTCTGACTTTTAACCAGTTCCTGATCCACAATAGTACTTTGCTTCATATCCCATGACTTTTTAATTTCACCATGTGTCTCTCATGAGGGACCTTATGAGGGACCTTCTCAAAGGCTTTCTGAAAATCCAGATGCACTATATCGACTGGCTTATCTTTGTCTACTTGTTCATTTACACCTTCAAAAAAATATAACAGATTTGTAAGACAAGACTTTCCTTGGCTAAATCCACATTGGCTTTCTCTCATTAAACCATGACTATATACATGATCAGTAATTTTATTCTTTATAATGGTTTCTACCATTTTGCTTATTATTGACATCAAGCTCACCGGTCTGAGTTTCCTGGATCACTGCTGGAACCCCTTTTAAATATTGGTGGTACAGTGGCCATTCTCCAATTTTAGGTAATACAGATGATTTTGATGATAGTTGTCAGATTACTAATGGTAGATCTGCAACATCATATTTCAGTTCTTTCAATACCCTATGGTCCAGGTGATTTACTACTCTTCAGTTTATCAAATAGTTGTAATACTGTAGTAGCTGATAAGCATGCAATAAATAATACCCGGAGTCAGGCAAAGATTCAAGCCGGTTTAATGTGCACAGGCTCAGATTGCAGTAACATTCAAAATAGTCTGAGCCCAGAGCTCAGAAAAATGAGTTTATATACTTTTCTTCTCCAGTCTAATACAGGCAAAACTCCTCATTGGCCACAGTGGCCCACTTACTCTCATCCAAAAGACATCTCTGACCGGGCCCAGGACTCGCTCCCCCTGCTTGGGTCTTACTAGCCACGGGTCAGCAATTAGACATAACACTAAACATAATACTTTTACTACAGTATATTTTGCTACTTCTGCAAGGTCAGTTAGCTTGCAAAGATAGTGGAAGGCATATCAGAAGCATTCTTAACAAAAGCAAAACAAAGCGAGGCCAAACAAAGCAAGGTTAAGACGTATCTCTAGCCTTGGCTCAAAACACTAAACAATCTTCATAATGCTAGACAAAATATTCTTACACTGTTCGGCTTCTGTGCTATATTTTCATCCTAATTACGAGGTCAGTGCACAATCAGCAAAGATACAGTGGAGGACATTCCTACTAAAGCAGACATCTGGCTTACCTAAACAATAAACAGTAAAAGTTTTAATTCTCTTATCTCCAGGAGAGCAGAACATGTTATCAAACCAGAATAGAACAGTATTTCTTTCTAACAGCTAACAGCATTCTGTAATTTTCCAAAATCAGCAATAACATTTTAAAGCAGGAAAAAGGGCTTCAGACCTAGCTCTGCTACATACTAGGCCATCGCCTATCACAATACGTCTTCCTGGTTTATCGATATTTCTGTAACTTGTGTACATCTTCTTCAGTAAGGACCAAAACAAAGAATTCATTCTGTCTCTCCACTATGGCCTTGACCTCCCTTAATGTCTCTTTTACCCCTCTATCATCTATTGGTCCAACTGAATCTCTCACAGTTTTTTTTCTATGAATGGAGGGAGGATGGCAAGGAAATTCACAGTACTACCTTTTAACTTCCAAAAGGGAAACTATGATACAATGAGGAAAATAGTTAAGAAAAAACTAAAAGGAGCAGCTACAAAGGTTAAAGATTTGCATCAAACGTGTCCATTGTTTAAAAATACTATCTTGGAAGCCCAGACCAGATGTGTTCCATGCTTTAAGAAAAGTGGGAGGAAGGAGAAAAAGCTGCCAGCATGGTTTGAAAGTGAGGTCAGAGAGACTATTGTAGCCATAAAAGCATCTTTCAGGAAATGGAGAAAGGAGCCACCTGACAAAAATGGAAAACAACATAAGCACTAGCAAGTTGGATGTAAGGCACTGATAAAGTAGGCAGAGAGAGAATTTGGAAAAAAACTTGCCATGGAATCAAAAATGCATAATAGAAACTTTTCCAAGTACATTCATAGCAAAAAAACTTTTAGGCAATAGAGGGTTAAGTGACTTGCCCAATGCCACAAGGAGTGCTTGTGGGAATTGATCTCTGGTCTCTTGCTTTCCAAGCCAATGCACTAACATTAGGAGACTCCTCCACTCTGCTTAAATGCAACATCAGAAAATACTATTTCACTGAAAGGGTGCTAGACGGAAGTGGTGGGAGCACATACAGTGACAGATTTCCACAAGGCATGGGACAGACACAGTGGATCCCTTCATAACTAGAGAATAAAAGCAAAGCAAACCTTATCATCTTTTCAGAGAGAGGGGTGACCTGCATGGGGCCACAGTTAGAACCACTCCAGTCACCGTACTGGGCAGACTACATGGACCATGCTGGTCTTCATCTGCCATCATCTACTACACTATGGGGTATGTTTACTAAACTGCGTTAGTGCAATTCGCGTTAGGAGCCACGGTAGTGACAAAAACCCCAAATAAGGACATGGGCGGTACATCGTCACCACTAACGCGCGTTCAAAAAATTAACGAGCATTACCGGGCACCGTGGCGCGTTACTGCGCGTTAATCGTAAGAAGACGTACAGACACAAAGCACTGAAACAGAGCTGTAGCACAATGGTTACGGTACTGACCGCTGTTACAGGCAGCATGGGTTCGAGTCCCCAGTGTGCCTAACGCAGAAGGCTGTCCCAGGCATCACCCTGTACATTACAGAGGGAATGAGGAGGCATGTTTCGAGTATTGGTGTCAGAACACACCCTCGGAGTGTGCCTAGCCACTTGCGTTGGTACGGGCGTAGCCCCATGCGTGGCTGCACGCGTACAATCGTGTGTGGGTACATGTGGTTTTACGTGCGTGGGTACGTGTGTTTGTACGTGCGTGGGTACGTGTGTTTTTACCAGTGTGGGCATCTTATATTACAGGGGTAGGGTGTCTTGCACCTATGCATTATGCTAGCAGATGTACGTGTGATGGCCTATGGTTTATCAGAGCCTGTGAGCAGGTGCTGGAGTTTCACAGGATTGTGCCAGTCACACCCATGATGCACAGCACATGCAAATCAGCTGTCCACAGATACACACCATGGGGAATGCACCCCCACAGCACCTCGGCCTGGTAGGGGGAACTGACCATGTGCACCCCCACAGCACCTCGGCCTGATAGGGGGTACTGACCGTGTGTTGTACTGGCACAGAGTAGCTACACACCGTCACATTGTGCGGGTACTGTGCTCACCCTGAGGGTGCAGTGAGGCGCCCAGAACTAGGTCCACAGCACCGTCCATGGCGCAGGTCCAAAGCAGTGTTAGTGTGTGAGATAGGTAGTTTCTGCAGGACCACCTTGGACTTCTCTGTCTGTTTCAGTCAGGTGTAGCCCCCATGCACCACCACACACCCCCCCCCTCCCCCGGGGCAGCAAACAGGGTCTCCCATCAAAAGATCCACAGTCTAACTCCCTGTAAAGGTGGCAGTAGAGGGGAACATTAATCCTAGTCCTGCTGAGGAACAGACACCCCACAGGGCAGTCAATGCAGCTCTGTACACAGCCATAACACAATAGCAAACAGACATTAGGCCTGGATATGGTATGCTGCACCCCACCACTATCTGATATTCCCCTGGTGCAAGCCATCAGCCACTGCACCCTGCAAGCCACTCCATCACAACACCTACCAGCTGCAAACAGTCTGCTAGTGCCCAGTGGAGATGCCTGCACCCAGAACTGAGATGTCAGCATACACAGCAAGCAGATACATCAGTGACTAGGCCCCAAAAACAAACCCATATGTATCACATGAGAGAAATACTAGACAGCACCATGGGAGTGCCTAGCCATGCTGTGGTCACTGCACAGTCAGGGTGAGAGTGATCTCTCAGCAGGATATACTGAGGTCACCCTGTCTGTGTAGGTGGTGGCCAGGCACTACAATGTGCCTGTCACTGCCCTATGCCCTGTGCAGATGCACCCTGGCCAGGCCACCCTGCCCGGCCTATACCCATGGTACCTTGCTCCTCATTATGCACATTGGCAGCCCAATACTGGCAAGATTGCTGGCAGTGTGGACTGTGGAAGGTGTTTACAGCCACCACACACTGGATAGACAGACAGCCACCCCCACACCTATGCCAGCATTGTGCTACTATAGAGGTGGTCAGCAGCCATACCCACCACACCAGTCATGGGCATAGTACAGGCATGGATATGGTACACAAGACTGTTGGGGGGTCACTCCCCAGGGTGGTGAACACTGTCAGAAACCAGACCTGCAGCACACACCGCAGACATCAGAATGATTGTTATGGTGGAGCTCAATGAGCAAAATGTGCTTAACGTAGGAATTGATATCTGCCAGTTATCATAGGGAACATTTGATAGCTCTGTACCATATACCCAGGTGTAGGGTGGCATTGCTAAGGTATGCAACTGCTTGTATTGGGAGATACAGGCAGGGCCCAATGTCTTGCCTCTCCAGGAGGCATTGGCCAATGGGGCCTGTGGGTGTGTGTGTGGCCCTGTTGGCTGCTGATTTACGGCAGAGTTACCCAACTCCAGTCCTGGTGTTCCAAACACTGTTTGGGTTTTCATGCTGTCCCTCATAAATATGCATGAGCTACATCTGCATACCATGGGGGTGGTGCATAGCTATGCAGCACAGGCATCTTTATTAGAGGCAGCATGAAGCCGGAATGGTGTGGGCCCTCCAGGACTGCATTTGCGGGACTCTGTTTTAGGTAATGTGCCTGTTTCTGGTGTCTGTGTTTGGTGTGGTAAAATATAGGCCATGCGTATGTTCTCTGCAATAAAGGAGTGTCTTTACTATCACTGTTTAGTGGTGGGTAAAACTATGGGAACTGGGTTGGCAGGAGCCCCAGCTGGGATTTGAACCTGTGACCCTCTGGTTTTACAGGCACTGGCTGTGTTTGTTGCACCACACTGTGGCCACAGAGACAGTGCAGTCCCTGGAGTTAGTTAAACCGGCCTGACGAGTCAGAAACCCTGCTCTGCAACAGGTTTACTGTGGCCTCATTTACCTTGTATGCAGACAAAGGTGCACATAAACCTCAGAAAAGACCTCAGAAAAGGGGCACACACCCATAACCAAGCTGGGCAACAATGATATCATTGGGCAACATTACACAACACTCCCAGGACAGCTCTATTACAATTAAATGATCTTTGAAAGGGTCTGCGGAGCGTAGACCCTTCCACACATCATTTCTTTTTTATTTGGTGCTTTCCAGGGAGTGTTGTTCCTTGTTGCCCATTGCTATCACTGTTGTCCAGCTGAATTATGCTTTTTAAAATGTTTCTTGTGGTCATTTTTAACGTTTTATGTGAAATTTTGTTCTGTGCACATGTATCACACTGCTCACGTTTTGTGGGTTTCCCCGGTTTTTCTGTACATTGCTGACGGAAATGGTTTCTCTTCCCTTTAAATGCCTTTAACGACAGGTTTTCATTCGCGTTGGAATTGAGCTCAGAAATTCAGCGCGTTAGTATGAGGGGAGCCTCTCCCCGCCCACTCTCCACCCATTGACCCCTTCTCTCCGCCCACTCTCCACCTTCTGCGCTGTTTTAACGCGCCGCGGAGGTTTACGATCGTTAACTGTGGTTAACGCGCGTAAAGTATGTTTAACGATCGTTAGCACGTCAGAATGCACGTTCGGACGTGCTAACGATCGTTAAACATACTTTACATGCGTTAATCATGATTACCGCACTTTAGTAAACATCCCCCTATGTCACTATGGGGGATGTTTACTAAAAACCGCAAAAGTGTGCGCCGCACAATAGCGCACGGAAAAGCGGCACTTAAACACTTCTAAATGCTCTTAAACACCCCACACACATGCGATGAACCCCCGCGCATGTGCGCGACACACTAACGGGCCCCGCACAAGTACGGGCCCGCAGATGTCCGATAGAGGCGTGGAACGGCTAACGGAGGGCGGAGGAAGGCTCCCGAGGGGCAGAGAGACGGGGTCAATGGGCGGGGAAGGGGAGGGGAGAGGCTCCCCGCAGATTATCGGGCCCGAATTTACAAGGAAAAAATAGCGCGAGTGAAACACTCGCGGTAGAGGGCAGTTAAAGGGAAGAGAAACCATTTCCGTCAGCAATGTACAGGAAAACTGGGGAAACCTGCAAAACGTAAGCAGTGTGATACATGTGCACAGCACAAAAGTGAAAATAAAAATAGAAAATGACCACAACAAAAATATTAAAAATAGTAATTCAGCTGGGGAACAGTTATAGTAATGGGCAAATATAAAAACCACACCCAGGAAAGCTCCAGAAAAAAGAAATGAATTTTGGAAGGGTCTACGGAGCGGAGACTCCACCAAAATTAATTGCCATCTTTAGAGCTTTCCTGGGAGTGTTCCCTATGGTTGCCCATTAATAGCACTGTTGCCTAGCTTGGCTAAAAGTATAGCCCCTGTTTTTCGTGGTCATTTCCGGGGTTTATCTGCACATATGTGACCAGACAAGGTGAATGAGCCCACAGTAAACATGTGCAGAGCAGGGTTTGCGACCCCATCCTGCCAGGTTTACCATCTCCAGGGACTGCACTGTCTCTGTGGCCACAGTGTGGTGCAGTGGACAGAGCCAGTGCCTCTAAGACCAGAGGGTCACAGGCTCAAATCCCAGCTGCAGCTACTGACAATCCTGTCCACATACCTTTCCCAAAACTACACCGTGATAGTAAGGACAGACCTTTATTGCTGAGAACATAGGCATGGTTAATACGCCTATATTTTACCACACCAAACACAGACACCATAAACAGGCACATTATCTAGAGCAGTCTCCCAAATGCAGTCCTGGAGGGCCAAACACCATTCAGGTTCCATGCTTCCCCTAAGAAAGATGCCTGTGCTGCATATGTCTGCACCACCCCCATGGTATGCAGATGTAGCTCATGCATATTCATAGGAGACAGCGTGAAGACCCAAACAGTGTCTGGAACACCAGGACTGGAGTAGGGAAACTCTGCTGTAAAGCAGCAGACAACAGGGCCAGACACACCCACACCCACAGGCCCCATTGGCCAATGCCTCCTGGAGAGGCAGGACATTGGGCCCTGCGTGCATCTCCCAGATCTAGCACCTGCATACCTTAGCAATGCCACCCTATACCTGGGTACACGGTACACAGCCCTAAAACGTTTGATGTGGGTACCGGCAGATAGACAGTCCTACGTTCAGCACTGTTTGCTTCTTGAGCTCCATCAGAACAAGCTGTCTGATGTCTGCGGTGCGTGCTCCAGGTCTGGCCCCTGACAGTGTTTACCACCATGGAGAGTGACCCCCAGCAGTACTGTGTACCATATCCATGGCTGTACCGTGCCCAGGACTGGTGTGGTGGGCAGGGCTACTAACCTCCTCTATAGTAGCACATTGCTGGCATAGGTGTGGGGGTGTGTGTCTGTCTATACAGTGTGTGGTGGCTGCAAACACCTTCCACAGCCCACACTGCCAGCACTGTTGCCAGTATTGGCCTGCCAATGTGCATAATGAGCAGCAAGGTACCATGGGTATAGCTCAGACAGGGTGACCTCTGTATGTGCTGCTGGGGGATCACTCCACCCTGACTGTGCAGTGACCACAGCATGGCTAGGCACCCCCATAGTGCTATATAGTATTCCTCTCATGTGATATATATGGGTGTCCTTTTGGGGCCCAGTCACTGATGTAACTGCTTGTGTGTCCTGCCATCCCAGTTCTGGATGCATGCATTTCCACCAGGACTAACTAGCAGACTGTATTCAGATGGTCTGTGTCTTGAAGGGGTGCCATGCAGGGTGCAGCAGCTGATGGCTTGCTGCAGGAGAATATCTGACAGCGGTGGGGTGCAGCTTAGCATATCCAGGCCTAATGTCTGTCTGATATTGTGTTCTGGGGGTGTATAGAGCTGCTGTGACTCCCCAGTAGGGCTGGGGTTGATGGTCTACTCTACTACCATCATTGCAGGGGGGTAGAATGTGGATCTGTTGATGGGTGACCCTGTTTGCCACCCTCAGCCGGGGGGGGGGGGGGGGGGGGGTTTTGTGGTGCATGGCCCACCTGGGGGTCCATGGGGGGTTCCCCTGACTGAGACAGACAGATATATCCAAGATGTTTCTGCAGAAACAACCTATCTCACAGATTAACACTGCTTTGGAGCTCTGACATGGTTTCTCTCAGCCATGGAGGGTGTTGTGGACCTGGTCCTGGGTGCCTCATCGCACCCTCAGGGTGAGCACAGTACCCGCACAATGCGACGGGGTGTAGCTACTCTGTGCCAGTGGAACACCCGCTCAGTACACCCTACCAGGCCGGGGTGCTGTGTGGGTGCACATGGACACTTCCTCCTGCCAGGCCGGGGAGCTGTTGAGGTGCATTCCCCATCTTGTGTGCATCTGTGGACAGCTGATTTGCATGTCCAGTGCATCATGGGTACGGGTGGCCTAACCCTATCCTGTCTACAACAGCAGACTGTCGGTGGGGTGACATGCAGGCTCTCTGCAGCCAGCCAGGGGCTTGCTGTCAGCTATAGAGCTGTAGCCCAATGGTTACATCACTGCCTATGACACCAGAGGTCATGGGTTCAAACCCACAGTGGGGTTATCTGATAGGGTTTTCCACAGCATTGTTTTATTTCTTGTACATATGTTGCTGCCAGCAATAACACCCTCAGCGTACTGTACCCATGGGGTGCCTCTGCGGGTGCTTTATTGGGCACCCTATTGGCCACCTTATGGTTGCCGTCCATATAAGGTGCACTATACCTTACCCTGTGCCGCAACATATATGGTGCCCTATAGGGGACATTCTAGGGTGCCTTGGCGGTCAGTGAGCTGTAACATGTGCCGTATGGGCCGCCTTATGTTAACACGCTTTGCGTGTGCGTCTGCTAGTCGTGAGTACTAAAATAAACTTAACTTGCCCCCTACAGCACTCATCCCCATAATATATAATGCCTCAGCCAGCCTTGTTTACTGGGCACTGTATGGATTTGAACCCCTGCTCCCTGCACCATTGGTCAGTGTCCAAACCATTGTGCTGTGGCTCTGTTCCTGTGCATGAGCATCAGCGCGCCACTTCTGCCGCCCACTATTTGAATGCCTCCGCACACATCAGCACGCAGCCTGATGCCCATCAGCGCGCCGCCTCCTGCTGCCCACAATTAACAGTGCGCCGCCTTCTGCCGCCCAAAATGACAGTGCGCCGCCTTCTGCCGCCCAAAATGACAGTGCGCCGCCTTCTGCCGCCCAAAATTATTTTGCCTCCTCAACCACTTTTAACCATTAAAGTTGATGCCTCAGCTGGCTTTTTTTGTGGAGCACAATGGGGAGTTGAACCTGTGGCCCCTGCACCATTGGTTTGTGTCTTCACCGTTGTGGTACGGCTCTGTTCCTCTATGTGCCCAGCGGCGCCCCACTTAGCCTTCCCACGCGCTAATGTGGACCCCGCACATTTGCGCGGCGCGCACACATACGGTCGGTTTTTTCCTTTTTTCAGCCTGATCCGCCCACTCCTTATATGGCACAGGCACACTACCGCGGCCCCGCACGTTAGGAATGTTTAGTAAACATGCCCCTATGTTATGTTAAGCTTAGCAAGTGTCTCCAAGCCTTGTGTTACATAGGTCATAATTGCACATTCACAGAATGCAGTGCAATGACAGGGTTGGCATATCATTGTCTGTCAAGCTACCTTGGAAATATAGCCTGTTCTGCTTCTGGATGATGTCTGTGCAGGAGTGTGGACCTGTGTAGCATCAATTCACATAGTGCTGTCAGCCACCTATGTGGGAACAATTAGCTGATGTGCAGTTCCCCTTGAGGCTGCATCATCACTGTTCTACATTCACATATACAGTCAACAATGGCAATGAAAACCAAATAAAATACACCTAAGTGTGCCTTCCAGGCAATGCTGGCTCCTGGTGACCCAGCAGCATCTCTGTATGCTTGGCAGTGTTACCGGAGGTAGTTGAGCAGGTCTCTCCTCAGAAGCAAGGAATGGTTGAGTAACCTGGGAAAGACCACAATGAATGCAATGGCCATTGTCACCGGGTGTTCTGTGTTTAACACTAACGCATGACTGCCAATGGATCTGGGGTGCCCTGACACACTTGTTACTGTTAACAGTACCTAAGCCATGCATTCTACATGTCTGCACTCAGGATGAATGGACCATGGTGGTACACACAGTATGCCCGATAGGTCATCCACAGGATGGTCAAGGTAAACACATGCCACACTGTAAGACAGGTGAGGTTGTCAGCCAGGAAGATATCTGAGATGGGTTCCTGTGTGTGTGGGTTTGTGTATGTGTGTGTGTGCACAATGGGCTGACACTGCCACCACATGGGACTCACAGATGCATCATTGGTCTTACAATACACTGTCCTGAGCATTATTAAAACTCATAGATAACAGCTAACAATGCCACAGCCATTAGATGGCATGTCCTTGTGGAGGCACCAACAGCAAGATGGTGGCTTGCCTGCCATGGTTATGGTTTAGGCACTTGATATACTGCCATTTTACTTGTGCATACTGGTGTAGGATGGGACTCAAACCACTGACCTTCCCATACACTTGGTAACCAACCATCTGCTACTACTACCAAACTTTATGTGCTAGAGGCAATCGTTCATATAGCAATGAATGAGAGACCTGATGTCACAACAACCATCCCCCAGACTGGGCTTATAAGAAGAGCTAGAGCAAGGGCCCAGGAACAGAAACACTGTTCCTGAGTAACCTACCGGACTGTTACAAAGTCACACAAAGCATGTTGTGTCAGTGTAGTCTCTATAGAACACACGTGCACCAAACCGCCATCCACAACATTGACGTCAGGATGTGAGACACAGACCCTACTGGTTGGCAAAATGTACTGCCAGTACAGAATATATGTCACATGGGGCCACATCCAGCATATGGACTGGCCTTGGAGAACCTAGAACACAACCTATGTGGTCTCACTAACAGCAGGGTGTGAATGGTGGGCTCTAGAGGGTTCTGATGGCCCCTTGGAGACTGCAACAGTACACTGTTCACCAAAGCATCTTAGGGGATATGTGGACATTCATTATGGGTCAGCCATATGTAACCCCGAGTACATGGATTCACAAAGACAGCCAGCTGCTGAGGATTATTGGTGCCCCCCAAAACCTCAGCTGCTTGGGCCAAGCTTATGGAGAGTTCTGAGAACATATGAGGTCAGAGTGGGGATCAAACCAGCATCAGCTGCATATGAGGCCTACCCTCATACTACCAGGGTACAAGTTGTCCCCTTATGTGGATGCACCGCCACACAGCTATCATAGCACCTCCTGCATGCACTGGCTGACATCCTGGCCTGATACCTAGTTGTGAATCAACTGTGTAGCCTGGTGGCCTACCAAAGATGTGTAGGGGCACCATACCAGCAAGATATCATGGAGAACTATCTCTGACCTGTACAGGGTTGTACCCATAGCCAGTGCATCCACCTAGACCAGAAATATGTCATGGTCAACTGACCAGTCGCTCTCAGATGACTATCGATGTTCCCATGTACATGGGTTGGGCAGCATCCACAGCAAGATACACTGACCAGATGTGTATCTCTGAATGTGCCTATGGCACAGCAACAAGGTCTCCACTAAGCTGTGTGGGGCAGTACAGTCAGCAGAAGATAGGCCCTGCCAGATGCCTACACACACAGGTTTGATGATCTTAAATGCTCTACACCTCCATGGGGCAACAGCATGCCCATAACAGACCCCCTCTATCCTCCCCCTGCTGCCCGGGGACTGTGGACAACGTGACCAAACCACTCTGGAAATGCAGCATTCTGCAATGATGATCACCTTGTTTGTTCAGCTTGCTATTGTGGCTATGTGAAGCCTCTCATGGGGGACAGCTAATTTCCCATGATCTCTTTCACCGTGGGAACACATCCAAGCACTAGAGATAATGTGGCTGATGCACATATTCTTCTTTGGAGCACATAGATATGGTGGGGGATGTTTGTGCATGTTGATCCCTATCCTAAGACAGGTGGTGCTGTTACGTCACACCACTCACCCTGACCTAGAGGATGTGCCCATATGGCCTAGTAGCACTCAGCAACAGCTAAATATTTTGGTCTCCCATGTTGTGGTTCACAGTCCAATCATGCACTGAGCATAGCAGGGTCACTCTGGTGGTTGCAGGACTCACTGCCGCCCAATGTAATCTCATCAAACAACCCAGCCTGCTGACATACAGCAGTAGCTAGAAAGGAACTGTGGGCCATTGAGCAGAGGCAGTTTCTGCTAAGCATTGTAACATCTTGGAGCAGTGCCCTGACTCAGAATGACTGGGACAAGGGCATATCAGCTTGGGGAATGTGGACATAGTGGGTGGGTGCTCCCATGGGTGGGGAGGACTGCAATGTCTCAGCCAGATGCTGCCACACAAGCTAGTGTCTTGCTGACCACTACTCTCAATGTGTCCCGCAACATGCAGCCAGGCCACCCCAATCCCCATTGGCATCTCCAGGATGGCCCTACAGTCACAGGGAGAATGTGGCTGTTACTCCCACCCACCTACCATGTGAGTACTGCTAGCTGCACATCATTCCATGAGTGCACATAGTCACCATGATGTTGTGGCTGATGTGCAAACAACATGGAGATGAGGCAGCCCGGCCGAAACAGGGCTGAGGCTGTATCACTGCGGCAACACCATATGCCTACTAATGTGGCTGCACACCGAGTGACAAACATCCTGTGGCTATCTTTGCAGTGTGGGAATCAGAGAGCTCTCTGCCCTAGCCATGTTCATAGCCCTCAGTTCTACTCAACATCCCCACATAGTGTACATGATGTCCAAAGGAGGACAATTAGTTGACACCCATGATGCATTGCACCTGCACAGATGCCACATGTTCTGTCAGAAATAGGGCAGCTAGAGATGGCTGCAGGGTACAGACACTGGCCTTAGAGACATGCAGCTAGGTGGGGCAGTCCACCATTGGGACATAGCTGGCGCAGTCTGGGATATCAGTACCCACCAAAGCAATCATGTGGTCAACCAGGGATCACCGCACAGGATGGGAGCCATGTAGTCTAGACACATGTGGTCAAGACACATGCTAAAATAACTAAAGAAGGAGAAAAACAACAACTGTCAGTCTCAGTTGGGTATGGCAGTGACTGGGTCTCAGTAGTGTCCTGGTACCTTTGTGGGAGTTGGGCCAGTTCTCTTGGGGCCATGGGTTTGTAGGATATGCCAGCGCCATGCCCACCCATGCAAATGGGGGCTGAACATTGCTTTACTCCTGGACACAGGACCCCTGCCCCAGCCCCGATGCAATGACCCTGACTGCCTGAAAATGTGCACCCTGGTCAAAGGTATGCCTAACCCCAATCCATTAGCATGACCATTCATCCACCAATGTGTGCTGGAGCCCACAGCTGGCATCAGTCTAGATATCTGAATCAACCTCTGCTCACTGTCTGCCATCCCTCTTCCCCCATCCTCCAATAGCATAGATATCACAGCTGCAGCCTATGCCTGATCTGTAGTGCAATTGATGTGCGAGGGGTGCCAGACATGCCCAGCATCAGGGCTGAGGCTATGGTCCTGTGTCCAAGAATAAAGCAATGTTCAGCCCCCATTTGCATGAGTGGGCATGGAGCTGGAATATCCTCCAAACCCATGGCCCCAAGAGAACTGGGTCAACTCCCACAGAGGTACCAGGACACTACTGAGACACAGTCACTCATACCCAACTGAAACTGGCAGTTGTTGTTTTTCTCCCTCTTTAGTTATTTTAGCATTTGTATTCAATAATAGAGAGCATGCTCTAGGTGTCTTTCTCAGATTGGTGGGTCACTTTATGCATTACAGTTTTTGGCATGTTCGCACTTCTATCATTGTTAGTAATCTAGTCACCTTACATATGAACTTTTATCATACTTTGATATTATTTTGTTTTTAATTTACTTATTTATTTATTTATTTATTTATTTATTTAATTATTGTCAACTAGATGGACATTATAATGTTTGTAAGATGTTCCCAATTTATTTGATTATTTGTTGTTTTAGTATGTGTTTGGTTCTTTTATATTTTTATATACACACATATTTTCATATTATGCCCATCAGTTGGTTTACTATTGTTTTTTGGTTTTAAATGTTTTTATTTTTTTCATTATTTAATGATAATTCATGCTTTTATGTTTAATTATGCTTTGTACATCATTTTTAAGGTCACTGTCCCCTGAAGAAGGCCATTGGCTGAAACACGTGTTGGGCTGACCTCAGATACCAATAAAGCTCCAATCTATCCAGTGACGTGTAGTTTTCCTGATTTTCTTGTGATTATGAGTTTACATAGAACATACTCACAGGTAAACAGCTGCTGTATGAGCTGTTCTCTGGCCTGGGTTCCTGCCCCATGTTCTCCCTGGCACGTGCAGGCCAGCACTCGAGCTCATCCTCAAGGTCTGGGTTAATATCAACTGGGTCACTATGATCTCAGCCACAGTGAGAGGCTGGTATTATAAGGCACCACTAGATTTGTCCAAACACCTAAAGCACCTAAATTTTTTTTTTAAATTCAAGGGAAACAATAGGAAATAGAAGAAAAAATCACAAAGGACTATAAAAATACATGCCACATTTAAACTCTATCAACTCACAATATTGAGAGAGTTACGAAAGACATAAGAAAGAACTGCTGTAGTCACCTAATATCTAAACTCCTTTTACTAAATAAGGGAGAAATCAAAAATATAAACAAACCTAACCATTACCCTACAAAAACCTCTCAAATTGCAAAGAATCAAAGAAGATATATGTTTTATCTTAATACAAAATAACATACTTGCAAGGGTATTTTAGGAGGAAGGAGGCACCTAAACCTACCACCCGGGCTCTAAGTTCTAAAAAGGCCTTCCTTTTCTTTTGAGTAATTCGCGAAACATCAGGAAAAACCTGTGTAGCCTGACAAAAAACTTTTCAGAACGCTTGGAAAAATAAGAACGAAAAACATGATCCATATCACTCTCTAACAAAAAAAGTCACTAATAATGCAGCCTGTGAAGAGATTTCCTCCAATGAAGTTTCTAAAAAAGCTGACAAATCCAAACTAGGGACAGATAGCTGATCAATCTCCATCCCACCATCCTCCATGTCACCCCTACCACCAGAATTTTCTATAGTCTCCCTAAAACCTTTAGGGAGATAATACAATTTATACACTTGAATAGGCTGAGAAATATTCAATACATCTTTCAATTATTTAAAAACAAAATGGAGGGTGAAAGGTAGTGGGTACGAGGAAAATTCAAAAAACTAAGGGGTATGTTTACTAAACCGTCTTAATGTGCGCCCGGCGATAGTGTGCAGGCTGCCATAAAAGGAGTGGGAATTTCAGTCTTAAAGTAGCAAAATGGGATTATCGCGCGATAACGCGTGCTGCTGCGCACATTATCGGGCGAAGCCCTGCTAAGCGCGTTAAAGCGCGGTAAACTTAAGTAGGCGCCCAGAGATGCAAGCATAGGAACAGAGGTGTAGCACAAGGGTAAATACACTGACTGATGATACAGGGGTCATGAGTTTGATCCCCCAGTGTGCCTAATGCATAAGGCTGGCTGAGACATCAGCTTTGACACATAAGTATTGTTTTGTGAGGCATTTTATTTGTATTTTAATTATTACTGCCAGCGAACACACCCTCACGTGCCGTAACCTAAAGTGCCACATAAGGCACCCTATAAGGCACTCCATAGGGCACATTATAAAGTGCACTGTCCGCCACGGCACCCTATAATGTCCCCTATAGGGCACCCTATAAGGCGCTCCATAGGACACCTTATAAGGCACCTTATATGGACTGTAACCATAAGGTGCCTCAGAAGGCGCTTTACAGGGCACCCTATAAAGCGCCTTCTGAGGCACCTTATGGTTACAGTACTCTGAGGGTGTTTTTGCTGGTGGCACTAATGTACATTAAAAATAGACAATGCTTTGGAAAGCCCTATCAAATAACCCCACTGTGGGTTTGAACCCATAACCTCTGGCTCCACAGACAGTGAAGTAACCAGTGGGCTACAGCTGCTAACAAACCCCTGGCTGGCTGCAGAAGGACTGCACGTCACCACACAAACAGTCTGCTGTGATCAGCAGGATAGGGTTAATCCACCCGTACCCATGATGCACTGCACATGCAAATCAGCAGTCTACAGATGATCACAAGATGGGGTATGCACCCCCACAGCACCTCGGCCTGGTAGGGGGAACTGACCGTGTGTGTTACTGAGTAGCTACACACCGTCACATTGTGCGGGTACTGTGCTCACCCTGAGGGTTAGATGGGGCATCCAGCACCAGGTCCACAGCACCTTCCATGGCAGAAATAGGCCATGCTGCAGATCCCCAGCAGTGCTAGTGTGTGAGATAGGTATTTCCTGCAGACGCACCTTGGATACATCTGTATTTCTCAGTCAGGTTTAGCCCTTATGGACCCATAGGCGGATTATGTACCACCACCCAACCCACCCTGAGGGGTGGGATACAGGGTCTCCCACCAACAGATCCACATTCTGCCTTCCTGCAACGAAGACAGTAGAGGGGACCATCAACCCCAGTCCTGCTGGGGAATAGACACCCTACAGGGCAGTCACTGCAGCTCTGTACACATCCATAAAGCAATAGCAGACAGACACTAGGCCTGGAAATGCTCAGCTGCACCCCACCACTATCTGATATTCTCCTGCAGCAAACCTCCAGCTGCTGCATCCTGCAAGGTGTTCTAGCAAGACACATACTAGCTGCAAACAGTCTGCTAGCTAGTCCATAGTGCATGTTCCTGGAGGGGATACATGCACCCAGAACTGGGATATCAACATATACACCATGCAGATAAGTCAGTGATTGGGCCCCAAAAGGAACCCATAAATACCACATGAGAGAAAAACTATATAGCACTATGGGGGAACCTAGTCATGCCGTGGTCACTGCTCAGTCAGGGTGAGAGTGACCTCCCAGCAGGACATGCTATGGCCATGCTTTCCGTGCAGGTGGTACCGGGCACTACAATGTCCAAGCCATTGCCCTATGCCCTGTGCGGATACGGCCAGGCCAGGCCACCCTATCCAGGCTATTCTCACAGCACCTTGCTCCTCATTATGCAAATTGGCAGGCCATTACTGGCAACAGTGCTAGCAGTGTGGGCTGTGGAGGGTGTTGACAGCCACCACACACTGGATAGACAGACACACACTCCACACACCTATGCCAGCATTGTGCAACTATAGAGATGTTTGGGAGCCCAGACCACCACACCAGTCCTGGGCACAGTGCAGGCATGGCTATGGTATGCAATACTTTTGGGGTCACTCTGTCAGACACCAGAACTGGGGCACACTCCACAGACATCAGAAAGGTTGCTATGATGCAGCTCAATCAATCACTTGTGCTTAACGTAGGAATTACTATCTGCCAGTTTTCATAGCAACCTTTTGATAGCTGTGTACAGTTTTCCCATGTTTAGGGTGGCATTGCTAAGGTATACAAGTGCTAGAATAGGGAGATGCACACAGGGCCCAACATCCTGCCTCTCCAGGAGGCTTGGGATAATGGAGTCTGTGGGTGCAGGTGTGTCTGCCCCTGTTGGTCGCTGCTCTAGGGCAGAGGTTCCCAACTCCAGTCCTGGAGGGCCAAACACTGTTTGGGTTTCCATGCTGTCCCTAATGAATATGCATGAGATACATCTGCATACCATGGGGGCGGTGCATAGCAATGCAGCACAGCCACATTTATTAGAGGCAGCATGGAACCTGAATGCTGTTTGGCCCTCCAGGGCTGCATTTGGGAGACTCTGCTCTAGGTAATGCGCATGTTTATGGTGTCTGGGCTCTGTAGGGTAAAATGTAGGTGTTTTGGGCATGTCTACGTCATCTGCACTACAGGTTCTGTCTGTATTAGCACATTGTAGTAGTGGGTAAAATATGGGGGCTGGGTTGGTAGGAACCACAGCTGGGACTTGAACCTGTGACCTTCTGCTCCTAAACACACTGGCTGTGTGCACTGCACCACTGTGTTGCCACAGAGACAGTGCATTCCCTGGGGATACCATGACTGTTCGTCAGGCAGGGCCTGTCTGTTGAAGTGCATGGCACCCACCTACACAGGGCTAGGCCACGATTTGCTCTGGGCAGCTGCCACTGCCCCCTCCACCACCAGTACCCATCTGCCACCCTGCTGACATGCCCGTCTGCTGGTGCTGCTGGTGGAGTGCAGTCTCAGGCCATCCATTGTGCAGGTAGGCGGCTGCCTATGGTGCAGGTTATAGGGTAGCTGCATAGCTGTCCATGCTTCCCCCCAGCACCGCCTGCCAATGTTCTGTGCCCTTGGTGGTACTGCAGTGCCAGGTCCCACAGTACCTGCTGGGTACTATCCCCTGTGACACTTTGGGAAGCACACTCGTGCCCATGCTGGGCCCTCATCAGTTGCTGTCTGGCTGCTCTACTGTTTCAGCATTCCTATGGGCCACCTAGGCATCGCCCTAGTCCGCACTGTGGCCCAGCTGCAGCACAGCATGTGCCGTCTGCAGCCCTCTGTGTACCCTTTCCCAGCATCTGTCCAATTGCCCATTCTGACATGCCCACCCTGCTGTTGTGGAACATGTGCATGCCATAGGAAACCTGTCCAATGGAGAGGGAAACCCTGACCAGTGCTATTTCACTGTGGGATCATTCACCTTGTATGGGGATGGAGTGTAGACCCTTCCAAAATTCATATCCTTTTTTGGAGCTTTCTTGGGAGTGTTTTTCAATGTTTCCCATTCATATCACTATTGCCCAGCTTGCTTATGTTTTTGTTATATTTTGTTGGGGTCATTTTCAATGTTTATTTGCCCTTTTGTTCTGTGCACATGTATCACACTTATCACTTTTTTTGTAGGTTTCCCTGATTTTGCTGTACATTGCTGACATAAATGGTTTCTCTTCCCTTTAAATCAGATCTAACGCCAGGTTTTCACTGGCGTTAGTTTTCAGCCTCGGATTTCACAGCGTTAGTGTGCCTGGAGCCTCTCCCCTCCCACTCTCCACCCATTTACCCCTTCTCTCCGCCCCTGGGGAGCCTTCCTCCGCCCTCCGGGAGCCTTTCCCCACCTTCAGCGCTCGTTTGCTCCGCTGCGCACGTTATCGTGCAATAAGATACTTGTGTGCCTTAAAAATCGCCATGATAAGGTACCTTATCGCGCGATAATGTCACAGAGCGCACATTAAGATGGTTTAGTGAACATACCCCTAAGATTCCTCTGACGAAAAGCATTATCAAGATACTCATATTGGCGATGAAGGGCCAAAGAATCCTGTACAGAATAGGCTATGGCTGCCTGAAGGATTTGAATCTGAGCTTCTCCTTTAGAAACTCGCTACTCCAAATCCTTAAACCTTAATTCATGAGCCAACATAACAGACAGAGCCTCATGGGTAAAGGCCGATAACTTAGCCAAAGATGATTGGAGTGGAAGATCACTCCAAGATACTATCTGCCATATATCTTGAGTATTTATTTATTTAGCTATATTTATATACCGCTTTTCATCGGGTCAAAGCAGTTACAACAAACAAGGGGAGGATACAATGAACAGATAGAAGGGAGGGGGGGATACCATCACCCGGGAGGGGGGTATAGCATATTTACAATGTTATTATAGTATTTACATTCTTTGGCATTACTGTCCTTCTCTTCAATCATATTTGCAGTTCAGTAATATTTACATTTCAGACTCTCTCCGATATCTCAGCCTGTTTTGTGTAGTTTTGTTCTGTGTTGTTCCAAGATGCTCCCTGAAGAGGAGAGTTTTTATCTACTTTCTAAATGCAGGGAGATCCTTGTTGTTGCGGATTAAGTTTGGGAGGGCATTCCATAGTGAGGGTGCATAAAGGTCGAATGTACGATTACAGGTTTGAAGATTAAATTTTATTCTGTCATGAGAAACAACAAGAGTATTGTTTCAGGTCTGCCGCATAGGCCTTCAAGAGTTCATCCAGGATAGAAGGGTTTGCAGGTGAGATGATGGCTGTTGGTGGATTGCTTTATGTATGAGGGTCAGTGTTTTATATTTTATGCGTGCTTCTAGTGGAAGGATGTGCAGATCTTTTAAGACCGAGGTTATCTGCACGTGTTTCTTTGTCCTCTGTATGATCCATGCTGTGGTGTTAAGGGCAGTCCATAGTGGATTGATGGTGGCGGTGGTGAATACTTATTTATTTATTTATATTCTCTTATATACCGCGCTATTCTGCATCACTTGGTATATTGTATTGCAATAGTCTAAGTGAGGTAGTGTCATTGCCTGCATAACTGTACGGAAGTCTTGTGGGTCAATGAGCAGTCTGAATCGCTGTACCATCTTTGCTATGAAGCATACTGTTCTTGTGGTAATCTCCTTTGGAGGCATAGCTTTTTCCTGAACACAATCAAAGTCAAAAGGAACAGGTAGAACTACATCCGAATAAGTCAGTCTGAGAAAAGCATCAGGAAGAGAATCAGCATTAGAAGAGATCCCACTCCCACACAATGGGAGGAGATAAAACCCCATATAATTCAGGAGATTCAAGAGGAGAAGCAGTACTCACGGAGAGTGGAGAGGCTTCCAACGATGGATCATCAGAAGTTGGACCCATGGTTTTTAACATACTGTACTATCCATGGGCACAACAACCTTTGCAGATTTAACAGTAGGCAACATAAGTTGTGAAAGTCTCTTTTTCCGTTTCTCCATTGAGCACTACCACTCCTATTATTGGTACTCCAAATGTGCTCTGAAGGAGCAGAACCTGCCCCCTTGGACACGCCCCTTCTGAGCTCACACCCACGGGCACGTGCCCATGGTGCACGTCCCATGATGGAGGCTAAGATTTAAAACCCTGAGCTAGTTATATGTCCTCCGCTCAGCAGTCGCAGCACAGCAGCTCCCGGTGCTGTAATAAGAGGAAACAAAAACTCTCTCTAAAGCAACTTTTCAACACACCAAAAGTGTGCTGAATGATGCAGCGGATTGTGGCATGTGCCTCATTGTACCTAAGCTCTGCACATGTCCATGGGCACGTACCAGGCCCTGCACACATATCCTGCATCACCTGTGGGGAGGACATTAGTGAGTGTTAGATATATTGTATATGTGGGCAGTTGCTGCCATACTGCCTGTGAGGCCCTTGCCTATGTGATCCTTGCAGTAGAAAGATTGCTATATGTGACCAATGGTTTCAGGACAGGGGGAGCCATGGAGTGGCCAATGGGTGGGATCACAGTATACCCATGGCCTAATGCACAAGGTGATTTTGTGGAATGCTGTGTCCAGTAATCTCAGTCCAGGTACTGGATCACTTCCCAACACTGACCCTGCTGACAGTGGAACCACCATGCTTCAGAGGTGTGGATTCTACAGCTTGGTCAGAGTTGGGGAGTTTGCAGTATCCTGGTGTGAGATGGTCAGGCAGTCCAGCTGTTGTGACTATCCAATCATGATGCACTATAGGACCTGTGTACAATGAGGGACTCAAAGCAGTACACTTCAGTGGGCTGCCATAGCACTGGCAGACACCTGGATTGGAGCTAAGTTAATTTGGTATGGGTTGTCAATACTTCTTGTTCCAATTGGGATTTCCTACTGGCACCAGATGCCCATGACATGCTTGACCCAGTCCTGGCTTATAACCATTACATGCAGGGAGCAGTAGGTAGCAAATTTCAGATGGGTTCAATAGAGATGTATTCACTATATCTCCCTGCATTCATTGGTGTGACCCCAGATCTGGATAAGGCACGTGGACTGGATATGGGGGTAGTTGAGAACCCTAGATCCTTGAATAGGAATGCAGCATAGTGCTGTCATCCACACATTCTCCTGCTGATGCAATTGGGAATGTGCAGCCATGATTGGCAGGTGGTCACAGGAGGATGAAAAGGTACCTGGGGAGTAGTGCATTATTAATGATAAATTAACTAAGCATAGGAAATCAACACAGTGCAGATTGCTATCTCATAGCTAGATCTGGCATGAAATCTGTGACCTTGTAGTATATGAACATTTTATTCAGTGCTGTTGCTAATGGGGCTATCTGTGTATAGGTTCAGCTGTGCATGTGGTTGCAAGTCACCCTGCCTGTTGATTACATAGCTGACTGTGGCATGCATTGGATTCACCAGAGTTTGCCTTGGAACAGCATTGGAGCTGCCGAGTTTGGACAGATATTGGCAGTTTACCTTGACAGGATCTGCTTAACTACTCCCTTGCACTGAATTGCCAGAGTCAGCAGGTCCTGAAATCTGGTGCAGGATTCCTATGTTGGTGAGTTCTAGCTGGGAGAATATAACTCAGTCCAGCCTCTAAGGCCAGAGAATCCTGCTGCATTTGGGGGATCTGTGGTCTGGCTAGCAATGTGTATTCTCAGCTAATGGAGACTGCACACTTCACTGGGATGCTGTTAGATAGGCACTCAACTAGGACACAGCACAAATAATGTGACAATGGTTGTCTTCTCACTGAGTTCATAGAGGGTGATATGCACGAAGTGTTGCCTTTCTACCATTCTCCTTCCGATGGACCGTGGAATGTTTTGTACTGAGTGCAGGAGGGATAAATGTAGGAATACAAAAAGGCCATTGCATGGCCAAACAATTCATTTATCTATCTCAGAGTTGTTGCTGGAATAAAACCTGTGACTGTAAGATCTATAATGAGTTCATGCAGACCTACACCTGGGAGAGCCATCTGTGAGCACAGGTGGGGAATACTCTGACTGGAAGATAGCTCAGTGTTTGAGTGGTGGATTAGATGCTGCCTAGAGAGGTTTGCAGTGGTTATTGAGTTGCAGAGCAAACCAAGCCATTGTCAGCTTATTACTCACAGTAATTGCAGAGGGTTGCCACACCCCCGTGCACTCACTTCCCACAGCAACCAAGTTTGGGGTGCAGGTGCTGATTTCCAAGGCCAGTTAGTTGCAGCGGTCAAATTGTGACTCATTCCAGCCTGTGACCACATATTTCCCATGTGCAGTTTGTTATCCCTGGTTTTTGCAATATAAATCTAGACCTCATGTCCCAGGATACATCAGCCATCCTCAGTCATGGAGGCTGGAATGAATGACATTCTTACAGCTGCAACTCTGTGAGATGGTGACTCCTTACCTTCCCCTGGCATGGGACTGCCTACTGGCTACAGATGCCCACACCAGGCTCGGTCCTGTCCTGGTCTGACCCCATTACATGCAGAAACCTGTGGACTTGTTTGTTTGGTTGAGTGTAATTGAGTACTCAGAAATACATGTCCCAGCATGGAATGGGGTGAACCTAGGACATATCTAGAGCCTGTTGGCAAACTTATCCCAGGCCATAGTTAGCATGGATTCAGCCTGTTAGTGGGTGTGGTTGTCCTCAGCAGGTTCTGTGGGCATTCAACTGACAGGTGATTTCTGACCTTGGCAGCCTAACAGACTTGTTTCATAACACGGCTTAGGCACCCCTACATTACTATGTGATTTGCGACATGCCCCTAGGGTTGCCAACTGGCTCCAGATGCGCCCAACAGGCTTGATCCAGTCCTGGGTTTACCCCATTGCATGCAGGGACATGTAGTCTTGCTTTTCTTATGGAGTGCAATGGAAAAATCACAACTACATGTCCCTCCATTCAATGGGGTAAACCTAGGACTGGATCAAATGTGTTGGGTGCATCTGGAGCCAGTTGGCAACCCTATATGCCCCTATAATTGTAGATGGCTCTCTGATATAATGCATCAGGGTTTTGGTCATTGCAGATCCCTGGGTCAAAGGTTTGATTCTCTGAAGTGCATATGTTGTTTCCTGATTCATGCCCTATTTTTTCTCCCACATTTACCCCTCCCCCTCCCCCCTCCTCGCCCCTTTCCGCAGTCAGTACAGGCATATTCCACTGTTCATCTGATGGTGAATGTGTGAGGGGAGCAATGCCTGCATATCCTACTGTGTGAACTCAGTGGTTGAACATCCATTGTGGTTTCACTTGTGCTGCAGTCCAGGTGGGCTTCTATCTGCTAGCATCTCACTAAGGTGTGTATCTCCATTAACTTTGCAGACACATTGGCAGTCAGATCACAGTTCTCAGAATGCATCAGGATTATGTGGCCTCAGAGGCTGCACTATGTGACATTATCAGAGCTGCAACTTAATAAGGTGGATATTCCTCAGCTACCTCTAGGTCATATTCTCCATAGATATAGAGTGCTAGAGTGTGTGGATGGGCTCTGCTGGTGCTTTGAGTGTTCAACTGACAGTGTCGTGGTAACCTCCACAGTCTAACACACATTTTTGGTAATAAACTGGTAGCTTCCATGCCATCGCTAACTCACAGGGTGACTTTGTTGCCCCCATCACAGATGGCCCTCCCTCATGCAGCAGAGTTTAGGGACAGGCCATGGCAAGGTCAGACAATTGAGTCCATTGCAAGCTATTTCTCTGTTTCTTGTGCCACCTATTTCCCACTAGGAGGATCATGAGTTTGCTGCCATCTGTCTTCCCTCAACTGTCTCCTTGCATGCAGTGCTACAGATTCCACAGACCATTCACAAGGGACTTTTTGTGAGGCATGACTGATTACTAATCAGAGTCTGGGAACTGAGTAAGTTAACCCCTCTTGTAATGTGTCTCAGATTTTATCCCAGGTGTGTGTTTTAGTGCTTGGGGGGCAAGTGATTTGTGCCTTCAGTCTGAGCTGGTTGTACATAATGAGATGTGCATTGTGGGCCCACTTATGCAGTAGGTTCAATTATGGCACAGGCCAGACTGCCTGACACTCTTACCCCTGCAAGTGTGTAACTTGGTATTACAACACCTCGGTCCTGGACATGGTTACCCTGGCCTTTCTGTGACTGGGGGCAAGGTGACCAGCATTTATTGTGCTGCCATCTCAATTGGGTGTAAGTCAATTACATTCATAACTCCCAGTGGTGTCAAATGGCTCAATTGGCTGGGGGTTGGCACACTACATTCTTGGTGTTCAAATGGTTAGTAGTACAGGCCCAAGCCAAGGCCTGTCTTTCCCATGTACATTTACTATGTGTCTTTACTTCCCATAACTGGCCCCATTCTCATATTAGCGCTCTAGGTGCCCAGTCTGGCCTCATACATTTACTGATGGCTCTTGTTCCCATAAGAGTCCCATTCTGATATTAGCTCTTCAGGTGCCCAGCCTGGTCTGGTACATTTACTGTGTGGCTCTGTTTCCCATAACAGGACCCATTAGGGTGGCCAACTGACCTCAGATTTTAGGGACACCCTGATCCATTCCTGGTTCTACCTTACTAGCTGCATGGACTTGCTATCTGGATTTCCTTGGAGAAATCAGCAATATGAAACCAGGACTGGATCAGGGTATCCCTAAAAGCTGGAGCCAGTTGGCCACCCTAGACCCCATTCTCACAGTAGCTTTTCAGGTGCCCAGTCTGGCATCTGCGTCCCACTTCTGGAAAATGTAAAATAATGAGAGGTCACTCACCCAGTAGCCAACCGTTTCCATAATGCCTCTCCTCGAACTGGAAGAGTGCTGAGTGATGCAGGATGTAGGAATTGTGGGTTGACCCAGCAAACCTGGGCACCACATTCAGTATGCAAATGTTTGCATCGTACACCACCTTTACATTTAGGGAATGGTAGTGCTTGCAGTTATGAAATACCACTTCCCTGACTCTGAGTGGGATAAGTGCCACAGTGTGCAATCAATGACTCCCATCACATGTGGTAGGCCCGCAATTCTCTGAAATTGCTGTTTGAGGGTCACCTACTGTTGCCTTTCATTAGGAAATACTATGCAGTTTCTGACCCAGCTGAGCATGGCTTGCAAGGCATCTGCCAAAGGTGGCCCTAGACATTCCTCCAACTGCAGTCACAGATGTTTGAAAGCAGCCAGAGACAAAGAAATATAGTGCACTCAGGAGCTTTGTCAGCCCTGGTATGGCACATGATCAGGCTGTAAGAAGCTCAAGATCAGGTCTTAGATCTTCATAAAGTTCTCTTATGGCCCCTGTGCTCAGCCTGTAGAGGGCAATAACATGGTCCTCAGAGAGGATGAGAAGGGTGGCCCTATCTCTGTAGATACAGGGCCTTCAGGGCTGGACTTCCATCTTCCAAGGATTCAGAGTCCGCCGCTCTGCAGACTAGTGCCCCTGCCCATTGGCCCCCACCACCTAAGCAGCAGCAGGGGAAAGGGGCTGGTCAAGGTGTTGTGGGGCCTCCTCAACTGCCTCATATCCCTCACTGTCTAGCTTCAAGGCTACTTGTGCCACTATATAGTAGTCCATGATGTAGCAAGGTACAGGCCCCAGGCCACAGTAATTTTTAGGCTGGACTGTGGGTTGGTTCTGCTGCACACACTTGGCTGTCATTTTGCTATTGCAAATGGCCATTAGCATGGACCAGACCCACGTAACATTAGCTCTGAGCTGGTATTCCGGTTCCATGCAACTGCACCTCTAGCTCCCACTAATCAGGACCGGCGTTAGAATACCCCCACTGAGCCCGCCCATTATCCACCTATTTTGCCCTTGCTGGACATTGCCAGGTTAGCTCTCATTGTGGCTGCATTATCGGTGCTTTACGCCACGCAAACTGCTACTAGGCTCCTATATCACTCGCAGGCACTTTTAGCACTGTTTAGTAATCATACCCCTATATGTTTGTAGTAGCTCTGCAAGAGAGAGATTGTTGTGTTGCTCAAGGGCATAAGACATTCCTTCTTGTCAGATAACAGAAAGCCTTGTTAGAGAAGCTATTTTTAAAGAATAAAATGTTTTCAGGGAGAAAACAACATATAGTAAAGCATGCTAATTATTCTTTTCCTTGTAGATATATAAAAAGAACAACTTCTGATTCCAATTGACAGTAGTATTATTGAGAAATAAATCTGCATGATTGTGATTTCATTAGATTATACTTAAAGTTATTTTACAGGGATCCTGTATTTGACAATTGTGATGTAGGGGGGGAAGAAAAACCCATAATGATTAATCATTCCTTTACTTGTGTTTGAACAGTAAATAAGTTTAATCCATGAAGGACTGGAAAGGGGGGCTGTTACTTCTGGAGAGAAATCTGAAATTGTGAGTATATACTTCTGGGAATTTTTCTGAAAGGAATTTTTTTTTTTTAAAGCTAATTAATCTGTGAACCCACTATTTTTTTTGTTAAATCAGTCAGGGCCTAGTAGCAACAGTTTAAGATTCAATTTAAAAACACAGAAGAGAACTTTCTGGTTACCTTTCATACCCAGTAGACAGCTGTAGTTTAAATTTCATAGTCACTCAGGGCCTAGCATCAGCAAAGTACTTTTAGTTTCAAATTAAAACACAGAAGAGAGCTTTCTGGTTAAATTTAGAATCCAGCAGAGAGCTTGTAGTTTAAATTTCATAATAGGTTAGAGCCTAGTAGCAGCAAAGAGCTATAATTTAAATCAAATCAGAATATAGCTTAGCACAAGAGGCAAAACAAGGTCAATTCTCCTTGAGCAGCATATAAAGTCTTCTAGAGACCTTTACAAAGAGGCCTTCTACCTAGTGGGCAAGCAACCTGTGAAGCTTTTTCAATAGGTGTTAACACCAGCTGGCAGTTCAAAAGGCCATTTTGAAGGACTCCTTCTATCCAAGCAAGGACTGTTAATTACCCAGGAAGTAGGTCACTGTTACATCATCAGCACAAGCATAAATAGCTCAACCAGAGCTCTGTGACCCTGTCTTGAAGGACTGGAAAGGGGGGCTGTTACTTCTGGAGAGAAATCTGAAATTGTGAGTATATACTTCTGGGAATTTTTCTGAAAGGAATTTTTTTTCTTTTAAAGCTAATTAATCTGTGAACCCACTATTTTTTTTGTTAAATCAGTCAGGGCCTAGTAGCAACAGTTTAAGATTCAATTTAAAAACACAGAAGAGAACTTTCTGGTTACCTTTCATACCCAGTAGACAGCTGTAGTTTAAATTTCATAGTCACTCAGGGCCTAGCATCAGCAAAGTACTTTTAGTTTCAAGTTAAAACACAGAAGAGAGCTTTCTGGTTAAATTTAGAATCCAGCAGAGAGCTTGTAGTTTAAATTTCATAATAGGTTAGAGCCTAGTAGCAGCAAAGAGCTATAATTTAAATCAAATCAGAATATAGCTTAGCACAAGAGGCAAAACAAGGTCAATTCTCCTTGAGCAGCATATAAAGTCTTCTAGAGACCTTTACAAAGAGGCCTTCTACCTAGTGGGCAAGCAACCTGTGAAGCTTTTTCAATAGGTGTTAACACCAGCTGGCAGTTCAAAAGGCCATTTTGAAAGACTCCTTCTATCCAAGCAAGGACTGTTAATTACCCAGGAAGTAGGTCACTGCTTACATCATCAGCACAAGCATAAATAGCTCAACCAGAGCTCTGTGACCCTGTCTTGAAGGACTGGAAAGGGGGGCTGTTACTTCTGGAGAGAAATCTGAAATTGTGAGTATATACTTCTGGGAATTTTTCTGAAAGGAATTTTTTTTTTTTTTTTAAAGCTAATTAATCTGTGAACCCACTATTTTTTTTGTTAAATCAGTCAGGGCCTAGTAGCAACAGTTTAAGATTCAATTTAAAAACACAGAAGAGAACTTTCTGGTTACCTTTCATACCCAGTAGACAGCTGTAGTTTAAATTTCATAGTCACTCAGGGCCTAGCATCAGCAAAGTACTTTTAGTTTCAAATTAAAACACAGAAGAGAGCTTTCTGGTTAAATTTAGAATCCAGCAGAGAGCTTGTAGTTTAAATTTCATAATAGGTTAGAGCCTAGTAGCAGCAAAGAGCTATAATTTAAATCAAATCAGAATATAGTTTTCCTCAGCAGCACAGGACAAGGTACTGTGTAGCAGCCCTTTTTTAATAAGTGTTGGAAACAGAATACTGGGCTTGATGGACCTTGGTCTGACCCAGTATGGCATATCTTATGTTCTTATGATGAGCAAGTTTTGTTTTCGAGGTTTCAGGGATCTGAGCTTAAGTGTTTTGTCTGTTGATTTCATTTTATGTGTAAAAATGCAATACTGAAAAGTTCATTGTAAATAATACCTCCCAGAGCTTCTTATAACTGCAGATAAGAACCTCTGGAGAATGGTTAACTACATATTCTTCTGTTTTTTCTATGATTTGTATGAGTAAACGGAAAGATCTTCCATGTATATATGGCACATTTTGGTAAAGATATCTGATAAGTTGCATGAATTTGCATGATATAACAAAGACTAATAAAAAATATGAAGGTGTTTACAGAGAAAGATACCAGTTAGCAGCTTTGCTGAACATTGAATTGTTTGTCAAAGTCAAAGTAAATTTATTTGATTAAAGAGAATTGTAGAAAAAAAAGAAGTAAAAACAGAAAAAAAATTATAAAAGAAAGGTGAAACAATCAACAAATAATGAATGATACAACTTCATTCTAACAAGTAAATTAGGTAATTAAACCAAGGTGGTAAATGTGTGTTATAATTTTTTTTTATAGTAGTAGATTACCTGAAAATCCTGGTACACATCACATCCATGAAAGTGTAAGAGATTACAGAGTAGCAATGTCCCAGTCTATTTTAAGCTACTTGCAAGAGTCTATTGGAGGAGTAATCTTACCTTCTCATGCTGTGTGTTTCAGTTGTTATTATGGAATGACACCTGCCTCCTAACATCACAAACATCAAGACTGATTAACTAAATTGTTGCTAACTGAGGTAGATTCAAGATGTAAATAAATTTACCTTGTTCAAGAGATTAATTGATCCTTTACTACTATGCTGTTTGTGCTAAAACAGTATAACAAAAAGAAATATTAAGCAATGACAATTGAATTTCTTATTGGTTTAAATTTTATATTTTTAAGTTTTGTGGTTATAAATGCATGACTCTTAGTACTGTCTATACCCTTATGTAAATGTTCCTTGCTTTGTGAGTTGAAATGTCTATGATAATTTGATAGTTATATTACTGAAAATATTCAAAGTAATTTGAGTTAAACCATTATCTAAGATAAGAGCCTTCCTGAGAATTTTTGGTAAACAATTGAAAGGAGTTTAATTTGTTCACCATAAACTGTCAAGTTATGTTCTAATGTTTCTTACCCCTTAAATATTGTGCACCTGATAAGAGAGGTGCATCTATTAGCATGTGGCCTAACATTTACTTTTGTATATAGACAGAATAAATTAAGGAATATAGATTCAAGATAGAAGTATGCTATAAGCTAGCTTTCTCTACATATAGTTGAATAATTTGGGATAATTTAGTGCTAGCAACAGATGTATTATAATTAATAAGCATTAGATAAGATAATTCTGTTTACAATTCTATATTGATATTAGGTATATGTAGTTGTGCTTGTTTGCAATTGTTTGGAATCAGAGTGATGTTGTAATTGTAAGTTTTGATTCTGCAAATTATATATTGCATGCACTACGGGCCAAAGACAATGACTACTGTGAAAAAAGGAAGTCTACGATGCTACTGAATGTGTGGATTCTGAGTTGGAGCAAAGATCCAGAAAAACTACTCATATATATGAAGCTATGAAGCCCGGGTGGACAGTCACTGAAACTCTGTCCAAAAGGTGTATAGCATAGCCCAGGGGTGGGCAATTCCGGCCCTCGTACACCACAATCCAGCCTGGTTTTCATGATGTCCCTAATGAATATTCATGAGATCTATTTGCATCCACTGCCTTCCATTGTATAGAAATAGGTCCATGAATATTTATTAGGGACATCATGAAAACTAGGCTGGATTGTGGTGCACGAGGGCCGGAATTGCCCACCCCTAGCGTAGCCCATAGTGAAAAGAGATGCTGCTGAAGAATTTGGAGTTATGACTAGTGTCATGATGTAAATGTAAGTGCAAACCTCCAAACTACCAAAAGATCTATGGAGGGCAGTTGGCCACAGCCAGCAGATAGTGCTTGCAAGAATAACTCATAGGGGTATGTTTACTAAACTGCGTTAGTGCGATTCGCGTTAGGAGCCGCGGTAGAGACAGAAATCCCAAATAAGGACATGGGTGGTACATCGTTACCGAGAACGCGCCGAGAACACGCGTTACAAGGCGCCATAAATGAACGAGCGCTACAGGGCATGATACCGCGAGTTAATCTTAAGAACGCGCGCAGGCATAAAAGCATAGCAACAGAGTGTAGCACAATGGCTACAACACTGACTGATGGTACAGGGGTCATGGGTTCGATTCCCCAGTGGGCCTAATGTATAAGGCTGGCTGAGGCAGCACCCTTTACATTTAAGTAGTGATTGTTGAGGCATTTGACGTGTATTTTAATTAGTGCTGCCAGCAAACACACCCTCACGGTGGCATAACCTAAGGTGCCGCATAAAGCACCCCATAACGCACTCCATAGGGCACATTATAAAGTGTACTGTCCGCCAAGGCACCCTATAATGTCCCCTATAGGACACCTTATAAGGCTGTGAACAAAGCCCTGGCTGGCTGCAGAAGAACTGCAAGGCACCACACAAACTGTCTGCTGTGGTTACCAGGATAGGGTTAACCCACCCGTACCCATGATGCACTGCACATGCAAATCAGCAGATGAGAGATGGGCACAAGATTGGGTATGCACCCCCACAGCACCTCGGCCTGGTAGGGGCAACAGACCGTGTGTGGCACTGCCACAGACAGTCACATTGTGCGGGTACTGTGCCCATCCTGACGTTGAGGTGGGGCACCCAGCACCAAGTCCACAGCACCTTTCATGGCTGAAATACGCCATGCTGCAGGTAGTTCCGTTAGACACACCTAGGATACATCTGTGTCCTGCTGTATGTCTCGGTCATGTCTAGTCCTTATGGGCGATGATGCACCCAGAATAGTGCATATCCTGTGTTGGTGCCATGGTTACCTGCTGTAGGTGAAGAGGGGGGGTATGGACCCATAGGCAGATTATGTACAACCACACAACCCACCTTCTGGGGCTCAGGGTGGGAAACAGGATCACCCACCAATAGATCCACAGTCTACCTCCCTCCAATGGCAGCAGTAGAGGGGACCAGCAACCCCAGTCCTGCTGGGGAACAGACAGAGCGGTACACATCCATAACCCAATAGCAGACAGACATCAGGCCTGAAAACGCTCAGCTGCCCCCCACCATTATCTGACATTCTCCAGCAGCAAGCCTCCAGCCGCTACACCCTGCAAGGTGTTCCAGCAAAACACATACTAGCTGCAGACAGCCCGCCAGCTAGTCTATAGTGCATGGTCCTGGAGGAGATGCATGCACCCAGAACAGGGATGTCAGCATACACACCAAGCAGATAAATCAGTGATTGGGCTCCAAAAGAAGACCCATAAATATCACATGAGAGAAATGCTGTATAGCATTATGGGGGAACCTAGCCATGCCATGGTCACTGCTCAGTCAGGGTGAGAGTGACCTCCCAGCAGGACATGCTATGACCACCCTGTCCGTGCAGGTGGTACCGGGCACTACTATGTCCGAGCCATTGCCCTATGCCCTGTGCAGATGTGGCATGGCCAGGCCAGGCCACCCTATCCAGGCTATTCCCACGGTACCTTGCTCCTCATTATGCACATTGGCAGGCCAATACTGGCAACAGTGCTAGCAGTGTGGGCCGTGGAGGGTGTTGGCAGCCACCACACACTGGATAGACAGACACACACTCCCCACACCTATGCCAGCATTGTGCAGCTATAGAGGTGTTGGGCAGCCCAGGCCACCACACCAGTCCTGGGCACAGTGCAGGCATGGCTATGGTACGGAATACTGTAGGAGTCACTCCCAAGGTTGGTAAACACTGTCAGACACAAGACCTGTAGCACACTCCACAGACATCAGAAAGGTTGCTATGATGTAACTCACTCATAAAATTGTACTTAACCTAGGAATTGCTATCTGCCAGTAATCATAGCAACCTTTTGATAGATGTGTACCATATTCCCAGGTTTAGGGTGGCATTACTAAGGTATGCAAGTGCTAGTATTGGGAGATGCACACAGAGCCCAAAATCCTGCCTCTCCAGGAGACTTTGGATAATGGGGCCCGTGGGTGCGGGTGTGTCTGCCCCTGTTGGCTGCTGCTTTACGGAAGAGGTTCCCAACTCCAGTCCTGCGGTGCCAAACACTGTTCAGGTTTTCGTGCTGTCCCTCATGAATATGCATGAGATACATCTGCATACCATGGGGGTGGCACATAGAAATGCAGCACAGGCATCTTTATCAGAGGCAGCATGGAACCGGAATGTTGTTTGGCCCTCCAGGACTGCATTTGGGAGACTCTGCTCTAGGTAAAGTGCATGTTTATGGTGTCCGTGCTCTGTAGGGTAAAATGTAGGTGTCTTGGGCATGTTTACATCATCTGCAATAAAGGTGCTGTCTGTATTAGCACGTTGTAATAGTGGGTAAAAAATGGGGACTGGGTTGGCAGGAACCACAGCTGGGACTTGAACCTGTGATCCTCTGCTTCTGAATACACTGGTTTTGTGCACTGCACCACCTTGTTGTCACAGAGTCAGTACATTCCTTGGTGATACCATGACTGTTCATCAGACAGGGCCTGTCTGTTGCAGTACACGGCACCCACCTACACAGGGCTAGGCCACGGTCTTCTCTGGGCAGCTGCCACTGCCCCCTCCACCACCAGTATCCCTCAGCCACCAAGCTGACATGCCCTTCTGCTGGTGGTGCTGGTGGTGCGCAGTCTCAGGCCATCCATTGTGCAGGTAGGTGGCTGCCTATGGTGCGATTTCTGGAGCCGGGGTGCCTGCATAGACGTCCACGCTCCCCCTCAGCCCCGCCTGCCAGTGTTCTGTGCCCTTGGGGGTAGCTGTTGGGTACTATCCCCTGTGACACTGTGGGAAACACAGTCGTGCCCATGTTGGGCCTTCAGCAGTTGCTGTCTGGCTGCTCTGCTGTTTCAGCATTCGTATGGGCCAGCTAGGCATCACCTTAGTCCGCACTGTGGCCCAGCTGCACCACAGCATGTGCCACCTGCGGCCCTCTGTATCCCCTTTTCCGGCATCTGTCCAGTTGCCATTCCAACATGCCCGCCCTGATGTTCCGGGACATGTGCACACTATAGGAACCCTGTCCGATGGAGTGGAAAACCCTGAGCAGCGCTATTTCACTGTGGGCTCATTCACCTTGTATGGGGACGGAGTGTAGACCCTTCCACGATTTATAACTTTTCTATGGAGATTTCTCGGGGGGAGGGTTGATGTTTCTCATTAATACCACTATTGGCCAGCTTGGTTATGTTTTTTTTCCAGTTTGTTGAGGTCATTTTCAGTGGTCATGTGCCCTTTTGTTCTGTGCACATGTATCACACATCACTTTTTTTAGGTTTCCCTGCCTAGGCTGTACATTGCTGACACTGAAATGGTTTCTCTCCCCTGTAATGTGCATTTAACAGCAGGTTTTCATTCGCGTTTGGATTTAGCTCTTCCGATCAGCGCGTTAGTGTGAAGGGAGCCTCTCCCCGCCCACTCTCTGCCCACTGACCCCTTCTCTCCGCCCTCTCTCCACCTTCTGCGATGTTTTACGCGCGTTATGATGCGCTAACGATCATTAATGTTACATAACGCGCGTTATTTACCGTTACCGCAGTTTAGTAAACATACCCCATAGAGTCTTACTCTGTACACATTCTTATTGGGACCTAGCAAGAGCAAACAGTATCACATAGCTTTTATTAATTTACAGGATGATTGTAATCCTTTTTCTATCTTGTATAAAACTTATAAAGACTTCTCCCAACCAGCAAGATGAAGTTCATCTGTGGACCAGATGCAGCGCCTAAAGGGGCATCTGCAAAGTGAAGTGGAAGGCATTCCTCACTGTGGCAGAAAATTTATCCTGGACTTGAACATGTTTGAGCTACCATTCTTTTGAGGTGATTCTTTACAGAATCAGAAGGAGGACTGTAGAAGGAACTCAAAGTGGGGTACTGGGGTACTGAAGAAAGGTTCAGAAATACAGAGAGTGAGAATTTTGCTGACAGCATAGTAGGGGCCTCCAGGTCTGGAGCTGGAGATCTCTGGCCTAGTAGAATATGTGCAATAGAAGCCAAGGGTATATTTTGCAGAAACAGCTTCACCTGTAACATGTAGTGTTTAGCTTCATCTGTATCATGTAGATAAACAAATGTAGTGAAGCAAAAGCATGCTGTAGGGTGATAAGATGAAATTGAACAATGTAGTCAATTTTTCCTAATAAAAGAAGGGCTACAGCCTAGCTGGGGAGGGCTTACAGGAAACTGCTCAGGTTTGCAGGCCTGTGAATTTCTCACTTAAGGTCTTAAGCAGACTGTTAAGGTATAAGTCTGTGTGTGTGCATTCATTCCTTCCTCACTTGTATTGAAGCCAGAGAATTGGAATCAAAAAGCCTAGACTGGATTTTGCAACTTGGTGCCCGGTCAGGATTAGATCACGCAAATAGGGACAAGCAATGTAGAACCTATGTACCTTTTTGGGAACCTGCCAGTTACCTTTGACATGGATTGGCCGCTGTTGGAAATGATACTGGGCTAGATGGACCTTGGTCTAAACCAGTATGGTATTTCTTATGTTCTTATGTTCAGATTGTCTTCGCTTATAGCTAGTATTGTGGTGTCATCAGCATAGCAAAGGTTGTTGATGTGTCTTCCACCAATCTTCACACCTCAACTGTCTTCATACTATCCTGCTTCTCTGATGATTTGTTTTGCATATAAATTAAACAGGTAGGGGGAAAGTATGCAGCCGTGTCAAACACCTTTGCTGATTTTAAACCATTCTGTTTTTCCTACTGTATACATTCAAACTGTTGCTTCTTGATCAATGTAAAGGTTCTGCAAGAGAACTTTCAGGTGTTCTGCTATACGCATGCTTCTTAATATGGCCCAAAGTTTCTCATGGTTTGCAGAATCAAAAGCCTTGCTGTAGTCAGTAAAACACATAACAACAAGAACATGATTCTCACATCTAGCATCTATGCAAAGTCTAAGTACATTACGCCCAATAGAGCATTTTCCATGACAGCAGCAGTACATGCATTACCTGAAAACATTAGATCTATCAAGAACATTAAGGACTTCTGGAAAACATGAAAAGGACATCTATACACAGAATGTTCTGATAATATCACCTAAGGCAACTGTATAATGATGCAACCCCACCATGACACACAACATAAACAAGGCTCAAACAACTTACTCCCTTGGATTGACATTCTGCATATTTGTTAACTTACTTTTCACCTGTTATTTTGCTGTTTAGTATATTGTTAGCATACTGTTCCCTGTAATATTAAGTTATTCTGTTATACTGTTCCAAGTAAATCCTGAGTTGAAATATAAACCACCTTGATTTAAGGATGAAGTGGTATAGAAAACCTGTCAAATAAATAAATATAGATGTCCTTTTGGTATTCTTTTATCCATATGCACCTTTCTGCATCGTTAAACCTGTACACACAGCATTGATAAACTGCTTCAAGGCGGTAATAAACTGGCTCTTGGATCACAACCTATCCATAAACTACAAAAAAAATGAAGTTTTCTACATTAACAGAGATACAATCTTCAATCCGCCCAATCTAGGACATTAAGCTGAAAATTAAGCCACAGGTATGTTTTCTAGGTATAACATTAGACCAGTGATGAACCCTACAACTACACATCAGCATGACCACAAAGTTTTGTATACCATAAAATGAAAATATTACAATAATGTAACAACACTGGAATTAACGGTGTGGAACAAATCTACTTCTGTATCAAAAACCCAATGGATAGTCACAAAACAAATTGCACTATAGTGCTGGAAGATGAGACCCCCAGGCTGGAAGGCACTCAAATGGCTACTGGGGATGAGCTGAAGACTTCTCAGAGTAAAGCCAGCATTTATGATGCGGTTGGATCTGCTGATGTAGCTGCGCATGAAAAGAGAGTAAGAAGTTGCAAAAATATCTTACATATTGGGACATAGAATGTACGAAGCATGAACCAAGGGAAGTTGGAGGTGGTGAAGAATGAAGCTGAACGTGTACAACTTGATCTGTTGGCTGTCAGTGAACTGAAATGGACTGGCTTAGGGCACTTTGCATCTGATGATCATATTGTTTACTAAGCTGGAAACGAAAGACAAAGAAGAAATGGTGCTGCATTTATAGTTAAGAAGAAACTTGAAAGAACTGTAATAAAATACAATGCAGTCAGTGAACGCTTAATTTCTATTTGTCTATGAGGAAAGCCCATCAACACAACTATAATTCAGGTATATGCCCCAACAACATCTACAGAAGAGGAAGACACTGATGAGTTATATGAACAAGTACAAGCTGAAATTGACAGAACATGCAAACAGGATATCCTGATAGTCATGGCTGACCGGAACGCAAAAGTTGGCAACAAAGAAGAAGGCAAAGTGTTTGGAAAATATGGACTTGGCAGCAGAAATGAAGCTGAAGAAAGACTGATAGAATTCTGCAAAACTAATGATCTATTCATCTCAAACACCTTCTTCCAGCAACACAAGCACCGACTGTACACATGGACTTCACCCAATGGATTGTACAGAAATCAAATTGACTACATCTGTGGAAGACAATGATGGAAAAGCTTGATAACATCAAGAAAGACAAAACCTGGAGCTGACTGTGGTACAGATCACCAACTACTAGTATGCAAACTCAAGCTAAAGTTGAAAAAGAGCAAGCCATTAATGAATCTAGCAAAATATGACCTTGAGAATATACCACTGGAATTTAAAAACTGCCTATTGATTTGCTGCTTTTGATGCAAATGACAGAGTTCCAAAAGAGTTATGGGATGACATTAAGAAGGTTGTATTGGAAGAAAGCGATAAGTCTCTACATAAGGTAAAAAATCAAAAATGGCCAAAATGGATGACAGAAGAAACTCTGAAAATTGTCCAGAAATACAGAGAAGCTAAAGCCAGAATGGAAAGAGAGGCAATCACAGAACTCAACAGAGATTTCCAACATGAAGCAAGACAGGACAAGGAAAAGTACTACAATGACACATGCAAGGAAATAGGATCAGAAGCTATTAGAGGAAGAACAAGATCGGCCTTTCTAAAGTTACGAAAGCTAAAGAAAATATTCCAGCCTCGAATTGGAATGCTACAAGATGCTCAAGAATCCATGTTGAATGATGCTGAGAAGATCACGAAAAGGTGGAAAGAATATACAGAGTCATTATACCATAAAGATCAAGTGGACCAAGTGGACCAACAGCCGTTTCAACATACTGTATACATTATGATAGGAACCATTGGTGATGAAAGAAGACGTCAAAGCAGCATTGAAAGCCTTATCAAAGAACAAAGCACTGGGTATTGATGACATTCCCATTGAGTTATTACAGCAATCATATGAAGCTGTTATCATACTTACAAGGCTCTGCCAGGAAATTTGTAAGACAAATTCATGGCCAACTGACTGGAAAAGATCTGTGTTTATGCTAATACTGAAGAAAGGTGACCCGACTGACTGGAAATTATCGCAGTTATCGCACAGTTGCTCTGATCCCACATACCAGCAAGATTCTTCTCAAGATCATTCAGTAGAGACTATAATCATACCTGGAACAAGAACTGCCTGAAGTGCAAGCAGGCTTCAGGAAAGGGAGAGGAATGAGAGACATTATCGCGGATGTGAGATGGATCCTTGAAAAGACAAAAGAATACCAAAAGGATATCTCTATGGGGTATGTTTACTAAACTGTCTTAACGTGCGCTCTCCCACGTTATCGCACGATAAGGAGCCTTATCGCGTGATAATGGCGCCCTATCACGCGATAAGGCACCTTAGCGCACGTTAATGCGCGCTAAGGCGCAAACAAGCGCTGAAGGCGGAGAAAGGCTCCCGGAGGGTGGAGGAAGGCTCCCCAGGGGAGGAGAGAGAGGGTCAATGGGCGGAGAGTGGGAGGGGAGAGGCTCCCTGCACACTAACGCTGTGAAATCCGAGGCTGAAAACTAACGCCAGTGAAACCCTGGCGTTAGAGCTGATTTAAAGGGAAAAGAAACCATTTCCGTCAGCAATGTACAGCAAAACCAGGGACCTACAAAAAAGTGATGTGTGATACATGTGCACGGAACAAAAGGGCAAAGAAATAGTGAAAATGACCAGAAGAAAATGTAAAAAAAACATAACCAAGCTGGGCAATAGTGATATCAATGGGAAACATCAAAAAACACCCCCAAGAAAGCTCCTAAAAAAAGATATTAATTTCTGGAAGGGTCTATGCTCTGTCCCCATACAAGGTGAATGAGCCCACAGTGAAATTGCGCTGATCAGGGTTTTCCTCTCCATTGGACAGGTTTCCTATGGTGTGCACATGTTCCACAACAGCAGGGTGGGCATGTCGGAATGGGCAACTGGATAGATGCTGGAAAAGGGGACACAGAGGGCTGCAGGCGGCACATGCTGTGGTGCAGCTGGGGCACAGTGCGGACTAGGGTAATGCCTAGCTGGCCCATAGGAATGCTGAAACAGTAGAGCAGTCAGACAACAACTGCTGAGGGCCCAACATGGGCAAGAGTGTGCTTCCCACGGTGTCACAGGGAATAGTACCCAGCAGATACCCCCAATGGCACGGAACATTGGCAGGCGGTGCTGGGGGAAAGCGTGGACAGCTATGCAGGCACCCCTACCCTAGAACCCGCACCATAGGCAGCCGCCTACCCGCACACTGGATGGCCTGAGACTGCGCAGCACCAGCACCACCAGCAGAAGGGCATGTCAGCATGGTGGCAGAGGGGTACTGGTGGTGGAGGGGGCAATGGCAGCTGCCCACAGCAGACCATGGCCTAGCCCTGTGTAGGTGGGTGCCGTGCACTGCAACAGACAGGCCCTGTCTGACGAACAGTCATGGAATCCCCAGAGAATACACCATTTCTGTGGCAACAAGGTGCTACAGTTCACTGACTGCATTGTATTTTATTACAGTTCTTTCAAGTTTCTTCTCAAGTTTATCAATGCTGTGTGTACAGGTTTAACAATGCAGAAAGGTGCATAAGGATAAAAGAATACCAAAAGGACATCTATATTTATTTATTTGACAGGTTTTCTATACCACTTCATCCTTAAATCAAGGTGGTTTATATTTCAACTCAGGATTTACATGGAACAGTATAACAGAATAACTTAATATTGCAGGGAACAGTATGCTAACAATATACTAAACAGCAAAATAACAGGTGAAAAGTAAGTTAACAAATATGCAGAATGTCAATACAAGGGAGTAAGTTGTTTGAGCCTTGTTTATGTTGTTGTGCGTCATGGTGGGGTTGCATCATAATACAGTTGCCTTAGGTGATATTATCAAAACATTCTGTTTATACTTTCCCCCTACCTGTTTAATTTATATGCAAAACAAATCATCAGAGAAGCAGGATAGTATGAAGACAGTTGAGGTGTGAAGATTGGTGGAAGACACATCAACAACCTTTGCTATGCTGATGACACCACAATACTAGCTATAAGCGAAGACAATCTGAACATAAGAACATAAGAAATACCATACTGGTTTAGACCAAGGTCCATCTAGCCCAGTATCATTTCCAACAGTGGCCAATCCAGGTCAATGGTAACTGGCAGGTTCCCAAAAAGGTACATAGGTTCTACATTGCTTGTCCCTATTTGCGTAGGGTTGCCAACTGGCCGGTTTTCAGCCGGCCTGGCCGGTTTTTCCACGGCCAGGCCGGCTGCCGGCGCAGAGGCAAAACCGGCCCTTTAAAAGCCGTTTTTTTTGCTCTGGCCGCAAGATCGGGAGCGGCCAGAGCAAAAAAACCGGCTTTTCTCCGCTTCAGAGGGAGCCGGGGAAGCCCGCGCGAGGCCCCGACTCCCTCTGAACAGCCACCAGCATGAAGAGCCTTTACCTTCACGCTGGCGGCTGTTCCTGTGAAGCCGCGAATGCTGGGAAAAGTTAAAGGTTGCCCTTTAACATTTCCCAGCATTCGCGGCTTCACAGGAACAGACGCCAGCGTGAAGGAAAAGGCTCTTCACGCTGGTGGCTGTTCAGAAGGAGCCGGGGCCTCGCGCGGGCTTCCCCGGCTCCCTCTGAAGCCTCAGACAGCCGCGATGCTGGTGGGGGGGGCAAGGACTGCATTGGCTGTGATGGGGGGGACCTGGACTGGAAAAGGGCTAGGGGGGGGGGGACTTGGACTGGAAAAGGGCTAAGGGGGGGACTTGGACTGGAAAAGGGCTAAGGGGGGGGGACTTGGACTGGAAAAGGGCAAAGGGGGGGACTTGGACTGGAAAAGGGCTAAAGGGGGGACTTGGACTGGAAAAGGGCTAAGGGGGGGACATGGACTGGAAAAGGGCTAAGGGGGGGGGACTTGGACTGGAAAAGGGCTAAAGGGGGGGAATTGGACTGGAAAAGGGCTAAGGGGGGGGGACTTGGACTGGCAAAGGGCTAAGGGGGGGACTTGGACTGGAAATAGGCTGTGATGGGGGGGGGACCTGGACTGTAAAAGGGTTATGGGGGGGCGACATGGACTGGAAATGGGTTGTGATGGGGTGGAGGGGACCTGGACCAGAAAAGGGCTATGGGGGGGGGGAAACTTGTACTGGAAATAGGCTGTGATGGGGGGGGGACCTTGACTGTAAAAGGGTTATGGGGGGGGGACATGGACAGGAAAAGGGTAGTGAATGGGTGGAGGGGACCTGGACTGGAAAAGGGCTATGGGGGGGGGGGAACTTGGACTGGAAATGGGCTATGGTGGAGGAAGGGGGATCTTGGACTGGAAATAGGCTGTGATTAGGGGGGCTAGGACTGCAAATGGGCTGTGATGGTGCGGGGGGACTCGGATTGCAAATGGGCTGTGATGGTGCGGGGGGACTCGGACTGCAAAAGGGCTGTGATGGTGGGGGGGGCCTAGGACTGGAAATAGGCTGTGATGGGGGACTTGGACTGGAAATGGGCTGTGATCGGGGGGGGGGGGGGAGCTAGGACTGGAAATGGCCTGTGATGTGAGGGCTAGCACTGGAAATGGGCTGATGAAGAGCCGGAATAGGACTGGAAATGGGCTGATGTGGGGCATGGGAGAATGGGACTAGAAGGGAGTGGATGCTGGGTGGGCCTAGAACTATAAGGGAATTGATTTGGGGGGAGGACTAGAATGGATGGGGAATGAGAATGGAGAGGGGAAAAAATATTTTGTGTGAAAGAAAAGTCTATGATGGGCCGGTATTGGGAGAGTAAGAGGGGCTTGAGAATGGAAGGGTGAAATTTAAACGGATGATAAAGGAATAAGGAAAGAATTGGGGGAAAGAGCAAAAGGGAAACAATCAGTATGTTAAAGCAGAAATAGAGAGAGAATGGAAAACATCTAAAAGAGAAGAAAGGACAAATGGATAGCTCGCAGAAGACACGAAGAAACCAGAAGAAAGTGACTGGAGCAATTGCAACTGAAAAATAAAACGCCCAAACAGAAGGTAGAAAAATACTTTTTATTTTGAATTTATTAACTGGAATATGTCTGGTCTGGGAAGTGTGTATTGCTAACATCTTTGCGTTTTTGTTTAGTGCAAGAGGAAATTACTTTATAGTTTTATTTCTCCAGTGTTGTACATTTCATGTTTGGATTTTGGGGTTCCCAGTTTAATTATTATCTGACCAAGGAAGTTAGCCTACACGTATCCTCGGTAATTTTTGTGGGTGGGGCTGGGGGCGGGGCAGGGGTGGGACTAGGGGCGGAGAATGGGTGGAGCATGGCGAGCCACAGGTGTCGGGTTTTTCTCGGTGAAAAAGTTGGCAACCCTATATTTGCGTGATCTAATCCTGAACGGGCACCAAGTTGCAAAATCCAGTCTTGGCTTTTTGATTCCAATTCTCTGACTTCAATACAAGTGAGGAAGGAATGAATGCACACACACAGACTTATACCTTAACAGTCTGCTTAAGACCTTAAGTGAGAAATTCACAGGCCTGCAAACCTGAGCAGTTTCCTGTAAGCCCTCCTCAGCTAGGCCGTAGCCTTTCTTTTATTAGGAAAAAATGACTACATTGTTCAATTTCATCTTATCACCCTACAGCATGCTTTTGCTTCACTACATTTGTTTATCTACATGATACAGATGAAGCTAAACACTACATGTTACAGGTGAAGCTGTTTCTGCAAAATATACCCTTGGCTTCTATTGCACATATTCTACTAGGCCAGAGATCTCCAGCTCCAGACCTGGAGGCCCCTACTATGCTGTCAGCAAAATTCTCACTCTCTGTATTTCTGAACCTTTCTTCAGTACCCCAGTACCCCACTTTGAGTTCCTTCTACAGTCCTCCTTCTGATTCTGTAAAGAATCACCTCAAAAGAATGATAGCTCAAACATGTTCAAGTCCAGGATAAAGTTTCTGCCACAGTGAGGAATGCCTTCCACTTAACTTTGCAGATGCCCCTTTAGGCGCTGCATCTGGTCCACAGATGAACTTCATCTTGCTGGTTGGGAGAAGTCTTTATAAGTCTTTATACAAGATAGAAAAAGGATTACAATCATCCTGCAAATTAACAAATGCTATGTGATACTTTTTGCTCTTGCTAGGTCCCAATAAGAATGTGTACAGAGTAAGACTCTATGGGGTATGTTTAATAAACTGCGGTAACGGTAAATAACGCGCGTTATGTAATGTTAACGATCGTTAGCGCATCATAACGTGCGTAAAACATCGCAGAAGGTGGAGAGAGGGCAGAGAGAAGGGGTCAGTGGGCGGAGAGTGGGCGGGGAGAGGCTCCCTTCACACTAACGCACTGATCAGAAGAGCTAAATCCCAACGCGAATGAAAACCTGCCGTTAAATGCACATTACAGGGGAGAGAAACCATTTCAGTGTCAGCAATGTACAGCCTAGGCAGGGAAACCAAAAGAAAGTGATAAGTGTGACACATGTGCACAGAACAAAAGGGCACATAAACACTGAAAATGACCTCAATAAACTGGAAAAAAAACATAACCAAGCTGGCCAATAGTGGTATTAATGAGAAACATCAACCCCCCCCCCCCCCCGAGAAAGCTCCATAGAAAAGATATAAATCGTGGAAGGGTCTACAGTCCGTCCCCATACAAGGTGAATGAGCCCACAGTGAAATAGCGCTGCTCAGGGTTTTCCACTCCATCGGACAGAGTTCCTATGGCGTGCACATGTCCCGCAACATCAGGGCGGGCATGTATGAACGGCAACTGGACAGATGCCGGAAAAGGGGATACAGAGGGCCGCAGGCAGCACATGCTGTGGTGCAGCTGGGCCACAGTGCGGACTAGGGTGATGCCTAGCTGGCCCATATGAATGCTGAAACAGCAGAGCAGCTAGACAGCAACTGCTGAAGGCCCAACATGGGCACGACTGTGTTTCCCACAGTGTCACAGGGGATAGTACCCAACAGCTACCCCCAAGGGCACAGAACATTGGCAGGCGGGGCTGGGGGGGAGCGTGGACGTCTATGCAGGCACCCCACCCCAAAACCCGCACCATAGGCAGCCGCCTACCTGCACAATGGATGGCATGAGACTGTGCACCACCAGCACCACCAGCATAAGGCCATGTCAGCAGGGTGGCTGAGGGATACTGGTGCTGGAGGGGGCAGTGGCAGCTGCCCAGAGCAGACCGTGGCCTAGCCCTGTGTAGTTGGGTGCCGTGTACTGCAACAGACTGTCTGACGAACAGTCATGGTTTCATCAAGGAGTGTACTGACTCTGTGACCACAAGGTGGTGCAGTGCACAAAACCAGTGTATTCAGAAGCAGAGGGTCACAGATTCAAGTCCCAGCTGTGGTTCCTGCCAACCCAGTCCCCATATTTTACCCACTACTACAACGTGCTAATACAGACAGCACCTTTATTGCAGATGACGTAAACATGCCCAAGACACCTACATTTTACCCTACAGAGCACGGACACCATAAACATGCACATTACCTAGAGCAGAGTCTCCCAAATGCAGTCCTGGAGGGCCAAACACCATTCCGGTTCCATGCTGCCTCTGATAAAGAAGCCTGTGCTGTATTTCTATGCGCCACCCCCATGGTATGCAGATGTATCTCATGCATATTCATGAGGGACAGCATGAAAACCCGAACAGTGTTTGGCACCACAGGACTGGAGTTGGGAACCTCTGCCATAAAGCAGCAGCCAACAGGGGCAGACACACCCACACCCACAGGCCCCATTATCCAAAGTCTCCTGGAGAGGCAGGACTTTGGGCTCTGCGTGCATCTCCCAATACTAGCACTTGCATACCTTAGTAATGCCACCCTAAACCTGGGAATATGGTACACATCTATCAAAAGGTTGCTATGATTACTGGCAGATAGCAATTCCTAGGTTAAGTACAATTTTCTGAGTGAGCTGCATCATAACAACCTTTCTGATGTCTGTGGAGTGTGCTACAGGTCTTGTGTCTGACAGTGTTTATCAACCTGGGGAGTGACTCCTACAGTATTGCGTACCATAGCCATGCCTGCACTGTGCCCAGGACTGGTGTGGTGGCCTGGGCTGCCCAACACCTCTATAGTTGCACAATGCTGGCATAGGTGTGGGGAGTGTGTGTTTGTCTATCCAGTGTGTGGTGTCTGCCAACACCTTCCTCAGCCCACACTGTTGCCAGTGTAAGCCTGCCAATGTGCATAATGAGGAGAAAGGTACCATGGGTATAGCCCGGACATGGTGGCCTGGCCAGGATGCATCTGCACAGGGCATAGGGCAATGGCTTGGACATTGTAGTGCCTGACAACCACTTGCACAGACAGGGTGGCCACAGCATGTCCTGCTGGGAGGTCACTCTCACCCTGACTGTGCAGTGACCACGGCATGGCTAGGTTCCCCCATAGTGCTTTTCTCATGTGATGTTTTTGGTTCCCTTTTGGGGGTTGAATCAGTGACTTATTTGTTTGGTGTGTATGCTGACACCCAAGTTCTGGGCACATGCATCTTCTCCGGAAACATGCACTATGGACTAGCTAGCAGACTGTCTGCAGCTAGTATGTGTCTGGATGGAACGTTTTGCAGGGTACAGAAGCTGGAGGCTTGCTTCTGGAGAATGGCAGATAGTGGTGGGGGTCAGCTGAGCATTTCCAGGCCTTCTGTCTGCTGTGCCTTATGGATGTGTACAGATCGGTATTGCCTGCCCTGTGTGGTTTCTGTTCCCCAGCAAGAAGGGGGTTGATGGTTCTCTCTACTGCTACTATTGCGGGGAGGTAGAGTGTGGCTCTGTTTGTGGGAGATCCTGTTTTCCCACCCTGAGCCACAGAGAGTGGTTTGGGTGGTGGTACATTCTCCACCTATGGGTCCAAATACCCCCCCTTCACCTACTTCATGTGACCATGGTACCAACACAGAATATGCACTATTTTGGGTGCATCACAGCCTATAAGGGCTAGACATGACTGAGAAATACAGATGTGTCTACAGAAACTACCTATCACACACACTAGCACTGATGGGAACCTGCAGTATAGCCTATTCCAGCCATGCAAGGTGCTGTGGACCTGGTGCTGGGTGCCCCACCTCACCCTCAGGGTGAGCACAGTACCCACACAATGTGACGGTCTGTAGCTACTCTTTGCCAGTAACATACACTGTCAGTACTCCCTACAAGGCTGAAGAGCAATGGGGGTGCACACGATCAGTTCCCCCTACCAGGCCGAGGTGCTGTGGGGTGTATACCCCATCTTGTGATCATCTGTAGACTGCTGATTTGCATGTGCAGTGCATCATGGGTACGGGTGGGTTAACCCTATCCTGATAACCACAGCAGACTGTTTGTGTGGTGACATATGCAGTCCTTCTGTAACCAGCTAGGGGCTCAATAATAGCTGTAGCCGACTGGTTACTCTGCTGCCTGTGGAGCCAGAGATCATGGGTTCAAACCCACAGTGGGGTTTTTTGATAGGGCTATCCAGAGCATTGTCAATTTTTAATGTACATTAGTGCTGCCAGCAAAAACACCCTCAGAGTACTGTAACCATAAGGTGCCTCAGAAGGCGCGTTATAGGGTGCCCTATAAAGCGCCTTCTGAGGCACCTTATGGTTACAGTCCATATAAGGTACCTTATAAGTTGTCCTATGGAGTGCCTTATAGGGTGCCCTATAGGGGACAATATAGGGTGCTGTGGCAGACAGTGCACTTTATAATGTGCCCTATGGAGTGCCTTACAGGGTGCCTTATGTGGCACCTTAGGTTATGGCACGTGAGGGTGTGTTTGCTGGCAGCAATAATTAAAATACAAATAAAATGCCTCAAGAAACACTACTTACATGTCACAGCTGATGTCTCAGCCAGCCTTATGCATTAGGTACACTGGGGGATCAAATTCACAACCCCTGTATCATCAGTCAGTGTATTAACCACTGTACTACACCTCTGTTTCTGTGTTTGCATGTCTGGGCGCCTACTTAAGGTTACCGCGCGTTAATGTGCTTAGCGGCGCTTAGCGGTGCTTAGCCCGTTAATGTGCGCAGCAGCGCGCGTTATCGCGTGATAATCCCATTTTGCTACTTTAAGACTGAAACACCCACTCCTTTTATGGCAGCCTGCACACTATCGCCGGGCGCACATTAAGACGGTTTAGTAAACATACCCCTATGTGTTTTATTGACTACAGCAAGGCTTTTGACTGTGTAACCCTTGAGAAACTCTGGGCCACATTAAGAAGCATGGATATATCAGAACACCTGATCATTCTCTTGCACAATCTTTACATTGATCAAGAAGCAACAGTTTAAACGGAACAAGGAAAAACAAAATGTATTTATTTATTTAAAAGGATTTATATACCACCTTCACCTGTAATCAAGGCGGTATACACTGCAACCAATCAAATTATATTGACATTTGTATGTGCATGCAGTGTTATACAGTGAATGAGTGTGTGTGTAAGTTGGCGTTGATTCGTGGTGGGCTATTTACAGCGTGTGCTACTTTACAATCCTATGTATATGAGTGAGAAAGGAAGGGGGGGGTTGGTATGTAGTCTGGGAGCTGGCGGGCAGAATTATGTGATATCACCATAGTGCTCAATGAAGAGCATTGTCTTGAGCTGTTTCTGAAAGTCCTTGATGTCCTCTGTCGATTGTAGATCATCAGGGAGGGAGTTCCATATTGCAGGTGCCGCCAGCGATAGAGCTCTTCTTGCGGTGTTCTTGCGTACCTTGGTGAAGTCTTTTGTTATATTGATGATGTCAGAGGTGCCTCTCCTCCTTGGTCTTGTGCTGATGTCGGGTTGTATGAGTAGTTGTAGGCTGAGTGCTGAGGTCCGGTGTTTGATTTTGAATATGTTTAAGACTGTCTTATATCTGATGCGGGAGCTGATTGGGAGCCAATGGAGGTGTTTTAGAATGGGGGTGATGTGATCTTGTCTTGATGAGCCAGATATTATGCGTGCTGCTGTGTTTTGAGCCATTTGCAGTGGCCAGAGTGTCTGCTTTGTTATGCCAAGATAGATTGGGTTGCAGAAGTCTAGGATGGGAGTTATTAGTGCTTGACAGACTGTGCGGAAAAGATATTGAGAGAGGAGGGGTTTGAGGCATTGGATTAGTCTCATCCTTGGGTATGAATTTTTGATGGTTCTGCTGATGTGTGACTGTAGGTTTAGTTCTTTGTTGAGAGTCACTCTGAGGTATTTCACTTCCGGTTTTATGGGTATTGTTGTGTTGTTGACCTTGATGGAGGGTGGAGGGACGAAGCTGGTATTTCGGGTGATGAGTAGTGTCTCAGTCTTGTTGTAGTTTATGGTCAGGTTGTTGTCTGGTTTAAAATCAGCAAAGGTGTACAACAAGGCTGCATACTTTCCCCCTACCTGTTTAATTTATATGCAGAGCAATTCATCAGAGAAGCAGGACTGTATGAAGACAACAGAAGTGTGAAGATTGGTGGAAGACTCATGAACAACCTTCGCTATGCTAATGGTACCACATTACTGGCTGAAAGTGAAGACGATTTAAAACATTTGCTTCTCAAGATCAAGTAATATAATCTTAAAATGAGACTATACCTTAATGTTAAGAAGACAAAGATCCTGACAACTGGCAAAATCAATAAGTTCATCATTGATGGAGAAGAAATTGAAATAGTTGACAACTTTAACCTACTTCGATCAACTATCAATAAAGAAGCAACAAGCAGTCAAGAAATCGGATTACGCATTGCTCTTGGTAGAATGGCTATGAAGGACCTAGATAAGATATTCAAGAGCAGAGATGTCTCTCTCCATACAAAGATTAGACTTGGTCAAGCCATGGCATTTTCAATAACATCATATGGATGTCAAAGTTGGACAGTGAAAAAGATAGACAGGAAGAAAATTGATGCCTTTGAATTATGGTACTGGCAATGAATACTGTGTATACCATGGACTGCCCGAAGAACAAACCAGTCGTACTAGAGGAGATCAAACCTAAGCTTTCTTTAGAAAAGACTTTGATTTTCATACTTTAGACATATTCAAAGAGAGAGATCATTAGAGAAAGACATCATGCTTGGCAAGGTAGAAGGTCAACGGAAGCCAGCAATGAGATGGATCGATACAATAACAGCATCTATGGGTGCCAGTCTGTCAACAATGAGCCACCTGACTGAAGAATGAACACAATTTAGGACAACTATCCAGAGGGTCGCCATGAGTCGACACCGACTTGACGGCACTTAACAACAACATTCCAACACCTATGCCCTCTCTTCGATATCTGCAACTTCCAAACAGTTTCCCAGTCCATCATATCTCTACATCTCAACTACTGTAATATTATCTACTGAGGAATACCAAAATATGATATACACCCACTACAAATAGTGCAGAACACAGTCGCCTGCATCCTATGCAGTGCTGCAGTATTTGACCACATAACACCCATACTAAATGAACTACACTGGCTCTTGGTAATAACCCAAGCAAAATATAAAGTGCTGCTCACCATTTTCTTTTTTTTTATGTAATAAATTTTATTGAGTAGATTCAAATAACATACATTCCGACACATCAGACCATAACAATGTAGTACAATCTCTACCCATTTTTACAGCATGGTCAACCATCAAATAAGGAACAAGTCAAAATATCAACCGCTGTTAATCAGCCAGTACACATAACAAAGGGGTATGTTTACTAAAACCCCGGTAATGTGCGCGGCCTGCTAGTCTGCGGGTGCCATATAAGGAGTGGGCGTTTCTTTCTGAAAAAGCAAAACCGGGATTTAAATATGCGCTAAGGTGCGCGGTGCCCATGTGCGCCCCGCACATTAGCGCATGAGAAAGCTGCGCGGGAGGCACAAGCAGCGTGCTGATGTGCAAGCAAAGGCACAGAGCTATAGCACAATGGTTAAGACACTGACCAATGGTGCAGGGGTCAGGGGTTCAATCCCCCACAATGTCCAATGAAGATGGCTGGCTGAGGCATTACTTTAGGAGCCAGTTTAATATTGGGCGGCATAAGGTGGCGCGCTATTGCTTTAGGAGGCATTTTAATATTGGGCGGCATAAGGCGGCGCGCTGATGTGCAAGCACAGGAAAAAAACCACAGCACAATGGTTAAGACACTGACCAATGGTGCAGGGATCAGAGGGTCAATCCCCCACAGTGCCCAATGAACAAGGCTGGCTGAGGCATTACATACTATGGGGAAGATTGCTTTAGGAGGCATTTTATTTTTATTTTAATTATCACTACTAGCAAAGGCACTCTCAAAGCGTGTTAACATAAGGCGCCCCATAAGGCACATTTGAAAGTGCACTGTCCGCCAAGGCACCCTAGAATGTTGCTTATAGGGCGCGTTAAAGGGTGCCGTATGAGGTACCGCAAGGTCAGAGTACTGTTTTTGATGGCAGCACTGTGCAGTTTAAGGAATGAAAAGCATAAGTAGGTGCGCTGATATGCAAGGAGGAGCAGCAGTGGAGCACAATGGTTAAGGCACTGACTGCTGATACAGGGGTCATGAGTTTGCTCCCCAGTGTGCATAATACATAAGGCTGGCTGAGGCATCAGCTTTGCAATGTACATTTTGTTTCTTGCAGCACTTTATTTTTATTTTATTAATTGCTGCCAGCAACCAGGCCCTCACGTGCCGTAATTGAAGGTGCCGTATAAGGCACCTTATAAGGCACTCCATAGGGCACATTATAAAGTGCACTGTCCACCACGGCACCCTAAAATGTCCCCTATAGGGCACCCTATAAGTTGCATCACAGGTTAATGTATAGTGCACCTTATATGGACGGGAACCATAAGGTGCCCTATAGGGCGCCCTATAAAGCGCCCTCAGAGGCACCTTATGGGTATAGTACGCTGAGGGTGTTTTTGCTGGCAGCAAAAATGTACATTAAAAAGAGATAATGCTTTGGGAAGTCTGATCAAATAACCCCACTGTGGGTTTGAACCCATGATTTCTGGTTTCATAAGCAGTGAAGTAACCATTGGGCTACAGCTCTATAGCTGCTATCAAGCCCCTGAATGGCTGTAGAGAGCCTGCACGTCACCACACAGACAGTCTGTTGTGGTCACCAGGATAGGGTTAGCACACCCGTACCCATGATGCACTGCACATGCAAATCAGCTGTCCACAGATGAACACAAGATGGGGTATGCACCCCCACAACACCTCAGCCTGATAGGGGGAACTGACCATGTGCACCCCCACAGCACCTCGGCCTTGTAGGGGGTACAGACCGTGTGTTTTACTGGCACAGAGTAGCTACACACCGTCACATTGTGCGGGTACTGTGCTCACCCTGATGGTGTGGTGAGGCGCCCAGCACAAGGTCCAAAGCACCTTCCATGGCAGAAATAGGCCATGATGCAGGTTTAAAGCAGTGTTAATGTGTGAGTTAGGTAGTTTCTGCAGAAACACTTTGGATATATCAGTCTGTCTCAGTCAGGTATGGACCCCCAGGAGGATTATGTACCATCACTCTCCTCCTCCAGAGCTGAGGGTGGCAAACAGGGTCTACCCATCAACAGATCCACATTCTACTTCCCTGCAATGGTGGCAGTAGAGGGGACCATCAACCCCAATCCTGCTGTGGAAAAGACACCCTTCAGGGAAGTCAATGCAGCTCTGTACATATCCATAACACAATAGCAGACAGACATTAGGCCTGCATATGCTAAGCTGCATATTCTCCTGCAGCAAGCCTTCAGCCACTGCACCCTGCAAGGCACTCCATCAAGACACATACCAGCTGCAAACAGTCTGTTAGTTAGTCCATAGTGCATGTTCCTGGTGGAAATGCATGCACCCAGAACTGGGATGGCAGCACACACAACAAGCAGATAAGTCAGTGACTGGCCCCCAAAAGGAAACCCATAAATATTACATGACAAAAATGCTATATAGCACTATGGGTGTGCCTAGCCATGCTGTCGTCACTGCACAGTCAGGGTGAGAGTGATCTCCCAGCAGGACATACTGAGGTCACCCTGTCTGTGTAGGTGGTGGCCAGGCACTAAAATGTCCCAGTCAGTGCCCTATGCCCTGTGCAGATGCACCCTGGCCAGGCCACCCTGTCTGGGCTATACCCATGGTACCTTGCTCCTCATTATGCACATTGGCAGGCCAATACTGGCAACAGTGCGGGCAGTGTGGGCTGTGGAAGGTGTTTGCAGCCACCACACACTGTATAGACAGACACACACTCTGACACCTATGCCTGCATTGTGCTACTATAGAGGAGTCTATCAACCCTGGCCACCACACTAGTCCTGAGCACAGTCCAGGCATGGACATGGTACGCAATACTGTTGGGGGTCACTCCCCAGGGTGGTAAATACTGTCAGAGACCAGATTTGAAGCACACACCACAGACATCCGAAAGATTGTTATGATGGAGCTCAAACAGCAAACTATGCTTAACGTAGAAATCGCTATCTGGCAGTAATCATAAAAAACGTTTGATAGCTGTGTACCATATACCCAGGTGTAGGGTGGCATTGCTAAGGTATGCAAGTGCTAGTATTGGGGGATGCACGCAGGGCCCAATGTCCTGCCTCTCCAGGAGGCATTGGCTAATGGGGCCTGCGGGTGTGGGTGTGGGTGTGTCTGCCCTTGTTGACTGCTGCTTTACGGCAGAGGTTCCCAACTCCAGTCCTGGTGTGCCAAACACTGTTCGGGTTTTCATGCTGTCCCTCATGAATATGCATGAGCTACATCTGCATACCATGGGGGTGGTGCATAGATATGCAGCACAGGCATCTTTATTAGAGGCAGCATGGAAGCTGAATGGTGTGGGGCCCTCCAGGACTGCATTTGGGAGACTCTGCTCTAGGTAATGCACATTTCTATGATGTTTGTGCTGTGTGGGGTAAAATATAGGTGTCTGACCCATGCTTATGTTTTCAGCAATAAAGGTTCAGTCTTTACTACCATGTTTTCCTCATAGGTAAAATAAAGGGACTGGGTTGGCAGGAGCCCCAGCTGGGATTTGAACCTGTGACCCTCTGGTCCTAAAAGCACTGGCTGTGTTCGCTGCACCACCATCTTAGCAAGACAACAGTGCTTTTCCTGGGGAGTCCATGGCTGTTTGTCAGACAGGGCCTGTCTGTTGGAGTGCACTGCACCCACGTGAAGGGGGCTAGGCCACCGTCTGCTGTGGGCAGCAGCCACTGCCCCCTCTACCAACGGTACCACTCCGCCACCATGCTGACATGGCCTTATATTGGAGACAGCATCACAGCTGAATGATATGTGGCCCTCCAGGACTGCATTTATGGGACTGTGGTCTAGGTAATGTGCATGTTTCTGGTGTCTGTGCTCTGTAGGGTAAAATACAGGTGTTTGGACCATGCTTATGTTCTCTGCAAAAAAGGTTGGTCGTTACTATCACGGTTTAGTGGTGGGTAAAATATGGGGATTGGGTTTGCAGGGGCCCTAGCTGGGACTTGAGCTGCTGACCTTTGGCTCCTGAACACACTGTCTGTGTTCACTGCACCACACTGTGGCCACAGAGATAGTGCAGTCCTTGGAGATAGGATACCTGGCCAAAGAAATCAGAAACCCTGCTCTGCACAATTTCACTGTGGGCTCATTCACCTTGTATGGAGACAAAAGGGCAAATAAACATTTGAAATGGCCTCGAAAAAAAGGGAAATAAAACATAACCAAGCTGGGCAAAAGTGATATCAATGGGCAACAGTAAAAAACACTCCCAGGAAAGCTCCAAAAAAAGAGCTTTTTGAAAGGGTCTAAGGAGCTTAGACCCTTCCAAAAATCATTTCCTTTTTTTGGAGCTTTCCTGGGAGTGTTTTTTATTGTTGCCCATTGATATCACTGTTGCCCAGCTGGATTATCATTTTTTAGAATTTTGGTGTGGTCATTTTTCTATTTTTATTTGCTATTTTGTTCTGTACACATGTATCACACTGCTCACGTTTTGTAGGTTTCCCTGGTTTTGCTGTACATTGCTGACAGAAATGGTTTCTCTTCCCTTTAAATCGGCTCTACCGCAAGGTTTTCACTCGCGGTATTTTTTTAGTTGAATTTCAGCCCCGCTCCTGTGCGGGGAGCCTCTCCCCTCCCACTCTCCACCCATTGACCCCATCCCTCCGCCCCTCGGGAGCCTTCCTCCGCCCTCGGAATGCCTTTCCACGCTTCAATCGCACATCAGCGCGCCGTGCACTTGTGCGGGCCCGTTAGTGCAGCGCACACGTGTGCGGGGCACAAAAAATCACTATTAGCATGCGCTAAGGTACCTTAGCGCATGCTCAAGTGCGCCCCGCACAATTGCGCGGTTTAGTAAACATACCCCAAAGTGTATAGATAGAACCCCATATCAGAAAAACTAACCACCTCCGTACTAAAGCTCCCCCCCAGACATCAGCCTACGTCGGGGATAGGGTAAAGATACAGTATAGTTTCAAACAGGTACAAAAAACAATACAAAAGCAATACAATACAAGTCAATTCAGTTCAAAGCAGTTTAGAACAGAACAAAACCAGACACCTAGCCCTCCCACTTAGATGCATCAGCGGTAGAAATAGTCATGAGGCCAAGGAAATGCAATTACAGTTCCCTTACATTCCCCAATTCTTCATAGCTAACCCCCCCCCCCCCTCGCATCATAGCAACAAAGAGCTGGGAGTGGAAAGGCACACTCAATCCCTTAAGTAGACAGAGGTGTGCAAAAGACTCTGCTCATTTATCCCCCCATCCCCCCCTAATCCCACCCGTTCCTCCCCCCCTTCCCCTCCAACCCCCACCACCCCACCCCCCCCAGCCCTTCTGACCCATCAACCCCACCAAAGAAAGGGAAGGAAGAATAAGAAGAGAATAGAAAAAGTATCAGATCCTAGGAAAGAAACAGTCTAAAGAAAGAAAAAATGCAGTCCATCGAACAGCCCAAGTACCCTGACCCTCAAGTGTCCTCCTGAAACACTAAGCTCCAAAGCTCCTCTTCCAGAAAAGACCGTTCTCGAACCGAAGCCGTCATTTTCTCCAGCCTATACATATCCCAGCATTTAGAGCGCCATTCTATAAGAGACAGTGCCCTACTGCGCTTCCAGAAACGAGCAATCACTGATCTGGCCACTAGTAATAGCGATTGTACCAGTCTCTGAAGAGAACGCGTATAAGGGAATTCCGGAAAAAACCCAATAAACAAAACTCCATGTCAAGGGGGAGAGTAACCTTCAACCTCCCAGTGATATGTCCCATCACCATCCTCCAATAACTCTGAATGTGAGGACACAGCCTCCACATATGATCAAAAGTCCCACGGCAGCCACACAATCGCCAACAAAGAGGGTCATCAGCTCTTTTCCATTGAAAAAGATCAAATGGTGTTATAGATAAACGATAAAGTATCCAAAGCTGTGTATGAATTAACCCCAACGATATGGAACATGAATGTGAATAAGAATAAACTTCCGAGCCAGAACTCCTGCTCCTTCCCTGGCAAAGCTGTCTCCCATCTTTGCTGAGGAAGTTTCAAAGTAGGAAGGACATGTGAGTCATCCGCTATATGCCTATACAGCCGAGCAATAAACACGGTGACACATCCTAGGCACATAAAGGTCGTGCTCCCAACATCTAGGGCTCCTAGATAGATCATCTACTGAAAATTGGGTACTCAAACAATGAGATATTTGCAGATATTGAAACGGAGAGAGTTGAAAACCCAGACGCTCCTCTAGCCCCCACTTAGGTGCTGGACGCAAGTTCTCATATAAGGAGGAAAGTCTCTTCAATAGAAAATCCGAATTTAATCCTTTATTCATATTTCGGATAAACCCCAAAGCCCCCAAAATGGTAAAGGGCGAGTGGGAAGCAGATAACCCCATCTGCTTACAAATCCTCCTCCACACCTCCCAACAAGGGCCAAGAAACACATGTGCCTTCACCTAAATTACCTCTTGTGGGTCGCTAAGAAAGGGTATAGCTACCAACGGAATCGGGCTTAACCAGTCCTTTTCTAATGAAGCCCATTCTGCCCCTGGGTGAATTCTCCACAACAATAATGATCTCAGACAGATACAAGAGTAATACAGCTCCGGATCAGAAAGACCCATCCCACCAGACCCTTTTGGAAGTGTGAGTATCCACCAGCTTAGCAAAGGACGTCTCCCCATCCATAAAAATCGTGTTAAGGCCTGACAAAGGATCCTAAAAAACTTGCCCGGAAGAGCAATAGGCAACTGCATAAACAGAAAAAGTAACTTTGGTAGGACCAACATCTTATAAGTGTTAATATGGCCTAACCACGAAACCGAACAAGGACTCCAGCGTTCCATATCCACCTTGATCGATTTCAGAAGGGGAATATAATTCAGACTATACAGCCTCGATATATCCCGATGAATTACAATACCCAGGTACTTAAAATAGTCCACCATCGGGAAATTACCCGCATTATAGTGAACTTCGGTGGAGGAGCGGGACAAACAACGAAGTAGGGTGGACTTCTGTCTGTTGATAGTAAAACCGGAGACCAAAGAGAAGCGTTCTAAGATACGTAGCACAATAGGTAAAGATCTAGAGGGCTCATTCATCCAGCTGGAATGTAGCCGACAATTCTTAAGACTCGGCAGCTGAGGATTCCCTCCAAGAGCTCCACAGAAGGAAACAGAATTTTACCTCATCTGCTAGGAGGCTGAGAGAGATCTGACGAGATCCCCTTATATATTTAACATAGTGCTTTTAATAAAAGCGTTTTCAAACTGAGACATCATTTCTGGAACCCAGATGACAGGGAATTGCAGGGAAAAGTTAAGGAGCCTCAAGTATTCGTGGCCATCTTGGCTGGGCTCACGCGCGCCCCTGCTCACCATTTTCAAGATAACCCACAACCTATCCCCAGAATACTTCCAGTCTTTCATGTGCCTAACACCAAGCAATCAAGCCAGAAGACCGAACACACAAAACACACTTATTACTCTAACCCACAAGGCTAGAAGCAGCCAAATCGTCTGTAACTGAGCTTTCTCATTCTAGGCATCCACACTCTGGAACACACTCCCACAGAAATAGCTGATTTTCACAGGAGACTCAAAACACACCTATTATCTGAATTCTTTGGAAGTGAAACATATAATAACACTCATGGTTTGAATCATATTTAAAGGATATAATACAAGAAGTTAGAATTAATCAACAAACTTCCTCACCTTTCCATCAAGATCTAGGCCTCCCCCAGGGGTCTGCCCTATCAGCCCTCTTATTTAATATCTATCTGTCGCCTATTTGCTCTATTCTTAAAAAGCACTGTGTAAATTACCATATTTACGCGGATGATATCAAGCTTTATTTTCCATTCAAATTACCAAACTCTCCGATTCAATGGATCTCAAATTGCTTTAAAGACATCTCACTCTGGCTAAAAATGCATAACCTACTAATCAATTTTACAAAAACTGAGGCATTATTTGTCACCAGAAACCAAAGTTTCGTACCTCTATCTGAAATTCAGCTCCAAGACTCTACCATTTCAGTAAAGAGTGAAGTAAAATATTCAAGGGTTATTCCAGACGAGGCCCTCTGTATGGAATCCCACATAAAGAATACTGCCAAAAAAATTCACTATAAACTTAAACTTTTAAAACAGCTCCGTCCTTTGATTCACACCCAAGACTACAGATCTGTAATACAAGCAATTATTACACCTCACATTGATTTTGCCAACTCCATTCTCCATGGAGTATCCAAACAAGCCCTCAGAAGGCTGCAATTTGCTCAAAATGTGGCCGCAAGATCAATTATGAATGTAAGCATCATTAAACATATAACACCCATTCTATATGGATTACATTGGCAACCCATCCACTGCCGAATACACTATAAAATCTTAGTGACTACATTCAAGATAATTAATAACTTGGCACCTCCTACTATTAGCTCCTTAATTCATATGGATACAACTAACTGAAAACAAAGAAACAAATATAAAAATAAATTAATAACCCCACTTGACTTTAGAAAAGACAAAAAGCTAGCCAACAATAAAGCTTTCTCACACTTTGCTCCTATACTATGGACTGAATTACCTGATGACCTCAGAGAAGTTAATGACCTTCATGCATTCTGTATAAACTTAAAAAAAGGCCTCTTTGCTACCTACTATGGTTCAGAACCTACAGTAACTCATAAGAACATACGAACATAAGCTTTGCCATAATGGGTCAGACCAAGGTCCATCAAGCCCAGTATTCTGTTTCCAACAGTGGCCAATCTAGGTCATACGTACCTAGCAGTTTCCCCAAGGGACACAGGTTCCACAATGCTTGTATTGGTTCAAGCAGTGATATCCTGGGTCCCTTCTTAATAATGGTTTATGGACCTTTCCTCCAGGAACTTGTCCAAACCTTTTTTAAACCCAGCTACACTAACAGCCTTTACTACATCCTCCGGTAACAAATTCCAGAGTTTGATTACACGTTGAGTGAAAAAATATTTTCTTTTATTAGTCTTAAATGGTTTACCCTGTAGCTTCATTTCATGTCCCCTAGTCTTTTTATATTCTGAAAAGGTAAACAATCGATCTACGTTTACCCGTTCCACTCCGTTCATTAATTTATAATCTCTTTTCCAGGTTAAAGAGCCCCAACCTTTTTAGCCTTTCTTCATAGGAGTATCCTTCCATCCCCTTTACCATTTTTGTGGCTCTTCTCTGAACCTTTTCTAAAATCGCTACATCCTTTTTAAGATACGGCCACCAGAATTGCACACAATATTCAAGGTGCGGTCTCACCATGGAACGATATAGAGGCATTATAATATCTTTTTTTTTATTTTCCATTCCTTTCCTTATCATACCTAGCATTCTATTTGCTCTCCTGGCCGCTGCTGCACACTGGGCCGAGGGTTTTAACATGGTATCCACAATGATGCCTAAATCTTTTTCCTGGGTGGTGGTTCCTAATGTGGAACCTTGCATCGTGTAACCATAGTTTGGGTTGTTCTTCCCTAGGTGCATAACCTTGCACTTGTCCACATTAAATTTCATCTGCCATTTTGATGCCCAGTCTTCCAATTTATCAAGATCTTCTTGCAATTTTCCACAATCCTCTTGGGTTTTAAAAACTTTAAATAGTTTTGTGTCATCTGCAAATTTGATAACCTCACTCGTTATTCCACTTTCCAGGTCATTTATGAATATGTCAAAAAGCAGCGGACCCAGCACAGATCCCTGGGGTACACCACTATTCACCTTTCTCCATTGGGAAAATTGGTCATTTAGCCCTACCCTCTGCTTTCTATCTTTTAACCAGTTCCTGATCCACAATAGTACACTGCCTCCTATCCCATGACTCTTTAGTTTTGCCAAAAGTCTCTGATAAGGGACCTTGTCAAAGGCTTTCTGAAAGTCCAGATACACAATATCAACCGACTCACCTTTGTCCACCTGATTATTCACTCCTTCAAAGAAACATAACAGATTAGTAAGACAAGATCTTCCTTGTCTAAAGCCATGTTGGCTGTCTCCCATTATGTCATGACTATCTACATGCTGAGTAATTTTATTCTTTATGATGGTTTCTACCATTTTTCCCGGTACTGATGTCAGGCTCACCGGTCTGTAATTTCCCGGATCACCCCTGGAACCCTTTTTAAAAATTGGTGTTACATTGGCGATCCTCCAATCTTCAGTTATTAGAGATGATTTTAATGATAGTTCACAGATTACTAATAGCAGGTCTGCAATCTCGTATTTCAGTTCTTTCAACACCCTTGGATGTATACCATCCGGCCCAGGTGATTTGCTACTCTTCAGTTTATCTAATAGTTGTAATACATCTTCCCGATGTATCGATATTTCCTTCAATTCTTCCGCACCTTTAAATACCACTTCAGTCATGGGTAACATCCCTACATCTTCCTCAGTAAAGACTGAAGCAAATAATTCATTCAATCTCTCCGCTATCGCCTTGTCGCCTCTTAGTGCTCCTTTAACCCCTTTATCATCTAATGGACCAACTGACTCTCTCACAGGTTTTTTGCTACGAATGTACTTGAAAAGGTGTTTACTTCGCGTTTTTGCTTCCGCAGCAAGCTTCTTCTCAAATTCTCCCTTTGCCTGCCTTATCAATGCCTTGCGTTTGACTTGCCAGTGCTTGTGCTGTTTCCAGGTTTCGTCGTTTGGCTCTTTTTTCCATTTCCTGAAAGATGCTTTTTTGGCAACAACAGCCTCTATGACCTCACCTTTAAACCATGCTGGCAGTTTTTTGGACTTCCTTCCACTTTTCTTAAAGCGTGGAATACAGCTGGTCTGGGCTTCCAAGATAGTATTTTTCAACAACAGCCAAGCCTGATGTACGTCTTTAACCTTTGCAACTGCTCCTTTTAGTTTTTTCTTAACTGTTTTCCTCATTTTATCATAGTCTCCCTTTCGAAAGTTAAAAGTTAGTACTGTGGATTTCCTTGCTATCCCTCCTCCACTAATTAAATCAAAGGCGATCATGCTATGATCACTATTGCCAAGTGGCCCCAACACCCTTATCTCTTGCACTAGATCTGGTGTTCCACTAAGTACTAGGTCTAATATGGCTTCCCCTCTGGTCGGTTCATGAACCAGCTGCTCCAAGAAGCAGTCATTTATTTCATCTAGGAACTTTATCTCCCTAGCATGTCCTGACGTGACACTGACCCAGTCGATACCGGGGTAATTGAAATCACCCATTATTATTACTGCGCTGTAACGTTTGTTAGCTTCCTTGATTTCTTTGAGCATTTCATCATCCATTTGGTCATTCTGGCCAGGTGCTCGATAGTACACCCCCACTGCCATTGCCTTCCCCCTTTTATATGGAATTTCAATCCATATAGATTCTACAACAGATTTTGTTTCCTGCAAAACTTTAATCCTTTCTGAGTCAATGCCCTCTCTAGCATAGAGCGCAACCCCTCCACCAATTTGATCAGCTCTATCATTACGATATAGTTTGTACCCAGGTATCACAGAGTCCCACTGGTTGTCCTCCTTCCACCATGTCTCTGATATTCCAATCATATCTAACCTTTCATTTACTGCTATATATTCTAACTCTCCAATCTTATTCTTTAGACTTCTAGCATTTGCATACAAGCATTTTAGAGAATGTATTTTATTCATGTTAATTTGGCTATTGTTAGACATGGGTAAATTGGGATCTTTAAGCTCTGTCTGCTCCATACTTGAGGACATTTGGGCTACTTTACTCTTTTGTGGAACCTCTCTGCTTTTGGTAGCATCCTTCAAGGATACATTCTTCCGAACCATCCGCTCTTGGGCGACTGTCGGCTTTCCCCTAATATCTAGTTTAAAAGCTGCTCTATCTCCTTTTTAAAGGTTAATGCCAGCAGCCTGGTTCCATCCCGGTTAAGATGAAGCCCATCCCTTCGGAAGAGCCCCTCCTTTCCCCAGAATGTTCCCCAGTTCCTAACAAATCCAAACCCCTCATCTCTGCACCATTGTCTCATCCACGCATTGAGACTCCGGAGCTCTGCCTGCCTTTTGGGTCCTGCGCGTGGAACAGGAAGCATTTCGGAGATGCTACCATGGAAGTTCTGGATTTCAACTTCCTACCTAAAAGCCTAAATTTTGCCTCCAGAACCTCCCTACCACATTTTCCTATGTCATTGGTACCGACATGTACCAAGACAGCAGACTCCTCCCCAGCACTATCTAAGACCTTATCTAGGTGGCGCGTGAGGTCCGCTACCTTCGCACCAGGCAGGCATGTTACCAGGCGATTCTCACGTCCACCAGCCACCCAGCTATCTACATGCCTAATGATCGAATCACCAACTATAACGGCTGTCCTAACCCTTCCCTCATGGGCACATGGCACTGGAGAAACTTCCTCGGTGCGAGAGGGTTTTACATCACCTGGAGGACAGGTCCTAGTTACAGGATCACTTCCTGCCACACCATGGTGATGCTCTCCTGTCACGTGACCTCTCTCCTCCATGGCAACAGGGGTGCTGCCAGACTGGAGGTGGGACTTCAGGACTATATCCCTGTAGGTCTCGTCTATGTACCTCTCTGTCTGTCTTATGTTTTCCAAGTCTGCTACTTTAGCCTCTAGAGAACGGACTTGTTCCCTGAGAGAAAAGAGCTCCTTGCACCTAGTGCACACGTAAGACCTCTCACCAACTGGGAGAAAATCATACATGTGACACTCAATGCAAAAGACTGGAAAGCCCCCATCCCGCTGCTGGACTGCTGTCTGCATCTTAGTTTTAAGTTTGTGTCTAGATCTTTAAGTTCTTACTTACTAGGGGTTGCTATGGGTATTTATACCAATAAAACTATACCTAATACGTTTAATATACCTTGTTCACCTGAAGCTTAATTAATCTCTGGTCCTTAGTGTATGACTGATTTGGGTAATGAGCTTCACCTGAAAGCACCTCCTGTGTTTTAAGATGTGTAAGTACCTATAAAGCTATGATTATCCCAGGGGAGGGTGGGTGTGGGGAGGGAGGGAGGGAAATAACACTTATTAAAAGAGTGCTGCTACACAGTACCCTGTCTTGTGCTGCTGAGGTAAGCTAAATTCTGATTTGATTTAAATTATAGCTCTTAGCTGCTGCTAGGCTCTAACTTCTTATGAAATTTAAACTACAAGCTCTCTGCTGGGTACTAAATTTAACCAGAAAGCTCTCTTCTGTGTGTTAAATTTAAACTAAAAGTACTTTGCTGTTACTTGGCCCTGAGTGACTATTAAATTTAAACTACAAGCTCTCTGCTGGGTATGAAATGTAACCAGAAAGCTCTACTCTGTGTTTTAAATTCAAACTTTAATTGCTGCTACTAGGCCCTAACTGATCCAACAAAAAACAGTGGGTTCGCAGATTAAGTAGCTTTAATACAAAGAATTCTTTTTAGAAAATTACCAGAAGTATATACTCACAGTTGCAGATTTCTCTCCAGAAGTAACAGTCCTCCTTTCTAGTCCTTCAAGACTCCCCTGATCACACTCCAGCTAAGTCTAACTCCCCAATGCATACAGTACTTACATCCCACAACCAGAGTAACCTCTCACCAATGCAAATTCACACTGACCCAAACTCTAATTTAAACATCACAAACATAATCCTGACCACACAGCTCCTCTAGAGCTTCTGGTTCACCCTAATTGTAAATAGCTTGTAATGATTTATTGTTACTAGTACTCATTTATTTTATGTATATAGTTTGAGTTCTATGTATTGAATATGCTTTTACTGCATTTCAAAATCTGTTATTTGTAAACCGCGCTTGATCTTGGGAAAGCACGGTATAAAAATGTTTATTAGATAAATAAATGCAAGCTCAAATGAGGTTATTATGTTCTCCTTTTAATTCTGTCCTCCCACCCTGTTGATAGCTCTCCTTCACCCAAGTTACAACTCTGTTACATATATTGCAAAAGTTGAATGTATTATGTTCTTTGAAAACTTTGTAAGTTAAATTTTTCTTTAAACTGCTCTGACTCTAAGGAGTATGTTTACTAAACCCTCTTAATGTGCGCCCAGCGTTAGTGTGCAGGATGCCATATAAGGAGTGGGCGTTTCAGTTTAAAGTAGCAAAACGGTTTCTCAATCATCCTTGCCAGGGGGCTTGGCTGCAATTTTTTCCCCTGAATTTGTTGCCCTGATTCAGCAGGCATTCGGAAGCCCGCAGGGAAGGCCTGCAGCTACTACCGCTGCGGCGGTTCCGGGGGAAAAGAGGCTCGGCACGCCTCTGGACTCGGCGGCCTCGGGGCTGCTTCCAAAGAAGATCAGAGGGGAGAAAGAGCAGTTGGAGCCTTCCGTGGTGCCGGAGGGGGTTCACTCCAAAGGGGGAGAGCCGGATCTGGATTTAGATGATGATGATGTGGAGGAAGGAGAGATTACTGAGCGAGAGGATCAGGCTAGAGTGGTGCACGTACTCCGTAGGGACGAATTGCCCGCGCTCATATCAGAGACCCTCAAGGCTCTGAATATGCCGGCGATGGAGCCGGCGGAGGATTTGACCCTGGAAGACCCATTACTACAGGCCTTTCAGAAGACTTAAAGAGCCTTTCAAGTCCACAGGGTAGTGTGAGAGATGATTCAGGAGGAGTGGGACATGCCCGAAGCGGCCCTTAAAGGGGCAATGGTTATGTCTCGTCTTTACCCACTAGTGGACCAGGATCAAGAGTTGTTTAAAGCTCCAAGAGTCGATGCAGCGGTCTCGGCGGTTGCTAAGAAAACTACCAATCCTGTGGAAGGAGGTGTGACCCTCATGGACGCTCAGGACAGAAAACTTGAAGTCTTATTGAAGCAAGTGTTTGATGTGAATGTGCTGTCCTTATAGGCTTCTATTTGTGGAGCTTGGGTGGCGAGAGCATGTCTTCGGTGGTCGCAGAGGATTCAAGGGGATGAAGGAGCGACCGAGGAAGTATCCAGATTGGAGATGGGAGCCGCCTATTTGGCGGATGTCCACTATGATCTTATATGAGGCTTGGCAAAGAGCATGGTCTTGGTGGTAGCGGCTCGGCTTTATCTTTGGCTGCGCAATTGGGCGGCAGATGGGTCTTCCAAAGCCCAGTTGAGTAAACTCCCCTTTAGAGGTAAGCTACTCTTTGGGGAAGACTTGGACAAGCTGGTGAAGGACTTGGGGGAGTCCAAAGGCGGTAGGCTACCGGAGGAAAAGCAGAAGCAGGGGTGGCCAACTCCACCACCTAAAGGGCAACTGAGGGAGTTTCATCGCTTTTGTTCCCCGAGGTTCGGGCAAGCCCAAAGAGGTCGTTTTCCCTATAGGCCCCAAGGTTTTCGAGAGTTTCAAGGAGCAAGTAGGGGTTTTGCGACCGCTTCCTCCTCGAATCTTCAAAAGTCACAATGAAGTCAGGGGGACCCAGGGGTATTTGTGCCCGTGGGAGGTCGGCTACAGGACTTTTATCCTGCCTGGGTCCAAATTATGTTCGACCAGTGGATGTTGGAGGTCATTCAAGAAGGTTATGCATTGGAGATGCACCGTCCGGTGCTGGATTCTTTCGTACAGTCGCCCTGCAAGACACGTCTCAAGTGCGATGCAGTGCGACAGACGGTGCAGAGGCTGATGGCTCTCAAGGCCATAATACCGGTGCCTGCGGACCAATGCAGCAGCAGTCATTACTCCATATACTTCGTGGTTCCAAAGAAGGATGGGACCTTTCGACCTATATTGTATCTCAAGCGAGTAAATCGCTGCCTTTGGGTGTCTCACTTTCATATGGAGACTCTAAGGTCAGTAATAGTGGTGGTACGGGCAGGTGAGTTTCTTACGTCCCTAGACCTCTCCGAGGCATACCTGCACATTCCAATCTGTCAGGAACATCAAAAATATCTCAGGTTTGCGGTGACGATGGGGCATTTCCAGTTTCAGGCCTTGCCATTTGGTCTTGCAACGGCGCCTCGGACGTTCATCAAGGTGATGGTGGCCGTAGCGGTGTCATTGCTGAAAGAAGGGGTGCTGGTGTATCCTTATCTGGACGATTGGTTGATCAGAGCAAAGTCTAGGGCAGAGAGTGAGACGACTACGGCCAAAGTGGTGGCATTTCTGCAAGACCTAGGTTGGGTAGTCAATCAGGAAAAGAGCCAGTTAGCTCCGTCACAGGAGCTGGAATATCTGGGAGCAAAGTTCGATATGAGAGTGGGACAAATCTTTCTGCCTCAGCAGCAAGCACAAGCGTTGAGGGATTTAGTCAGAGAATTTCTCAACAGATCATGCCCAATGGCATGGCATTATCTGCAGTTGCTCGGGACCATGGCCGTGACTCTCGAGTTGTTTCCTTGGGCACGGGCGCATATGAGACCGTTGCAACATGCCTTGCTCAGACGGTGGTCGCACCAGAGGGATCGGTTATCACAGAAGCTGCCCTGTCCGCCAGAGACGCGGTGGGCGCTATGGTGGTGGCTGCATCTGGGGTGCCTAGAGAAAGGGATGCCCTTGGAAGCCCCCGTATGGATTCCTCTGATGACAGATGCCAGTTTGGTAGGCTGGGGGGCCCACTGTCAATGTCGGTTTGCTCAGGGTCAGTGGACCGAGCTGGAAAGGAGTTGGTCGATCATCAGATTGGAGTTACGCGCAGTAACGTAGGCGCTGAGGGAGTTTCAGCCCTATCTCCGAGGAAAGACCATCTGGGTGTTTTCTGACAATGCGACAGCAGTTGCTTACATCAATCGTCAGGGAGGCACCAGCAGTGTCGCGCTGGAGGAGGAAGCTGAGGGGCTGCTTGAGTGGGCTGAGGCGCATCTGGTAGCTCTGTCGACAGCGCACGTAGCAGAAGTGGACAATGTGGAAGCTGTTTTTTTCAGTCGCATAAGAGTGGATCCAGGAGAGTGGAACCTTAGTATTATAATGGGTACACTACTCTTCAAACTGATTGACAGCTGAGATAAGGATGGCAGGAGCCAATAAGCGCTTACTTCTGGTGCATGTCCTCCCTCAGGCCACGCCCCCTTAGAAGTGAATGGTGAGTTAGCCCCGCCCATCCACACCCCAAGGCGAAGCCACACCTACCCACTTTGGCACGCCTACACCCCACACCCAAGGATGGCATCAGTCAATCAGCGCCCACTTCCGGGTTTGTGCCACACCCACACCCCACCCCACAATGTTGACATTAGCCAATCATGGCCACTTCCGGTTGTGTGCCACACACATGCCCTCCCACCCTCAACCATGCCCCAGCCTACATCATTGGAAATGACATCACTGGAAACAGTGTGTCATTGGAAATGGACACTGCCCATTTCCGATGACATCAGCTGAAGCATAGTGACTGACTCCAGAAATGTGTTTTGCTTCTGGTTAATGCTGACATCTGCAAAAGCAGGAACCCTGGAAAATAAAACAAAAAATGCTTTCTCTCCCCCCTTCCCCAGTTCTTTTTTCTCACAAAGCAGTGCAATGCTTTTATGTGTATTGCAGGCTATTTAGAACTGATTGAAAAAAATAACCCTTTGGTAGCAGCAGCAGGAACAATGCATTTGGTATACAGGCTTTTCGCAGAGACACAGCACTTGGGTATACAGGCTTTTCACAGAACATAAGAACATAAGATATGTCATAATGGGTCAGACCAAGGTCCATCAAGCCCAGTATTCTGTTTCCAACAGTGGCCAATCTAGGTCATATGTACCTAGCAGTTTCCCCAAGGGACACAGGTTCCACAATGCTTGTATTGGTTCAAGCATTGATATCCTGGGTCCCTTCTTAATAATGGTTTATGGACCTTTCCTCCAGGAATTTGTCCAAACCTTTTTTAAATCCAGCTACATTAATAGCCTTTACTACATCCTCTGGTAACAAATTCCAGAGTTTGATTACACGTTGAGTGAAAAAATATTTTATTTTATTAGTCTTAAATAGTTTACCCTGTAGCTTCATTGCATAGCTTTTCGCAGAGACACAGCCCTTGGTATGGAAGCTTTTCTTTCCAAAATGTTAAACTGCAATTAACACTTCTTTGTTAGAGAAACCAGACCTCTCCATGTGATAGAATTTTGCTTTTAAGATCTCACTGTTAGAGAGAAGCATTCTGGCAGTCCTGTAGTTCAGACTGAAATACAGAGAGAGAGAGACCTGAGTTCAAATCCCACAACAGCTATTTTTTAGTGGCTTTGAAAAAAAAAAACAATACAGAGAAACAAGTCGGAGCATGCTTCTAGAATATGGTATCACGTGATTGGCCGAAACAAGAGACTTGTTCTGAGCATGCTCCAGGTCTTCTGAGCATGCTCTTGGTGTAAGGCTGTGTGTCCTGTGTGGGGAAAATTCTAACACAGAGATTCAAAAAGAAAAAATGGCTCTTTTTGGAACACCAAGCAGAATTTCCAACAGGGTGAATAAGAACTAGGATCAGCAGAGGTAAGAGAAGTCTTTTTTTTTTTTGTAGAAAAGTGTTATAGAAGAGGCAGTTCAATTCACACTGACCTTGTTTTGCTTTTGTAGGGAAGTAACGAATCTCCGCTCCTATGTTATGCATAGAGACTGTGCAGCTTGTCTTCTACATGCTCCAGGGCAAAAACATCTTGATTGCCTGAGATGGGGGCACAAGGAAATACAACAGAAAATCCATAAAACTTATAACAGGTTGTGTCTAGGACCTATTGTAAATGTTGCCATGATTGTTGATCATAAAATAAAAGCAACTGACCTAGGGGTATGTTTACTAAACCTTCTTAACGTGCGCGCTGTGCAATTATTGTGCGCTAAGGTACCTTAGCGCATGATAATGGCGCTTTACGGGGCACAAAGGTGCCTTAGCGCGCGCTAACACGCGCAGCGGCGCAAATGAGCACTGAAGGCGGGGAAAGGCTCCCGGAGGGCGGAGGAAGGCTCCCCAGGGGCGGAGAGAAGGGGTCAAAGGGTGGAGAGTGGGAGGGGAGAGGCTCCCCGCACACTAACAATGTGAAATCCGAGGCCAAAACTAACACAAGTGAAAACCTCACGTTAGAGCTGATTTAAAGGGAAAAGAAACCATTTCTGTCAGCAATGTACAGGAAAATCAGGGAAACCTACAAAAAAGTGATAAGTGTGATACATGTGCACGGAACAAAAGAGCAAATAAACATTGAAAATGACCCCAACAAAATAAAGAAAAATCATAATCAAGCTGGGCAATAGTGATAGTAATGGGAAACATCAAAAAACACTCCCAAGAAAGCCCCAAAAAATAAATATGAATTTTGGAAGGGTCTACGCTCCGTCCCCATACAAGGTGAATGATCCCACAGTGAAATAGCACTGATCAGGGTTTTCCTCTCCATTGGACAGGTTTCCTATGGCATGCACATGTTCCACAACAGCAGGGCGGGCATGTCGGAATGGGCAACTGGACAGATGCTGGGAAAGGGGATACAGAGGGCTGCAGGCGGCACATGCTGTGGTGAAGCTGGGGCACAGTGCGGACTAGGCAGATGCCTAGGTGGCACTTAGGAATGCTGAAACTGAACAGCAGCCAGACAGCAACTGATGAGGGCCCAACATGGGCACGAGAGTGTTTATCACAGTGTCACATGGGATAGTACCCAGCAGGTACCTCCAAGGGCACAGAACATTGGTAGGTGGTGTTGGGGGGAAGCGTGGACGCCTATGCAGGCACCCCTACCCCAGAACACGCACCATAGGCAGCCGCCTACCTGCAGACTGGATGGCTTGAGACTGCACACCACCAGCAGAAGGGCAGGTCAGCATGGTGGCAGAGGGGTACTGGTGGTGGAGGGGGGCAGTGGCAGCTGCCCAGAGCAGACCATGGCCTAGCCCTGTGTAGGTGGGTGCCATGCACTGCAACAGACAGGCCCTGCCGGACAAACAGTCATGGTATCACCATAGAATGCACTGTCTCTGTGGCACCACGGTGGTGCAGTGCACACAACCAGTGTGTTTGGAGGCAGAAAGTCACAGGTTCAAGTCCCAGCTATGGTGCCTGCCAACCCAGTCCCCATATTTTACCCACTACTACAATGTGCTAATACAGACAGAACCTTTATTGCAGATGACGTAAACATGCCCAAAACACCTACATTTTACCCTACAGAGCACAGACCCCATAAACAGGCGCATTACCTACAGCAGAGTCTCCCAAATGCAGTCCTGGAGGGCCAAACACCATTCAGGTTCCATGCTGCCTCTAATAAAAATGTTTGTGCTGCATATCTATGCACCACCCCCATGGTATGCAGATGTATCTCATGCATATTCATGAGGGACAGCATGAAAACCCGAACAGTGTTTGGCACACCAGGACTGGAGTTGGGAACCTCTGCCGTAAAGCAGCAGCCAACAGGGGCAGACACACCCACATCCACAGGCTCCATTAGCCAATGCCCCCTGGAGAGGCAGGACATTGGGCACTGCGTGCATCTCCCAATAATAGCACTTGCATACCTTAGCAATGCCACCCTACACCTGGGAATACGGTACACAGCTATCAAAAGGTTGCTATGATTACTGGCAGATAGCAATTCCTACGTTAAGCACAGTTTGCTGATTGAGCTCCATCTTAGCAACCTTTCTGCTGTCTGTGGAGTGTGCTTCAGGTCTGGTCTCTGACAGTGTTTACCACCCTGGGGAGTGACCCCCAACAGTTTTGCGTACCATATCCATGCCTGCACTGTGCCCAGGACTGGTGTGGTGGCCAGGGCTGCTAAACACCTCTATAGTAGCACAATGCTGGCATAGGTGTGGGAGTGTGTGTCTGTCTATCCAGTGTGTGGTGGCTGCAAACACCCTCCACAGCCCACACTGCCAGCACTGTTGCCAGTATTGGCCTGCCAATGTGCATAATGAGGAGCAAGGTACCATGGGTATAGCCCAGACAGGGTGGCCTGGCCAGGATGCATCTGCACAGGGCATAGGGCAATGGCTGGGACATTGTAGTGCCTGACCACCACCTGCACTGACAGGGTGGCCACAGTATGTCCTGCTGGGAGTTCACTCTCACTCTGACTGAGCAGTGACCACGGCATGGCTAGGTTCCCCCATAGTGCCCTATAATGCTTTTTTCATGTGATATTTCTGGGTTCCCTTTTGGGGTCCAATCACTGACTTATCTGCCTGGTGTGTATGCATCTCCTCCAGCAACATGCCCTATGGACTAGCTATCAGACTATTTGCAGCTAGTATGTGTCTTGCTGGAATATCTTGCAGGGTGCAGTGGCTGCTGGAGAATATCAGATTGTGGTGGGGTGCAGCTGAGTATTTCTGGGCGTAATGTCTGTCTGTTATTGCTTTATAGATGTGTACAGAGCTGCATTGACTGCCCTGTAGAGCAGGGGTCTCAAACTCAAATTGCTTTGAGGGCCAAATGAGGACTTGTAAAGTAACCCGGGGGCCGCATAAGACACGGGGCCTCATTTGCATAAGGGGCCTCATTTGCATAAATATTTGCATAATGTTACCATACACTAACTTTTAGTAAACATGCCTCTTTAATGAGTATGGATAAAGAAAGACTAAAAGATTTAGAAACAAGAAGACAATAATTAAACTGGGAACCCCAAAAGCCAAACTTGGAATGTACAACAACACTGTAGAAATAAAACTATAAATTAATTTCCTCTTGTACTAAACAAAGCGCAAACATTAATGATGCACATTTCCCAGAGCTGACATATTCCAGTTAATAAATTCAAAATAAAGAGATATTTTTCTACCTTTTGTGCATTTTTTTCAGTTGCAATTGTTCCAGCCACTTTCTTCTGGTTTCTTCATGTCTTCTGCTAACTCTCCATCGTCTGCTGTCCATTTGCCCTTTCTTCTCTCCTAGTTTTTTTTCCATTCTCTCTCTACATCTGCTTTAACATACTAATCTTTCTCCTTTTTCTCTTTCCTCATTCCTATTTCATCCACTCAAATTTTACCCCTCCATCCTCAATCCCCACTTACTCTCCCAATACCTGGCCAATTGTAGATTTGTCTTCTCTCCCAGACAAAATATTTTTCCCCTCTCCATTTCACTTTCCCAGCTCCATCCCATTCTAATCCTCCCCCAATATCAGCTCCCTTCTAGTTCCAGCCCCACCCAGCATCCGCTCCCTTCTAGTCCCCCCATCAGTCCATTTCCAGTCCTATCCTAGCCTCACCATCAGCCCATTTCCAATCCTAGCCCCCCATCAGTCCATTTCCAATCCTAGCTCCCTCCCCTCACAGCCCATTTCCATTCCAAGCCCCCCTCCCCATCAGCCATTTGCAGTTCAAGCCCCCCTTCCACTCAGCCCATTTCCAGTCCTAGCAACCCCCCCCCCCCCGCCCATTACCAGTCCTAGACCCCCCATAGCCCATTACCAGTCCTAACCTCCCCATAGCGCACTTCCAGTTTTACCCCCCATCACCCCATTTTCAGTCTTACCCCCCCTTAGCCCATTACCAGTCATAACCCCCCCCCGCCAATAGCCCACTTCCAGCCCTAACCCCCATTACCCCATTTCAGTCAGCCCCTCCATAGCTCATTACCAGTCCTAACTCCCCCATCAGCCCACCTCCAGTCCTTCCTAACCCCCACCTGCCCATTTCCAGTCCTAGCCCCACCATAGCCCATTACCAGTCTTAACCCCCCTGCCAATAGCCCATTTCCAGTCATAACCCCCCCCGCCAATAGCCCATTTCCAGTCCTATCCCCAACACGAGCCCTTTACCAGTAATAACCCCCTGCCAATCGCCCATCTCCAGTCATAAACCCCCCTGCCAATAGCCCATCTCCAGTCATAACCCCCCCTGCTAATAGCCCATTTCCAGTCATACCCCCCCTGCCAATAGCCCATTTCCAGTCATAACCCCCCCCTGCCAATAGCCCATCTCCAGTCATAACCCCCCCTGCCAATAGCCCATTTCCAGTCATACCCCCCCTGCCAATAGCCCATTTCCAGTCATAACCCTCCCCCCCCTGCCAATCGCCCATTTCCCGTCCTACACCCCCCCCCCCTGCCAATAGCCCATTTCCCGTCCTCCCCCCCCCCCCCCCCATCAACCCAGGTAAATTTAAAAAAAAACCTGGCTTCTGCTGCTGCAGCAGAAAATCAGCTGTCCCGCGGCCCCTTCCCCTCTGCGCCGAGAGCCCTGAGTTGTGCTTCATCTGCAGGTGCTTTTTAAGCCGCGAAGAGAGTATTTCCCTCTCGCGCGGCTTAAGCCTAGTCACTTTTCAAGCCTCGCGAGAGGGAAATACTCTCTTCGCGGCTTGAAAAGCACCCGCTGATAGAAGCACTCTCGGGGATCTCCGGGCAGAGAGGAAGGGGCTGCAGGACAGCTGATTTTGCTGCTTGAGCAGCAGAAGCCAGTTTTTTTTTTTTTTAAATTGACCGTCGATTCTGCCGTTGCCACGGCGGCAACGGCAGCAGCAGAAGCCGTCGCGGGCCGCACAACGTTCTCTCGCGGGCCGCGTGTTTGAGACCCCTGCTGTAGAGTGTCTGTTCCTCAACAGGACTGCGGTTGGTGGTCCCCTCTACTGTTGCCATTGCAGGGACATAAAATGTGGATCTGTCAGTGGGAGACCCTGTTTCCCACCCTCAGCCCCAGAGGGTGGGTTGGGTGGTGGTACATAACCTGTCTATGGGTCTCTAAGGGTCAAACCTGACTGAGAAATACAGATGTATCCAAAGCGTGTCTGCAGGAACTACTTATCTCACACACTAGAACTGCTGGGGACCTACAGCATGGCCTATTTCTGCCATGGAAGGTGCTGTGGACCTGGTGCTGGGCGCTCCACCACACCCTCAGGGTGAGCACAGTACCCGCACAATGTGATGGTGTGTAGCTACTCTGTGCTAGTAACACACATGGTCATTTCCCCCTACCAGGCCGAGGTGCTGTGGGGGTGCATACCCCATCTTGTGTTCATCTGTAGATGGCTGATTTGCATGTGCAGTGCATCATGGGTACAGGTGGGCTAACCCTATCCTGGTGACCACAGCAGACTGTTTGTGTGGTGACGTGCAGTCCTTCTGCAGCCAGCCAGGGGCTTTCTAGCAGCTATAGAGCTGTAGCCCACTAGTTACTTCACTGCTAGTGGAGCAAGCGGTCATGGGTTCAAACCCACAGTGGGGTTATTTGATAGGGCTGTCCAAAGCATTATCTATTTTTAATGTACATTAGTGCTGCCAGCAAAAACACCCTCAGCATACTGTACCCATAAGGTGCCTCCGAGGGTGCTTTATAGGGCGCCCTATAGAGCACCTTATGGTTACCGTCTATATAAGGTGCACTATACAGTATCCTATGGAGCGACTTATAGGGTGCCCTATAGGGGACATTATAGGGTGCCGTGGCAGACAGTGCACTTTATAATGTGCCCTATGGAGTGCCTTATAGGGCGCCTTATGTGGCACCTTAGGTTATGGCACATGAGGGTGTGTTTGCTGGCAGCAATTAATAAAATACAAATAAAGTGCAGCAGGAAACAATACTTACATGTCAAAGCTGATGCCTCAGCCAGCCTTAAGTATTAGGCACACTGGGGATCAAACTCATGACCCTGTATTATCAGTCAGTGCCTTAACCATTGTGCTACACTACTGTTCCTCCTTGCATGGCAGCGCACCTACTTAAGATTTTCATGCGTTTAAATGCACTGTGCTGCCATCAAAAACAGTGCTATGACCTTGCCGTGCCTCATAGGGCACCCTATATGGCGCCCTATAGGCCACCCTTTAAGCAACATTGTAGGGTGCCTTGGCAGACAGTGCACTTTAAAATGTGCCCTCTGGGGTACCTTATGGGGTGCCTTATGCAGCACCTTATGTTACAGCGCTTTGAGAGTGTGTTTGCTAGCAGCAGTAATTAAAATAAAATTAAAATGCCTCATAATGCAATATTACACATAAATGGTAGTGCCTCAGCCAGCCTTATTTCTTGGGCACAGTGGGGGATTGACCCCATGACCTCTGCACCATCTGTCAGTGTCTTCACCATTGTACTGCAGCCCTGTTCCTCTGTTTGCACATCAGCGCGCCTGCTTATGCTTCCCGCGTGCGTTACTCGTGCGCTAATGTGCGCGGCACACAAGAGCGCACAGCGCACAAGAGCGTGCGTGCTAATCCCGTTTTGCTACTTTAAACTGAAACGCCCGCTCCTTTTATGGCATCCTGCACACTAACGCTGGGCGCACATTAAGAAGGTTTAGTAAACATACCCCCTAGTGTATGAAAATTAGAATTTTTTGTTTGAACTCATCAGATATTTTAATACCAGTAGAAATCCAGGACAACTGCTCAATATTTTGCTTAGATCTGTGGCAGACTGTGATATGGAGCTAGTGGAAGGTTTAATCTATGATAGAGATTGTAGATCATTCTTTAAAAAAAACACCAAGTTCTGAAAAAATTGACTTTTTATGAAAATCTATGTATTTCCAGAATTTGTAATGCTCAAATGAATCAGTTCACAAGATGAAAACATTTTATTTGAAAAAAAATATTTTGAACCTACAGCTTTGTGTGGTGTGTTTTAGGAATTCCTAGTTAATTAAACCTACAATGGGTTGTCTGGAAAAACTGGTACCGTGTGAATTATCGGGGCATGGCCTACACAATAGGCCATATGATAAGAATGTGGAGAATGTCTGGGAATGGGGGAATGTGTATTAGCCACATAGGTCCACATACACAATATATAGCATCTATTACAATGTAATGTCTGCGAAAAAATTAAAAAAATGGTGTGGTGTGAATTAGCTGTGGGGTGGGGTGACACATAAAACAATAGGCCAGAGACCCAGAGATGTTTCAGTTAAAGAGTCTGAGGGCTGTAAATCCCATCAAAGAATTTCATTTAAAAAGGCACAGTACATTTCAGCTGCCAGAAAAGATCACATAGGGGTATGTTTACTAAACCGTCTTAATGTGCACCCGGCAACGTTATCGGGCAATAAGGTACCTTATCGCGTGATAATGGTGCTTTATCGGGCACAAAGGTACGTTAGCGCGTGATAATGCGCGCAGCGGCGCAAACGAGCACTGAGGGTGGAGAAAGGCTCCCTGAGGGTGGAGGAAGGCTCCCGGGGCGGAGAGAGAGGGTCAATGGGCGGAGAGTGGGAGGGGAGAGGCTCCCTGCACACTAACGCTGTGAAATCCGAGGCTCCAAACTAACACCAGTGAAACCCTGGCGTTAGAGCCGATTTAAAGGGAAAAGAAACCATTAACGTTGGCAATGTACAGAAAAACCAGGGAAACCTACAAAAAGTGATAAGTGTGATACATGTGCACAGAACAAAAGGGCAAATAAACATTGAAAATGAACAGAAGAAAATGTAAAAAAAAACATAACCAAGCCGGGAAATAGTGATATCAATGGGAAACATCAATAAACACTCCCAAGAAAGCTCAATAAAAAAGATATGAATTTTGGAAGGGTCCATGCTCCATCCCCATGCTAGGTGAATGAGCCCACAGTGAAATTGCGCTGATCAGGGTTTCTGATTCCATTGGTCAGGTTTCCTATGGCGTGCACATGTTCTGCAACAGCAGGGCAAGAATATCGGAATGGGCAACTGGACAGATGCTGGAAAAGGGGACACAGAGGGCTGTAGGCGGCACATGCTGTGGTGCAGCTGGGCCACAGTGCGGACTAGGGTGATGCCTAGCTGGCCCATAGGAATGATGAAACAGTAGAGCAGCCAGACAGCAACTGCTGAGGGCCCAACATGGGCACAAGTGTGCTCCCCACAGTGTCACAGGGGATAGTACACAGCAGGTAACCCCAAGGGCATGGAACATTGGCATGCAGTGCTGGGGGGAAGCGTGGACAGCTATGCAGGCACCCCTACCCCAGAAACTGCACCATAGGCCGCTGCCTACCTGCACACTGGATGGCCTGAGACTGCGCTCCACCAGCACCACCAGCAGAAGGGCATGTCAGCATGGTGTCAGAGGGATACTGGTGGTGGAGGGGGCAGTGGCAGATGCCCAGAGCAGACTATGGCCTAGCCCTGTGTAGGTGGGTGCCATGCACTCCAACAGACAGGCCCTGTCTGATGAACAGTCATGGTATCACCAGGGAATGCACTGCCTCTGTGGCAACATGGTGGTGCAGTGCACACAACCAGTGTGTTCAGAAGCAGAAGGTCACAGGTTTAAGTCCCAGCTGTGGTTCCTGACATCCCAGTCCCCATGTTTTACCCACTGCTAATACAGACAGAACCTTTATTACAGATGACGTAAACATGCCCAAAACACCTACATTTTACCCTACAGAGCACAGACACCATAGACATGCACATTACCTAGAGCAGAGTCTCCCAAATGCAGTCCTGGAGGGACAAACACCATTCAGGTTCCATGCTGTCTCTAATAAAGATGCCTGTGCTGCATTTCTATGCGCCGCCCCCATGGTATGCAGATGTATCTCATGCATATTCACGAGGGACAGCATGAAAACCCGAACAGTGTCTGGCCCACCAGGACTGGAGTTGGGAACCTCTGCCCTAAAGCAGCGGCCAACAGGGTCAGACACAGGCTCCATTATCCAATGCCTCCTGGAGAGGCAGGATGTTGGGCCCTGCATGCATCTCCCAATACTAGCACTGGCATACCTTAGCAATGCCACCCTAAACCTGGGAATACAGTACACATCTATCAAAAGGTTGCTATGATTACTGGCAGATAACAATTCCGAAGTTAAGTACAATATTCTGAGTGAGCTGCATCATAGCAACCTTTCTGATGTCTGTGGAGTGTGCTACAGGTCTTGTGACTGACTGTTTACCACCCTGGGGAGTGACCCCAACAGTATTGCGTACCATAGCCATACCTGCACTGTGCCCAGGACTGGTGCGGTGGCCAGGGCTGCCAAACACCTCTATAGTTACACAATGCTGGCATAGGTGTGGGGAGTGTGTGTCTGTCTATCCAGTGTGTTGTGGCTGCCAACACCCTCCACAGCCCACACTGCTAGCACTGTTGCCAGTATTGGCCTGCCAATGTGCATAATGAGGAGCAAGGTACTGTGGGAATAGCCTGGATAGGGTGGCCTGGCCTGGATGCATCTGCACAGGGCATAGGGCAATGGCTCGGACATTGTAGTGCCCGGCCACCACCTGCATGGACAGGGTGGCCACAGCATGTCCTACTGGGAGGTCACTCTCACCCTGACTGCGCAGTGATCATGGCATGGCTAGGTTCCCCCATAGTGCTATGTAGCATTTCTTTCATGTGATATTTATGGGTTCTCTTTTGGGGCTCAATCACTGACTTGTCTGCTTGTTTGTATGCTGACATCCCAGTTCTGGGTACATGCATCTCCTCCAGGAATATGCACTATGGACGAGCTAGCAGACTGTTTGCAGCTAGTATGTGTCTTGCTGGAACACCTTGCAGGGTGCAGTGGCTGGAGGCTTGCTGCTGGAGAATGTCAGATAGTGGTGGGGGCAGCTGAGCATTTACAGGCCTACTGTCTGTTCCTCAGCAGGACTGGGGTTGATGGTCCTTTCTGTCACCATTTCAGGGGGATAGAATGTTGATCTATTGGTGGGAGATCCTGTTTTCCACCCTGAGTCCCAGAGGGTGGGGTGGGTTGGGTGGTGGAACATAATCTGCCTATGGGTCCAAGCACCCTCCCTCAGGTGGGGTATGTTTACTAAACCGTCTTAATGTGCTCTCTGATACGTTAACGCGCGATAAGGCACCTTATCACGTGATAATGGCGCTTTACCGTGCGATAAGGTACCTTATTGCATGCTAACGTGCTCAGCAGTGCTCAGCGGCGCAAGCGAGCGCTGAAGGCGGAGTAAAGGCTCACTGAGGGCGGAGGAAGGCTCCCCAGGGGCGGAGAGAAGGGGTCAATGGGTGGAGAGTGGGAGGGAAGAGGCTCCCTGCACACTAACGCTGTGGATTCTGGGGCTGAAAACTAACGCCAGTGAAACCCTGGCATTAGAGTAGATTTAAAGGGAAGAGAAACCATTTCCGTCAGCAATGTACAGCAAAGCCAGGGAAACATACAAAAGGTGATAAGTGTGATACATGTGCACAGAACAAAAGGGCAGATAAACATTGAAAATGACCTGAACAAACTGGAAAAAAAACATAACCTAGCTGGGCAATAGTGATATCAATGGGAAACATCAAAAAACACTACCGAGAAAGCTCCAAAAAAAAGATATCAATTTTGGAAGGGGCTATGCTCTGTCCCCATACAAGGTGAATGATCCCACAGTGAAATAACGCTGATCAGGGCTTTCCCTTGTTACTGGACAGGTTTCCTATGGCATGAACATGTCCCGCAACAGCAGGGTGGGCATGTTGGAACGGGCAACTGGACAGATGCTGGAAAAGGGGACACAGAGGGCTGCAGGCGGCACATGCTGTGGTGCAGCTGGGCCACAGTGCGGACTAGGGTGATGCCTAGGTGGCCCATACGAATGCTGAAACAGTAGAGCAGCCAGACATCAACTGATGAGGGCCCAACACGGGCACGAGTGTGTTTCCCACAGTGTCACAGGGGATAGTACCCAGCAGGTACCCCCAAGGGTACAGAACATTTGCAGGCGGTGCTGGGGGGAAGCGTGGACATCTATGCAGGCACCCCTACCCCAGAAACCACACCATAGGCATCCGCCTACCCGCACACTGGATGGCTCGAGACTGCGCACCACCAGCAGAAGGGCATGTCAGCATGGTGACAGAGGGGTACTGGTGGTGGAGGGGGCAGTGGCTGCTGCCCACAGCAGGTGGTAGACAAAGAGGAGCACTGCTCTCGCAAACCAGGAGGGGAACACAGGAAGCAAGAGCTGTGGATTGGTGAGGACTGCTTTATTGGAAAACACCCCTACGCGTTTCGGCAATGCCTTCCTCAGGGGACACACAGCGTAGTTAAAACTACCAGACAATCTCTTTAATCATATGCGAGAATGCTGTGCACATCCAGCCGAAGCTGAATATCAGAGAAGTAGCGTAGTGCGCAGCGTTTCAAAAGAGTAATCTGACGAGAGCTCAATCACTGAAGATCTGTAGCAATTGCTACAGATCTTCAGTGATTGAGCTCTTTACTGCCACCATGGCAGGGCTGTAGAATGTGGATCTGTTGGGGGGAGACCCTGATCCCCAGGGAGCAAGTTCGGTGGTACTACATGATCCGCCTATGGGTCCAAACAACACCCCCCCTCCCCCCTCCCTCCTCCCTCCTCCCTCCTGAATCATGTGGCCATGGCACCCACAGAGGATATGCACTATTCTGGTGCATCATAGTCCACAAGGGTTAGATGTGACTAGGATATACATATGGACATAGGTGTGTCTGAAAGAACTACCTATCACACACTGGCACTAATTGAGACCTGCAGCAGAGCCTATCTCAGGGAGGGCAGGTGCTGTGGACCTGGTGCTTCGCGCCCCACCTCACCCTCAGGATGAGCACAGTACCCGCACAATGTGATGGTCTGTAGCTACTCTGTGCCAGTAACGCGCATGGTCAGTACCCCCTACCAGGCCTAGGTGCTGTTGGGGTGCATACCCCATCTTGTGCTCATCTGTAGACTGCTGCTTTGCATGTGCAGTGCATCATGGGTACTGTGGGCGTGGCCTACCCCAGCTAGGCCCCAAATGTAAGTTGGATGTAATCAGTGAAGTAGATGAAAGCACTGCTGACAAGCAAGTCTATACACCTATGATTTATCCTGGATATGCAGATTTGGAAATGTCAGACTCAGACTCAGATTCAGGAACAGACAGCAGATCAGGCTCAATAATCTCGATTGGAATAAAACCAAAGTCAGCTACACATGAAACCATACATGACACAAAAGTATAGTAATCTAGCTCAGTATAGGCCTAACAGAAGTACAGGTCAAGATTGCATTTAAAACTATCCCTTTAAAAAACACTTCTGCTTTCAGCTAGACATTAAGTTGGGAAATTAGAAGCATTTGCGCTTTTGCAAACAGTCTGTGTACCAAGCAGATATTAGGTCAGATTGAAGTTCCTTAATTAAATAGAACAAAGGGTGAGGCTGTTCATCCTGCAAGAGGATAGGCTAAGCGGTTTCTGGGGCAGGTTGCCCTGCTCTTGTGAAATTGACTCTAAGCCACTTAGTAAATATAACAGATTTAGTTTAATAGAAATCAGCAAAATATAATGAGTAACTAATTAGCTTTTAACAGCACAGTGACACCTACTGGATTTAATGAACGTAATTATAAGATATAACTTCTGCTTTTTATATGAATAATATTGTCTATGTTGGCAAAATTGATGTACACGTGGAATTTGGAAAGTACCAGATGTTAATTAAAGATTAACTGAATCAGCTGATATCACCTAATAAAAGCTAAGCTCTTCGGAACCATCTTTGAAGAGGCATGTTGGAATAGTCAAATTAGACTCGGTGTGTCTCTTCCCTATAGAGCTCAATAGCAATTGATTGATTAATTAATTGTGTCGTGTCTTTATTTCCTGTTGAGGAGTACTGGAAAATAAGAACCCAGGTATTTTGTGTGTGTGGGATCCAGACCCCAAGGGGGTTATAGAGTCTACAGGTACGAGTGGCTTAACTCTATCCTGGTAACAACAGCAGACAGTTTGTGTGGTGACCTGCAGTCCTTCTGTGGCCAGCCAGAGGCTTGTTTGTAGCTGTAGCCTACTGGTTACTTCACTGCCTGTAGAGCCAGAGGACGTGGGTTTCATCCCACAGTGGGGTTATTTATTAGGGCTGTCTGGGGCAGTTTCTTTTTTTAATCTAAATTAGTACTGCCAGCAAAAACACCCTCACAGTGCTATAACCTTAAGGTGCCTTATAAGGCACCTTATGGGGCACCTGAGGATTACAGCACTGTGAGGGTGTTTTTGCTGGCAGTACTAGTTTAAATTAAAAAAAGGAACTGCCCCAGACAGCTCCAATAAATAACCCCACTGTGGGATCAAACCCACAACCTTTGGCTCTACAGGCAGTGAAGTAACCAGTGGGCTCCAGCTCTGAACAAACCCCTGGCTGGCTACAGAAGGAGTGCAGGTCACCATACAAACTGTTTGCTGTGGTTACCAGGATAGGGTTAATCCACTCATACCCATGATGCACTGCACATGAAGATTACAGCACTGTGAGGGTGTTTTTGCTGACAGGACTGCTTTAAAGTAAAAAGGAAAATGCCTCCAGCAGCACTGCTTTATAGTAAAGTGTAATGCCTCAGACAGCCTTACTTATTAAGTTTTTCCAGACAACCCATTGAAGGTTTAATTAACTAGGAATTCCTAAAACACACCACACAAAGGATGGATTTTCTGTTGTATTTCCTTGTGCCCCCACCTCAGGCAATCATGATGTCTTTGCCCTGCAGCATGTATTAGACAAGCTGCACAGTCTCTATGCATAACGTCCTGCCAGCATTTCTTGATAATACAGCACACCGTTGCTTGTATAATGGATTTAAATGTGTTTATCTCTTCAGGTTTTCAGTTGCCCTTTTGGCTGACTATGACATTAAATGCCTCCCTTTGATATGTACAGAGAAAGCACAAGCAGCGTAGATCGATTGCCTGTATGTCCTCTAGCACTTGTAGGAGCGGAGATTCGTTACTTCCCTACAAAAACAAAACAGGGTCAGTGTGAAATGAACTGCCTCTTCTATAACAATTTTCTACAAAAAAAAAGACTTCTCTTACCTCTGCTGATCCTAGTTCTTCCAGTAAACAGGTTGTTTCTGCATCTGCCGCGGCATAATATAATTCTATGTCCTCTGGATCCATTGCGTTGTCATCCGGTAAGTCAATTTCGGTGCCTGAATTGCAAAGATCTTGAGAGTCAAACAACTTCTGGTCATCTGGTAAATATTCAACCCCTGATAATTCATTTATTTATTTATTTATTTTATTTAGCGTACATTTATATCCCGCTGCTTCCAGTGATCAGCAGCGGTTGTTACACATGGTGATGTTGGCTGTACTGGCCAGGAATTAGATTAAAAACACTCTGATTAGAGGGGGGGGGGGCACAGCAGAATACAGGTTACAGGCTTACAGTTGATTGCTATATACATATTTACACATGATTGTTATATACATATTTACAATTGACTAAACTGTAAAACTTTATAAGTGGTCTGCATATGCATATGTATATTTACACGCGGTTGCGTGTAGCTCATGATGTTAGGTTGTAATGGGACTTGAAAAGGTGTGTCTTAAGCTCTTTTCTAAAGTCCTTTAGATCACAGATTTCACGCAGATCACTTGGCAACTGATTCCAGAGTGTAGGAGCTGTAAACGAGAAAGCTCTGTTAGTGGTACAGGCATTAGCCTTTGTGAATGATCTCGGGAGGCAGATGGTGTTGAGGTTCGCTGCTCTCCTACTTCTGTTGTTGGGTGGACTGGAAATCAAGCTGTTGAGGTGAGAGGGTGCTATATTATGGATAAGTTTGAATGTAGTGACTAGTAATTTGTACTGAATGCGGGCCGTGATGGGGAGCCAATGCAGCTCAATTAGGGTGGGTGTAATGTGGTCAGAGAGTTTTTTTTGCATGATGATTCTGGCTGCAACATGTTGTGCCATTTGCAGAATATTTGTAGTTTTCTTAGGCAGGCCTTGCAGTATGGCATTGCAGTAATCTAGGTGTGGAATGATGAGGGCCTGAGCGATAGATCTGAAGTCATCATGATCAAGGATGTTACGTAAAGGCTTCATGTTCAGACTCTGCCGGACTCTCCTGTTGTTCAAATGGATTTTCTATCAGTGGATAACCCTCTGCTGCGGCATCACGATCCTTAAGAAAATAATTAATGTTATTCACTCTGTTGGAAATTCTGCTTGGTGTTCCAAAAAGAGCTATTTTTTCTTTTTGAATCTCTGTGTTAGAATTTTCCCCACACAGGACACACAGCCTTACACCAGGAGCATGCTCAGAACACCTGGAGCATGCTCAGAACAAGTCTCTTGTTTCGGCCAATCACGTGTTACCATATCCTAGAAGCATGTTCAGACTTGTTTCTCTGTATTGTTTTTTTTTTTCAAAGCCACTAAAAAATAGCTGTTGTGGGATTTGAACTCAGGTCTCTCTCTCTGTATTTCAGTCTGAACTACATGACTGCCAGAATACTTCTCTCTAACAGTGAGGTCTTAAAAGCAAAATTCTATCACATGGAGAGCACTGGTTTCTCTAACAAAGAAGTGTTAATTGCGGTTTAACATTTTGGAAAGAAATTCTTCTATACCAAGGGCTGTGTCTCTGTGAAAAGTCTGTATACCCAAGTGCTGTTTCTCTGCAAAAAGCCTGTATACCAAATGCATTGTGTTCCTGCTGCTGCTACCAAAGGGTTATTTTTATCAATCAGTTCTAAATAGCCTGCAATACATATAAAAGCATTGCACTGCTTTGTGAGAAAAAAGAACTGGGGAAGGGGGAGAGAAAGCATTTTTTGTTTTATTTTCCAGGGTTCCTGCTTTTGCAGAAGGCAGCATTAACCAGAAGCAAAACACACTTCCGGAGTCAGTCACTATGCTTCCGCTGATGTCATCGGAAATGGACAATGTCCATTTCCGATGACACACCATTTCCGGTGATGTCATTTCCAATGATGTAGGCTGGGGCGTGGTTGAGGGTGGGAGGGCATGGGTGTGGCACAAACCCGGAAGTGGGCGCTGATTGGCTAATGTCAACATTGTGGTGTGGGGTGTTGGTGTGGCACAAACCCGGAAGTGGGCCCTGATTGGCTGATGTCATCCTTGGGGGTAGGGTGGGGGTGTACCAAAGTGGGGGGGTGTGGCCACGCCTGGGGGTGTGGATGGGCAGGGCTAACTCACCATTCACTTCTTTGGGAGGGGGCATGGCCTGAGACGGGACGTACACCGGAAGTGAGCACTGATTGGCTCCTGTCATCCTTATCTCACCTGTCAATCATTTTGACGATTAGTGTACCCATTATACTACTAACCTTCATCTGGAAGTGTTCGACATGCTGGTGCAGCTTTGGGGCATGCCAGTACTGGATCTTATGGCCACGTTCCATTCCGCAAAGGTAGGATGTTTCTTCAGCAGAAGGCGAGAGCGAATGTCGGAGGGTTTGGATGCGCTGATTCAGTCTTGGCCCGAACACCAACTCCTATACGTGTTTCCACCTTGGGTGCTGATAGGGCGGGTGTTAAAACATATAGAAGGTCACAAAGGACTGGTGCTGTTGATCACGCCAGACTGTCCAAGAAAGCCTTGGTATGCGGATCTGATGAGGCTGTTAGTAGCGGAGCCATGGCGCCTGCCCTATCGAAGAGACCTTTTGGCTCAGGGACCATTGCTAATGCCCCAGGTGGATCGATTCTCTCTTACGGTTTGGCTTTTGAGAGGGCAAGGCTGAAAGGGGAGGGTTATTCTGCGGCAGTCATTGGAACTTTGTTGAAGGTGAGGTGGAGATCAACTTTGTTGGTGTATGTCCGGATATGGCGAATATTCGAAGCTTGGTGTGTGGGAAGGAATGTGGAGGCATTGCGAGTGTCAGTACCTCAGGTGTTGGAGTTCTTTCAGAATGGCTTTCAGAAAGGTCTGGTGGCTTCATCCCTATGGGTTCAGTTAGCGGCTTTGTCCTGTTACAGGGGGAAGGTTAAAGGAGAGTCGCTGGGAAGCCACCCAGATGTAAAGTGTTTTTTGCGAGCGGTGGTTCTCTTGAGGCCACCGTGTAGACAGATAGTTCCATCTTGGGATCGTCAGATAGTGTTGGAGGCATTGGTACGACAGCCTTTTGAGCCGTTGGCTAGAGCGACTATAAAGGATCTCACTCTCAAGGTGGTGTTCTTGGTGGCTATCTGCTCAGCATGGCAACTCTCCGAGTTGCAGGCCTTGTCGTGTAGAAAGCCTTTTCTGTCTTTCTAAGACTCATAGGTGGTCTTGAGATTGGTGCCAGCCTTTTTGCCCAAAGTAGTTTCGGCTTTTCATGTAAATTAAGTAGTGTCCTTGCCGGTGTTCAGGGGCGACACGGGTGAAGCGTCGGCAGGGAGTTTACGTTTATTGGATGTCCATCTGGCATTGAAGAAGTATTTACGTCGGACGGAGAGTTTCCAGAAGTCAAATATGCTGTTTGTTTTCTTTGGCGGACCTAGAAAAGGAGACATGGCGTCGAAGGCTTCCATAGCAAGGTGGCTCAAAGAAGCAATAGCGTCGGCGTATCTATTAAAAGGCAGGTCAGTTCCGGAGGGTCTTAAGGCTCATTCGACTAGCGCGCAAGTGGCGTCTTGGGCAGAACATAGTTTAATTCCAGTTGGGGAAATTTGTAAGGCGGCGACTTGGTCGTCTATAAATTCATTTGTCAAGCATTACCGGCTGGACGTTCAGGCGGAGAGAGATGCCTGTTTTGGTGCAGCGGTACTTCAGGCGGGTTTGGCTGGTCCCTCCCGTTGATTTTTGGTACTGCTCTGTTACATCCCAGAGGTCCGGGACTGGACTTGAGGGACGATAAGGAAGATTAAATTTTGTTGTTGTTGTTGTTAAGTGCCGTCGAGTCGGAGTCGACTCATGGCGACCCTCTGGATAGCTATCCTAAATTGTGTTCGGTCTTCAGTCAGGCGGCTCATTGTTGACAGACTGGTACCCGTTGCTGCTGTTATTGTATCGATCCATCTCATTGCTGGCCTTCCTCTTTTGCGTTGACCTTCTATCTTGCCAAGCATAATGTCTTTCTCTAATGATCTCTCTCTTCGCATGATGTGTCCAAAGTATGAAAGTCGAAGTCTTGTCATCTGAGCTTCTAAAGAAAGCTTAGGTTTGATCTCCTCTAGTACCGACTGGTTTGTTCTTTGGGCAGTCCATGGTATACACAGTATTCGCCGCCAGCACCATAATTCAAAGGCATCAATTTTCTTCCTGTCTGTCTTTTTCACTGTCCAGCTTTCACATCCATATGATGTTATTGAAAATACCATGGCCTGAACAAGTCAAATCTTTGGAGAGAGACATCTCTGCTCTTGAGAATCTTATCTAGGTGTTTCATAGCCATTCTGCCAAGAGCAATGCGTAGTCTGATTTCTTGACTGCTTGTTCCTTCTTTATTGATAGTTGATCCAAGTAGGTTAAAGTTGTTCACAATTTCAATTTCTTCTCCTTCAATGATGAACCTGTTGATTATGACAGTTGTCATGATCTTTGTCTTCTTTACATTAAGGTGCAGGCCCATTTTGAGACTATGTTCTTTGATTGTGAGAAGCAAACGTTTCAGATCATCTTCACTTTCAGCCAGTAATGTGGTATCATCAGCATAGCGAAGGTTGTTGATGAGTCTTCCACCAATCTTCACACCTCTGTTGTCTTCATACAATCCTGCTTCTCTGATGATTTGTTCTGCATATAAATTAAACAGGTAGGGGGAAAGTATGCAGCCTTGTCTTACACTTTTGCTTATTTTAAACCATTCTGTTTCTCCTTGTTCCGTTCGAACTGTTGCTTCTTGATCAATGTACAGATTGCGCAAGAGAACGATCAGGTGTTCTGGTATACCCATGCTTCTTAATGTGGCCCAGAGATTCTCATGGTTTACAGAGTCAAAAGCCTTGCTATAGTCGATAAAGCAAAAATAGATATTCTTTTGGTATTCTTTAGTCTTTTCAAGGATCCATCTCACATCTGCAATGATGTCTCTCGTTCCTCGCCCTTTCCTGAACCCTGCTTGCACTTCAGGTAGTTCTTGTTCCAGGTATGGTTGTAGTCTCTTTTGAATAATCTTCAGTAGAATCTTGCTGGCATGTGGGATCAGAGCGATTTTGCGATAATTTCCACAGTCAGTTGAATCACCTTTCTTTAGTATTGGTATAAACACAGATCTTTTCCAGTCAGTTGGCCATGATGTTGTCTTCCATATTTCTTGGCAGAGCATTGTGAGTATGGTAACAACTGCATCAGATTGCTGCCATACTTCTATGGGAATGCTATCAATGCCTGGTGCTTTGTTCTTTGATAAGGCTTTCAATGCTGCTTCAAATTCTTCTTTCATCACCAATGGTTCCCGATCATAAGGTAAAGGTTGAAACGGCTGTTGGTCCACTTGATCTTTATCATATAAAAACTCTGTATATTCCTTCCACCTTTTCTTGATCTTCTCAGCATCATTCAACATAGAACCGTGAGCATCTTGTAACATTCCAATTTGAGGCTCGAACTTTTTCTTTAACTCTCGTAGCTTTAGGAAAGCCGATCTTGTTCTTCCTCTAATAGTTTCTGCTTCTATTTCCTTGCAAGTGTCATTGTAGTACTTTTCCTTGTCCTGTCTTGCTGCACGTTGGAAATCTCTGTTAAGTTCTGCGACTCTCTTTCTTTCTCCTCTGGCTTTAGCTTCTCTGCGTTTCTGGGCAATTTTCAGAGTTTCTTCCGTCATCCATTTTGGCCGTTTTTGCTTTTTCACCTTTTGTAGAGACTTCTCGCTTTCTTCCAACACAACCTTCTTGATGTCATTCCATAACTCTTCCGGAGCTCTGTCATTTGTATCTAAAGCAGCAAATCGATTTTGCAGGCAGTCTTTAAATTCCAGTGGTATATTCTCAAGGTCATATTTTGCTGCATTCATGAGTGGTTTGCTCTTTTTCAACTTTAGCTTGAGTTTGCATACTAGTAGTTGATGATCTGTACCACAGTCAGCTCCAGGTTTTGTCTTTGTTGATGTTACAGAGCTTTTCCATCGTTGACTTCCACAGATGTAGTCAATTTGATTTTTATACAATCCATTGGGTGAAGTCCATGTGTACAGTCGCCGCTTGTGTTGCTGGAAGAAGGTGTTTGAGATGAATAGATCATTGGTCTTGCAAAATTCTATCAGTCTTTCTCCAGCTTCATTTCTGTTGCCAAGTCCATATTTTCCAACTACTTTGCCTTCTTCTTTGTTGCCAACTTTTGCGTTCCAGTCACCCATGACTATCAGGATATCCTGTTTGCATGTTCTGTCAATTTCAGCTTGTACTTGTTCATAGAACTCTTCAATTTCATTCTCTTCTGCAGCTGTTGTTGGGGCATATACTTGAATTATAGTTGTGTTGATAGGCAATCCTCGTAGACGAATAGAGATTAAGCGTTCGCTGACTGCATTGTATTTCATTACAGTTCTTGCAAGTTTCTTCTTTATTATAAATGCAACACCATTTCTTCTTTGTCTTTCATTTCCAGCATAGTAGACCATGTGATCATCTGATGCAAAGTGCCCCATGCCAGTCCATTTCAGTTCGCTGACACCCAACAGATCAATTTGTACACGTTCCATTTCATTCTTGACCACCTCCAACTTTCCTTGGTTCATGCTTCGTACGTTCCATGTTCCAATGTGTAAGACATCTTTACAGCTTCTGACTCTCATTTCATGCGCAGCTACATCAGCAGTCAGACTTCCCGAGGACTTTGATCCAAGCACATCATAAATGCAGGCTTTACTCTGAAAAGTCTTCAGCTCTTCCACAGTAGCTAGTTGAGTGCCTTCCGACCTCGGGGTCTCATCTTCCAGCACCATAGCACACTTTGTTTTGTTGTAACTATCCATTGGGTTTTCATGGCAAGATACAGAAGTAGATTTCCGGGCCTTTCTTCCGCGCAGTTTAAGTTTGGTGTTGTTGCCGTTGTCACAAAAATGTGATCCTCCGCCGTCAACACTGTCCCATTCTGCTGCTGCCCAGATGGGTGGTTTGTCTTGGTCTGGCACCTCAGCTGAGACCTGTCCATCTTAGGAGACCCTGCCAGTAGTTAAACTACCGATAGTTTAGCTCTCAGCATCACTGATGCACGCAAGCCCTCACAGCACGACAAGCTGCAAACCAAGTGAGAGGATTAAATTTTACTTACCTGCTAATTGTAGTTCCTTTAGGAACTCAAGTCCAGTCCCATATCCCGCCCGTTTCTTTTTGGACTATGGCCTGAAGCATAAGATCTGTCACAGGTAAGAAGCCATTTTTACTAGGGGTCAGGTTCATGAGGGCGGATGAGTTGCAGGGGTATATTTTTGGGTGTCAGTTTCTTTCATAACGGAGGAGGAAGGACCTCAGCATTTATACAGGATTTTTTAACTTGTCTATAAAAAAAAAAACATTACATATTAATGACTAGGTTTTATCCCTTAGTTGTACACAGTTTCAGTTTGGTTATAATGTTTACTAGTGGTACTACTTAATTGTTGCTCCAGGGAGTCTGCTTTGTCAATAGGTTACTGGAGCGAGGAGGCGGTTCCTGTGGTTATATATGCCAGTGACATCACAAGAGTGACGTTTCTCAGTCTCCAAGCTGCTGGAGGAGGATCACAACCCAGATGTCCAGGACTGGACTTGAGTTCCTAAAGGAACTACAATTAGCAGGTAAGTCTAATTTAATCTTTTCTCTCAATAAAGGAGATGCTCTGGTCTAGCAAGAGTGAAGGGGACTTACAGGAGCTGCTCAAGTTTGCAAGGCTGTGGCTCTCTCCCCTTAAGGCCTTAGGACTACTGTGTTTTAAACAGAATTCTGTGCGTGTGAATTGTTTTATTACTTATTATTAGAATTTTATCTGATCCACACAATGGAAGAATAGGAATTTTGATAATAGAATTGATAATTGAAATTGTTGTTTTATAATAGGAAATTTAAAAGAACGTGAAACCTGGGAAATATTTAAAATTCTTGTCTAGTGACTTCCATAAAGCCTGAGCAAGTAAGAATACTTAGGGGTATGTTTACTAATTAGTGGTAGTGGCTTCCATATGGTATCGGAGCCACAGCACCATTGAATTAGAACCGCCAATTAGTAAACATACCCCTTAGTCAGATGACTGATGGAATATATTTTTAAATTTTTAAAGTTTGCAGGACCGTGGGCTTCCTCCTTGTAAGGACTTTTAAGGAGTACTATGTTTTTAACAGAATTCTGTGTGCATAAATTGCTTTATTACTGATTATTACTTCTTTCTCTCCTATTGCTTTGAGTCAAGGGGTTGAATCCCAAGAGCCCAGGTTCTGTTGCCCGGTCAGGAGTGGAGCAGGTACATTCAGACATGAGTATACCTTCTTCTTCACACCATCCAGATATTTGGCTTGCAAAATGGGCATTTTTCCAATGGCTATTTGTGCATAGAGCAGGTATAAACTTTTATACGGCTCAGGACGTGCAAGATGTTTCTGAGATCAGGCAGGATCTCCAAGTTGTTTAAAAAGCCCCAGATGTGCCTATATCATGCCCTCATTCCGACTTGGACATCCTCACGCCAGGGACGTCTACATACCTGGTTTCTAAAATGGCGGAGATGTCTGCTGCTTTGGACATCTGTATGCCTATTTTAGACATCAAAATATGGACAGGGTTTCTAAAATAAACCCCATAATGTAGGAAGGGCACAAATTTTTACTTCAAACTACAAAATAAACAAATCTCATTGTTAATTAAATCAAAAGTACAATAAAACAGGGTGTGCCACAAGGGTCATCCCTATCATCACTCTTATTTAACATATACATACAGCCAGTCTGCAACATCATCAAATCCTTCAAGGTCGACTGTCTAATATACGCAGACGACATTCTACTCTACATGCCTTTCTCCACATTCAACATGGATCTTTCACCGATGACCAACTGCTTTGATGCAGTGTCTGAATGGCTGCAATCCCAAAACCTCCGCATTCAACACAAAAAAACAGAGGTTCTCTTCATCACTAGAGACCCATTGTTCACCCCCCCTTCACAGATAAAGGTGAAACAAGCCGAGCTCCAAACAAAGCCTTCAATCCGATACCTTGGGGTTACCTTGGACCAGCGCCTGGATATGAAATTACATATATCCAACGTAGTCAGAGCGATTTATCTCAAAATCCGGACTCTCCACAACCTTCGCTCCTTGCTTGAACCCGAGGACTTCCGGGCTGTATTCCAAGCGTTAACCCTACCGCACCTCGACTACGCTAATGCCGTATTTCAAGGCCTCCCACACTCCACCTTAAACCCTTTGCAACTTGCCATGAACACTGCGGCCAGAGTCCTCTATGGAGCATCAAGAAGGGACCATGTAACACCTATTCTAAAACAGCTCCACTGGCTCCCCATACACGGGAGACTGGTGTTCAAAACATTATTACTCACATTCAAGGCTATCAAAGGCATCACCTCCTCCTCTCTAATGGACCTCATTCAGACCGTTCCACCTAACAGAGCTAGGAGAACGATATCAACAAACTCGCTAGTAATCCCTAAGGCAGCAACTAAATGCTCACTAGCGACATCTCACAGGGCGTTCAGCTTCTATGCCCCTAAGTGCTGGAACACCTTACCACCTGAAATTCGGGCTATCTCTGATCTAACCTCATTCAGAAAGGCAATCAAATCCCATTTATTCCCCCACTACTACCAGAACATCCAATCACCGTCCTGACCCCAACCCCCATTGAACACCCATCCCGATCTAAGAATAAACACTGTTGTATATACATGTAAATACATTGTAAATAGTTTCATTTAACTATTCTCCCATGTAGTATCCAAGTTCTCTTTCCTGTTCAATGTAAAACCAAACAGCTTGTTGTTCTGGTCTTTTGTTATATTGTAAACCGCGCTGATCCCAAATAGTGCGGTATATAAGAGCTTGTAATATTAATAATAATAATAAGAATAATAATAATTTCAGATTACTCATTAAATTGTCAATCTTTTTACTGAAACTTAAATTTATTCTTTAAACTGAATAGGAATTACATCATAAGAAGAGACATTTTAATACCTAACTAACATTGTTCACTAGTGCTCACTTTTTCTGTGCTTGTCCTAGTCCAACCCACATCAAAGATCTGCCACCTGGAACCTACCACAACCTGCAGAGTGGACATCATGCAGAGGCCTGATCCAGGCTGGACACCTCCTCTCATGTTTCATAGAAATTTGACTTTGCAGGGAGGGCTGAGAGGATGTCAATTTTTGTCAAGGTGGCGCAGGCAGCTTCAGACTCCTTCTGTGGTCAAAAATCACTCTTTTTAAAAGATTTTATTGCACAAATCTGCAAAGTCCATGCTATAAAGGTACTGATGGATTTCTTATCCCAGTATGATATGTTCTCTCCCTGAGATTTGCAAGTATCATATGCTTGCATTTAAGTTTCTGTACCTACTTACTGAGGTGCTGGATCTTTGGACTGGAGGTCCACTTTTATGGGAGCTCAGATCAGGGTACAAAACAGATTCAGGGTTATTCTGTCCCATGAATAGCAGGAATGGACATCCACCCCATCCCCACCGGCGCCTAACTTCCCCGCCAGTTGTATGGGGAAGTTAGAAGGGGGTGGGGAGGGGCGGATCGAGGCGGAGTTAGGGCAGGCTGTGGGTGGCCCTCAGCCCTGGACATACAGGGCCAATTCTAATGTCATCTTTGTACATCCAAGGCTGGCGACTTGTACATGGAAGTTATTCCACCTCCGAGGTGGAATAACTTCCCTAGACGTATTGGATCGGCAGGCCCGTGGTGCGGATGGGGCAGGGGAGGGGGGAGAGGACATTTCCCGCAGCCCGACCCTGGCCATAGGTGGCTGGATCAGGAGTCGGGCTGCGGGAAATTAGCTGCAGGAGCCGTCGGCCGGGATCACGGCTTTTAAATGGAGCCACGGTGCCATGACAACCGGACACCATGGCACTGCGGCTCCATTTAAAAGCCCCGACTGAGTTAGTTGGGCAGTACCTGTATGTACAGAGCAGGCTGAATCACAGTCTCGGCCTGCACATACAGGCCTGATTGAGATTCTGATCCCATGGGGCTAGATGTGCCCCTTGTGATCAGAATCGCAATGCTCTCTGTATGTCCAGTTCAGACCGGATGTACAGAGGGTTCTACATCTGGGACGAAATCGGGCTGATTGTGTATCTATATCTGAGATTCTGGATGTTGTGCTGGGGGTTCACTTTTATTCATGTTCAAATCAGAGTCCAAGAGAGGTTCGGACGCTGCCACTGGTTATGAAGCATATGGCTGGTACTTTTGGGCATTTATTGCTTTCACACACAAATCTTAACCCTTTCCAGGCCGAGCCCAAAACTCTCGGGATCCAAAATTCTGACTAAGGGGTATGTTTACTAAACCTTTCTAATGTGCGCCCAGCGTTAGTGTGCAGGATGCCATATAAGGAGTGGGCGTTTAAGTCTAAAGTAGCAAAACGGGATTAGCGTGCGATAACGCGCGCTGCTGTGCACATTATCGGGCAAAGCGCAGCTAAGCGTGTTACCGCGCGGTAATCTTAAGTAGGTGCACAGACATTCAAATGCAGAAACAGAAGTATAGCACAATGGTTAATACACTGACTGATGATGCAGGGGTTGTGAGTTCGATTCCCCCAGTGTGCCTAATGCATAAGGCTGGCTGAGGCATTAGCTTTGACATGTAAGTATTGTTTCCTGACCCAGTACGATTAGTGGATTACAATGGAAGAATTGTTTATTGAAAATAATTTAAAAAACAGCCAGGGTTTCCCCTCCAACAGATCCACATTCTACCACCCTGAAATGGTGGCAATAGAGGGGACCATCAACCCCAGTCCTGCTGGGGAATAGACACCCTACAGGGCAGTCAATGCAGCTCTGTATACATCCATAATGCAATAGCAGACAGACATTAGGCGGGATATGCTAAGCTGCACCCACCACAATCTGATATTCTCCTGCAGCAAGCCTTCAGCTGCTGCACCCTGCAAGGTGTTCCAGCAAGACACATACCAGCTGCAGACAGTCTGCTAGCTAGTCCATAGTGCATGTTCCTGGTGGAAATGCATGCACCCAGAACTGGGATGTCAGCATACACACCAAGCAGATAAGTCAGTGACTGGGCCCCAAAAGGAAACCCATAAATATCACATGAAAAAAATACTACATAGCACTATGGGGGAACCTAGCCATGCCGTGGTCACTGCTCAGTCAGGGTGAGAGTGATCTCCCAACAGAACATGCTGTGGCCACCCTGTCTGTGCAGGTGGTGGCCGGGCACTACAATGTCCCAGCCATTGCCCTGTGCAGATGCATCCTGGCCAGGCCACCCTGTCCGGGCTATACCCATGGTACCTTGCTCCTCATTATGCACATTGGCAGGCCAATACTGGCAACAGTGCTGGCAGTGTGGGCTGTGGAGGGTGTTTGCAGCCACCACACACTGGATAGACAGACACACACTCCCGCACCTATGCCAGCATTGTGCTACTATAGAGGTCTTTGGCAGCCCTGGCCACCACACCAGTCCTGGGCACAGTGCAGGAATGGATATGGCACGCAATACTGTTGGGGGTCACTCCCCAGGGTGGTAAACACTGTCAGATACCAGACTTGAAGCACACTCCACAGACATCAGAAAGGTTGCTATGATGGAGCTCAATCAGCAAACCGTGCTTAACGTAGGAATTGCTATCTGCCAGTAATCATAGCAAACTTTTGATAGCTATGTACCGTATTCCCAGGTTTAGGGTGGCATTGCTACGGTAGGAAAGTGCTAGTATTGGGAGATGCACGCAGGGCCCAATGTCCTGCCTCTCCAGGAGGCATTGGCTAATGGAGCCTGTGGATGTGGGTGTGCCTGCCCCTGTTGGCTGCTGCTTTACAGCAGAGGTTCCCAACTCCAGTCCTGGTGTGCCAAACACTGTTCGGGTTTTCATGCTGTCCCTCATGAATATGCATGAGATACATCTGCATACCATGGGGGTGGTGCATAGATATGCAGCACAGGCATCTTTATTAGAGGCAGCATGGAACCTGAATGGTGTTTGGCCCTCCAGGACTGCATTTGGGAGACTCTGCTCTAGGTAATGCGCCTGTTTATGGTGTCTTTGCTCTGTAGGGTAAAATGTAGGTGTTTTGGGCATGTTTACATCATCTGCAATAAAGGTTCTGTCTGTATTAGCACGTTTTAGTAGTGGGTAAAATATGGGGACTGGGTTGGCAGGCACCATAGCTGGGACTTAAACCTGTGACCGTCTGCCTCCAAACACACTGGCTGTGTGCACTGCACCACCGTGTTGCCACAGAGACAGTGCATTCCCAGATGATACTATGACTGTTTGTCCGGCAGGGCCTGTCTGTTTCAGTGCATGGCACCCACCTACACAGGGCTAGGCCATGGTCTGCTCTGGGCAGCTGCCACTGCCCCCCTCCACCACCAGTACCCCTCTGCCACCATGCTGACATGCCCTTCTGCTGGTGGTGCTGGTGGTGTGCAGTCTCAAGCCATCCAGTGTGCAGGTAGGTGGCTGCCTATGGTGCGTGCTCTGGGGTAGGGGTGCCTGAATAGATGTCCACGCCTCCCCCCCAACACCGCCTGCCAATGTTCTGTGCCCTTGGAGGTACCTGCTGGGTACTATCCCCTGTGACACTGTGATAAACACTCTCGTGCCCATGTTGGGCCCTCATCAGTTGCTGTTTGGCTGCTGTACAGTTTCAGCATTCCTAAGTGCCACCTAGGCATCTGCCTAGTCCGCACTGTGCCCCAGCTGCACCACAGCATGTGCCGCCTGCAGCCCTCTTTATCCCCTTTCCCATTCCGACATGCCCACCCTGCTGTTGTGGAACATGTGCATGCCATAGGAAACCTGTCCAATGGAGAGGGAAACCCTGATCAGTGCTATTTCACTGTGGGATCATTCACCTTGTATGGGGACGGAGCGTAGACCCTTCCAAAATTCATATCTTTTTTGGGGGGCTTTCTTGGGAGTGTTTTTTGATGTTTCCCATTACTATCACTATTGCCCAGCTTGGTTATGTTTTTTGTACATTTTGTTGGGGTCCGTTTCAATGTTTATTTGTACTTCTGTGCCGTGCACATTTATCACACTTATCACTTTTTGTAGGTTTCCCTGGTTTTGCTGTACATTGCTGACAGAAATGGTTTCTTTTCCCTTTAAATCAGCTCTAACGCGAGGTTTTCACTTGCGTTAGTTTTGGCCTCGAATTTCACATCATTAGTGTGCGGGGAGCCTCTCCCCTCCCACTCTCCACCCATTGACCCCTTCTCTCCGCCCCTGGGGAGCCTTCCTCCGCCCTCCGGGAGCCTTTCCCCGCCTTCAGCGCTCGTTTGCACCGCTGCGTGCGTTAGTGAGTGCTAAGGCACATTTGTGCCCCATAAAGCGTCATTATCGCACGCTAAGGTACCTTAGCGCGATAACTGCACAGCGTGCACGTTAAGAAGGTTTAGTAAACATACCCCCTATTGTTTCCACCACAAGGACAGTATTAGAACCAGCATCGATTTTTATAGATTCATATCTTCATTCCTTATTATCAGCCATACCTTCATATATACGTGACACGACACATTTTTTAGAATTATTGGCGGAACATTCCTGTTGGTCAAGTGATTCAGATATCATTTTAGCAACAATGGATGTTGTTGCTTTGTACACTAATATACCTCAAGAACAAGCTTTTGATACAGTGGAATGGGCTTTAAAAGGTCATGGTGATTTGTCGGAAGGGCGATTATCCTTCTTGTTACAATTAGCTAAACTTACTATTTTTCAAAATCATTTTGTTTTTGCAGATACGCTATATCATCAAATATCAGGAGTGGCGATGGGGGCAACTTGTGCCCCATCGATTGCAACCCTTTTTATGGGATATTATGAGGAAAGATGGCTAGCCTCTTCACCCTATATATCCCATATTAAAATGTGGTATTGTTTTATTGATGTTGTTTTTCTCTTATGGAAGGGTTCAGAAGAACTATTGGGAACATTCTTTGATTGGCTAAATGGATTAGATCATAACATTCGTTTTACTTTTACATTTGATGCTCAGGAGGTCACCTTTTTGGATGTGCGAGTTATGAGGAATGAGTGTGGTTGGGCCACATCAGTCTAAAAGAAATCCATTGATCGCAATACTTTTTTGGACTATAATAGTACACATCCATTAAGATTGAAAGATGGTTTGCCATTTTCACAATTCCTATGATATCGAAGAAATTGTTCTAGTGTACAGAACTATAAGAGGTTTTCTCATACTCTATCGAACAGTTTTTTGGATAGAGGGTATCCCCCAAGAGTGATTCAGCGGGCTTATCGTTGTGCGTTATATAATGAACGCACTTGGCTAATGAGAACAAGCAGTGAGCGATTTGAAACACATGGTACAGATTCTGAACATATTAATCTTCTAACGAAATATTCTCCTTTTAGTTTTAAAATACAAAAGATATTACGGAAACATAGCAATGTATTGAGTAACATCCAGGGTCTGCAGGAAATAAATATTTGTTGTGTTTGGTCTCGTGACAGGAACCTAAAAGAAAAACTGAGTCCAGCGGCTTTACAACCTTTATCGGGACAAGAGAGGAATCAAAAAATGGGCCATAGTAAATGTGGTCATTCTAGTATTTGTGCAATGACTGTGGAATTACAACATTTTACTTATCATGAGAAGCAGTACCATTTGAATAGTAGTACTTTCTGTGATTCTTCTTATGTGATCTATGCAGTGCAGTGCCCTTGTGATCTTCTATATATAGGGAAAACAATTAGATCATTTAAATCCCGTATGGCAGAACACAAGAGTCGACTAAAAAACAAAATTATTTTGGCACCAATGGTGCAACATTGCCTAGATCGAGTCCATACTTTTGAAGATTTGCGATGCTTCTGTATAGATCAGATTATTTCAGGTTTATATGGTAAAACAAAAGAACAAACACTTTTGATAAGGGAACAGCATTGGATTTTCTTTTTAAAGACTGTGACACCAGCTGGTTTAAATACCTATATCGATTGGGGAGCATGTTTTTGATTCCTTTAATAATGATTCTGATGTCTGTTTGGTTGGGGGAGTGACGTCACTCTTTGGAATGATATAATAGGGCGATCCCTGTTTTTAATCCGCATGTGCGGCGTTCTTTTGAAGAGCTTGTGATGTCTAAACTCCCTAAGAGGATAACATCTGCAGCATAAGTTTGCTGATTTGTTTAAAGGTATGTGGTCCGCTAAGAAGAGTTTTAGAAGAAATTTTTGGAGGCACTGAACATGTTCTTTTGGTGATGGATTTTTTGTTTTGTTCTTTATTTTTAGTTTTTATTAAAATCCCCTGAAGAAACTCAGTTCACGAGTGAAACGCAGGAAATGGGCGCTAAAAGTTGGCATTGGGATACATCTAAAAGCTAAGCTATCATCGGGATACATTTAAAAGCTAAGCAGTCCTTGTAGACTTTCTTTAAATTCACCTATGGGATTATAGAAACATAGAAACATAGAAATATGATGACAGAAAAAGACCGCATGGCCTATCTAGTCTGTCCTTCCACAACAACAACTACAACAGTCCACTTTTTACCTTTAGAGATCCTCTGTGTTGGTCCCATGCTTTTTTGAATTCAGATACTGTCCTCATCTCTACCACCTCCACAGGGAGACTATTCCACGGATCCACTACTCTTTCTGTAAAGAAATATTTCTGCATATCACTCCTGAATCTATCTCCCTTCACCCTCATCCCATGTCCCCTCATAGCAGAACTTGCTTTCAATTGAAAGAGGCTCTCTCCCTGAACATTTATGCCACGGAGGTATTTAAACATCTCAATCATATCACCTCTATCCCGCCTTTCCTCTAAGGTGTACATATTAAGATCCTTCAGTCTGTCCTCATATGCTTTATAATGAAGACCGCTAATCATTTTAGTAGCCACCCTCTGCACCGACTCCATCCTGTTCACATCCTTTTGAAGGTGCGGTCTCCAGAATTGCGCACTATACTCCAAATGAGGTCGCAACAAAGACTTATACAGAGGCATTATCACCTCCTTTTTTCTGCTAGCCATTCCTCTCCCTATGCACCCAAGCATCCTTCTAGCTTTTGCCGTCACCTTTTCTACCTGTTTAGCTACTTTAAGATCATCAGACACAACCACACCTAGGTCCCGCTCTTCTTTAGTGGACAAAAGTACTTCACCTCCTATACTGTATTGCTCCCTTGGATTGCTGCAGCCCAAATGCATGACCTTACATTTTATAGAAATATATCATCACACTGAAAAGAGTGCATATTGGTCATTGATGCTATTAGGTGCTTTTTGAAGTTTTACAATCAAATTATAGTGCCAACCAGTCTGAGACCATACAAGCACATGTTAAGTACTATAAATATAAATATATAAATGTGTGATATGTGATCCCAGCTATAGGTTGAATTACTGTATGTTTAAGTTGCCTGAAGTTGCAATGGAATGATTTCAATTGATCGTATATGGCTCTATTATTACTTCAAGAACAGACCAGTTTAATATTGTAGGTCCACATGAAAGAGACATACGATAACTTAAAGCATCTACTGACTTCCAATAACTATAACAAATACAGCTGGCACCTCTGTGGTGACTTGAAGGTAGTTGCCCTTTTAATGGGACTGCAGCAGGGATATATAAAATACATGTGTTTCTTATGTGAGTGGGATAGCCGAGCAAGGGATTGCCACTACTTGCAGAAGGAATGGAATCGCAGACAAAATGTAACAGTTGGAGAGAAGAATATCCAGCACCCAGCTCTGGTTGAGGCTCACAAAATCCTGCTACCACCCCTTCACATCAAACTAGGTTTGATGAAAAACTTTGTGAAAGCCATGGACTGCACGTCGCCAGCTTTCCGATACTTGCATGAAAAATTCCCTAGACTCAGCAAAGCAAAGATTAAAGAGGGAGTTTTTGTGGGTCCTCAGATTCGAGGGCTCTTCAAAGATGATCGGTTCAACAACTTGCTGCAGGGTGATGCGAAACAAGCATGGAATGCTTTTTGCCTAGTGTCAATAAACTTTCTCGGGAATGTTAGGGCAGAAAACTACAAGGAACTAGTAGAAGGCATTCTGATGCAGTATCAGAAACTTGGCTACATTATGTCTCTAAAGATCCATTTCCTTGATTCCCATCTCAATTTCTTTCTTGATAACTGTGGTATGGTTAGTGATGAACAGGGCAAATGTTTTCACCAGGATATCGCAACAATCAAGCAAAGATACCAGGGAAAATGGTCCACTACAATGAAGTAGATACCACACCATTCACAGAAGATGAGGTGTTAGAACAACTTGCTAAACTGAAAGTGGACAAAGCAATGGGACCGGATGGGATACATCCCAGGATACTGAAAGAGCTGAGAGAGGTTCTTGCAGGACCGTTAAAGGATGTCTTCAACAGATCCTTGGAAACAGGAGAGGTTCCTCAGGACTGGAGAATGGCTGATGTCGTACCTCTACACAAAAGTGGTGACAGGGAAGAAGTGTCAAACTACAGGCCCGTGAGCCTTACCTCAGTGGCGGGAAAAGTAATGGAGGTGCTCCTGAAAGAGCGAATAGTGAACTTTCTCAAAACCAACAGGATGCAAGATCCGAGGCAACATGGTTTTACCGAAGGATGGTCTTGCCAAACAAATCTGATTGAGTTGTTTGACTGGGTGACCAAGGAACTAGATCAGGGGCATGCGATGGATGTCATCTATCTGGATTTAAGCAAAGCCTTTGATACTGTTCCTCATAGGAGGCTTGTCAACAAACTCAGTAGCTTGAGGATGGGTCCCAAGATGGTAAACTGGATTAGAAATTGGTTGAATGACAGACGACAGAAGGTGATTGTACATGGAGCTCACTCGGATGAGAGGAAGGTGATTATTGGGGTGCCCCAGGGTTCGGTCCTGGGCCCGGCACTGTTCAATGTATTTGTGAGTGATATTGCTGAAGGACTGAATGGAAAAGTCTGTCTTTTTGCAGACGACACAAAAATTTGCAACAGAGTGGACTCCCCCAAGGGAGTGGTTAACATGAGGAAAGATCTACAAAAGCTGGAAGACTGGTCTAATGCTTGGCAACTACGATTTAATGCGAAAAAGTGGTGTCGTGCACTTGGGTAGCATACATCCAAGGGAAATGTACGCGATAGGGGGCGAGAGGTTGGTATGCACGGTTCAGGAGAAAGACCTTGGTATGATTATCTCTGATGATCTCAAGGTGGCAAAACAGTGCGACAAGGCGGTGGCAAAAGCCAGGAGGATGTTGGGCTGCATACAAAGAGGGATTACCAGCAGAAAGGAAGAGGTACTTATGCCACTGTATAAGTCACTGGTGAGGCCTCACTTGGAATACTGTGTTCAGTTTTGGAGACCGTATCTTGCAAAAGATGTAAAAAGACTGGAAACTGTTCAGAGGAAAGCAACCAAAATGATTTGGAGCCTGCGTCAGAAGCCTTATGAGAAGAGACTTGAATACCTAAATATGTACACTTGGGAGGAGAGGAGGGACAGGGAGATATGATTCAGACCTTTAAATACTTAAAGAGAAATGATGAACAAACAAACCTCTTCCAAAGACGGGGAAGCTGTAAAACTAGAGGGCATAACATGAAGCTGCAAGGTGGTAAATTGAAAGGCAATGTCAGGAAATATTTTTTCACTGAAAGGGTGGTGGATGCTTGGAATGCCCTCCCGATGGAAGTGGTGGGGGCAAACACGGTGACGGAATTCAAAACAGCATGGAACAAACACAGTGGATCCCTTTATAGCAATAGGATAAAAACAAGATAAACAGTACCATCTAACTTCTGAGCCATATAACGTCTCAACAAATAGGGGTGTCCTACATGGAGTGGTGGGTTTACCCCTAAACAAAGACATGGGGAGGGGTGGCCTGCACAGAGCAACATGTGCACCTACTCTTGCCATCTTGCTGGGCAGACTAGATGGACCATGCTGGTCTTTTTCTGCTGTCATTTACTATGTTACAATCATACAATCATTCGGCATTCTTTATCACATCTATGCAGATGATGTACATCTCTACACTCCTTTTTCAACAGAAAATCCAAACTTCACTGGAATCATTGACTGTTTCAATGCTGTCTCCAACTGGCTAGTGAACTATAAAAAGACTGAAGTCCTTTTTGTCACAAATGTCCCAGCATTCATACCCCTGACAACCCTGCAGGTTAAGAATGCTGATATGAAATCTAATCATGAGGTTAGATATCTGGGTGTCACTCTGGACCAGCCCCTAAGCATGGAGCCCCATATAAGCAAAATCACAAAGGCTGTCTATCATAAAATACGTTCCCTCCATCATCTCTGACCCTTACTGGAGCCTACTGACTTCCGTACTGTCTTCCAAGCCCTTAATACTCCACTCTTCGACTACGCAAATATCATCTTGCATGGGCTTCCTGGATATACTCTCCATCCTTTACAATTAGCATTGAATACTGCTGCACCAACCATTTACAGAGCTTCCAGACAAGAACATGTATCTCCTCTCCTAACCCATCTACACTGGCTCCCAATAAGCAGTCACCGTTCCGCATCCTCGCTGGAAGAGCTCCTACACTGGACTCCGGACAACAGACCAAGAAGAACAAATATGGAAAACACTCTCACCATCCCATCCATAACTAGAAAGATCTCCCAATTCGCAGTGAACAGAGCCTTCTCCCTCTTTGCCCCTCTACTATGGAACTCCCTACCTGCTCCTATTCGTCTCATTTCAGATTTGGCCACCTTTCGCAAAGCAATCAAAACATACTGTACCTATTCCATCTTGCTTTCGACCACGTAACTTAAAGCCTTGCCTATCAATGTCAATATCATACTCAAGATTCTGTTAGACTGTAAGAAGTTCCCAGTCTTACATGCTACTGTGTATCATCTATTTATGTAATATGTTAATTGTTTTATATCTTGTTCACATGTTCAATGGAAACTGTTCAGTGTAATATGTTCAATGTAAACTGTTCCATGTAATATGTTGTTATTTTGTAAACCGTGCTGATCATGAATAGTGCGGTATAAAACCAAATAAATAAATAAATAAAATAGCCATCGCAACTCAAAACTGATGTCCTATTTGTTACAAGGAACCGTAAGTTCGTACCTCCTCCGTCGCTCCTGGTCAACAACATAGAACTGACGTCCAAACCCACAATCCGATACCTCGGTATTACATTAGATCAACACCTGGATATGACAATGCATGTGAAGAATGTGACAAAGAATATATATCATAAGATCAGAACACTACGCCACCTCCGCCCCCTACTTGACTATACTGACTACCGATCAACCTTCCAGGCACTAGTCCTCCCACATCTAGATTTTGCGAACATCATCCTCCACGGGCTCCCTCAATCAACCTTAAATCCACTTCGTCTGGCTATAAATACAGCTGCAAGAGTCCTCTCTGGGTCACCAAGATCTGCTCATATAACGCCTATCATGAAAGACCTACACTGGCTACCCCTACAAGCCAGAATCTCATATAAGTCTCTAGTCCTGACCTTCAAAGCCATGAATAACTACCCACCGACACCAATCAGCAAACTAATCCATAACACCCTTGAAATAGAAACAGAAGGACTACAGCTATGAACACTTTAATAGTTCCCAAGATGATGACATCATGTACTAAAGCTACATCAAACAGAGCTTTTTCATTATTCGCACCCATGAATTGGAATATACTTCCCCATGAAATCCGAGGCATCAAAAGCCTATTACAATTTCGCAAAGCTGTGAAGCATCACTTATTCACAAAATACTACCCAGAAGTAACCATGGACGCTCACACAACCAACAGGCCTCCCACTTACACCAAACACCTTAGCACCTTAATCCAACCAGAAAAGGGTTAGACCTCACAATAGTCCACATTACTACTGTTGACCCGTGCAACCACATGAATACACGTACAATATCCACTCGAGTTTAAATATGGTATTTAATAAAAGCTTATATATAGTATAATGTTGATTGTACATAGTTATCCCTGTTACTCCTTGTTATATATTCCCTTGTTCTCTGTAAACTCAATGTTAACTGTATGCATTGCAGTATATTTTGTTCGATGTACACCGCGCTGATTTTAATAGCGCGGTATAGAAGAGATGTTAAATAAATAAATAAATAAATAAATAAATATCAGGCCTGATATTAGGACGGGGGGGTTGCATGAGTGCATTTGGTATATAAAAGCTGATGGGCAAGGGTTGTTAGAATGTAATCCTGTCCTTGGCTACATATTACTCTTGCATGCTTCCAGGATCCATAGTGGCATGGTTCGACTGATAACCAGATAACACGCAGCCTGTGTCTGAAGAGAGTCTTAGTGCTCTGCTACCTCACTCTGCACCATACTAAATTTGGTAGGAACAGCACCACCAGCTGCACAACACAACAGTAGCATTACATTTTATGGCCAGATGCAGTTCATAACCCTCATGAAGGGGTGCCACAAAACTGCCATAAGAACATAAGATATGCCATACTGGGTCAGACCAAGGTCCATCAAGCCCAGTATTCTGTTTCCAACAGTGGCCAATCTAGGTCATATGTACCTAGCAGTTTCCCCAAGGGACACAAGTTCCACAATGCTTGTACTGGGTCAAGCATTGATATCTGCCAGTACCGGGTTTCCAGAAACAGGGAGGGCACATGGTGCAGAAGAGAACACATCAGCACTATGACAAAAAGCAGATTGTGCAGTATCCCCTTCAGGTACAGGTGTGAGGAATTGCAGAGAAGGGGAGTGAAAGGTGTAGATTGTCCTGCAGAGCACTGACAGTCTATGTCTACAGATAGGCCCTTGCACAGCATTGGAGCTTTTCATTTGGGCCTCTAGGGTTGGAGTTAAGAAGCAGGCTCCCATTGACAGGACAGGAGAGCAGTAGGGACAGAGCTAAAGTACCAGGAATCCAGTTCCAGGTTTGACTAGGTGTTTAGTGATCCTACTTTCTGTCTCCCAAGGTACTTAACTCTGTGGCCCCTGCTAACATCCAAACCTGGAATCCCCTTTTGTGTGCAGTGCTTCTGGTGCATTTCCCTCTTAGATAGATAAATAGAACCACATCCCCCCCCCCCCACACACACACACAAATCTGTAAGCATTGTATCATTCTAGTCACCATCAGATTGTAACTGGCTACAGGTGTTCAAATAATGGGAAATGCCACCATCTTAAAGGCAGAGCAGAACTTACATTAGTGCCCCCCCCCACCCCCCAATGTGGGGCACAGTCATATCCAATCATTGACCCCTCTCCCATGCACACAGTCCTCAAGAGCTTTCTCTTCTCACTCTCTCAACCTTTTATCTTTATTGAAAAGTTGAAAAGTTGCTACTCGTCCCCTCACACCTGTCAACCCTCCCCACTGAGGTGGCTATACCACACTCTCTCCTCTCCTCTCCTCTCCTCTACTACTACTACTGCAGCGCTGTACAATGAAAATACAAAAAGCCAGTCCCTGCTCAAAAGAGCTTACAATCTAAAAAGACAAAGCAAGAAAAGGAGCAGAAAAAAGATAAGAACAAGGGCAAAGAGACAAGAGCAGGAGAGACAGGACAAAGGAAAGAGGTAAGAACAAGTGTAAGAGGAAGAAAGAAAGGTGAAATAAAAGAGGGGAAGGAAGGAGAACAGCAAAATCAAGAGCCAAAGGCTCTCTACACCCTCAAATGAGACATGACCTGCTCTTCCCCTCAGGTGTCTCTACTCCCAATGTCCATTACCAGCTTCCACTCCAGAGATATGCAATACCCCATCTATTTCCTTAGTCAGTTCTGATGATCCCAGACTCATCCCTCCATGCACTCGGACACAGTCTCATAGTCCTCATACTCTACTCAGCTCTCCCCTTCTATTCAACACAATCCCACCTCTCTCCCTCAGAGCACCCCATCTACCACCTCTATCATCCACCTCACACCGTCTCCATTGTAACCTAAACGAGATTGTTAAGAGAGATTGCCTTAGAAGCACCAGAGTTCAGTAGTTTTTAGTCTTGAAGGTCTACCAAGAGAGATTTCTACTGCTGAGAAGAAATTTGCACTTATATTAACCTGCAAGGAAATTCTGCATATTTTAAAATTCACGGTTTTTGTTAGGTCAGTTAGGGCTTACTATAACAAGACAGCTTTCATTTAAATCAGTGGTTCTTAACCAGTCCTCCTTGAACCCCTAGGCCAGTCGGGTGTTCAGGATAGCCCTAATGAATATGCATGAGATATATATGCATTGGAGATATCCTGCCAACCTGACTGGTTTGTGGCCCTCTAGGGCTGGATTTGGAGACCCCTGCCTTACACCTCTGTTAGTTAAGATTGTGAGTGGGCAAGGTGCAGATGTCCTAGACATCAAAAGGGTATATAGAATGTGTCACATGCCTCCTCATTTCTCACTACCACCAAAAAGTTGTCTAATAAACAATATTTTGGTGGTGGTGAGAAGCCAAGAGGCATGTGACAAATTCTATCTAACCTTTTTGATGTCTTGGAGATCTGCACCTTGCCCACTCACATTCTTAAATGACAGAGATGTAAGGCAGGGGTCTCCAAATCCAGCCCTAGAGGGCCACAAACCAGTCAGATTGGCAGGATATCTCTAATGCATATATATCTCATGCATGTTCATTAGGGCTATCCCGAACACCCGACTGGCCTAGGGGTTCAAGGAGGACTGGTTCAGAACCACTGATTTAAATTAAAGTCAGTTAGAGAATACTATTACAAGAAAACTTTCAGTTGGAGGCCAATTCTAACAGGGGCACATCCGGACCGTTGGAATGTCTAAAAAATGGATGTGCCCAATATGTACCTGATTCTGCCACAGGATACATCCATCCTACTGCTCAGCCATCCCACCCTATGTTCCTGCTGGAGTGCCGGCGCCATGGCATTCTGTCTCTATGACACCAGGACACCCAGCAGTAGCACCAAACGTCCATCACAGATATAAACTTCTTTTCCCCACCACCCAACCCTCAGCAGAGTCTGCCAGTGCCGGGATCAGATGGGAGGACCCGTAGGTCTAAGGGGGCTGCCAGTCCAGATCACCGCCTTTGCAGGGATTAAGTCCTATGTCCATCTTACGATTAAAGCTGATTAATCTGTGAACCCAGTGTATTTGTTAAATCACTCAGGGCCTAGTAGCAGCAAAGAGCTTTCAGTTTAAATTTAAAACACAGCAGAGAACTTTCTGGTTAAATTTAGAACCCAAGACTCCCTCTATCCAAGCAAGGGCTGTGGGAATCCCCCTGGAAATTGGTCACAGATTACCTTAGAAGTACAGGACAGGGTACCATGTAGCAGCCAGCTTTTAAGAAGTCTTTTTCCCTTCCTCCCCCCCCAACACCCACCCACCCCTGGGATAATTGTAGCCTTATAGGTACATAAACCTCTCAAAGGAAAGGAGGTGCCATATTCTCTCTCAGGTGCAGCTGTTTGTCCTCATCAGGCATACATTAAGGACCCAAGATTAATTAAGCTTCAGGTGCACAAAGTACATTAAACATATTAGGTGTAGTGCTATTAGTATAAGTATCCCCACCAACCCTTAATAGGTAAAGAATACCTAAAAACAACCTTAAAATGAAGATGCAGACAGCAGACTAGCAGCAAGATGGGGGGTTTCTAGTCTTTTGCATTGAGTGTCACATGTATGATTTTCTCCTAGTTGGTGAGGGGATCTTACGTGTGCACTAGGTGAAAGTAGTTCTTTGCTCTCAGGGAATGAATCTGATCTCTGGAGGCTAGAGTAGCAGACTTGGAGGACATAAGGAAGACAGAGAGGTACATCGAGGAGACCTACAAGGATATAGTACTGAAGTCCCATCTCCAGCCTGGCAGCATCCCTGTTGCCATGGAGGAGAGAGGTCATGTGACAGGAGAGCATCACCCTGGTGTGGCAAGAAGTGATCCTGTAACTAGGACCTGTCCTCCAGGTGATGTAAAACCCTCTCGCACCGAGGATGTTTCTCCAGGGCCATGTGCCCATGAGGAAAGAGTTAGGACAGTCGTTATAGTTGGTGATTTGATCATTAGGCATGTAGATAGCTGGGTGGCTCGTGGACGTGAGGATCGCCTGGTTACATGCCTGTGTGGTGCGAAGGTAGCGGACCTCACATGCCACCTAGACAAGGTCTTAGATAGTGCTGGGGAGGAGTCTGCTGTCTTGGTACATGTTGGTACCATTGACATAGGAAAATGTGGTAGGGAGGTTCTGGAGGTTAAATTTAGGCTTCTAAGTAGGAAGTTGAAATCCAGAACTTCCAGGGTAGCATTCTCCGAAATGCTTCCCATTCCACACGCAGGACCCAAAAGGCAGGCAGAGCTCTGGAGTCTCAATGCATGGATGAGACGATGGTGCAAGGATGATGGTTTTGGATTTGTTAGGATATGGGGAACATTCTGGAGAAAGGAGGGGATTTTCTGAATGGATGGGCTTCACCTTAACTGGGATGGAAACAGGCTGCTGGCATTAATCTTTAAAAAGGAGATATTGCAGTTTTTAAACTAGATAACAGGGGAGAGCAGACAGTCGCCCAAGAGCGCCTGGTTTGGAACAATGTATCCTTGAAGGATACTACCAAAAAAATGAAGTTAGGACATATCATCAAGTTAGGACATATCATCAAGGACAAGGAGTCCCGCAAGGATCCTTTTTATCATCATTACTATTTAACATATATATGCAGCCTATATGTAACATCGTCAGATCCTTCAACGTCAACTATATGATCTATGCTGATGATGTGTTATTATATATGCCGTTCTGCATAGACAAGATGAACCTCACCCCCATAACCAACTGTTTTAATGCCATATCAATTTGGCTACTTACTCAAAATCTTAGAATTCAACATAAAAAAACAGAAGTTCTCTTTATTTCAAGGAATACCAAGTTCATACCACCTACATTCCTTGAAGTTCAAGATGCCAAGCTGCAAGTAAAATCCCACATCCGATACCTTGGAGTGACTCTGAATCAAAAACTGGACATGAAGTCACACATTGCCAACTGTCAGACGGCTGCCTAGGGTGAGAACTTACACAATCTTGACGATGCATATATTCATATGATTCTTGCAAGGTATTGTGGGTATTGTAGTTCATTCACTCCCAAACACAGCTGATGACAATAATTGAGTTGTGAAACCAAGTGGTAAGGCCAATAAAATACTTCTTTTATTGATGGGGTTTAATTCACCCAGCACATGTATGCTTGATAGCAATATAAATGAGGATACTTGCTTGCAGTGTTTAAATGGATAACATAAAGTCATAAAGCAAATCAGAAAACAACCTTCAACTTGTCAGGCAATTAGCTAATGTTTTCTTAGCAAATAATTACCAAATACAAAGGCACAAAGAAAAGAATAAACTTTGCTGGTTAGGTTAACTTCTGCTTATTTTTCACTCAGATCCAGCAGTGATTTTCCCTTGCTCACACCCACAATCAGGTGCAGCTTTAATTACTATCAATTGACCAGCTGATAGCCTTTAGCTGGCTGGCTGCTACTGTGTGAACCCAAATCCTGCTTTAAGAGCTGTTTGCAGTGGAAATAAAGAACAAAGTTAGGCTTCTTTGTGATGGCTGATGTGTTTGCTCACAGAAAGCTAGCAATAGCAATTAGATAGAGAACAGTCCATGTAAGTAATAATTTCATCTGCTGTATCTCCCCCTTCATCAATCAGCATAGGGTCACTATCATACATTGGCACAGACGAGTCTTTCGTTAAGGTACTATCATGAGAATGCTTATTCCCTTGCTGCCATTCTCTATTATAGATAGGGTCTGGATCAGTGTTCATACCTGAGCCTCTCCTGCCATCATAATTCCTCTCTGTATAGCCTGGCCAGTATGTAATCCAATTCTGATGTCCAGCCTTCCAATCTTGATCCCTGGACACTGGATCTCCTCTCACATACCTTCTGGCCTTGGTCTGAAAGTCCTTTCCACGTGCAGTCTTCTCTCTTCCAGGTAGCCACTGGTGATTCCTATCTCTGCCATTCCATTCCTCTGGCTGAATCCAGTCCAATGGACTCTGCTGGCACTTGGAATACCTCCCAGTATGGGTACTGCCTTGGAATCTCCCAGACCTTCCAATGGCCCTTCTTCTCTTCCTTCCAGAGAGTTTCCTTCTCTCTCTATCCGCTTGGCTTGGCTTCTGTTTCTCCAGGTGATACTGGTGCTTGAGCTTAAAGCTGTTGCTGTCTCCTTTCCTGAAGCTCTTTCTGTAGCTTTTGCTGAAGCTTTTGCTGAAGCTGTTATCTGAAGAATAAGCTCTATTCTTATCCTGTTCTAATGTGTGCTCCTCCCTAACACAGCGCAGCTGTGTTGAATCAGGCCCTGCCCTTTGAGATGAGTGCTTAGGGATTACCTCATAGCTCTCTTGATTGCACACACATTTTCTCACTTCAGCCCCTCTCATGGCTGCTGGAAACCTGGTGCATTCTGGGACTGGTAGTCTTTTATGTGAAAACTCTGTTTTCTCACTTCTACCAGAACTGACAGGTTGCTTGTTCAGAGTCACATCATCTTTTCTATAGCTCCTACCTGAGCTATGATAAGCTTCCTTATCACACAACACAGTAAGGGCAGTTTATTTCAAGATTCGTTCCCTCAGACATCTCCGACAACTGATTGATCCGGATGATTTCCGTACTGTATACCAGGCTTTAATCATTCCCCATTTTGACTACGCGAACTCCATTTTACAAGGGCTCCCACAATCTACCCTAAACCCGCTTCAACTAGCCTTGAACAGTGCAGCAAGAGTGCTTTTTGGCGTACCTAAAAGAGAACATGTAACACCTCTTCTGAAACAACTACATTGGCTTCCCATTCAAGCGAGAATCACCTTCAAGACTCTGCTCCTGGCCTTTAAAGCTCACAAAGGACTCGCTCCCGCCTCATTATCAGAGATGATCCAACCAATCACCCCCAACAGACTAAGAAGAACCACAGAATTAAATATGCTAATGGTACCAAAAGAGACTCTAAGATACAACTCCACAACAGTAAGCCGATCTTTCAGTTTATGTGCTCCAAAACTTTGGAATACTCTTCCATCACACATTAGGGCCATCTCTGATCTCAGCCAGTTTAAGAAGGCCTTGAAACATCACCTTTTCATCAATTACTTCCCAGAGGACATAGAAACACAGGCACACGCAAATAGCAACACTCCCCTTCTGAACACGTAATTTACGCTGACCCAACAACACATCTCATCACGCTCCCATATTACAAGGCTCTTTTCAAACAATATGTCTTCCAAATGTAAATAATTACTCTGACTGCTTTTGTTGTAAATAATTGCCCCGGTTATCCAAGTTATTGTTCCTGTTATATGTAAAACCAGATAAATGTAACTTGTCTGAAGTTTTCTTGTTCTCTGTAAACCACGCTGATATCGAATAGTGCGGTATATGAAAGATGTGAATAAATAAATAAAATAAATAAATATCAGCAGAGAGATTCCAATAAAGACAAAAATAGCCCAAATTCCCTTGAGTACGGAGCAGACAGAGCTTGAAGATTCCAAATTACCCCGGCCTACCGATAGCCATATTAATATGAATAAAATACAGTCTCTAAAATGCTTGTCTGCAAATGTTAGAAGTCTAAAAAATAAGATGAGAGAGTTAGAATATATAGCACTAAATGAGAGGTTAGATATGATTGGTATCTCAGATACACGGTAGAAGGAGGACAACCAGTGTGACACTGTGATATCTGGGTGCGAACTATATTGTAATAATGGAGTGGATCAAATTGGTGGAGGGGTTGTGCTCTATGTTAGAGAGGGCATTGAGTAATAAAGGATTAAAGTTTTGCAGGAAACAAAATTTGCTGTAGAATCTCTATGGATTGAAATTCCATGTAAAAAGGGGAAGGCGATGGCAGTGGGGGTGTACTATCGACTGCCTGGCCAGAATTAACAAATGGATGATGAAATGCTCAAATAAATCAGGGAAACTAACAAAAGTTACAGCACAGTAATAATAATGAGTGATTTCAATTATCCCAGTATTGACTTGTCAGTGTCATTGCAGGACATGCTAGGGAGATAAATTTTCTAGATGAAATAAATGACAGCTTCATAGAGCAGCTGGTTCCTGAACCGACCAGAGGGGAAGTCATTTTGGACCTAGTCCTTAGTGGAACACCAGATCTGGTGCAAGAGATAAGGGTGTTGGGACCACTTGGCAATAGTGATCATAGCACAATCGCGTTTGATATAATTAATGGAGGAGGAATGGTAAGAAAATCCCCAGTACTACCTTATAACTTTCGAAAGGGATACTATGATAAAATGAGGAAAATAGTTAAAAAAAATAAAAAGAGCAGTTGCAAAGGTTAAAGACTTACACCAACCTTGGGTGTTGTTTAAAAATACTATCTTGGAAGCCCAGACCACCTATATTCCATGCTTTAAGAAAAGTAGAAAGAAGTCCAAAAAGCTGTCAGCATGGTATAAAGGTGAAGTCAGAGAGGCTGTTGTTGCCAAAAAAGCATCTTTCAGGAAATGGAAAAAAGAGCCAAATGATGAAAAGTGGAAACAGCACAAGCACTGGCAAGTCAGATGCAAGGCATTGATAAGACAGACAAAGAGAGAATTTGAGAAGAAGCTTGCTGTGGAAGCAAAAATGCATAATAAAGACTTTTCAAGTACATTTGTAGCAAAAAAAACTGTGGGAGAATCATTTGGACTATTAGATGATAGAGGGGTAAAAGGGGCAGTAAGAGAGGCTGAATGAAATCTTTGCTTCGGTCTTTACTGAGGAAGATGTAGGGATGTTACCCATGACTGAAGTGGTAATTATAGGTGATACTGCAGAAGAATTGAAAGAAATATCAATACACCGGGAAGATGTATTACAACTATTTGATAAAATGAAGAGTAGCAAATCACCTGGACCAGATGGTATACATCCAAGAGTGTTGAAAGAACTGAAAAATGAGATTTCAGATCTGCTATTAGTAATCTGTGAACTATCATTAAAATCATCTATAATACCTGAAGATTGGAGGATGGCCAATGTAACGCCAATTTTTAAAAAGGGTTCCAGGGGTAATCCAGGAAACTACAGACCAGTGAGCATCACATCAGTACTAGGAAAAATGGTAGAAACCATCATAAAGAACAATATTACTGAACATGTAAATAGTCATGGCTTAATGGGAGACAGCCAACATGGCTTTAGACAAGGAATATCTTGACTTACTAATCTGTTATGATTTTTTTCAAAGTGTGAATAAACAGGCAGACAAAGGTGAGTCGGTTGAGATAGTGTATTTGGACTTTCAGAAAGTCTTTGACAAGGTCCCTCATCAGAGACTTTTAGCAAAACTAAAAAGTGATGGGATAGGAGACAGCGTACTATTGTGGATCAGGAACTGGTTAAAAGATAAAAAGCAGAGGGTAGAGCTAAATGGCCAATTTTCCCAATGGAGAAAAGTGAATAGTGGTGTACCCCAGGGATCTGTGCTGGGTCCGCTGCTTTTTAACATATTCATAAATGACCTAAAACCCATGAGGATTGTGGAAAATTGCAAGAGGTTCTTGATAAATTGGAAGACTGGGCATCCAAATGGCAGATGAAATTTAATGCAGACAACTGCAAGGTTTTGCACCTAGGAAAGAAAAACTCAAACTATGGTTACACGATGCAAGGTTACACATTAGGAACCACCACACAGGAAAAAGATTTAGGCGTCATTGTGGACAACATGTTAAAACTCTCCGCCCAGTGTGCAGCGGCGGCCAAGAGAGCAAATAGAATGCTAGGTATCATAAGGAAAGGAATGGAAAATAAAACAAAGGATATTATAATGCCTCTGTATCGTTCCATGATGTGACCGCACCTTGAATATTGTGTGCAATTCTGGTCGCCGTATCTTATCGTGTTCTCTATATAAATAGTTTGGAGTTCAACCTCCTATGTTACCGGTTGCTATGTACATAGTTCTAAACTGTTGTTATCTGTAACTGCTGTCCTGGCAGAGATAAATGTTAAAATGTAAACCGCTGCTGATCACTGGAAGGAGCGGTATAAAAATGGTTACAAATAAATATATCTCAGGCCGGAGGGACTGAGGTTTCTAGTCCTATAGGTACTACCTGTGGCCTTGGGCAAGCCACTTAACCCTCGGGTTGCCCACCGCTTTGATTGAAGGATAAGGCGGTATAGAAAACTGGTTACATAAATAAATAAATATAGCGTTATTAGAAAAGGTACAGAGAAGAGCCACCAAAATGGTAAAGGGGATGGAAGGATGCCCCTATGAAGAGAGGCTAAAAAGGTTAGGGCTCGTTAACTTTGAAAAGAGACAGCTGAGGGGAGATATGATAGAAGTCTATAAATTAATGAACGGAGTGGAACGGGTAAACATAGATCAATTGTTTACGCCATCAAAATATAGAAAGACTAAGAGGCATGCAATGAAGCTACAGGGCAACCTATTTAAGACTAATAAGAGAAAATATTTTTTCACTCAACGCGTAATCAAACTCTGGAATTTGCTACCGGAGGATGTATTAAAAGCTGTTAGTGTAGCTGGGTTTAAAAAAGGTTTTGACAAGTTCCTGGACAAAATCTACATAAACCATTATTAAAATGGACCCAGAATATCTACTGATTGCTCCAATACAAGCATTGTGGAACCTGTATTTTTTGGGGAAACGGCTAGCTACTTGTGACCTAGATTGGCCACTGTTGGAAACAGGATACTGGGCTTGATGGACCGTGGTCTGACCCAGTATGGCATATCTTATGTTCTTATGTTCTTATGTAATGCATAGATTTAGATGCTCTATGGTGGAACTTCTGTACCTGTTTGAAGGAGACAGCAACATAAGCGGGTCAAACATGGTCACTGCCAGTGCTGTCAGAGAGCATCATGGCATATGTCTGGCAGTTAGCAAATATGTTCAGCCTATTTGGCGTGTTGGGTGGGCGTGGTCTCAGGCACCTGGATGTAGCAGGGTCACACATATATACTGCTGCTGGGCACTGTTGCAGGTACTCCATTGTCTGTCTAGGTTAGATCACTTGCAAATAACGTCCATGGGATTCTCTCTCCAGTGACATGCTGTGTGTGTGCCTGTACAGACATGGAGCAGCGGCTGTCTGGTTGGGAAAGCAACATGTGCCATTAGCATCACATCCTGTATAAAATGCATATGCGGATATCGTGATAGGGGAGGCAAGAGCAGATTGTGGGGTACACGGAGTGACAATACACATTGAAGTCATGGGGAAATATGTTCACAAGCTGCCTCACCCATGTACATGCCCAGATTTGTGTTTTAAACTAACGTGTGGGGACCTGGATGTGATACACAGGTCCACAGGATGACAGTGGGAAATGGAATAATGCTGGTCAAATACAGTGATAATCAAAGATATGTAGGGAAGTCATCAGTACAAGGGCCAGTGTGATACCTGAGGTTCAGCTATGAGATGTTCTGGTCCACCTGAGGCAGCACATAGCAATGACAGTCAGTGCATGAAAGCAGGACCGCTAGTGCGGGTGTCCTTCCAACAGTGATCCAGCTTCTGCCCTGTCTTTATTTGTGCTGTCTGTATTTCCCAGAAGCTGTTGACATGTTGCTGCTGCTCCATTGCTGTCTGGTTGTTTCCATTAAGCTGTAGCGCTACAGCCTTCTCCCATGTGCGATTGGCCATCCATCCCTATGTGCACCATTTAGCTAGACTAGCATAATGATCCATTTTGCCTTTGGATATTGTTCCTGCCATTTATTTCTCCGGCAGGTACATGACTCTCTGCAGTAGGAACCTTTCTGCTGTGTTGGGGTTGTCAGTAGCTGACTCAACATAGGTTGGCACCCTGGAATAGAACACCCTTGTTTTGTAATACTGTAGCTCCACAGTCTTGTTTGACGCAGGTTGTAACATGGCACATGTGTGCATGTGAATGTTAGCACCCGGCTCACATAGAATCTCAGACTGGCTATATTGTAGGGATGAATGTGCATCCAAGCAGAGTTAGTAATACACACACAAAAGAAAAAACCCACCACTAATATATTTATTTATTTTAAAATATTTGTATCTCACCATATGCCTTAAGGCATACACGGCAGTGCACAATTAAAAACCCCAACAGAAATCTAACATAACACCAAAAGCCCCTTTACCTCCCCCCATAATGCTGCCTGTCTGCCATGTATCCACCCTGCCGCATGCTTTTCCTTTGTGGTCAAACAATATACACTATGGTCATTAACAGAGCTGCAATCAAACACATTCATACAAAGAGAAAACACAACTCTACCTACTCACCCTCAATGGTAATAGATTTATCTGCATAAGAATATGTATTAAAAATGGAAAAACAAACGTCAGAACCCTCTGACACCTCCCACAGTTCACACAAAGTGAGCTCAGGTGTGCTAGTGAGGTTAAGTACATCGCTAATCCACCAAATTTATCAAAATCACAGAAGTCCTACATGTCACCATGAGACGTTAATACTCACAAGATTCTCAAAGATACATCCACAAAATACATGACGTTCCCAGAACAATCACAATATAACATGCTTTTCCCTGACTGAGGAAACAGAAAGGTTTTCAAGGCCTTCCTAAAAAATAATAAATCTTCCTCCTGCTGCAAAGAAACCAGTAATCTGTTCCACTGCAAAACACCCTGCTCGCCATTTCTTCAACCGTGCACACGGCGGACCAGAAACCACTAAAGAGTGGCCTTGACTTGACCGTATAGTCCAACCTGGTTGGTACCATTTCTCTACCAAATAGCCCTGAAATCACAAGTGCCGCCGTATTTTGTACCATCAGCAACTTCCGCAGAATGTACTTTGGCAGCTCAACATACAGGGGATTGCAATAATCCAGCACAGACAGCAACAAAATCAGATCAACAGGCGCAACAACCCCATGTCCAGTAAGGGACGTAGTTGTCACACCAAACACAACTTTCCAATGACACTTTCACCACATTTGAAACCTAGGAGTGAAAATCCAAATCCTCACTCCCAGATTCCGAATTTCCTTCCTCCGTGGTAGTCTCCCACCTCCCACCTTAGGGCAAACACGTACATCCCCTTCATCTTGACCCCCAAATACCAGCAGTTCCAAGTTCTGAGTATTCAGGACCAAACTATTAGCCTGCAACCACCCACAAACCTTCTCCAAACATCCATTCACCTTCTCAATAGTAGCTTCCAATGCACAATTTGACACTAATTGTCACTACCAACTGGATGTCATCCACAAAAACATCGGAAGCCATAAGTCCATACTATCCTCCCACCAGTGCTCATGAAGATGTTAAACAGACACAGGGAGAGTGATGACCCTTGTGGAACCCCACACTGCCACTGGTGTACCTTGGACGTCCTCTTACCCCAACATACTCAAAGCCAACGGCCACTTAGAAAGGCAGATAACCACTTGAGAAAATTACCCCCAATCCTCATGTTTTGACATCTCTCCAGAAGGATATTCCACTCCACCAAGTCAAAAGCCGCCGACAAATCCAGGACAAACACCTCTCTAAAAAAGTAGTGGTAATATTCTATAACAATCCACTAGATTAACATAAAAATAAGAAATAATGAAAAATTGATGTGGAGGTTATGTTAATCTAGTGGACTGTTATTATAGGATATTACCACTACTTTTTTAGAGGGGCATCAGTAATATACTACATGCATGCCACCACAGCTGGCTGTACCTCCACATGACAATTATAGGCCTGCATACTCTGGACAGCTATCCAGATTGGTCCCTCCCCCAACCAACTCTTTTTTCTCACCTACACAGGATCCACCTCTAAATCCTAGCAAATAACTGCAGGCTGGTCCTGCGGTAATTTCTTGGGGTATAGCACCCCCTCACAGTGCAGGACCATCCTGACTAAGGGTCTCTGCCACCATCTTTCTTCTGGGCATTATTGGATGTGTGTATCTGCCTAGCCAGAGAGGGCACCTGCACACACTACAAGCCAATCAAGTGCAAGCTGTAATAACTGGTTATTAATGCATTCTGTCATAACCTGTCATTGCCTGAATAATTGGACAATTGCTGCCACACCAACCATAATAGTGTGGGACATCTAGGTGGTTTCTGGGACCTTTGTTGGTGATATTCCATGCAGCGTGGTTACCAGACTGCAATCCTGTTATTCACACTGGCAATACTGTATTCTCCGTGGACCAGCAGGAAGTAAGTCTTCATGCATGAATGACCTCCCCGAGGGAGCCCCGCGTAGGAACACTCCCCAGCTTCTTATTGGAAGCTTTTGGGAGGCTCCACTATGCCTGCGCACCTCCTTCCTGCCTGCTGCCAGAGCACCATCATCTTCAGTCTTTCATTTTCCACAGAGCCCAAATGACGTGTTCCAGTATGCTCTCCATCGGTAATCACTTCTCCCCTTTTGGGGTGCTTAATTGCTTTGATTTTTGCTTGCATTGAATTTTCTTGCCTGCTGTCGCAATTCTTTTTCAATTGCTTTTTCTCCTTTTGTATTTTTCAACTGCTAATCCAGCAGCACCATTGGTAACTCAGTTGGGCTTGCTACTATCGAGCCATTAGATTTTGCCACAGCTATACTGTATTTCCAAACACGTCCCAAAAACCAACCAGCGGGTTCAAAACGTGCACCTAGACCATTTCCATCATGGACAAGCACAATGGTGTCTCCAGTATCTTGGACCCGATCATCAGCCCTCTTCTTGTAACTTTTGCCTGCAGATGACAAGGAGAGGCCTCAAGGGTCATAAAAAAACAGTAGGAAACTCTGTTCAGCACTTCACAGCCTGATCCATCGTCTTCAGCATCAACATCATTGCCTCCATGCCTTTGAAGGCAGTTTAGGACATTAGAGGGGTATTGACTTCGAGGGCTTCTTGAGGTCTGTCGGAGCTGAACACCTGCACTGCCCAGGACCATTGGTCATCGATCGGCCTCCCAGAAAAGAGGCAAACAACATCGCTCCACATCAACATTGCAGGGTGCTCAAACAGAGCACTGGGAAAAAGCCCGAGTGCATCAGCATCAAAGCCCCTTGCAACATGGCATCGAGAGTGATGGCAGGCTGTGTGAGTGCCTCTCAAAGGTGCCATGCAGGGAGGACACCAACAGCCTACCGACAGCCGAGGCCAAGTCTCTGGGTACATCAGTCAAAGTTACTCAGGTCTCTGAACCTTTGGAATTGGCAGCTATGGAGAAATGTCCCCTAAAGGTAATTGAGGATTTCATGGCAACCCTGTTTGACATCCAGTGCACTGGCCTCAGCATCAGAATCAACCATCATACAACAGACTCTTGAGGCACATATCCTGTCCCCATCAGAGATATCGACGTCGGAACATCGAAGGGATCAGATGCCAGTTCCAGCTCGGCTAATTTCCCTCTCCAGTGTCTCAGGGTATGATGCACACTCAAAACCCAGATAGGCTTCAGAGCATCAGCATTCTCAGAGAAGCTCTCAATCCGCTCAATGCAGAAGGGACTTCTGGGTTACAGGATCAGAGGTATTTGACTTCCTCTCAGAGTCTGACTCTGATGTATGGGTAACTGATGTGGAATTAGAGGACTTCTCAAAGTGCAGGTCCCCAGAGCTCCCGTCGGACCCTTCCCTGCCTCATGAGCATTGGAAGTCTCCCCCTGAAGACATGACCTTCCAGGATTTAGTGAGAGATATGGCCAAGGCTATACCATCCTCTCTGGAGACTGACGATGAACCCAGGGCAGAGGAGCTGCTCATATATAGCATCCTGCAGAGAACGTAGATGAAGATATGGGAGAGGCCCTCATGGTACCTCCAGTGAATAGACAACTTGACTCACACCACTCCTTAGTGGTCAAGTCCGGCTGAAGAAGATTAAGAGTACCAAGACGCATTCTTCAGCGCCCCCTGGAAGAGAGACTCAGACCTTGGACTCTTTCGGGAGAGGGTGTTTCCAGGGCTCAATGCTTGTTGCCCAAATGGCTTTATACCAGCTCTACATGAGCATATAGAGACATCATGTGGGGTCTAGCTACTCTATCTCAGTTCCTTCATCTTTAGAAATTGGAACAGTTTTGCACCCTAGTGGGCCATGGCAAGGACTGATCAAAGCTCCTGGTCAGGGTGAACTATGACTCCTTTGAGACGGTATCAACAGTGGCTACAGTAATCATTAGGGCCCAAAGACTCACCTGGCTCCAGTTCCCTGACTTGGAACAGTTGGCTCTGAATAAGCTGGCTACCGTAGTGAGAATCTATTCGGTGAACAGGTGAAAGAGAAGACTGGCATTATAGACAAGCAGCATATCTTATCAGACTGTCCAGGCACACTTCAGAACTGGCTTACCATAGGGAGTACCAAAGAGGGGGGCCAGAAGAAGACCTACTACTCCCATAGGTGTTGATGCTTGCCTGGACCGCTAACCTCCCATCAGAAACAGCAGGCCCCACAGCGGGATTACATAATGGACCAGCATCAGATGCTTTTCTCCTGCACTGGGGAGAGAGTCTTCTGTATGCTTACCTTCCAATACCTATCATAATGAAAACCCTAATGAAGTTCAGGACTGAGAAAGGTATGATGATACTCATCGCACCGTACTGGCCCAGACAGCCCTAGTTTCTGCTTCTGCTGTGCCTCTTCACACAGGAACCTCTCCTGCTCAGCCATGTTCCAGACTTCATTTCGCAGGATGACTGGAGGATGTTACATCCCAACATCCAGTCCTTAGCCCTCAGGGCATGGATGTTAATAGGCTAGTCTTGTCAAAGTTCCATCTGCCTGGCAGCATAACTGATATTCTTGTGGCCTCGACGAGGAAGTCTCAATGAGGAGGTCTTATACCTTTACATGGATGAGGTTTGCTGTCTGGTGTGAAGGCCGGGCCCTGTATCCTTTTGTCTGTCCACAAGAAGTCTGCTCAAGTATCTTCTATACCTCCGTGACTTGGGCCTGAAGTCCAACTCTTTCTGAGTTCACCTCAGCATGATTGGGGCATAACATCACGGGGTAAATGGGAAACCATCTCACACAGCCTTTGATTGCTCGCTTCATGTAAGGGCTACTTCTCTCAAAGTCTCCATACAAGTCCCCCTGCTGTGGCTTGGGATCTCAATGTGGTACTAACGCTGATCATGAAAACTCCTTTTGAGACTCTCAACTCATGTCCACTGAAGTTCTTGACCTGGAAGATCTTGTTGCTGGTGGCTGTCACCTTGGCGCACCAAATGAGTGAGCTTCTGGCTCTAGTAATTCATCCACCGTATACCAGAGTCCACCATAATCGAGTGGTTCTTCGTACACATCCTAAATTCCTTCCAAAAGTGGTTTCAGATTTCCATATCAACTAGTCCATGCTGCTACCTCCATTTTTTCCTAGGCCTAACGCTCACAGAGAGGAAGCAGCATTGCACATGTTGGTCTGCAAGCGGGCCTAGCTTTCTACTTACAGTAGACGAAGGACCATAGGAAGTCCATGCAATATTTTGTTTCTTTTGACCCCCCCCCCCCCTCCACAAGCTTGAAGCTGCCATTTCCAAATGCTCTCTTTCAATTTGGTTAGCAGACTGCATCTCCTTTGCTTATGCCCAGGCAGGCCTGAGCCTTAGTGGTCATGTCACAGCTCACAATGTCCAAGCTTGGCTGCATCGGTGGCCAACTTGTGCTCAGTCTCCATGGAGGAAATCTGAAGGGCTGCAACGTGGACTTCTGTCCACACATTCATTTCTCACTACTGCCTGGAAGAAGATTCCCAATGTGACAGTAACTTTGGCCAATTTGTGCTCCGGCACCTTTTTGAGGATTAGAATCCAACTCTGTCTCCCGATTGCCCTTCTATCCATCCAGGCTACCAAAAAAAAAAAAAAAAGTTAATGAGAGAAAGAAATGCTGCAGAACGCAAAACAGATGTAGTGAGATTTGCCTTCACTGTACATAGTTGGTTTTACGTGTTCTGCAGTTCATGTTGCCCTGTTGGGCTTCTCGGTGGCCTCCTCAGTTTTCGGTAGCCTGTATCTTGGGAGTCCCATCCGTGAGGCCTTACCTCCTACTTGTCCACAGAAAAAGGGACAGTATGCTGTAACAGGTGTTCACCGTGGACAGCAGGAATAAGTCCTCACAATCCTTCCATCTCCATGAGTTGTATTCTGCTACAGCTTTATTATCAGACTGAAGATGATGGCACCACAGTGAAAGGTGGGAAGGAGGCATCTCCCCTAGATTTTGCACTAATTTTCAAAGATGAAACAATTGATTTGCATTTACTCATTGCACTCCACTCAGGATTTTATGGATCTCTATCATATCTCCATATCTTGCCGTATCGTCTCCAAACTGAAGAGCACTAACCTCTTTAGCCTTTCCTCATAGGAGAGTTGTTCATCCCCTTTGTCATTTTGGTCATCCTTCTCTGTAGTTTTTCTAATTCCACTATGGGGTAGATTCTGAACCATGTTTAGTGGGGATATATGTCCAGAACGGACATACATTCCCCGCTAAACGCCCGGGTGCAATGCAGGCAAATGAGTTCCCTGCACATTCAACAGAGATGTGCGGGGAGCTCAGCACTTGGAGGCGGGCCTAGGGAGGAGTGATGGCAGGCCGGAGGTGTGACCCTAACCCCGGATGTACAGTGACGATTTCGGTGTCAACCCTGTATGTCCAGGGTCAGCCATCTATAAGGGGAACTTATTCAACCTCGGAGGTGGAATAAGTTACCCTGTGGTCAGTGGGACATGCTGGAGGTCAGCCCCAACCAGGTGAGCTGGGCCAGGGGGATTTCCACAACCTGATTCTGGCCTTGGCAGACTTGATTGTGGGTCAGGATGCAGGGAAATGGTGCATTGCTCAGCATGAAGGCAATCGGGGCTCCTGCATGGCATCCCGATACCATGGTGACAGGATGCCTCACTGCAGGGCTTCATGCAGGAGCCTCAGGTGCCTTGTATGGGGAGGGGGGCTGGACATCCAGAGACCCTGAATTGGGGCACAGCCTGCCCATTCAGGCCAGTTGCACCCGATTCTGATCCCAGAGAGATGTATAGCCCCTGCGGGATCAGAATCGGGTGCAAATCTGGCCCGTCCAGATTCTGGACATCCTGACAGGCCAGACGTGCCTGAAAAAATTTGGCCTCCGCATCTTTTTTGAGATGTGGCAGCTAGAATTGCACACAGTACTCAAGGTGAGGTCTCACCATGGGGCAATACAGAGGCATTATGATATCCTTTGTTTTTTTCTCTATTCATTTCCTAATAATTCTTAATATTCTGTTTGCTCTTTCGGCCATTGCTACCCACTGAGATGGAAAAGACCTTTTATTTTTTTAACCAATCAGTTTTCTATACCACCTTATCCTTCAATCAAAGCAGTTTGCATTATGTAATTACTACAAATAGATACTGAATATATTCCCTTGTCTCCAAAGGGCTCACAATCTATGTGCACCTGAGGCAAGGGAGGGTTAAGTGGCTTGCCCAAGGCCACAAGAACTGCCTGTAGGACTAGAAACCCCAGTCCTTACAACCTGAGACTGCTGTCCCCAGGTGGGACTTGAACCCCCTCACTTGAGAAAAAGTAGATAAAGAGAATTTTCATGCCCACATTTATGCAACCCAAGCAAATGGACGTTTGAGGGAGTAGTTTGGGTGAAGCCATGAAGTTCGTGTGCATGCACGTGCGTACCTTTACGCAGGTCCCAAGCAGGTGTAAATGTACTTGAGTGCATTTTATCCATGATTGTTGCAGATTTTGTGAAGCTATTTTATAAAGATATGTAGGTGCTTATGTTGTCTTTATAAAATATCCCCTCCCGAAAAGCACCTAGTTGCACTTCCTACCTAGGCAACCTATTATAAAACTACCATCTTACAGTATAAATGTTATAAATATGACTGAATGAAGAAAATGTGATATGAACAGAAAACAGCTTTAAGTGTTGTCTGTGTATTTAGGGACTGGTTTGCCAGGAGTCAGCATTGACCCGGCAGCACACATTGCATTACATTAGGCAATATTAAGATTGTTTCACAATTCCTCCTTACAGCTTTAACTAAGCAGAGGCCCCAAAAGGCAATTAGTGCCCCTGACCAGTCCATGTGCATTAATCATAAATTCCAGCTCTCTTTTACTCGTCAACTTTTCTGAAAAGTTATTTCCCAGTGAGTAAAGCAACAGTGGCAGATTTAACAAGGTTTCTTCTTTGTGCTTACAATTAAATCAGAAACTCTGCTTCTGACTGCCAACAGGTTATTATGTTAATTTGCTTTGCTGGTGTGCTGTAGCCCACAGGAGACTAATAATGCCCTGTGTGACTGATTTAAAAGTTACTCTTAAAAGAAGAGTTCTCAGTAACTATAATTGTTCTGTCTCCTGCGGCTGGATTTGTTAATTATTCCCTGAGCTTCTTGTTATAAACTTTGACTGTTAATGCTTTCCTGGGAGAATTTGTACTTAGCAAAATTGGAAAAAGTAAACTGTGTGAAGTATAGAACCAACCTACCACACTGCTGTCAATAGAGAATACAAAGAGAGAAAGTCATGTCAGCTGAAACACTGCAGCCTGCCGGAAGCCCATTACAAACATTCTCATTTTGTTGAATTATTTCCATGTATTTAGTGGCTATCTGTGAACGCTTCTTGTGGTTTACAAACAGGAAATCAGCAATGTTAAAACTAATCAGAAACAAACTGTGTAAATAAAAATCAGTCGGATATTTAAAGGCATTTATAACCCTGTAACTGCCCTATCCAAAGATTTTTAGAAATGATATGATAGTATTAGGCCTTTAAATCACTATCTATAGAACTGTGAGCAGGGTTAGACCATCTTACAGATTATGGGGCCAATGTTTAGGTGCCACTGCTTTACATATTCACTGCTGGGCCTTATCCACTGTCTGGTGTAGAATATGCAGCTTCGCCGGTCAGTCTGTTAGCAGCAATATACAGCCGGTTACATTTAGGACAGCTGTTCACTCGTTCTAACTTTAACTGGTTATGTTCTCCAGGAAGCAGTGAATATTGTCGCTAACTGGAGAGGGAACTGGCACTGCCCCCCATCAGCCCACTGATTGCCCCGGTTTTAACTGGGCATTTTTTATATGGTCTGTGGGCTCGGTGCGTCGGGTCGGCTAACTGGCTAAGGGGTGGGTCTTCTAAAGTGCTGTGAGTAGCATGGGGATAACATGCAAATAACGCATGATTTTACAGCGCCAGAGTATAGCGGCTGCGGTAGATGCAAAGGGTTTGGCCAGATGCATCATTATCATACACGTTGCAAATGCATGACCGTAGCGCAGGCGCGCATTGAACTCATTCACAACATGCGCTCTCCAATTGTAAGCAACAAATGCTTTATTATGACAGCAGTGGGCTACAGAATCATTGAAGACAGCAATAACAGGCCAGAAGACAGTAGTAACAGGCCAGTGCAGTATAGAGAGGGATCACTGCGAATAGGCACAAAAGGCTGCACAGTTCATACTAATGGGGCATGCAAATCAAGAAAGCAAAAGCATGCAACAAGTCTGTGCTGCACTCCTAGCTGTGGGAGATAGGGTGCAAATGTGGTATCTGACGATTCTGGGAGCCTGGTATGGGATCAGGCAGGGTGTCCCCAGTGTCCATCATGTAGATCAGGAATATGAACCCTCCTCACTCTGAGGCTGCCAGGGTGCCTCTTTACATAGGCTAGAGGGAAAATAATGCCAGGCCTCTGGTTTGTGAGGACCCCCTCCTCTCTTATTCACCTTGTCTATATGGTTTGTATGTCCTCTAAGTGGGGGGAAATGGGGGCCCTAAAGTGCATGAATCAGGAGACCAAACACAGCGATTGCAAAGATATTGAGGAGGAGGAGGGGGAAAACACATATTTGGGGCAGCCTGTCAGCTAGTAACCCTACCATGTGTGGTCAAGAAGCACCTCATGGCCTATTATCTTTAAGGGGCAGGGGTCCACAGGAGTCACCCATACTCCCCCAAAGTGAAGAGCTCCATGGAGGCAGCCAAAACAGACTGAGCACCCTAGCTGACAGAGAACCAGAGGCCCACAGGATCTTGATAGCCCACAAGAGCTACCCAGTTCCATAGAACATCTCAACCCCTGTGTGTGTGAAGCCAAGGAGGAGACACTAATCAAGGAACTCCAACCCTGGGCCCATGTTCAATGTTAGCAATGTTAAGTAGCTGCTCAGAGCCAGTAGGCCTCAGCCCTATCCTTGGTCAGGGTGAGGGGCCATGCATATATGCACTGCTTCATGCACCCCCCTCCCCATACAGGGGAGGTAGGAGTCAGATGGTGCCTTTTGATGCCACACTGTCATGAAGCCAGTATGCTCAACACCTCATTTGCATGAATATAGGAAAAAGCTAAAAGCTAAGGGGGTTATGCCATCCCCCAAATAGCAGGGATGGGACGTCCATTCACGCTATTCGTGAGCCTTCCCAGCAGTGTTTAACTTCCCCGTTGGCTGTACGGAGAAGTTAGAGTGGGCAGATCAGGGTGGAGTTAGGGTAGGTGTTGGGTGGTCACCGGATCTGGATGTACAGGGCCGATTCTAATGTCAGCCCTGTATGTCCAGGGCCAGCGACTTGTATGGGGAAACTATTCCAACTCCAAAAAATAGGTCTATGAAAAACTTCTGCTGTTTTGTTTTTTTTTTGGAGGGGGGAGAGGTTCCAGTGTGCAAATATGCATGACATGTTCAGCTGAGGTGAGCTCTAGAGATTGTGTCCTTAGAGTATCACTAACTTACTATATAACCTTGTGTGTTATGTGCTTTCAAGTCAGAACTGATGCCTGATAATCCAGCCGCTGGATTTTCACATGATCTAAGTAAACACATCAGAGGAAATATCAGAGAAGAGTGAGTAAAGCTGCATATTGTATTCATAAGTATTTGTACACAGCACAGGATTAGCTGATGGTTAGAGCTGCAGGGTGGGAATGAGAAAAACTATGATTCTGATCCTATTTCTGCTTCTGATGCTCCTAGTGACCTAGGGTTAATCACTTAAGCCCCTATTGTTTCAGGTATAAGCCTAGATGAAAAGTTCTTTGAGGTCAGGAAAGACCTCCTGTAGCTGAAATGTGACTTGCTTGGGTTTAAAAGTCAAGTAATCCAATTTATGAAATCCACCTCCGATATTCAGCCTTGGAAGTAGACAGTTTTTTAAACACCAGCCACTTTAGATAAAAAACCATTTGGATATTCAGTGGCAGTATCGGGAGAGTGGCCGGCTCTGAATATCAAGATAGCGGTAATATCCAGATGGTAAGCAGCAGCATTCAGCTGCTGTTTGGATAATCTATCCAGGTAGCACTTTAAGAACAGTTTTTTGTTCTCTTAAGTTATCTGGATAGTTATCCAGAGAGCAGTGCTGAAAATGACTTCTATTGGAATAATTTCTGGCTCGGCCCCTCTCCACCCTTGGCTGCCTCAGCCCTATGCAGATAATCTAAATACCGGAAACATAGAGGGTTATGTTTATGTTTATTTCAGTCTTGCTACAGCACAGTTTAAGTGACTCAGAATTATACAGATATTCATTCATTATCCAGATATTCATTCATTCATCAAGCTTGGGTGTTGTTGAAAAATACTTTCTTGGAAGCCCAGACCAACTCATCAAGCTTGGGTGTTGTTGAAAAATACTATCTTGGAAGCCCAGACCAGCTGTATTCCATGCTTTAAGAAAAGTGGAAGGAAGTCCAAAAAACTGCCAGCATGGTTTAAAGGTGAGGTCAGAGAGGCTGTTGTTGCCAAAAAAGTATCTTTCAGGAAATGGAAAAAAGAGCCAAACAACGAAACCTGGAAACAGCACAAGCATTGGCAAGTCAAATGCAAGGCATTGATAAGGCAGGCAAAGGGAGAATTTGAGAAGAAGCTTGCTGCGGAAGCAAAAACGTGCAATAAAGACTTTTTCAAGTACATTCATAGCAAAAAACCTGTGAGAGAGTCAGGTGGTCCATCAGATGATAGAGGGGTTAAAGGAGCACTAAGAGGCGACAAGGCGATAGTGGAGAGACTGAATGAATTATTTGCTTCGGTCTTTACTGAGGAAGATGTAGGGATGTTACCCATGACTGAAGTGGCATTTAAAGGTGCGGAAGAATTGAAGGAAATATCGATACATTGGGAAGATGTATTACAACTATTAGATAAACTGAAGAGTAGCAAATCACCTGGGCTGGATGGTATACATCCAAGGGTGTTAAAAGAACTGAAATATGAGACTGCAGACCTGCTATTAGGAATCTGTGAACTATCATTAAAATCATCTCTAATACCTGAAGATTGGAGGATCGCCAATGTAACACCAATTTTTAAAAAGGGGTGATCCGGGAAACTACAGACCGGTGAGCCTGACGTCAGTACCGGGAAAAATGGTAGAAATCATCATAAAGAATAAAATTACTCAGCATGTAGATAGTCATGGCCTAATGGGAGACAGCCAACATGGCTTTAGACAAAGAAGATCTTGTCTTACTAATCTGTTATGTTTTTCTGAAGGAGTGAATAAACAGGTGGACAAAGGTGAGTCGGTTGATAGAGTGTATATGGACTTTCAGAAAGCCTTTGACAAGGTCCCTCATGAGAGACATTTGGCAAAACTAAAGAGTCATGGGATAGGAGGCAGTGTACTACTGTGGATCAGGAACTGGTTAAAAGATAGAAAGCAGAGGGTAGTGCTAAATGGCCAATTTTCCCAATGGAGAAAGGTGAATAGTGGTGTACCCCAGGGATCTGTGCTGGGTCCGCTGCTTTTTGACATATTCATAAATGACCTGGAAAGTGGAATAACGAGTGAGGTTATCAAATTTGCAGATGACACAAAACTATTTAAAGTTGTTAAAACCCAAAAGGATTGTGGAAAATTGCAAGAGGGTCTTGATAAATTGGAAGACTGGGCATCAAAATGGCAGATGAAATTTAATGTGGACAAGTGCAAAGTTATGCACCTAGGGAAGAACAACCCAAACTATGGTTACACGATGCAAGGTTTCACATTAGGAACCACCACCCAGGAAAAAGATTTAGGCATCATTGTGGATACCATGTTAAAACCCTCGGCCCAGTGTGCAGCGGTGACCAAGAGAGCAAATAGAATGCTAGGTATCATAAGGAAAGGAATGGAAAATAAAACAAAAGATATTATAATGCCTCTATATTGTTCCATGGTGAGACCGCACCTTGAATATTGTGTGCAATTCTGGTCGCCATATCTTAAAAAGGATATAGCGATTTTAGAAAAGTTTCAGAGAAGAGCCACCAAAATGGTAAAGGGGATGGAAGGATATTCCTATGAAGAAAGGCTAAAAAGGTTAGGGCTCTTTAACCTGGAAAAGAGACGGCTGAGGGGAGATATGATAGAAGTCTATAAATTAATGAACGGAGTGGAACGGGTAAACGTAGATCGATTGTTTATGTTATCAGAATATAGAAAGACTAGGGGACATGCAATGAAACTAAAGGGTCAACTATTTAAGACTAATAAAAGAAAATATTTTTTCACTCAATGTGTAATCAAACTCTGGAATTTGTTACCGGAGGATGTAGTAAGAGCTGTTAGTGTAGCTGGGTTTAAAAAAGGTTTGGACAAGTTCCTGGAGAAAAGGTCCATAAACCATTATTAAGAAGGGACCCAGGATATCAATGCTTGACCCAGTACAAGCATTCTGGAACCTGTGTCTTTTGGGGAAACTGCTAGGTACATATGACCTATATTGGCCACTGTTGGAAACAGAATACTGGGCTTGATGGACCTTGGTCTGACCCAGTATGGCATAGATTATGTTCTTATGTTCTTATGCCGAGGTGGTCTGTAGGTATATTTAGCAGCACTATCCGTCCTATGTTCCTCTTACCAGGTCTTATACAGGGGTAGGTCTCCTTAAAGATTTCATACTCGTAATTTCCAAAATCTTTCCACCCAATAGCATTGTGATTTAGGAGGTCAATATTCCTAGTAACATAGTAAAAGAAGGCAGATAAAGATCAGCATGGTCCATCTTGGCTGCCCAGTAAGACGGCTTGAGTTGTAGAGTTGCACCTGCAAGTTACCCCCTTTCGAGGTGGCTCACTTTGAGTCAACTGGCTAGAGCATTACTGCTGAAATGTTTGGCTCAGCAAATGTATAACTCTGGATATCTCACTGTTCTGCCAAATGTTTTCTGTTCTAAAATTAAGAGAAGATGGAGAAAAGATAGAGACTGGCTCAAACTTTATTTTGATAGTGGAAATATTCAACCGTTAACCAGTTAAAGGTAACTGGAGAAAGCGGCTGCAGATAGAAGAGATGTGAGATACCCCTAGATAGATATCTGTATTTCTTAAACTGGCTACATTCATTGGTATCGGCTTTCTAGTTAATTCACTGAGTATCCAATCAAAGTTAGGAAGACAGCTTATTCAGTGGATGCTAACCAGATGGGTTGCTGCTGAAATTTGCCTTCTGAGAGAGATTTTGTTCACTAAGAGGCAGATTCCATATAGGCCGGTAATCTCCGGTGGAGACATTTAAGTCGAGCATGGGCGTGATTCAGTCCTAATTCCGCATCCGGGGTATAGATGTGCCCAAGTTTATGGAATCAGCATGTAGATGTGTCTGGCGTGGCATGTCCAGCATGCTGTTCAGCCGGCTCGTGCACATATTCAGAGCCATGTATGGGTGCAGACTTGGGCCATAGAGTGAAGTGGAGAAACCCGTCCCTGTTAATATTACGGGATGCAGGTAGGTATTGAAATGGTTTTGGACGTCCCCACACTCACTGTATTCTGGACAGCTGCACATTTCTGATTCTGCCCTTCTCCATGATATGTCCGTGGATGCCTCTGATTGCCACTTCTCCTTAGTTAAAATGTTGCTTCTCCTCAGCTGCTCTTCTCACTGACAGTATTTTGCTAATACAAACTAGACATAAATACTGATGATAAATGAATGCTGATGCAAACTAAACTATATACTAGTCTTTTTCATACCCAGAAAAGAGCTAAGTAACCTCAGTGCACTCTAATATATTATAAGAGAAAGTAAATATTAACATGTTTCTCATGACATACTTGTATCAAAAAGTATTTGGCAGTATAAAAATGCTTCAGTTATTCCTGCATTGGTCATCTCTAAAAACATTCCTTAAAATGGTAAGTATGGAACCATACCAAGTTCAAAAAAGCCTTAACTAACTTTGCAGTTCCACAAAGGATGCATAATACTGCTGAGCTACAAGAATATGCTCTTTAATGACTATGGCCTTCTGGCTATCAAATCTGTTTTTCTACATATCTGGGTACTGGCGTTTCTCACAGCATCTCCCTACTGGTGGCTACATCTTTCCCATACAATATCCACTCTTTGTCTTGACTTACTACGGTCTGTGTACATCTGCTATCTGTAGGGCAACCCTTTCTGGCTTCCCAGAGTCTGTTTTGTGGTAATGCTTCCCTGAACAGGCCTGTGTGGCATGGGAGGGGGGATCCCTGTGCCATCATACCAAGCAGCCAGCTTCCTGTGCGGCATCGGAACACTACAACATCCATCCTTGATCCCCGCCCATTTACTTGGATTAAGACAACAAAACAAGAACTGGCCCCCTTTATTTTAAATATAGTTAACAATTCTCTTCAACAAAGGGTATTACCTAAGGAACTCAAAAACTCTGCAATCCGCCCGATTTTAAAGAATAAGACACAAAATGAAAATGACCCATCTTCATATCGCCCGATTGCCAGTATTCCGTTACTGACCAAAATCATTGAAAACGTTGTTCAGCTACAACTCCAAGATTATATAGACACATCTGCACCCCTTGATGATCACCAATACGGATTCCTACCTTTTCACGGCGTAGAAACCCTCCTTCTTGCCCTCCTTGATACCCTCATTAAGGGTTTAGATAACACAAAACAAGCATTCATACTGGTATTCCTTGATATATCCGCTGCTTTTGACAGCATAAACCACAAAATACTCATATCAAGACTCAGTCAGATAGGATTAAGGAAAACTACTCTAGATTGGTTTAAATCATACATATCTGACCGCTCACAATTTGTACAAGTTAACCAGACTTCATCACCCCCTTTTCCTCAAGAACAAGGAATATCTCAGGGCTCTGCATTATCTGCTCTGCTATTCAACCTTTACCTTCAACCAATTTGCACCATTTTCCAAAAATATAAGATGAATTACCATATATATGTGGATGACATTATGTTGTTCTCCGCATTCAACATACATGATCCTATGACAAAATAGCAACCTGCCTCATGGAAGCTGAAAAATGGCTGCGTTCAAACAATCTGAAAATTAATTTAAAAAAAACTGAGGTATTAATCACATCAAGAAACACGAATTACACACCACCAACCGATATCAAAATTCTGAACTTTACCCTACCCGTCAAGGAAGAGATTAAATACTTAGGAGTCACCCTTGACAAGACCCTTAGTTTCACTAACCACATTAAGAAAATAACCAAAACAATTTATTACAAGCTTCGCTCCATTCAACAACTGAGGCCTCTTTTAGAAAATGATGATTTTAGAACTATCACACAAGCATTAATAACTACCCACTTTGACTTTTGTAATGGAATACTACTAGGAGTATCTAAAAAGAGCTTAACAATTCTACAAATGGCCCAAAATGTTACCACGAGAATAATTTCCAAAGCCAAGCTAACTGACCACATTACCCCGATACTCTTTTCTCTACATTGGTTACCTATACCCAGTAGAATTCAATATAAAATCATATTGACCACCTTCAAATTAATTAATCAGATTGCCCCATCATACCTATCCACACTGATTCATAGTCCTACAGAAAATAGAATAAGACAAAGAAAAACAAAACAAATAACAACTACCAGCGCCTTCTCATTCGTAGCACCATCATTATGGAATAACCTCCCAGACCAATTAAGGGAAACAAAAGATTGACAAAAATTCCGAAAAAACTTAAAAACATACCTGTTCTCACAATACTACTCTATCATACATAATGACTTGGATAAGACCTCCCATCCTCCGTAACTCACTAATGAATATACCAGCTCCAATACTCTCACTACAACTCCCATAGCAGAACTTAAGATGAACCATTAATATGTATATATGTAAAAACTATGTAATAACTTGTAAATAGTTCTAAACTCTGTTATGCTACCTGTATATAGTTTGATTACAGTTCAATGTACCTGTTTATATATCACTACTTTTGTTCCATGTAATTCAATGTTGTTTAGATGTAAACCGCCACTGATCTTGGGAATTGGCGGTATATAAAAGATTTGCAAATAAATAAAAAAATAAATAAATGGGAGGGGGGATCCCTGTGCCATCATACCAAGCAGCCAGCTTCCAGATATATCACCACTATCGCAGCTTGCATAGATCCTGGTCTGGGTAAGGATGTAGGCATCATGGCACATTCTGAGGAATGCTGGCACAGCTGATGTATGGCTGCCCTATCACACTGTCATCTGCTGACACTGCTGTCATCTGTAAGGCAGGTACTGGCCAGGCATTCATGTCCTCCCTGAACTGCAAAGCAGCACACCAGATCCTCCCAGGCAACCCTCAAAACATACACACATACTCTCACTTGCAAGACTGAATTCTAGAACACAGCAGAAATTTTTCTAAATACTGGCCTTATTCCATGTCTCCAGCAGGAATAATGGGCATGTCAGCGAGGAAGTAGAAAAACATGCACAGGGCTTTCCAGAATATGTTACATAAGAACATAAGATATGCATACTGGGTCAGACCAAGGTCCATCAAGCCCAGTATTCTGTTTCCAACAGTGGCCAATCTAGGTCATATGTACCTAGCAGTTTCCCCAAGGGACACAGGTTCCACAATGCTTGTATTGGTTCAAGCACTGATATCCTGGGTCCCTTCTTAGTAATGGTTTATGGACCTTTCCTCCAGGAACTTGTCCAAACCTTTTTTAAACCCAGCTACACTAACAGCTCTTACTATATCCTCCAGTAACAAATTCCAGAGTTTGATTACACGTTGAGTGAAAAAATATTTTCTTTTATTAGTCTTAAATAGTTTACCCTGTAGCTTCATTGCATGTCCCCTAGTCTTTCTATATTCTGATAAGGTAAACAATCGATCTACGTTTACCCGTTCCACTCCGTTCATTAATTTATAGACTTCTATCATATCTCCCCTCAGCCGTCTCTTTTCCAGGTTAAAGAGCCCTAACCTTTTTAGCCTTTCTTCATAGGAGTATCCTTCCATCCCCTTTACCATTTTGGTGGCTCTTCTCTGAACCTTTTCTAAAATCGCTATATCCTTTTTAAGATACAGCGACCAGAATTGCACACAATATTCAAGGTGCGGTCTCACCATGGAACGATATAGAGGCATTATAATATCTTTTGTTTTATTTTCCATTTCTTTCCTTATCATACCTAGTATTCTATTTGCTCTTTTGGCCGCTGCTGCACACTGGGCCGAGGGTTTTAACATGGTATCCACAATGACGCCTAAATCTTTTTCCTGGGTGGTGGTTCCTAATGTGGAACCCTGCATCGTGTAACCATAGTTTGGGTTGTTCTTCCCTAGGTGCATAACTTTGCACTTGTCCACATTAAATTTCCTCTGCCATTTTGATGCCCAGTCTTCCAATTTATTAACATCCTCTTGCAATTTTCCACAATCCTCTTGGGTTTTAACAACTTTAAATAGTTTTGTGTCATCTGCAAATTTGATAACCTCACTTGTTATTCCATTTTCCAGGTCATTTATGAATATGTCAAAAAGCAGCGGACCCAGCACAGATCCTTGGGGTACACCACTATTCACCTTTCTCCATTGGGAAAACTGGCCATTTAGCCCTACCCTCTGCTTTCTATCTTTTAACCAGTTCCTGATCCACAATAGTACACTGCCTCCTATCCCATGACTCTTTAGTTTTGCCAAATGTCTCTCATGAGGGACCTTGTCAAAGGCTTTCTGAAAGTCCAGATACACAATATCAACCGACTCACCTTTGTCCACCTGATTATTCACTCCTTCAAAAAAACATAACAGATTAGTAAGACAAGATCTTCCTTGTCTAAAGCCATGTTGGCTGTCTCCCATTAGGTCATGACTATCTACATGCTGAGTAATTTTATTCTTTATGATGGTTTCTACCATTTTTCCCGGTACTGATGTCAGGCTCACCAGTCTGTTGTTTCCCGGATCACCCCTGGAACCCTTTTTAAAAATTGGTGTTTCATTGGCGATCCTCCAGTCTTCAGGTATTTGAGATGATTTTAATGATAGTTCACAGATTACTAATAGCAGGTCTGTAATCTCGTATTTCAGTTCTTTCAACACCCTTGGATGTATACCATCCGGCCCAGGTGATTTGCTACTCTTCAGTTTATCTAATAGTTCTAATACATCTTCCCGATGTATCGATATTTCCTTCCTTTCTTCCGCACCTTTAAATACCACTTCAGTCATGGGTAACATCCCTACATCTTCCTCAGTATAGACTGAAGCAAAGAATTCATTCAGTCTCTCCGCTATCGCCTTGTCGCCTCTTAGTGCTTCTTTAACCCCTTTATCATCTAATGGACCAACTGACTCACAGGTTTTTTGCTACGAATGTACTTGAAAAGGTCTTTACTTCGCGTTTTTGCTTCCGCAGCAAGCTTCTTCTCAAATTCTCCCTTTGCCTGCCTTATCAATGCCTTGCATTTGACTTGCCAGTGCCTGTGCTGTTTCCAGGTTTCGTCGTTTGGCTCTTTTTTCCATTTCCTGAAAGATGCTTTTTTGGCAACAACAGCCTCTCTGACCTCCCCTTTAAACCATGCTGGCAGTTTTTTGGACTTCCTTCCACTTTTCTTAAAGTGTGGAATACAGCTGGTCTGGGCTTCCAAGATAGTATTTTTCAACAACAGCCAAACCTGATGTACGTCTTTAACCTTTGCAACTGATCCTTTTAGTTTTTTCTTAACTGTTTTCCTCATTTATTATAGTCTCCTTTTCGAAAGTTAAAAGGTAGTACTGTGGATTTCCTTACTATCCCTCCTCCACTAATTAAATCAAAGGCGATCATGCTATGATCACTATTGCCAAGTGGCCCCAACAACCTTATCTCTTGCACTAGATCTGGTGTTCCACTAAGGATTAGGTCTAATATGGCTTCCCCTCTGGTCGGTTCATGAACCAGCTGCTCCAAGAAGCAGTCATTTATTTCATCTAGGAACTTTATCTCCCTAGCATGTCCTGACGTGACACTGACCCAGTCGATACCAGGGTAGTTGAAATCACCCATTATTATTACTGTGCTGTAACTGTTGTTAGCTTCCTTGATTTCTTTGAGCATTTCATCATCCATTATACATGTCTCTGTGGCAGACCACCCTTCTTGGCTGCGGGCTGAGATTCGCATGCAGGTGCCATGGACGTCCCCACACGCCGTGTACTGGAATACACCCGTTGACATTTTTGCGAGATACACGTCTTCCCCGCATATGCAAATGACCTATTTGGGTTCTGGAATGACCCCCTATCCTGATAGCTGCCAGCTGTTTCAAACCAAGATTAGAAAGCATAAAGTTATATATTTCCTAATCTTTTCTCAAAATAATATACTCAGACATTCACATCTCAGTAAAAATACTTTTAGATACTTGTTCATTTTTTCTGATAGCCTTTGGCAATAAACTGTAAGGTTAAGTGTCTTTGGGTGATATCCACATAACCTTATAATGATTCCATATCTGTATAGAGTTATATATGGACAGTCAGTGGTGATAAACGTATCAGGGCTGCTGCTGACTATGCACATATGACTTTATATGGATATCTTATTTTAGAAAGTTACAGCTGCTATTTGTATGGTGGCTTTTGTAAATCTGGGGGTGGAAATGTTATAAGAGCAAAGGCATTTTCTTCTATCTATGGTATGGTCTCAATGTCATGTTGGGGGACTCACACTACAGATCATCTAAATAGGAATTGAGAAGTCATGAGTGATGGTGATCTTGTTAATCTATTGCCTGCGAATAACTAAATTGTAATAAGTAAACTAGGAACTGACAAGAATTTTTTTTAGATGTTTTGACATGAGGTAATACAATTCTTTATTTTTTAGCAAAGATATTTTGGAAAGATGGAATGACGATTATAAGATGTGAGGAATTATGACAGTAAACCAAACAAGCAGGCACAAAAGACTGGCGACAAATGAGTTCAGAGATGAATTCTTTAATAAACCCAACATGTTTCGGCTGCGAAGCCTTCTTCAGGGGATAGTTAGAAAGAAGAACACACTTCAAAAAACAATAATAAAATATAAAACATTAATATTCAAAAACATATAAATTAAAATAAAACAATAATTAATGTAAAACAATTTTATCAGTAAAATGTTATATAGAAGATGTAGTCCCTAATGGATAGGTATAAAACACGTACATGGAGGTGTAAAATACCACTAAAAAACATGAATATGATAAAGCCATACAATCAAAGTATTGAAAATATGAAAGATAAAAGAAAAAGAGATGATGTGGAAGACAAAGGATACCTTATTTTTGTCGCATAGTATAGACACAAGTGAACACTGAAGATAAATAAATAAATAGATATATAATTATCAAAAGTTAAAACAATAAATAAAGCATACAAATATTTATACCAGATGTAAAGGCATAAAAATAAATTATCATAAAATAAATGTTAATTTAGAAAGAGACAATCTATATTGAAAGTGTCATCTGTTCGGCCTTAATGAAATAAAGTCAATGGGCGCTTAAAAAGCCAATTCTTAAATCCATGGAAATGTGTTCTATATGTATACTATATAAAATATATACACCAACTGTTCTAAAGAAAATCCCTCCATGATTAAAGAGGTCATTAAACTTTGAGGAATTGAACATACAGGGGGTGATTCGATCATCGATTAATAATGCACTTACACTCCTTAGAATAAAAGGATTATCTCCGGCCATGGGATATGCTCCATGAGCAAATTTGGAGGTGGAGAAACTATAAACGTGTTATTTTTAAAAAAAAAAACCTATTAGAGACGTAGTAATGAAGTAAAAAGGTATCATTGCTTGCAAGTCACATTTAACCATAAAACGAAAGTTAATTTAGAAAAGGGGGCGCTCTATGTTGAAAAACACCATCTGTGCTGTCATAATGAAATAAAATTAATGGACACTCAAAGAAACAAAATTTCGGAAAATAATAATTCCCAAATTCAAAGAGAATTATTCTATATGCACACTATATAGAGTGCTATTGCTCTGTGTCCAAAATTATGTGTACACAAACTGTTATGGAGTAAATTCCTCCATATTTAAAAGGTTAGAGTACTTTGAAAAAACTACTTCCACCGGGGATTCTGAACTAAAAGTGCAACATATTGTTATATTTCAAGAAATGAAGTTAAAGACATCTAAATACCAAAAAAGATATTGCACATGGAACTTCTGTTGGATATATATGAAAAAATGATGATGACAAATTGTTGTAATATGTATTGTATCACCTCTATTGGATAAGAGTACATATTTAGCCGGAACAACCTAAACCAATAAATGTAATACATAATCAAAACTGAAGGTTAAATATTCGGTAAGGAAAGTGAAAGGCTATAGCCCTAGTCTGTCAATTTTCAAGAAATTATAGCCCTATTTGAGACGTAGTAACAAATTGAAAAGGCGTCATTGCTTGTAAGTCACAGGGACGAACCTCGAGTAAATATACTCCATAGTCAAAACTTAAAGATTAAACATTCGCTACGGAGAGTGAAAGAATGTAACCCTTAAGACACAATAACAGATTAAAAAGGGCATCATCACTTGAAAGCCACATTTGAGCAGAGACAAGTCCCAATGTGCTCACCACTTATTTATTTAATTTATATAAAAAGTTCTTTTATACCGCGCTATTCGGTATCAGTGCGGTTTACAGTAAACAATTCATGCAAGAGACAAATAGGAATGCATAATGCTACAATGAACAAGGGTCACAAACTTGGATCATAACTGGTTGAAGTATTTACACAATAAACTAAAACAATTGTAACAGAGATTATTTACAGGTTCCATGTTGTGGTTAAGACTGGTCTTTAGTTGTTTCATACATTGTTAATATCATTATATTAATCATGTAATCAGTATATACACATGTTGAAACACCTGGTGGGGAGGTCCAGTTTGGTGTAGTCTTATTTGGTTTGTGATGCGTTGTGGAAGAGTAGAAGGAATAGGTGGTGTTTGAGGGCTTTCCTGAATTGTGTGAGATCTCTTACTGATCTGATGCTTGGTGGGAGGTTATTCCAACACTTTGGGGCATAGAAAGCGAATGCCCGCCTCGAGGTAGCCTGTGTGCACTTCGTGGATTCTATCAGGATAATCAGCGTATTGGCAACTGCTGACCTTCTCGATTTGTTATCAGGGGTTGGAGTGAGGAGGGCTGTGAGGGATGAGGGGACTATCATGTTGTTGTTGTTAAGTGCCATCGAGTCGGAGTCGACTCATGGCGACCCTCTGGATAGCTATCCTAAATTGTGTTCGGTCTTGAATCAGACGTCTCATTGTTGACAGACTGGTACCCGTAGCTGCTGTTATTGTATCGATCCATCTCATTGCTGGCCTTCCTCTTTTGCGCTGACCTTCTATCTTGCCAAGCATGATGTCTTTCTCTAATGATCTCTCTCTTCGCATGATGTGTCCAAAGTATGAAAGTCGAAGTCTTGTTATCTGAGCTTCTAAAGAAAGCTTAGGTTTGATCTCCTCTAGTACCGACTGGTTTGTTCTTCGGGCAGTCCATGGTATAGATAGTATTCGCCGCCAGCACCATAATTCAAAGGCATCAATTTTCTTCTTGTCTATCTTTTTCACTGTCCAGCTTTCACATCCATATGATGTTATTGAAAATACCATGGCTTGAACAAGTCGAATATTTGTATGGAGAGAGACATCTCTGCTCTTGAGGATCTTATCTAGGTCTTTCATAGCCATTCTGCCAAGAGCAATGCGTCGTCTGATTTCTTGACTGCTTGTTGCTTCTTTATTGATAGTTGATCCAAGTAGGTTAAAGTTGTTCACAATTTCAATTTCTTCTCCTTCAACGATGAACCTGTTGATTATGCCAGTTGTCATGATCTCTGTCTTCTTTACATTAAGGTGCAGGCCCATTTTGAGACTATGTTCTATGATTGTGAGAAGCAAATGTTTCAGATCATCTTCACTTTCAGCCAGTAATGTGGTATCATCAGCATAGCGAAAGTTGTTGATGAGTCTTCCACCAATCTTCACACCTCTGTTGTCTTCATACAATCCTGCTTCTCTGATGATTTGTTCTGCATATAAATTAAACAGGTAGGGGGAAAGTATGCAGACTTGTCTTACACCTTTGCTTATTTTAAACCATTCTGTTTCTCCTTGTTCCGTTCGAACTGCTGCTTCTTGATCAATGTATAGATTGTGCAAGAGTATGATCAGGTGTTCTGGTATACCCATGCTTCTTAATGTGGCCCAGAGTTTCTCATGGTTTACACAGTCAAAAGCCTTGCTATAGTCGATAAAGCGCAAATAGATATCCTTTTGGTATTCTTTAGTCTTTTCAAGGATCCATCTCACATCCGCAATGATGTCTCTCATTCCTCGCCCTTTCCTGAACCCTGCTTGCACTTCAGGTAGTTAATGTTCCAGGTATGGTTGTAGTCTCTTTTGAATAATCTTCAGTAGAATCTTGCTGGCATGTGGGATCACAGCGATTATGCGATAATTTCCACAGTCATTTGGATCACCTTTCTTTAGTATTGGTATAAACACAGATCTTTTCCAGTCAGTTGGCCATGATATTGTCTTCCATATTTCTTGGCAGAGCCTTGTAAGTACGGTAACAGCTGCATCACATTGCTGTAATACCTCTATGGGAATGCTATCAATGCCTGGTGCTTTGTTCTTTGATAAGGCTTTCAATGCTGCTTTAACTTCTTCTTTCATCACCAATGGTTCCCGATCATAAGGTACAGGTTTTTTTTTTTTTTTTTTGAAACTTTTATTTTCATTTTACAACAAACAAAGGAACAACACACCAAAAGATACAAAACAAGTATACAATAAGGAAAAGTAAACCCATTACCCCCCACCCCGGTGCTTCTTCTCTACCCGTTTGTATCAGCAGGTGAGCGCTTCCCGTTAACAGTGATTATACATCAAACAATCAAAAAATATCCACAATACAGCATGATCATGAGACAGAGATAGATACAAAGTTAGACAGTCAGATGAGAGCATTTAGCAAAATGTACATATTCATTGAACATCTTCCAGTAAGACCAATAAGAAGGAGTCTGAACGGAGGAAGCACACAGACGAGGTATTTGTTCATATTTACTGTAGAGACAGGCATGATTCCACCATTCAGTGAGGCTCAGATGGGAACTAATTTCCCAGTATTACTCAATGAGGGAAACAGCAATGCCAAGCATATAGTTCAAAAGGAGATAAGCCATTTCTTGGGAGAGAGGGGATCCCCGCAACTGGGCGAAGTCCCACTACCCTCCGAGAAAGGGACTCCGGAGAGTGCAATATAGACTAAATACGACCCCAGACCCGACGCCAGTGATACTGTAGTGCGGGATATTCATGCATAACATGAAATGAAGTAATAAACCAATGGCCACAGGACGTGTCCAGCAACCATTACCCTGAGTAGTGTTCCATATGTCTAAACTGTGAGGAATGTAAAAACACCGGTGGGCTAGAAAGAAGAGGGTCTGAGTGAGTGAGGCGGGTCAGAAACCCGTGTCCCTCTGCTCCAGATAAGGCTCCATTGCTCCGAGGTTAAAGTCACATGCAATTCTCTCTCCCATACTTTCTGCGCTATAGAGGTATCTCTAGTGATAGCATTACATAAGGTTTAGTAAAATTGGATGCTACACCCGGTAAACTACCGAGAGATCGGAAGTTTCCAATCAACCTTATGCAAAGAGTGCCGATGGCGGGAATACTCTAGTGCTCCGAATGCAATGCTAAAGTTACACTGACCAGAGTCGGGAGTCAAAAGGTTGCATAGGAATATTAAAGGCACCTAAAGCGTCGAAAAACATTGGTGGATAGTGGGAGTCTAATGGGAGAGTCATACCAGGGAGTAAGGGAAAAGGAATCGGTGAGCAAAGGCCCGCTACTATATCTAGCCAAACAGGTCTGCTCGGTACAGGAGCTTCCAACCAACAAGCACCTTGTTTGAGAAGAAAAGATTGAGGGAGCACTTGAATAAAATCGCCACCAAGTATTAATGGAGCATTAGCGGAGGCCGAGGCCAACTGAGCAAAACTTGCTTAGTGAGCAGGGTTGTCCACATTCGGGAACATAGTGCAAATACACGTGAATTCACTATCTCCAACCTCAAGGTGTACACGGGCCCATCTACCCTCCATGTCAGCGCTAATATCAGGTACAGTAGCGTGCAAAAACTTCTTGACCAGAATGACTATCCCGTATCATTTGGAAACGGTGGGAGAGTAGGCAGCTACCATGTGAGGCCTAGCATTGAGTTTCAGTGTTTCAGCAGAGTGTAGTGCGTTTCCGAAAGAAACACCTAATCAACGTGCTCGTGTCTAAGATAGCTAAGGATTTTCTTTCTGCAGAGTGGACCAGCAATGCCTTGTACGATGAATAATAAGATTTTACATGAGGCCATTCAGAAAAGTTAAAATTCTGAGCATGATAGCACACATAGTTTTACTGTGTCCCTCAAACTAACTGTATCTGGCTGTACACATGACATAGGAAAATAAGCTAATATAATACAATGAAGCGCCCCACATTAACAAAGATAACCGCAGTACGGTAGAGGAGAAGCAAAACCCCAAAATTACTGGCGACCATGTGTCTGCGGGGAGAAACCCCAGAGAAGGCCGAAATTGAAAAAACATATGACCTGTAGGACTGTGCGTGCTCCGAATCTGACCGAGGCACACATCATGAAGGGATAGGAGACCAAAGACATAAGTCATACAGAGAAAGAAAGAAAGTCCAGGCTATTTCTGTGCTGGGCTATGATCGCCGCATCGGGCCCTTCAAAATGGCGGACAGAGCCGGCAGATAAGAGTCCAAGATTTGGGATTAGCGCATCTGTTCTGCTTCTTTGGAGTCCAAAAATGTTGATAATAGATCAGGATCCTCGAACGTCCTGGTCTGGTTATGGAGAGTCACTCGGAGTTTTCGCTGGATACAACAGGCCAAAGCGAGCCTGTAGCTGTTGAAGTCGAGGGCGAAGAGCAAGGAGTTTCTTCCGACGGTCAACGGTAGGCTTTGCCAAATCCGGAAAGAAGGAGACCTTACGACCTTCATATTCCAAATGATGATTCGCTCGAGCAGCATGTAAAATTTGCTCCACTTGTTGATATCGTAGCAAGCTAAAGATAATAGGCCGGGGGGTCGTGCGGTTGAGCGCCATGCGGGCAGGAACACGGTGTGCTCGATCGATTTCCAGTTCTCTGTGAAAAGTAATCTTCAGCAAGGAGGGAAGAGTTTTTGAGCAAGAATTCTCTTATATCTCCTGCTTCCACTCCCTCCGGCATTCCAAGGAGCCTCACATTGTTGCGACGGGCGCGATTATTGCTATCTTCCAATTCCTTTTGAAGATTCTGTATCTGGCGCTCAGCCTCGTCCAGTTTGCCCAAGCGCACCTCGTGCGAGTCGAGGACCCCCGCCATATTGTCCTGCCGTAATGAAAGACCTTCAAGTCGGTCTTGGAGCACTCCAAAGTCTTCTCGCATGGCTCGAAGCGCTTCTCCATTAGACTGCACCAATTCCTTCACGCCGCGTATTTCCTCCAAAATCTCCAGGTGCATTGCGGGGTTTTCACGAAATGGAACCATCTTCTGCGGGGAGGATACCTCCGTTTTGGAGCGTTTTCCGTGAGAAGAAGAAGGAGACCCGAAGTCCAAGCACGCTGGTTTGTGGGCCGCCATCCCCCCCGAGGTGCCCCGGTCAGCTCGGAGCAAAATAGTAAATTTATATAGGTATTAAGTCAGGATTCTGAGTAGGCCTCTCGGGAGCTTCAACGCAAAGCGTCCTACCCGCTGGACATCAGGCTCCGCCCCCATAAGGTACAGGTTTAACCGGCTGTTGATCCACTTGAACTTTATCATATAAAAACTCCATATATTCCTTCCACCTTTTCTTGATCTTCTCAGCATCATTCAACATAGAACTTTGAGCATCTTGTAACATTCCAATTCGAGGCTGGAACTTTTTGTTTAACTCTCGTAGCTTTAGGAAAGCCAATCTTGTTCTTCTTCTAATAGTTTCTGCTTCTATTTCCTTGCATGCGTCATTGTAGTACTTTTCCTTGTCCTGTCTTGCTGCACGTTGGAAATCTCTGTTGAGTTCTGTTATTGTCTTTCTTTCTCCTCTGGCTTTAACTTCTCTGCATTTCTGGGCAATTTTCAGAGTTTCTTCCATCATCCTTTTTGGCCGTTTTTGCTTTTTCACCTTTTGTAGAGACTTCTCGCTTTCTTCCAACACAACCTTCTTGATGTCATTCCATAACTCTTCCGGAGCTCTGTCATTTGTATCTAAAGCAGCAAATTGATTTTCCAGGCAGTCTTTAAATTCCAGTGGTATATTCTCAAGGTCATATTTTGCTGCATTCATGAGTGTTTGCTAATATGTTAAGGGATTTGAATGTGATGAGTAATGCCTTGTATGTGAGTCTGGAGCTTAATGGGAGCCAGTGAAGGTCCTTTAGAATGGGTGTGATGTGAGTTCTTCTGGATAGACCATTGAGCATGTGTGCGGCAGCATTCATTGCAAGTTGTAATGGGTTGAGGGTGCTCTTGGGGAGGTCGTGTAGGATGATGTTCGCGTAGTCAAAATGTGGTGTTACTAATGCCTGGAAAATAGTTCTGAAGTCATGGGGAGCTAGCATGGGTCTTATGTGCCTCAGAGTCATGATTTTGGTGTAAATAGTTCTGGTGGTGTTCTTTATGTGTTCCTTGAAGTCGAGGTGTTGATCGAGCATCACACCCAAATAGCGTATGGCAAGTTTGCTTGGGAGCTCTGCGTCTCTGACCTTTAAGGTGGTGGGGGGGGGGAGAAGTTTCTGTTCTTTGTAATGAACAGGACCTCTGTTTTCTTGAAGTTGATACGAAGGTTTTGAGCTTGAAGCCAGTCGGTGATTGCATTGAAACAATCGACAAGGACGGTAAAGTCAGGGTGCAGTACATTGAATGGGGTAAACAGCAGGACGTCGTCAGCGTAAATTAGGCTGGAGATGTCAAAAGAGTGGATGACCTCGAAGATATTCTGCATGTATACATTGAAGAGCTCATTACAGCTTGCTATGAATACTGCTGCAAGGGTTCTACAAGGAGCGTCCAAGAGTGAACATGTTACACCTATCCTCAAGCAGCTCCATTGGCTCCCTATACACGGAAGGATTATGTTCAAGACCTTGATTCTCACATTTAAAGCCATCAATGGTCTATCAGCCAACTCAGTCACGGAGCTCACACAAAATGTACCACCAAACAGAAATAGAAGACAGGTAGCATTAAACTCCCTAATAATGCCAAAGGCCATAACAACATGCAGCCTATCAACAGCAAACAGAGCTTTCATATTTTGCGCACCAAAATGCTGGAACTCTCTACCACCTGATATCCGTGCCATAACTGACTTAGCCCAGTTCAGAAAGGCCCTCAAATTCAACCTATTCATCAAATACTACCCCACATGAAGTGAAACATAACAGTCCCACCACAAATTTAACCACAGCTCTCTCATTGTTACTAGCATTCTTGCTAATTTGTGTAAATAGTTTGAGTATGTTATCTAATTAACAGATCATATATTCCATGTAGATAGTTCTCCCATGTTTTTCCAAGTTTATGCTCCTGTTATATGTAACACCGAACAGCCTGTTGTTCTGGTTTTTATTTTGTTCTCTGTAAACCGCACTGATACCAAATAGTGCGGTATATAAGAAATGGAAATAAATAAATAAATAAAATAAATAAATAGTGCAGACAGCGATGATCCTTGGGGTACTCCCTGGTGTTGCTGGAATTGTTCAGAAGTTGCGGATCCCATCCGTACATGTTGCCATCGGTCAGCTAGATAGGATTTACAACATTCCCAGGCGAGACCTGTAATTCCCTTTTCCTGAAGTCGTTTGAGGAGCTGGTCATGGTTGACGGAATCAAATGCGGCAGCAATGTCAAGAAAAATAAGAGCAAACCCATTTTCGGTGTTGTCTATTCCTCTGTTTAGAGTGTTGGTTAGCATGACGAGTAACGTCTCGATTCCATGGGATTCGTGAAATCCGTGTTAGCAGGGGTCTAGTGGGGCTGATGAGTCGATGTGTTGTTGGATTTGTCTTTGGACAACCTTCTCAATTATTTTAGCTAGTAGTGGGATACTGGAGATCGGGCGGTATGAGTCAGCTTTTGTCGGATCTAGCCTGTTGTTTTTCAGGAGTGGTCAAATGGAGGTCTGTTTGGGGGAGGATGGGAAGGTACCAGTTGTGAAGGAGAGTCTCATGATGCTGGCGAGAGTTGGGCTAAGCTCCATGCGTAATGCTCTGATCCAGTGCGCTGGGCATGGGTCGTTTGGTGCAGTGGTGGTGTTGATGACTGTGATAAGGTCTTCAATGTTTTTCCCTGTTGGAGGTGTGAACTCAGTAAGCAGTGGCTGTAGGTGGGGAATATGGTTGGGTGTGGGCCCTGGCGCGATGTTCAATTTGAGGATTTTAGATTGGAGGTAGTCAGCGTAGAGCTTGGAATGGATTGGATCTGGCTGAGGAGGAGATGGTTCCTTGGTTAAGGATCTGGCTATGCTGAAGAGGTCGCGGGGCTTATTTAGCGAGCAGAGGAGGCGATCAGTGTGGTAGATTCTCATCTTGTCTGATATTGACTCACGGTGCAGGTTTAAGTGGGCAATGTAAGTTGCTTGGTCCTCTGTGGAATGCGAGCGTCGCCATTTTCTTTTATGCTTCCTCAGGATGAGGAGAGATGTCCGCAGATCAGGAGTAAACCATGGGGCTGGTTTCCTTTTTGTAGGTTGTCTGTTGACTGTCAATGCTTTCAGCGGTAGAGGCAGTTGGGAAAAAGACTTTAGTGTGTCATTCCATCTGGTGATCGTGTCATCAAGGTTATTTGAGGGTTGGTTGAGTGTTGGGAGGGCACTTTTAGTGAACTCTTCCTTGTGTAGGGGTTGGAAACGGCGAGCATTTGCTGTAGAGGCTGGACTTGGGTGGTTGGGTGAGACTAGGTCCTGCTGTAGTGGGATTTGGAAAGTGATTAAACAGTGGTCGGACCACGGGATGGGGGTGATGGAAAGGTTAAGATTGTGGTTGTGTCTCGTGACTGAATGTGGGGCGAAGATGAGGTCGAGTGAGTTGCCTCTGTAGTGAGTGGGGGCGTTTACCACCAGTTCATAGCTCAGTTCAGTCATTGCCTCGAGGAAGGTGTTGTTTAGAAAAACATCATGAGTTCAAAATGTTACGTTGTTTTTGTATCGACTATATAGCACATGGATTGGGCGGCAAGACACGGGATCGCACATTGTTATACTGTGAACAGCGTTGGATTTTCAACCTTGATACTGTGAGCCCAAATGGCTTGAATGCACAGATAGAGTGGGGGGCGTGTCAATGAGTAGTAAATGCACGTATTGGTTATGTGAGCCCTTTAAAATTCCTTTAAAACTCCATGAGAGGGGGGGCTAGTCCGCATGCGCGGAGTCTTAATGGTGAATTAATGAAGATGGCGCATAACAGAGTGAGTGGAAAAATTGTTTTGCTTTAGTGCAACCAGGAAATTGAAAATGCGATTGTAACTGAAGTCTGTATTATGATGATCTTCTAACTTTGCAGATAAGGTGTAAGCGAGGAATGCAACACAAAAGAATTTGAACACCCCTTGAAGGAACGTATGGGACTGGGCATATGTGAGGAATGCTACACAATAGAATCTGAATATCCCCTGAAGAAACGCATAACCGTGAAACGTCACAGCACTGACATCCGGCGTTGGGAAGTCTACCTTCATTATTGGATAAGCATTACCTTTCTAATTTTTGTTTACGATTGAATCAAAACATTGAGCCCAGTTTTAGCTCATATTATGAATAGCAACACATTAGGTCATTGATGCAACTATAGGCACTGAACCTACAAGTTTAAGGTGGTTCAGAAATCAGCCTAGCTCTAGTCTGAGACCTAGTTGCTATTATAAAGAGCTTTTCGGGCTGGGGTAACGGTTAAAAGAAAGCAGTTACAGTCTTTAAGGTGAAGAGTGGAGCTGATTTGATTACACAACTAAGAAGTATTAAGAGGCTCTGAGAAGTGACAAATATACTGATTGGTGTCGAGGAAGGTGTTAGCATGGGTGGGTTGGAGGGAGGCAAGGTTGAAGTCACCGAACAGCCAGTTAGGTTTGCGTGGGTTCTCAGGGTTGCAGGCTAGGTCTATTATGTCAGAGAGATCTTCCGGAGGGGAGGTTGGGGCTCTATAGATGAGATTCATGGTGTTATGCTTGTTTGCTAAGGTAACTGAGTCGAGGTGTGTAGTGCTTTTTGAAGAGAGTAGCTGATACTGGAGATTGGATTTTACCAAGATGAAGGCTTCTCCGCCTCTCCGGGTGGCTCTATTGCAGGTGTGGATTGAGAAATGAGGAGGGGTCAGCTGATTTAGGAGCACTGTATCAGTGTCTGAGAGCCAGGACTCTGTGACCATTAAGATGTTTAGGTTGTAGTTTGCTATGAGATCAGTGATGGCCGTCCATTTCTTTCGAACTAAGCGTGAGTTTATGAGGGCACATCTCAAGTAACTATGCCCATGTGTGGTCTCAGGATTGGTGTTGACAGTGTTGTTGAGTGTTACGTAGAGAAGGTGTGAGTGTCTGACATGGTATGTGTGTGTTGGTGGGTGATGGGGGTAGCTATAGCTTCTTCTTCCAAGATTATATAAAATGGGGATGGGATTAACATCGGATGAGAGTGCTAGTGAATCGTGGATGGCATTGGCAAGGAGGAATATGCTGGTTAGGGCTAGTGAGGAGAGGGCCATGTTAGACTGCCGGGTGATGAGCCTGAGCTTGGGACTGCATATAAGGTATGGCTGTATAACAATAAGGGTATGGTACAGCAGCTGTAGATGTATAGTAGCAAGAGTGACAGCTCAGGTAGTAATCTGCAGTAAATATTGATGTGAGGTAGCAAAAGGTATATACATTTAGTACAGCATGTAGGATAACAGCATGTAAGATTGGATAGTCGCAAGGTTTAAGGTATACAGCTTGCTATCCAAGTAAACAAATTGGAATGCAGTGAGGTATGTAAGATATACATATGTGGTGGTAATAGGCTGATGAACAGGCTGATATCAGATTTCTATCAATGGTGATGAACTAGCTTAGGTTAATCTAGCTTGTTCCACAATGTATCTAGCGATTTGGAGACAAGTTTACAGTGTTTTACAATGTATCTAATGATACAGAGGCAGGGGTTACACATTAAGCCTGCAAGCAGCTTTGCTTAGGACAGTTTGCATTACTATGTATCAATAGATGAAGAGTCAGTGGTTGTACATTGAGTCTGCAAGTAGCTTTGCGATGTTCCACACTATTGACTTTGGTCCTTCTGGGTCGGTTGTCTTTTTCCCTGGTCCCCGCCTAAGAGCCACGCCAAAGGGCCCTCTGGCGAGGCCCTCAGGCGCGGGCCCACCAGGCGCGGGTGCGCTGGAAGGCGCTTCTTTTGAAGAGAGCTGCTCTGCCCCGATTGGGCAGCCAAAGTCAGCAGCGGGAGCTGCTGGCCGGTCTGGTGCAGCCCCGGCTGCTCAGTCCCAGCCTGGGAGAGCTGCCGTGGGCTGTGGAGGCAGCGAAAGAGGCCTTCAGTGCCGGAAGGCGCTTCTTTTGAAGAGAACTGCTCTGCCCCGATTGGGCAGCCAAAGTCGGCAGCAGGAGCTGGTGCGGGTCGGTCTGGTGTAGCCCCGGCTGCTCAATCCCAGCCTGGGAGAGCTGCTGTGGGCTGTGGAGGCGGCGAAAGAGGCCTTCAGCAAAGGAAGGCGCTTCTTTTGAAGAGAGCTGCTCTGCCCCGATTGGGCAGCCAAAGTCGGCAGCGGGAGCTGGTGTGGGCCGGTCTGGTGCAGCCCCGGCTGCTCAATCCCAGCCTGGGAGAGCTGCAGCGGGCTGTGGAGGCGGCTATCTATTTTTTATTTAGAGACTGACACAATAACCTATAGGCTTCTTAAGACATTGCCAAAGTTAACCAGAACATCTTGAGGGTGGTGAAGAAAGGGATCTTGGAAAAAACCTTACCGTGCGATGCTCGCTGTACTACTTTCTCTTTCAAAATGAAGCACATTGTGCTCTTACTCTCCAAAGTAAATACTCGCGTTTTCCCGCCTCTAAAGGTGAAAGGTCCTCGGTACGCAGACATGCCATACTAGTAAATTAAATCCAAAGAATTGTATATAAAAATGAACGAATCATCAAGGAGAGAAAAAGATCATGAACAAATTATCAAGGAGTGAAAATTAATGAATCAAAACTGTATTAATAAGACCAATGTGTATTCTTTACAGTATGCAAAAGGAAGAAGAGAGGAAAAGAAGGAAAGGGAGGAGGGGGGAAGGGGAGGGAAGAGGGGGAGGGGGAGGAGGAAGGGGAAGACAGGAAGGGGAATAAAGGGGGGAGGGGAAAAGGGGGGGAGAAGGGGGGAAGGAAAAGAGGGGGAGGAGGGAAGGGAAAGAGGAGGAAAGAGGTGGAAGGGGGAAGGGGAGGGAAGGGGAGGAGGGGGAAAAGGGGAGGGGGAAAGGTGGGAGGGGGAGAGGAGGGGGAAGGGGGGGAAAGGGAGAGAAGGGGAGGAAAGGGAGAAAGGGGGTTATTAAAGAAAGACAGATAAGTCCACCTCTTGGTTTCCCAGTGGATGTAATGTATGTAATTCATATATGAATCTTTGTTCCAAGCGTAAGAGGATCTTGTCTAAGTCTCCATCCCGCCAATGGGGCCGTACCACCTTGAGGACCAAAAATTGAAGATCACGAAGTGAATGTTGGGCAGCCATCCAATGGTCCACCAAAGGTTTATCTACCACTTTCCTGCAAATGCTGCTCTTGTGTTCTATAATGCGTGTTTTTACGCTTCTCTTGGTTTTGCCAACATAGCACAGCCCACAAGGACAAATAAATAGATTACATTTGTGGTATCGCAATTAGAAAAATCTCTTATGGGCACCTTATATGTGGAATTTGGTTTTATAAATTCCTTTCTTGTAACTAGTGTATTTTTGCACACACTACATTTACCACATTTGAAATGTCCCAGAGCTTTGGGAATGAGCCGAGGTTTATTAAGAACAGAGGGAACCAGGATGTCTCGTATGTTTGAATTTCTCTTGTAGGCCACAAGAAGTTTAGTATCTTTTAAAGAAGGGAGAGGGTCAAGAATGTGCCAAGCTCTTTGTAATATCCTAGCAATGTCTTGAGAATGTTCCGAAAAAGTAAGTGTACATACAATGTTGTTGGTTTTCTTAGGTACATGACCTTGTAAAAGAACTGTTCTATCTGATGAATGGGCTTGACACAAAGCTTTTTTAATACAGGCAGAGGGATATCCACGATCTTTAAATCTCCTGCTCATATCAGCCGCATGAATCTCAAAGTCATCATCCTTAGTGCAAAGCCTGTGAACCCTCAAAAATTGACTTGTAGGAAGGTTCTCTTTAAGAGAACTTTTGTGAAAACTACTAAAGTGTAACATAGTGTTCCTATCTGTAGGTTTTCGATAAAGTGTAGTTGTAAAGCCCTCAGGTGAATTTTGAATCAATATGTCAAGGTATGCTATCTGGTCTGGACTATAAGAAAAATCAAATTGTAAATGTGGATCACAAGAATTTAGCCAAGAAATGAAAGCAAGTAATTGATCTTCAGTACCTTCCCATATGAGGAACACATCGTCAATGTAGCGTTTCCACATATTAATTTGTGTCTCATAGGGATGTGAGGTCAAAAACATAGATTCAAATCTTGAAACATAAAGGGGTATGTTTACTAAACCGCGCTCATGTGTGCGGCGCACATTAGCGTGCGCTAAGGTACCTTAGTGCACGCTAATGATGCGTATTTGTGCCCCGCACACGTGCGCACCGCACTAAAGTGCCCGCTCATGTGCGTGGCGCGCTGATGTGCGATAGAGGCGTGGAAAGGCTCCCGGAGGGCGGAGGAAGGCTCCCCAGGGGCGGAGAGAAGGGTTCAATGGGAGGAGAGTGGGAGGGGAGAGGCTCCCCGCACATGAGCGGGGCTGAAATTCAAGCCAAAAAATACCACGAGTGAAAACCTCGCGGTAGAGCCGATTTAAAGGGAAGAGAAAACATTTCTGTCAGCAATGTACAGAAAAACCAGGGATACCTACAAACAGTAATGAGTGTGATACATGTGCATGGTACAAAAGGGCAAATAAACATTGAAAATGACCCCAACAAAATCTAAAAAAATTATAATCAAGCTGGGCAATAGTGATAGTAATGGGAAACATCAAAAAACACTACCAAGAAAGCCGCAAAAAATAAATATGAATTTTAGAAGGGTCTACGCTCCGTCCCCATACAAGGTGAATGATCCCACAGTGAAATAGCACTGATCAGGGTTTCCCTCTCCATTAGACAGGTTACCTATGGCATGCACATGTTCAACAACAGCAGGGCGGGCAGGTCGGAATGGGCAATTGGACAGATGCTGGGAAAGGGGATACAGAGGGCTGCAGGCAGCACATGCTGTGGTGCAGCTGGGGCACAGTGCGGACTAGGCAGATGCCTAGATGGCACCTAGGAATGCTGAAACTGAACAGCAGCCAGACAGCAACTGATGAGGGCCCAACATGGGCACGAGAGTGTTTATCACAGTGTCACAGGGGATAGTACCCAGCAGGTACCCCCAAGGGCACAGAACATTGGCAGGCGGTGATTGGGGGACATGCGGACAAATTTGCAGGCACCCCTACCCCAGAGCCCGCACCATAGGCAGCCGCCTACCCGCACACAGGATGGCCTGAGACTGCGTACCACCAGCACCACCAGCAGAAGGGCATGTCAGCAGGGTGGCACAGGGATACTGGTGGTGGAGGTGGCAGCAGCTGGTGGCCACAGCAGACCATGAGTTACTATACATTTAATTACTCCAATTCTCGAGTATTTCCTTTATTGGATTCCCTTTGGGAACTTATTCACAAAAAGTTGTTCATTCAAACCGGGTCTCAGACTTATAAGGGGATGTTTGTGATACTCAATCACTTATTAGTCCCTTGTTTGCATCAATGACCCTTTTTTTATATATATATATACAGAGAGAATATTTTTCTGCTAATTCAAATAATTTCACAAGAAATTGCTTATCCAGATGGCCAATACAATATTGAAAAAATCAGGCTTATCTTTTCAATGATATCCCAGACTTGGCGCCACTGTGTTTCACATTATACTTGTTTCTTCAGGGGCATATAAACTTGGCTTCAAATGTCAGCATTTCCTGGAAAAATGGAAACATCTCGTTTAAAACTAACTTTTTTAAAAAGAGGAATAAATCAGATTATATATCATAGATTATAAGAATCAATTCTGAAGGCAGCTAAGTAGGGCTTACCAACTGTTTCAACCTGGATCAAACGTCTCCCTGGACAAAAATCGCCGCGCATGCGGGTTGGAAAATGAGAACCTCTTTAAATATTAAAGCCAATGAAAGCCAGTACTCAGATGTTTCTTATTAAAAAATGTATTGACTAACTACACAAACTCCAATCAATTTGAGCATTTAGGCCTTTTGGAATTACTGTTTGTAAAGTATATATCCATCTTTGCTCGCGAAGGATTAACGTTTGATCTATGGTTTTGCCTCCGACGCCTTTATATACTCTGTCAATGCAGAAGCAGCGTAAATCTGCGAAAGTGTGTTGATAAAAAGGGCAATGCTCTACAATTGGAGCTGATAAGGTTTTGCATTTTAATCTGCTTTTATGTTCTGCTAGCCGAACTTTGAAGGGACGCATCGTCTTGCCAATATATATCAGTTGACATGGGCAGCGTATAGCATAAACTACCTGTGCGGTATGGCAATTAGTTGCATGTCGTAGATGATAATGTCTATTGTGATATTCAAAAGAGGTTATTATTTCATTAGATTCACACATTGAGCAGTCTCCACAACGTGAATGGCCAACTGGTATAGTTACATTATCTTTAATGGGTGGGTGAAGGACTGTAGGACATAACAATTCCTTCAAATTCCTATGGCGAGTCCACACACATCTGATTTTTTTCTCCCTCAAAGCCGGAATACTCTGTATGACATTGGTGTGTTTTTGAAGAATATTTTTAATACCTTTACTGTGAGATGAAAATTGAGAAACCAAATTAATGGTTGAATCGTCTTTCAAATCGTTCTTAGATAGATTGATGGGTCTTGGTTGCAACAACAGTTCTCGATGGTTAAATAAAGAATAGAAATGGCTTATAAATGCTTTAAAGGTCAGCAATAAGGTCTTGAATGTGAGTCTGCCTTGTAGGGGGAGCCAGTGTAGCTGTTTCAGGATGGGGGTCACATGGATGCTCCTAGAGGTCCCATGCAGAACTCTTGCTGCAGTATTCATTGCGAGCTGCAGGGGGTTCAGGGTGGATTGTGGGAGGCCTTGTAAGATAGCATTAGCATAGTCGAAGTGAGGTTCAATGCCTGATAGACTATCCAGAAGTCCTCTGGCTCTAGCAGGGAGCACAAGTGCCTGAGCGTCCGGATCTTGTAGTAGATTGCTCTCACTGTGTTGCCTGTGTGCACCTTCATGTCCAAGGTATCAAATTGTGGATTTTGTTTGTAGCTCTGCTTCCTTAACCTTTAGATGGGGCGATGGGGTAAAATTTTGGTTCCTCGTGATGAAGAGTACCTCCATTTTCTTTTGTTGAATTCGAAGGTTTTGAGACTGCAGCCAGTTGGATACTGCATTGAAGCATTCTGTTAGTGGAGAGAGGTCCAATTGCTCTGTGGAGAATGGCATGTAAAGCAGAACATTGTCAGCGTAAATCAAGCAGTCCACACTGAAAGATCAGATGATATTACAGATGGGTTGCATGTATATGTTGAACATGAGGGCTGATAGAGAGGAACCTTGTGGAACTCCTTGTCTCTGGTGGAATGGTTCCGATGTTGAAACTCCGACTCGAACGTGTTGCCACCTTTCAGATAGATATGATCTGCTCCATTCTAGGGTGGTGCCCCCAATGCCCTTTTCCTTTAGCCGCTCTAAAATAACCTCATGGCTTACTGAGTCAAAGGCTGCAGCAATGTCCAAGAAAATGAGGGCAACCCCCTGACGGATGCTGTTCATTTCCGTAAGTATGTTACTGAAGAGAGTGGTAAGGAGTGTTTCCACTCCATGGGACTCCCTGAATCCATGTTGGCAGAAGTCTAGTGGAGCAGTAGATTCAATGTGGTCTTGTATTTGTTTTTGGACCTCTTTTTCAATAATCTTCGCCAGTAGAGGTATACTGGATATAGGTCTATATGAGTCTACTTTCTTGGGGTCGAGCTTACAGTTTTTCAGCAGCGGTCGGATGGATGTGTGTTTTAGGGCTGTCGGGAATGAGCCCGTTGTGAAAGATAGGTTCATAAGCCTGGTTATGAAAGGGCAAATATCGCGGCATAGATCTTTTATCCAGAAGGCTGGACAGGGGTCGGTTTGCGCCGTGCTGGTATTAAGTGACATGATCGTGGTCTCGATGTCCTTCTTAGCTGGGGTAGCAAAGGTGGTCAGAGACGTTGGACAAACTGGCTCTTGTGCAGCGGCAGATGTGGAGGATTTATTTGTTTGGCATAGTTTAGATTGTAGGTATACAGCAAAATCTTGTGGGTGGATCTCACTTTGGCGGTTAGGGGCTGGTTCCTTTGTTAGCAACTTGACTAAATTGAATAAATCGTGTGGTTTATTCAATGATCATTTTAGGGTGTCCGTGTGAAATTGCTTCATTTTTTCTGTGATTGTTTCACGGTGAAGTGCTAGGTGAAGGTTGTAAACTGTCCTATCTTCTATGGAATGTGATTGACACCAGCATCTTTCCAGCTTCCGTAGATGGGTGAGAGATGATCATAGCTCCGCGGAATACCATGGTGCAGTAGCTCGTTTCCTTGGATCTTTGCTGGGTGGTGGCTGTTGTGCAATGGCGCTGAGGCTGCTCTTCCAACAGGAGATTATCTCGTCGAGATTGCTTGCTGTCATGTCGAGGAGCGGGCGGGTTTTTGTCAGGATAAGTTCTTTGTTGAACGGTCGGAAACTTTGTATTGGCAATCTTGTGGTGCTGTTTAGATCTCTGTTATACTTCAGTTGGTTGTTGTGAAGGGGTATTTGGAAGTTGATTAGCTTGTGGTCCGACCATGGTACTGCCATAACAGACATCGCAGGATCTTGGGTTGGGTCGAAGGCTGTTTGTGGGGCGAATACTAGGTCTAATATGTTTCCCTTCAGATGGGTAGATTCCTTGACTATTTGCTGGTATCTCAGATCTTTAAGGGCTTCAAGGAAGGCAGATGCCTGATTGTCTTGTAGGGCTGGAAGATTGAAATCGCTAATATCCAGCTTGGTTTGCTTGGATTATGGACATTGGAGGCGAGGTCTATTAGAGTTGGGAGATCCTTGGGGAAGGCTGAAGGGGCTCTGTACAGCAAGTTGATGGAGCAGTGTTTGTTGGCTATAGTGATAGTGTCAAGGTGGCTTGTGCTAGTGGAATCAATCATATGGAAGTGGAGGTCTGACCTGGAGAGGATAAGCGCTCCTCCTCCTCTTTTGTTTTCCCTATGACATGTATATAGTGAGAAGTTGGAGGGTAAGAGTTGGTTGAGGAGGACATTGTCATCAATTGATAGCCATGTCTCCGTGATTATGAGTATGTCTAGGTCGTAGATATTATGTCTAAAATAACTGGCCATTTCTTACGGATTGATCGGGCGTTTATGAGGGTGCACTCTAGGCTTTGTGGGTGAGAGCTTTCCTCTTCCTTGGTTTTCCTGGCGTGTTGGAGTGCAATGTGTAGTAAGTGAGGGTGGTATGAGCGGTTATCTCCTTTCATGTTGAGATGAGGAGAACATGACCATCTCCTCCCATGACTCTGTAGGATCGGGATTTGTTTGGATGAAGGAGTTAGGGTGAGAGAGTTACCGAGTCAACTCGAGAGGAGGAGGTAACAGCTGAGTACGGCTGTGAGGGTGAGGGCCATTTTAGGTATCTCTTATTGTGCATGGTGGTTTGGAGTGTATGTGCTGTCTAGTGCATGGGTGAGTGGGTAGTGCTATCCCAGCTGGTCTAAATGTGTGCTATACCACAAGCATGAAATGGCAGGAAGACATGCAACTAGCGTAAAGCATAGATTTTGCAGTTATGACAGCAAACCGTTATGACAGGCAACAGTTATTGTAGCACAGGTTACGAGGTTCAGATAGGCAGATAGGCAACTAGGGTATAGCATAGATATTGCAGTTATATTGCAGCCATAAAAGCAGAGTCATCTCGGTACATTCCAAGAGCTTTGTAAACTCTCAATCCTCTAGGGATGATCTTGTGATGACAATTCTCCAAAAGCGATGAAGCATGCATCTCTTCTTTTAATAATTTCTGAGTAGAGCGCACAGTCATTTCCCATTCTTCCTCAATTCCACTGCACATTTCTTCTTGATTGAAGAAGAGGTCCTCGGGTAACATGTCCTGTAAATCCTTCTTATTATAACTGAGGACCTCCTTCCACGGGGAAAACATGTCTCAGAGAGCAAACCGGAACGAAAGAGAGCAATATATGCCTGCATACTGTGTATGAGAACCAAACAAGCAGGTACAAAAGACTGGCGACAAATGAGTTCAGAGATGAATTCTTTAATAAACCCCAACGCATTTCGGCTGCGAAGCCTTCTTCAGGGAGTAGTTAGAAAGAACACACTTCAAAAAACAATAATAAAATATAAAACATGAATATTCAAAAACATGTAAATTAAAATAAAACAATAATTAATGTAAAACAATTTTATCAGTAAAATGTTATATAGAAGATGTAGTCCCTAATGGATAGGTATAAAACACATACATGGAGGTGTAATATGATAATTTGTGTTACAATATTTTTCTGCTTTTACGTTCCGGAAGTGTTCTTTGCATCTAGAGCTATTAGCCCGTTTTATGTTTTCTTGTTTTTATGGAACACGTTTCTAACAACATTATTTTTTACATAGTCTGATTGTTTTAAAAGACCGATTCTCCTTCTTACACATGCAGCTTATCAGTATCAGATCCAACAGTGTTAGGAGCCTATTCATGTGATGTGGCTTATTCATAATTCGGCCCTCAATACGTCATGCATTAAATTGTTAGTTTATTATGCCATGCTCCTGTATCCTCATCACGCATTGGCGCTTTTAAAGTCATTTATTTTCTCTTTTTTTTAAGTTCTTATATGTTCCGATGTTTTTATTGACTCACTCCTGCTCTATACATAACAAAGATCTTGTACTGTTCATTGATATATTATGGTTCTTCGTATAGTCTATTTGATCTCCATGATAAGTCCTGCCTCCTCCTCTCTCTTAATCTTTTCCTCCATTTTCCATGATTTATACATTGATGATATGTTTTTATTTTTATTTGTATGTGGTTTTGATCTTATTTGTTTTTTAGTATGAATGTTCATCTAGGTATTTTTATAACAGCGTGATGTAAGAATTTTTCTGAACATCCATCAACAGAGGTATTTATAAGCTTTTATACACATACATATGTTTTTTATGTTTTAGGTCCCGAGCATACCTGTTTTATTTTTATTTTAATTTGATTTTATATGATCCTAATATTAATTTATATTATGTGTTATGGTTTTATTGTTCATGATATTTTCTATACTTATTCATTTATTAGGTGGTCTGTTCTTTTATAATTTTATTATATATATTAATGGGCGTATGCTTCACTCATGTGCGCCCCCTCCACACACCCCCTCCCCCCTCCGATCCTTCTTCACAAACCACAGCAAACACAAAATGGGTATTAACCGGTCGCAGCTTTATTAACATGCCAACAACATTAAACATATTCCAACACAATCTCCAAAACCCTTCTCACCCGGCGGAGCCCCGCCTCACTAGCCATATTATTAGCAAGGTGACACCTCTCCGCCTCCGCCGTGGATAAATCCACTGCTTATTAAGTCCCCACCCTTCTCCGACCTCACCATATGATTAGCAAAGGCCATCCAGGGTTGTCTGGGTTGGGGGCATCCCGCCCCCACCCCAATCATAGCTAAGGCTCAGGACCCCGGAAACCTCCGGGATCCCACCACCGGCCAAGAAACACCTTGCCGCTTGCTGCTGCCCCCAAGAAGCTGCAACCGGCTAACTCAAGTCGCACCACATATTCCAAGGCCTCCTGCCAATCATTGAGCAACAGATCCGTACCCACTGGGGATAAATGAACCCCATCCTGCCTGTACAGGCCGGAACACCCCACCTCTACCCAGGAGTGAAGGATTTGGTAGCCCCCATGCTCACAAATCCATCGCCCAATCTGTTGATTAATTTTCGCCACCCCCCGCGACCATCGTCGCTGCGCACTACAAGCCGGCCTTGGAATAATGTCCAACCACAATAACCGAACATCAGGAAACATTTGCAGAACCTCAACTAAATCCTTCTTAGCTGCTCGTATTAGCTGTCTACAAGTCCATGCTCCCAGGTCATTCCCGCCCAAATGCAACAAGAGTATTGAAGGCAGACTCCGCAGCCTCCCATGGTACCACAGCAAAGGCATTAGTTGAGTCCAAAGCAGACCACACTCGCCCAGCCATAAGACGGCCACCTGTGTAGTCTGGAATCCAAGATTCCGCCTGATCGGCCGGATCGCAGCACGCTGTCCAGCCCAATAGGCAAAGGAATGACCCAAGAGCCAGCAATCAAGCAGCCTCCGTCTCTCATCTGTAAGAAAAATTTTCTATTAGAACCCTGACCCATGACTGCACGCATCCCACTTAAGGTCGCACATAGCCCCGAAAAGCCTTGGAATGCCAACGACCGATGCGCTTTATCGCCTCCTCTGCTAGCCCGGCTGAGGCTGCACTGGTCGCCGCCCCAATATGAAACGAATGCGGGGCAAACTGCAGTGGATCCTCCCCGACCCGCCGAAGCACCAAGCGAAGGACCGCTGATACTTGAAAGCGAGTTACCGGTGCCCCGTCCTTATGTATGAACAAAAACCCGTCCCCCCCAGGCCGCACCTGCAGAAAGGCCCGCAACGCCGCTACCGGACAAGTACGCTCTCCAGGAATCTCTCTCAATACCACCCCCACCCCCTTTCCCCTCTGATCCGTCTTGGATCGTGGCAGCAGGATCCGCAGGCCACCTTCTCCGAGGCTAATATGCTGCTGCTGTAATCTGTGGCCCCCCACCGCCCACACAGAGCCCGCCACCAACTCCCCTACCCTAAATGCCCCAAAGAAGGCTAAACAAAAAACCGCCTTAAACAGCGCAGCCTCATAGGGCGTCCACGCCACAGATGGAATAGCCGCACACAGCTGCCCCAGCAACTCGTGTGTGATAGGCCGCCGGCCATCCCGTGTATGTGGTAGAGACCTCTCCCACCCCTGCAACAGCTGGCGCGTGAGAAACCCTAAGGATGGGGCACCCCAATCCACCGCCCCTGCAAAGAACGCGAACCCTGCTATGTGCGACCGCACCGCCGATCACAACAGTCCACGTGCCTTAGCATCCAGGACGTATTGGGCCATTAGGTGGTCCGCCACTTGCCCTGCTTGCCACCCCCGAGACTGGAGAAAGTCCACAATCCTTCCACAGCCACACTGATACGCCTCCCACATTGCCTCTGACATGGAACTGCGCAGCAGCCTCAACATATCTGGATGCCAAGCTGCCACAATTTCTCTGGGACCTGCTGGCCCTCGACATCTGCCACTGGAGCCAACCTCCGAAACCGCTCCCACTGAAAATGAGACAGCGCGTCAGCAATTTCATTAGTGCATCCCGGTATATGCCGCGCCCGCACATAAATATTCAAATCTTGACAAGCCAAGACCACCTCCCGCATTAAAGCAGCAACCCGCCGACACCGTGGGGCATACCGATTAATCACGCTAACAACCGCTGCATTATCGCACCACCAGATGAGCTTGCGTTTGCGGAACCGGTCCGGCCACAACTCGAGAACCACCAAAATGGGAAAGAGCTCCAGGAAAGTCACATTACTAGTTAAACCCGCGACCTGTCATTTTTGCAGCCACGCGGCCACACACCAAGCCCCACCAAAATAAATCCCTAACCCGGCTCCCCCCGCAGCATCTGTAAAGAGTTGCAAGTCATCCGAGGACATCGCCATCTCCCGTAAAACGGATGTCCCATTGAAGGTACGCAAAAAATGATCCCACACAACCAGATCCGCCCGGATGCTCCTGGTCACCCAAATCCTGTGGTGCGGTCTACACACCCCGGCCATTGCTGCCGCTAGACTGCGCAAGAACACCCGGCCCATTGGAATGATCTTACAAGCAAAATTCAGCAAACCTATCAAGGAACATAAGAACATAAGAACATAAGATATGCCATACTGGGTCAGACCAAGGTCCATCAAGCCCAGTATTCTGTTTCCAACAGTGGCCAATCTAGGTCATACGTACCTAGCAGTTTCCCCAAGAGACACAAGTTCCACAATGCTTGTACTCGGTCAAGCATTGATATCTTCGGTCACTTCTTAATAATGGTTTATCGACCTTTCCTCCAGGAACTTGTCCAAACCTTTTTTAAACCCAGCTACACTAACAGCCTTTACTGCATCCTCCGGTAACAAATTCCAGAGTTTGATTACACGTTGAGTGAAAAAATATTTTCTTTTATTAGTCTTAAATAGTTTACCCTGTAGCTTCATTGCATGTCCCCTAGTCTTTCTATATTCTGATAAGGTAAACAATCGATCTACGTTTACCCGTTCCACTCCGTTCATTAATTTATAGACTTCTATCATATCTCCCCTCAGCCGTCTCTTTTCCAGGTTAAAGAGCCCTAACCTTTTTAGCCTTTCTTCATAGGAGTATCCTTCCATCCCCTTTACCATTTTGGTGGCTCTTCTCTGTACCTTTTCTAAAATCGCTATATCCTTTTTAAGATACGGCGACCAGAATTGCACACAATATTCAAGGTGTGGTCTCACCATGGAACGATATAGAGGCATTATAATATCTTTTGTTTTATTTTCCATTCCTTTCCTTATCATACCTAGCATTCTATTTGCTGTCTTGGCCGCCGCTGCACACTGGGACGAGGGTTTTAACATGGTATCCACAATGACGCCTAATCTTTTTCCTGGGTGGTGGTTCCTAATGTGGAACCTTGCATCGTGTAACCATAGTTTGGGTTGTTCTTCCCTAGGTGCATAACCTTGCACTTGTCCACATTAAATTTCATCTGCCATTTTGATGCCCAGTCTTCACATTTATCAAGATCCTCTTGCAATTTTTCACAATCCTCTTGGGTTTTAACAACTTTAAATAGTTTTGTGTCATCTGCAAATTTGATAACCTCACTCGTTATTCCACTTTCCAGGTCATTTATGAATATGTCAAAAAGCAGCGGACCCAGCACAGATCCCTGGGGTACACCACTATTCACCTTTCTCCATTGGGAAAATTGGCCATTTAGCCCTACCCTCTGCTTTCTATCTTTTAACCAGTTCCTTATCCACAATAGTACACTGCCTCCTATCCCATGACTCTTTAGTTTTGCCAAACGTCTCTGATGAGGGACCTTTTCAAAGGCTTTCTGAAAGTCCAGATACACAATATCAACCGACTCACCTTTGTCCACCTGTTTATTCACTCCTTCAAAAAAACATAACAGATTAGTAAGACAAGATCTTCCTTGTCTAAAGCCATGTTGGCTGTCTCCCATTAGGTTGTGACTATCTTCATGCTGAGTAATTGTATTCTTTATGATGGTTTCTACCATTTTTCTCGGTACTGACATCAGGCTCACCGGTCTGTAGTTTCCCGGATCACCCCTGGAACCCTTTTTAAAAATTGGTGTTACATTGGCGATCCTCCAATCTTCAGGTATTAGAGATGATTTTAATGATAGTTCACAGATTACTGATAGCAGTTCTGCAATCTCATATTTCAGTTCTTTCAACACCCTTGGATGTATACCATCCGGCCCAGATGATTTGCTACTCTTCAGTTTATCTAATAGTTGTAAGACATCTTCCCGATGTATCGATATTTCCTTCAATTCTTCCGCACCTTTAAATACCACTTCAGTCATGGGTAACATCCCTACATCTTCCTCAGTAAAGACCGAAGCAAAGAATTCATTCAGTCTCTCCGCTATCGCCTTGTCGCCTCTTAGTGCTCCTTTAACCCCTTTATCATCTAATGGACCAACTGACTCTCTCACAGGTTTTTTGCTACGAATGTACTTGAAAAAATCTTTATTTCGCTTTTTTGCTTCTGCAGCAAGCTTCTTCTCAAATTCTCCCTTTGCCTGCCTTATCAATGCCTTGCATTTGACTTGCCAGTGCTTGTGCTGTTTCCAGGTTTCGTCGTTTGGCTCTTTTTTCCATTTCCTGAAAGATGCTTTTTTGGCAACAACAACCTCTCTGACCTCACCTTTAAACCATGCTGGCAGTTTTTTGGACTTCCTTCCACTTTTCTTAAAGCGTGGAATACAGCTGGTCTGGGCTTCCAATATAGTATTTTTCAACAACACCCAAGCTTGATGTACGTCTTTAACCTTCGCAACTGCTCCTTTTAGTTTTTTCTTAACTGTTTTCCTCATTTTATCATAGTCTCCCTTTTGAAAGTTAAAAGGTAGTACTGTGGATTTCCTTACTATCCCTCCTCCACTAATTAAATCAAAGGCGATCATGCTATGATCACTATTGCCAAGTGGCCCCAACACCCTTATCTCTTGCACTAGATCTGGTGTTCCACTAAGGACTAGGTCTAATATGGCTTCCCCTCTGGTCAGTTCATGAACCATCTGCTCCAAGAAGCAGTCATTTATTTCATCTAGGAACTTTATCTCCCTAGCATGTCCTGACGTGACACTGACCCAGTCGATACCGGGGTAATTGAAATCACCCATTATTATTACTGCGCTGTAACTTTTGTTAGCTTCCTTGATTTCTTTGAGCATTTCATCATCCATTTGGTCATTCTGGCCAGGTGCTCGATAGTACACCCCCACTGCCATTGCCTTCCCCCCTTTTATATGGAATTTCAATCCATATAGATTCTACAGCCGATTTTGTTTCCTGCAAAAATTTAATCCTTTCTGAGTCAATGCCCTCTCTAACATAGAGCGCAACCCCTCCACCAATTTGATCAGCTCTATCATTACGATATAGTTTGTACCCAGGTATCACAGTGTCCCACTGGTTGTCCTCCTTCCACCATGTCTCTGATATTCCAATCATATCTAACCTTTCATTTAGTGCTATATATTCTAACTCTCCCATCTTATTCTTTAGACTTCTAGCATTTGCATACAAGCATTTTAGAGAATGTATTTTATTCATGTTAATTTGGCTATTGTTAGACATGGGTAAATTGGGTTTTTTAAGCTCTGTCTGCTCCATGCTTGAGGGCATTTGGGCTACTTTACTCTTTTGTGGAACCTCTCTGCTTTTGGTAGTATCCTTCAAGGATACATTCTTCCGAACCATCCGCTCTTGGGCGACTGTCGGACTGCATCTCCTTCAAACTAATCTTCTTAGACGCCACCACCGTCGCCACCTGCACCCTCAACTTGGAGATGCGCCACCATAGCCTCCAAATCTAACTCCACACCCAGAAATGTAAGACACAAAGCTGGACCTTCTGTCTTCCCTTCCGCCAGCGGCACCCCCCAGGATGCTGCCAAAGCAACGAAACCGTCGAGCAACTCCCTACACTCGGAGGACTGCACCTTTCCCACGAAAAGGAAGTCATCTAAATAATGCACGACATTCGCACACCCCACCCTTTTCACTAATGCCCAATGCAAAAAGGATCTGAACTTTTCAAAATACACGCAAGACACCGAACAGCCCATGGGCTAACATTTGTCGTAATAACTACCCCCTTCGAAACAAAACCCGAGCAAATGAAAATCAGACGGGTATACTGGCAATAAACTAAACGCAGCCTCAATGTCGATTTCGCCATAAGACACCCAGGCCCCCCCAACCTAACTAACTCAACTGCCGAATCAAAAGAGGCATACCGAACCGTGCACAACTCCCAAGGAATGTGATCGGTAACCGACCCGCCTACTGGGAAGGATAAGTTATGAATCAAACAAAACTTTCCCGGCTCCTTCTTAGGAACAATTCCCAACGGGGAGACCACCAGATCCGGGAAAGGGAATTCCACAAATGGGCCAGCCATTCTACCAAGCTGCAATTCCTTCCGCAACTTATCCCGTACAATGTGTGCCCACCGCTGTACTGAAGGCGCATTGCGCACCACCGACACCGATAAGGATCCTACGACAGGAATCCGAAAACCCTTCCGAAAACCATGCTCCAACAACCCTCTATCCCCTTTCCGTGGGTACCTGCGAAGCCAAGGCCACAAGACCTTGAGCCGAATCGGTGTTGGTGCCAAACGATGCTCTTCCCTACTGTTTTGGTAGGGGCAAAGCTGCCCCCCGCCCCTTTCTTGACACATTTGCTCGCCGAGTGCCCACCGTTACACACCGAACACGCGTGCCGGAACTTGCAATCGGGGAAAGGACAGATGGACTTATTGAACCTCCAACAGACATCTCCTCCTCCCCCCCCGCCGGTTTTCTGCTGCTGCACCCCCCCCCCCATTGGTCCGAAAGGAACGAAACGCCACTTGACCTGGGACCGCTCCTGCTCTGGCCCCCCCCCAACCCGCCACTAGATCTAACCGACATCTGCGTCAGCCACAAATTAATATCCTGCATTCCCCACAAAATCAATTTATTCTCCTCCATCTTATCATGAAATTTTTCATCGTAATTGAGCCAGGCCCAGCCTTCATGCGTTTGGGCTGCGTCCAAAACGGAGTCAGCATAAGCCAGCAACATCCCATAATCCTGTGGAGCATGCCGACCCCAGACACTGGCTAATCTCAAAAAGGCTCGCACCCAATTAATCACATTCCGCGACGTCTTCTTGACCCTTCCCGCCTTCTCATCCTCCTTTCTCTTCCGCTTGCTCTCCCCGGAGTGCCTCCTCCCTTCCAACAACCGAAAGATGTCTATATAACGCCGCTTCCGAATCTGTCGCCGGAGCTTCCTTGGCACACCCTCCCACAACTCCGAAACCACCACTAGCAACGAGGGTACCCCACCCGCCCTGGGCTCAACCACCTTACCTGACACCAGCGAAACCCCTTCCTGCTCGGCCCCGGATACCGATGAACTAGAATCCGAAGATAACAAGGAGGATTCCGAAGTCGTTCTACGCCTACATGCATGACGCCGCTTCTTCCTCGCCTTCCCCGCCACCTGCAAACCTCCTCCCCGCTCCCCCTCATTCCCCAATTGCAACTCACCTGCCACAGCTGTTGACGCCGTCTCTGCGCCCGATCCAGCCCGTGGCTCCTGCTCGTCCAGATCCCCCAGGCCTTCACTCTCAGCTGCAACCCATCCTGCTGAAGTCACCCCGGTCGATAGTTGTGACGCTCCTTCTTCGGTCTGTGACTCTCTCCCTTCTTGCAAGCCCGTGGGCACCTGCAGAGACAAAGAAAACCCCAGAGGAGGAACCGCTAGTGCCCAAACAGATGGCCAGGCTCCCAGCCACCCAGCCCCCGAAGGACCCTGCCCCCCCAACCAGTGTTCCCAAGTCCCCATACCGCCCCCGGTCCCCCTTGGCACAACCCATGGAATAGCCCCCCCCCCCGGCCTGTCTCTTGCCCCCTCCCCCCAGCCACCACACTACCACCCCCAAAACCCGCATCCCGCTGCAGCCCACCAGGGTACAGGCCGTGCCACCCTGACTGCCCCCAAGCAGACCACCAGGGTCCCCTTGTACCCCCCTCCCCCATGCCCCCACCAACCGGCCCATCAGCACTTCAAACCTCTACTGCAGGTCCCCTCCACAGACCATTCTCCCCACTAGCCAGGCACAAACCCTGTTCCGTAGGCCGACCATGTGCCGCTCCCTGTGCTGCACGAGAACTACCAGCTCTCCTCATCGCACTCCCCCTGCCTAGTCTAGGAATAGGCCCAGACAACTGCTCACCCGAATCAGCTCCGCCCCCCTGCACCACCCGGCTCGTAGTAATGCCCCACTGCCCCCTTGACCCCCTCCTTGTTGCCCTCTCCCCTCTCCCCTTCTTCTCTTTACGTGGTGCCATCAAATTGACCCCACAGCAACCAGCACTCGCCTGGCTCTCCGGGACCTGCCACTCTGGGCTCCAAATGCTGCTACGGGCTGCAAACGGCTCCTTCCAACGCACACTGCCATGGGCTCCGACCAGCTCCCAGTACCCTCCGCACTCAAAAAACACCGCCCGATCACCACGCCGTGTGCCTTGCCTTCTTCCTCGGCACCCCGCTCCCGCCGTCTACTCCCTCAACGAGCACTGCAGGCAATGCCCTCTCCTGAGATTGGCCCCCCCCTCTCCACCTTCCCCGGTGGGGAGCCAATCCCTTTAAAGGCCAATCTGGCCTCGCCGCGCGCGCACGGGGTGCCCGGAAGCGACCCCATTAAGTGCGCCCGACGCGGACTGCGCCGCGCGGCCTTGCAGTTATGTTTTTCGTTTTATGCCTGGCTAGCCCCTGACAAAGGGTGACGAAACACGGCCTGTGTCGGGCTGTCAAAGGCTCAATAAAGGACCCTGTCTTTCCATTTATCATGCTTTTGGACTGGTTTTTCGTGTTTTATACCTATCCATTAGGGACTACATCTTCTATATAACATTTTACTGATAAAATTGTTTTACATTAATTATTGTTTTATTTTAATTTACATGTTTTTGAATATTAATGTTTTATATTTTATTATTGTTTTTTGAAGTGTGTTCTTCTTTCTAACTACCCCCTGAAGAAGGCTTCGCAGCTGAAACGCATTGGGGTTTATTAAAGAATTCATCTCTGAACTCATTTGTCGCCAGTCTTTCGTGCCTGCTTGTTTGGTTCTCATACACAGTGTGCAGGCATATATTGCTCTTATTGGTACCAGTAATATAATGGGGACAGCATTCATCAAACTGATTGACAGGTAAGATAAGGATAACGTCAGCCAATCATTGTTCACACCCTGCCGGAAATGCAAGTTTCTGCTATCAGTTTATGCTGACGTCACTGGAAGTACAGTGTCTGATCCTGGAAATACAAGTGACTGCTTCCGGCAATGCCCCTAGAACTCGGAAGCAACCCGGAAGCAGTATAATTAACATAGAAGAAAAAGAGGTGTTTTTTTCCCTGTCTGAGCTTTTTTTCTGACAAAACAGCACCTCATTGCTTTTAGTGAAAGGTGTATATACCAATGTATTTAGAGCTGACTGTTAAAAATAAACCTTTGGTAGCAATAGGAACCTGTGCATGCAAGAATGCAGCCTGAAAATAAAATTTTAAAATGTGGTGCTGGCCACAAAATTTTAAAATGTGGTAGAATAAATATAAAATAGACTTTCTTTCAGCATGGGGGTGGTGTGTGGTTTAACTCAATTAGCACCTCATTGTTAGTAACACACCAGCCTGAAACACAGAGGGACTTGGGTTCAAATCCCACTTCAGGTTTTTTTCTGGCTTTGAAAAATAAATCAATCAGAGAAAAAGAGGCGTGTCTGAATATTCCCATGTGACTGCCGTTCCGTTGTCATGGTGATTATAGGAAACTTGAAAGAAATGACGTGGCAACATGTGATTGGCTTTTGAAAAAGCCAGTACAGAGTAAAAAGAGGCATGTCTGAACATGCTCATGTGACTGTAGAAAGAATAGGTGATAACACACTGAGCAGCCTGTGTGGAAAAAGCTCTTAACACAGCGATTCAAAAAGAAAAAAAAGAGGATCTTTCTAAAACACCAAAGAGAATTTCCAAAAGGGTCTATATGATCAATTACTTTCTTAAAGATCATGATGCAGAGATGGAGGGTTACCCACTGGATAGTCCGGTAAGTACAGCATTCGTCAAACTGATTGACAGGTGAGATAAGGATGATGTCAGCCAATCAGTGTTCACTTCTGGGTTAGGCCATGCCAACACCCTGCCCCCTCCCATAAACATGAAAGGGGTTAGCTCTGCCCAAGCCCCACCCACACCCTACCCCCAGGAATGCCCCTTCTCATCCTCAACCACACCTTCTAAGAATGACATCAGCCAATCAGTGCTCATGAGCAGGCATTCCTGGGGGTGGGGGGTGGATGTAGTCTAACCCGGAAGTGAGTGCCGATTGGCTGATGTCATCCTTAGGGGCTGATGTCATCCTTAGGGGCTGTGTTTGGTGGTAGGAGAGAACGTTCCTGGGGGCAGGCTGTGGGTGAGCCTTCAACAATAGTAAAAATGCAATGTGTGCTTTTGAGTTAAACTGATTCTTGGCAACCCAGAAGCTCCTGGGTTTTGTTGGCAGTTTGACTGGACCTGGAAGTAGATTGCCAGGCCTTTCTTCCGAGGCAATGGAGGGTTAAGTGTCTTGCCCAAGGCCACAAGGAGAGCTAGTAGAAATTGAATCCTGGTTGCTTGGCTACCAAGCCAGTATTCTAACCTCTAGGCTACTTCTCCACTCCTTGACAATAGTATTCTTAGATAAAATAAAAATTTTGTAACATTCACAACCTAGGCCATTGATCTAAGGATCTTTGCACATTTAAGCTTATTTAAATTGGATTCAATTGAAATTAGACTATTCAAATCCAAAAATGCTCTGGAGTCTGGTGGGGAATTATCTGAGGGTGAAAGAACCGGGACGTTCCAGAGGTAATTGTATAGAGTCATTCCTGCTGGATGTGGCCTCTTATAAAATACTGACTGGCGTGAAAGTGTGCACTTTGCCATGAAGATGCGAACTTTGCCAGGAGGCATAGCCAGAGACACTGTCTGGGCAGAGCATAAGTGTAGTTTGACCTATGTATTTAGATTATAAAATAGCTTAATCTATGCGTGTATGTGTGTAAAGTACATGCTCGTGAGAGGAAGTAAGTGATCGCGTTTGCATTCCAGGTACGTTCTTTGCACGTACAGTATACTGGTATTTTACAAAGACGAATTCGGGCCTCTTTGACTTTATAAAATAGCAACTACTTAGGCACCTACATATGGCACCCTCTTATAAAATTACTCTGTCTGTGTACAAGTCCTGAAAAATCTCACACACACTTTAGAGATATCGTCATTTAGTTTGTTTTTGCTGTTTGGTTCTTAATGAAAGACACAACTTTATTGTTTTTATTATTTTTAGAAGTCTAGCCAATAATTTTGTATGGGGGCATATTCAGCATGGGCCACCAGGTAATTTTGCACTTCACCCAAGAGCTACCCTTGCTCTACCCCGACCACGTTCATACCATCAGCCTGACGTGCATACTTATAGAATAGGACCCAACTAAAGTACATGTCTAAAGTCGCATCTGCACACGTAATGCCTGGAAAATATATGACTTATGCACATTGATGACACATGACTTTTTGTGGCTCATTATAAAATTACCTCTAGTAAGTACAAAAACAGCGTGGTAGCTACCAGGAGCATACTCAGCATGTCCTCTGCACTTACCATTGGAAAAAGTCCCTTATCACATATTAAGGCCGTTCGCAATTACCGTGCATGCACATAATAGCACCTATTGAGGTAGTGTTAGATTCACCAGTGCTAAATGCAACATTAAGTATTGGGCGCTAAGTGCATGCCCACTCGCCACCCATAACCTGCTTATCCTGTGCTCTGTCATGTGATGAGCTATTAATGTGGTGGTGATATGCTCATGGTTACCTCACAGTACAACATGCAGTAACTGCGTAGTGCACTTTAGAAAAACAGTATCTAAGATATTCAATAGATAGTCTACAAAAATGACTACATCCTCCAATAACGAATTCCAGAGTTTAATTACCCATTGAGTAAAAAAATATTACGAGTTGAGTAAAAAATATTTTATCATATTAGTCTTAAATGGGTTACATTGTAGTTTCATTGTGTTTCCTCTAGTCTTTCTACATTTTGATGGTGTAAACCACTCTGAGAGAGTGTGTTTGTGTATTTCTGAATGTGCATATTTCTTATGTGTTCTGTGTGTGCTGTGCATGAATTGTGTCTGTGGAAGGACAGTTGGGTAGCTTAGTTTTCGGAGGTGGGTAAAGATGCAGGGAGTTGGCTTTGGGAGTTAGAGAGTTTGCAGGGTGGTGGGACAGTCATGGGGGTATAGTTTTTCAGGGGCGGGGCTGTTTGCAGGGCAATGGGTCAGTTGTGGTAGAGAAGATATTGGGGGGTGAGAGAGGTTTACAGGGTGTTTGGGCAGTTGCAGGGAAATAGTTTTGGGAGCATGAAGATACACACCTTCACTGGATATTGGGGACTTTCACTGTGGGCATTCAAAGAGGTGGGGTTCAGGCAGATAACTGGCATAGTTAGCCCTTAAATGCATAGATTATAAAATACGTTGTAGAAAGTAAATGTGAGGATTTACACCAGCTCACAAGTTGCTATAAGGGCTAATGCCAACCTTAATGCACAATCTTTCCTTCTCGTGTTCAGTGCCTACTCGACTTTATACAATAAAAGAGACTTAAAATACATCCCTGGAATCATGCATTAACTAGGGACCCACTTATAAAACTACTCCCTATAAGTGTAATTGTATAAAAACAAGCCTCGTTAACATGCATTTTCACACATGTATTTTAGGGTTCTTAAACACTTCTGGAGACGTCTCTATGCCAGTTTTGAGATGTCCAAAACATGAATAGTGCTTCTAAAATAATCCCCTTAATTTTATGTTGTATCCTAGCTAAGGAGTCTTACAGAAGAACAATAAAATACTGAATTTGTCTTTTTCTCTCTAATCCTAGGAGAACACTTTGAACTACCCTATGGACAGCAGGAATCACTCCTCAGTGACTGAATTCATCCTCTTAGGCCTCACCGATGATCCAAAGCTACAGATTCTCCTCTTCGTTCTGTTTCTACTGGTCTATATAATAACAATATTGGGCAATACCGGAATGCTTGTGGTCATCACTAGAGACCCTCATCTTCATACTGCTATGTACTTTTTCCTCAGGCACTTGTCCTTTCTAGATCTTTGTTACTCAGCAGTTATTGTCCCTAAAGCACTAGTTGATTTCCTATCCAAGAGGAAAGTCATTTCATTCTTTGGCTGTGCAGTTCAAATGTTTTTCTTTGTTGGAATGGCAGGATCAGAAAGATTCATTCTTGCTGCTATGTCTTATGATCGCTATGTTGCCATACGCAACCCACTGCTTTATACAACTGTAATGACCAACAATGTTTGTATTCGATTAGTAATCAGTGCCTATGTTGGTGGCTTCCTCAATTCCTTCATACAGGCTAACAGTATATTCAGTCTGTCTTTCTGTAGATCCAATGAGATTAGGCATTTCTTCTGTGATATCCCTCCCCTCGTGAAGCTCTCCTGTTCCAATACGTCTCCGAATGAAATCTTACTATTTGTTTTTTCTGGCAGCATTCAAGTTGGCTCCTTGTTGTTCATCCTGATCTCTTATGTTTTCATCATTTCCTCCATTGTGAAGATGCGCTCAGCAGCGGGCAGGCACAAGGCTTTCAATACTTGCGCCTCCCACTTTCTCTGTGTGACTTTGTTCTATGGTACTGCGATTTTCATGTACATGCGGCCTAGTTCCCAGTATTCAATGAACCGGGACAGAGTAGCATCTGTGTTTTACACAGTTATAATCCCAATGCTAAACCCTCTGATCTATAGTCTGAGAAACAAGGATGTAAAAGAAGCCATGAGGAAAATGATAAATAGGGCACAGTAGCTTTTATATCACAGAAAATATGCTAATGAGATGATTTCTCTTTATAAAGTGCACAGCATAATTCTTAACTCAAAAATGCTAAGAGAATCAATTTCCTCATGATATCAAATTATACAGCATTTTTATGCACTGTACAGGGAGTGGATATTCTGGGCCCAATATTTGAAGGGCAGTTACATGGTTTACAGCCTTGTAAAGCATATAACTGCTGCTGAGAGGGATATTCAACGTCACTAACACAGTTAATGCCCCTGAATATCCTCGATTATGGCCCTTACAGACTCTGATGCTTACCGGGGGCATTCCAGGGAGGAGCAGAGGTGGAGACAATCGATATCCGGGCAGCAGCAATATTGTATGCTGTCCTGTTAGTGATCTATGCCTAAAAGATAGGCAAGGAAAAACCTTGCCTATCTTGTAGCCGCAGGAGCTAACCCGGCAGCATGCAAAACGCTGCTGCCCAGTTAGTTACTGCAGCTTCCGGGTGTGTGGCGATCCCCGGATATTCAATGCCAGGGCTGCTTGTGACCCCAGTATTGAATATCTAGGGCCAAGGGTTGGTGGGCACGGATATGCACTGTAGCGGCACATAGCCTGCCCAAGTGAATATCGGGCCCTTTATCTTTCATACAACAGATACTCAGGGAAGCAGACATTTTTACTTTAAAATTAAGTTATTCATTATGGGGGGCATATTCAGTGGTGGCAGGCTGGGCCTGAAGGGGAAGCAGGGACATGTGCAGATACTGATTGTGGTTCTCATTTGCATAAGTCAATAGAGGTTGATTAGTGGGGCTGAAAAGCAGGACCATGTACAGAGAACACAGTCGCTCAGTGGCAGGACCGGCCCTGAGTGGCGGCGGCCAGCACTGCTAAGGTGGCTTTAATTTATGACTGGATATTCTTTGCTGGGCCATATCTGGCGACTGACACAGACAGCTAAAACACTTAAAGTTAGGTCAGCCTTTTTCCTGCCTTAACTTTAGAAATTTTAGTTAGCCAGTTAGTGGTTCAATATTACCGCTGGCTGACTAACTATGTTTTCCATCCCCTCTTTGCCTCCAGAAAACTCTGAGCCTCACCAGTTAGCGTTAGGGCATTTAACTGGGTTAGGAGGGGCTATTGAGCAGCACTAGCCAGGTTAGTGCCACAGAATATTTCAGTGAGTTTAGTTGTGCAGGTCTGCCAGCCACAAGGATCCCTTTGAATATGTCCCTTATGTCCATAGTGAGTAAGGAGGAGAAATAATTGTTTTATATATATGTAACTTCTCTATTGCAGTTTATAAGGGAACATTGAATGATTTATTTTCTAGAATAAATTTTATTGATAATAAATCATAATCAGGGTAATTTTATAATAGGGCCCCTAGCTTAGGTGGGTTCGCGGATCCCTATTTTGAGACAAGTAGTTGCCTATGTCCATAAAATACTAGTGTAAGAGGCAACAATCACATCTCGAGTGCAGGTGTGGACTATTTACACCAGCACAAGAACAGAGGTAAATGCTTGAACCTAGATTTTGTAAGTACTTGTGTAGATTAGCATATTTTATAATCTTATGTTCATGGAGATTTCTTTCAGAAGCACCCCCACGTATAAATAGTAGCATTTATCTATGTAGATTGGTATACACATGTAAATACAATTTCAGAAAGCTGTATTGTAGAGAGAAGCTTCCATCTAGTTCTATCGGCACTGGAAAACTGCTCTGCTTTTACAATCTTTGAGCCCAGAACAGTCACAATGCTACAGAGAAATGGGCAGGTCAGGAAGGCATTTGTGACATCATCAGGAAGTGCAAAAAGGACTTTAAATAGCTGGAAGGGCTGCAGCACATGGCCACAGGGAGTTGCCCGTTGGGGATTCTGGATGATAGTGCAGAGGTAACATCCTAAGCGATTTAGGGGTATGTTTACTAAAGGGCACTATTAGTGCTGCTGCGACATTATCGGGCGATAAGGTACCTTATCGCGCGATAATGGCGCTTTACCGGGCGCAGAGGTACTTTATTGCGTGATAATGCACACAGTGGCGCAAACGAGCGCTGAGGGCGGAGAAAGGCTCCCGGAGGGTGGAGAAAGGCTCCCGGAGGGCGGAGGAAGGCTCCCCAGGGGCGGAGAGAGAAGGTCAATGGGTGGAGACTGGGAGGGGAGAGGCTCCCTGCACACTAACGCTGTGGATTCCGGGGCTGAAAACTAACGCCAGTGAAACCCTGGCGTTAGAGCTGATTTAAAGGGAAGAGAAACCATTTCCGTCAGCAATGTACAGCAAAGCCAGGGAAACCTACAAAAAATGAGAAGTGTGATACATGTGCACGGAACAGAAGGGCAAATAAACATTGAAAATGACCTCAACAAAATGGAAAAAAAACATAACCAAGCTGGCCAATAGCGATATTAATGGGAAACAGCAAAAAACACTACCTAGAAAGCTCCAATAATTTTGGAAGGGTCTTTGCTCTGTCCCACTACAAGGTGAATGATCCCACAGTGCAATAGCGCTGATCAGGGTTTATCCTGTTTATTGGACAGGTGTCCTATGGCGTGCACATGTTCTGCAACAGCAGGGCGGGAATGTCGGAACGGGCAACTGGACAGATGCTGGAAAAGGGGATACAGAGGGATGCAGGCGGCACATGCTGTGGTGCAGCTGGGCCACAGTGCGGACTAGGGTGATGCCTAGGTGGCCCATAGGAATGCTGAAACAGTAGAGCAGCCAGACAGCAACTGATGAGGGCCCAACATGGGCACGAGTGTATCCCGCAGTGTCACAGAGGATAGTACCCAGCAGGTACCCCCAAGGGCACAGAACATTGACAGGCGGTGCTGGGGGGAAGCTTGGACATCTATGCAGGCACCCCTACCCCAGAACCTGCACTATAGGCAGCCGCCTACCAGCACACTGGATGGCCTGAGACTGCGCACCACCAGCAGAGGGGCATGTCAGCATGGTGGCGGAGGGGTACTGGTGGTGGAGGGGGCAGTGGCTGCTGCCAACAGCAGACCATGGCCTAGCCCTGTTTAGGTGAGTGCTGTGCACTGCAAACAGACAGGCTCTGTCTGACAAACAGTCATGGTATCCCCAGGGAATGAGCTGTCCCTGTGGTGCAGTACACACAGCCAGTGTGTCCAGAAGCAGAAGGTCACAGGTTCAAGTCCCTGCCAACCCAGTCCCTATATCTTATCCACTACTAATCCGTAGTAATAAAGACGGAACCTTTATTGCAGATAACATAAACATGCCTCAAACGCCCACATTTTACCCTACAGAGCACAGACACCATAAACATGCACATTACCTAGAGCAGAGTCACCCAAATACAGTCCTGGAGGGCCAAACACCATTCAGGTCCCATGCTGTCTTAAAGGGACAGCATGAAAATCCGAACAGTGTTTGGACCACCAGGACTGGAGTTGGGAACATCCGCCTTAGAGCAGTGGCCAACAGGGGCAGAAACACCCACACCCACAGGCTCCATTACCCAAAGCCTCATGGAGAGGCAGGATGTTGGGTCCTGCGTGCATCTCCCAATACTAGCATTTGCATACCTTAGCAATGCCACCCTAAACCCGGGAATACGATACACATATATCAAAAGGTTATGATGATTACTGCCAGATAGCAATACCAAGTCAAGCACAATCTGCTCATTGAGCTGTATCATAGCAACCTCTCTGATGTCTGTGGAGTGTGTTTGAGATCTGGTGTCTGACAGTGTTCACCACCCTGGGGAGTGACCCCAACAGTATTGCGTACCATAGCCATGCCTGCACTGTGCCCAGGACTGGTGCGGTGGCCAGGGCTGCCAAAAGCCTCTATAGTTGCACAATGCTGGCATAGGTCTGGGAGTTTGTGTCTGTCTATCCAGTGTGTGGTGGCTGCCAACACCTTACGCAGCCCACACTGCTTGTACTGTTTCCAGTGTTAGCCTGCCAATGTGCATAACGAGGAGCAAGGTGATGTGGGTATGGCCCGGACAGGGCGGCCTGGGCAGGATGCATCTGCACAGGGCATAGGGCAATGGTTGGGACATTGTAGTGTGCGGCCACCACCTGCACGGACAGGGTGGCCACAGCATGTCCTGCTGGGAGGTCACTCTCACCCTGACTGAGCAGTGACCACGGCATGGCTAGTTTCCCCCATAGTGCTATATACTATTCCTTTCAAGTGATATTTATGGGTTCACCTTTCTAGGGCCCAATCACTGACTTGTGTGCTTACCTCCCAGTTTTGGGTGCACACATCTCCTCCAGGAACATGCACTATGGACTAGCTAGCAGACTGTCTGCAGTTAGTATGTGTAAAGCTGGAACTCCTTGCAGGGTGCAGCAGCTGGAGACTCACTGGGCTTGCTGCTGGAGAATGTCAGATAATGGTGGAGGGCAGCTGAACATTTCCAGGCCTACTGTCTGTCTTACATTGTCTTATGGTTGTGTACAGATCTGCATTGACTGCCCTGTAGGATGTCTGTTCCCCAGCAGGACTGGGGTTGCTGGTCCTCTCTACTGCCACCATTGTAGGGATGTAGAATGTGGATCTGTTGGTGGAAGATCCTGTTCCCCATCCTGAGCTACAGAGGGTGGGTTTGGTGGTGGTACATAATCTGCCTATGGGTCCAAGCTCCCACCCCTTCACTTAAATCATGTGGCCATGGCACCCACACAGGTTATGCGCTATTCTGGGTGCCTCATAGTCCATAAGGGTTAGATGTGACTGAGAAATATAGATGGACACAGGTGTATCTGCAGGAACTACCTATCACACACACACTGGCACTGATGGGTACCTACAACATGGCCTATTCCTGCCATGAAAGGTGCTGCGGACCTGGTGCTGTCCGCCCCACTGCACCCTCAGGGTGAGCACAATACCCACACAATGTGACGGTATGTAGCTACTCTGTGCCACAAACACACACCGTCGGCACCCCCTACTAGGCTGAGGTGCCATGAGGTGCACTCGGTCAGTTGCCCCTACCAGGATGAGGTGCTGTGGGGTGCATACCCCATCTTGTGATCATCTGTAGACTGCTGATTTGCATGTGCTGTGCAACATGGGTACGGGTGGGTTGCCCCTATCCTGGTAACCACAGCAGACAGTTTGTGTGGTGACATGCAGTCCTTCTATAGCCAGCAGGGGTTTGTTAGCAGCTGTAAAGCTGTAGTCCCTGGTTACTTCACTGCCTGTGGAGCCAGAGGTCATGGGTTTGAACCCACAGTGGGGTTATTTGATAGGGCTGTCCGAGGCATCACAAAACACTGCTTAAACATAAAGGGTAATGCCTCAGCCAGCCTTATTCATTAGGCACACTGGGGGATCAGACCTATGACCCCTGTACCATCAGTCAGTGTATTAACCAATGTGCTAAACCTCTGCTGCTCTGTTTGCATGTCAGCACACCTAATTAAGATTAATGCGCATTAACATGGCACACCTCCCTCTATCGTGTGAAAATGTGCGCCACGCAACTTATTGCGCGATTGCTACGTTTAGACCGGAATGCCCACTCTCCTTATGGCATCCTGCACATTATTGCTGGGTGCACATTAAAACGGTGTAGTAAACATACCCCCTGGTGTAACTGTTTAGCCAGCCATTGCTATGCAAAAAGGCATAGCACACCAGTTAGTGCAATGCCCTAAGAGCCAGCGGTGATGGGTTTGAGACCCATGTGTGGCAACAACCTGAGAAATGCATAATAAACAAATTGTGCTTAAAGAGGTCAGACACATCACTGCAATGTCTGTCTGCAGCATAGTTCTTTATATATATTGTTTGTGCCACCATTTCCTGTGTAGCAGCTGTGGCATAGGCACGGGCACGTTGCTAGCGTGCCTCAATGATGCGCATTGGGGTGCGTAGGCACTGCTGCATGCCATGGCGCATTGCAGTGCACATGCATGTGCATGCATACGTGCGTCTGTGAGAAAGGCATTGGTGAAAATGGCCACCAGGTCAAGGAAGCCAGCCTTCACAAGAAGGGAGCTTCGCCACCTCACAGGCCTCTTCTGCACCAGGCAGCACAAGCTGTTCCCAGGATCCTCCAAGCGGCAGGACCTGGGGAGAGTCAGGCGGGCCTGGGACCGTGTGATACGGCGCTACAATCATCTGGCAGACTATTCACGTGAGGTAAGTGTATGGGGACAGGTCAGTATATCCATATACATATCCAGTGTCGATTGTAGGTGGTCTATCTCATTTATGTTTATTAGTTAAACCCACGTGATATACCGTCAAAGTTTCACATCAGAGTGGTTTGCCCTATCACCAGGAGGCTAAGGACCAGCTCACAGAGTTTCAGATGTCATCCAGGTGTTATGGCAGCTGCTGCTGTTGATGTGTTAAAACACACTGTAACACAAGGAGCCCATAGATCTGCCTAAAGAGGTTTTGTAAACATCATGATGATATGGTAGGTTCCGCATTTGCAGGGTCACACATCTGCCCTACCCCAGGAGTCCTGAGACGTGCTCCAAATGGTCTGTCAGTCCCCCTGGTGATATAGTTGTGTGTGCCTTTGCAGTTTAAAACATCTGCCCTGCCCCCAGGTGTCCTGAGAGTCCATTAAAGTGGGTTCCGAGTCCCCCTGGTGATATAGTTGTGTGTGCCTTTGCAGTTTAAAACATCTGCCCTACCCCCAGGAGTCCTGAGAGCCCATCAAAGGGGGCTGTCAGTCACCCTGGTGGTATGGTTTATGCTGCTGTTGCTGTTTTCTAATTCTCCCTACCCCCAGGAGTCCTGAGAGCCCATCAAAGGGGGCTGTCAGTCACCCTGGTGGTATGGTTTATGCTGCTGTTGCTGTTTTCTAATTCCCCCTACCCCTAGAAGTCCTGAGAGCCCATCAAAGTGGGCCGTCAGTCACCCTGGTAGTATGGTTTATGCTGCTGTTGCTGTTTTCTAATTCCCCCTACCCCCAGGAGTCCTGAGAGCCCATCAAAGGGGGCCATCAGTCACCCTGGTGGTATGGTTAATGCTGCTGTTGCTGTGTTATATTCCACCCTACCCCCAGGAGTCCTGAGATGTGCTGAAAGTGTCCTGTCAGTCACCCTGGTGATATGGTGTATGTTGCTGATGATGTGTGCTAAGGCACCCTACCCCCAGGAGGCCTGAGACCTGAGTGCAAAGGTGGGTATGGCATCTAGATATTGTGGTAGGTGATGCCGGGTTGGGACACACATTTGCCTTATTCCCCGGAGGCCCAGACCCCAGTACACATGTCTGTTATGGCTCTTGATTGTATGGTAGGTGCAGCTGTGTATGTGCTGTAAACCATCCCAACCCCAGGAGCCATGAGACCTGCTTACGAAGGTCTGAAACAAATCCATATATCATTGATGTGTATGCAGTTTCAGGTCACACTGCCCAATCCCCAGGAGCCCCGTAACTGATTGCAGAGGAACATCATAGATGCTGGTGTAAGGGTACAACACCTCACAATGCCCACACCACAAAAACAAAACGTACCGGTCCAAAACCGTTCCATACTCATTATCGTTCAACATCCAAGTATATATATCAATGTTCATTATTTGTTGTTAAACACACAATACTGCACATGAGATCTCAGTAACCACGTGCCTACAACACGCATACAACAGACTAAACTGTCATAATGCACATGCCCTTATAACATCAATGACCTTCCGTGCAGATCCTGACAAGCCACCCAAACTCAATCAATGAGAGAGCACTTAACTGTCAGAAACATGCTCTGTGTCTCAAAGGGTGGCCGTCCTGCTTCCCCCTCCCCGATGCCGCAACCCAGAGCTCAAAGGCATTCTGCATGCATCCTTGCCCCATCAGGGGAAAAGCACCTGTACAACAAAACATATAACCAACAGGAAATGCACAAGCAATGAAGAACAACAGCACAAGCCAGCACACCCAACTCAGGCCCCGCACTCACCCCTATTCAAAGTTAGCAAGGCAAACAGCCAGTGGATTGTGGACTTCATGTTGGTTATATGTTCTGTACACACATGCACAGACCCACAGCCACACATGCAGGTGGCACTGGCAACCGTTAGTAGAAGAAACACTGAGCAGAGGCGCAGGAGCAGCACGATGCTGCACACAGAGATGTGTGATATGTGTTTGCCACCCACCAGAGATATATGGTCATTAATGCACCCTAGCATTGTCTTCCCCCCCTAGGTAGAGGACCTAAGGAAAAAGGCCCGGAAGATGCGTCTGAGATACCCAGAGGTCCTTGACCGTCTACAAAGGCGGGCAATGTCCCAACATGGAAGTGAGTGCCACGACCTCTGCAGCTCTGTAGATAATGTCACAGTGGCCCACCAGCCTGTGCGGGACCAAACTATTTACATGTGTTATGTGACTCACATACTAGTGTGCTAATGACTGTCATCCCCCACAGAGGAGGATCCTGCTGGTGAGGGCACATCGAAATCTGCATGCCCAGTGACAAGACCCAATCCCCACCGCCAAGTGGAGGAGGAGGAGGAGGAGGCGGAGGAGGAGGAGGAGGGGGCAGTGGAGTTGGTGGAGGCTGTGGAAGAGGAGGAGGAGGTGCCAGGGGAGGAGGCAGCAGAGGCCCCTGAGGCAGATGAGGGCAATGGGGGAATGGAGGGGGTGGAGGGTGGGGTGGGAGGGGAGGGTGAGTGTGTGTGGGTTATGTCGGGGGGATGAGGAAGAGGGGAGCATGGAGTGCGTTGAGGGTGGGTGGGAGGTTCCAGTGGGGGAGGGATGGGGGAGGAGGAGGTGGTTGTTGTTGAGGGTGGGGAGGGAGGGATGGAACACAGGACAGCACAGGACACTGTTGGTCCCTGTCAGCCCCCGCATGTGTGTGGGAATGATGCACATGTGGGTGTGGCTACGCCACCCATTGCCACAGACAGGGCCAATGCACATGCCACCACATACACACCTGGCACCATGTGTGTATGTGGTGGTAGGTGCGTACAGGACCTGTCTGTGGCAATGGATGGCGTGGTGCAATGCCTGGGGGCCCTGGAACACACCCTGCGGGTGCTGGCAGGTTCCATTCAGTGGGTGGCTGTCGAGATGCAGCGTGTGGTGGGTAGGGATGCTGCATCTCAACAGCCATCCACTGATGGGCATCCCAGGAGTGTTTGATGGCCCCTGTGGTGCCCACACATGTGCCCTGTGCTGTCCTGTCTTCCGGGACCCAATATTACAGCTGGGTACCTACAATGTAGATTGGCCAATGTTGGAAACTGGACACTGGGCTTGATGGACCTTGTTGTGACACAGTATGGCATATGTTATGTTCCAAAGTGTTCATGTAAATATGTTCATGTACCCATTCTACATACCTTGTAAATACAGTTTTGCTACAAAATCACAATGGTCATGTGTCTCCCTTACACACAGACTGTGGACGTAAGCATGGCACATGTGTATAGATCAGTATGTGTATGCAAGGTAGACATGGGTGTCATACATGGACTGTCTCCACATGCAGTTGTGGGGGCTGGCCATCTGCGTAGGCGTGTGAGTCCAAGGTTGACCCTGTGATGTGCCAATGTGGAGCATGTCCTAAAGTTCCTGGTCACGTGCATGCTGTGTGCAATGTGTGGGAACCATATCTGATGCACCATGCCTGTGTGCCAATAGGGGGAATGGCTAGCAGCAGGTTTGTGGCATGGAGGTTAAGATGGAATGCTGTACCCAGGAGCTGCTCAGGGGGCTAGCTGTTGGGGCAACATAGGTCAATGCATGTCACAGGGATGAGCGGTGGGGGACTACAAGCGCTAGTGAAGGGTGATCAGCTGACCAAAGCAAGCCACCATTGTCTGTCTGTGCTGCATGCAAGCCTATGAGGGAAGTCAGCCACGTAGGCCCTGCAGTGGGCAGGGAGGTTGGTCACACATGTGCGTCCAATGATGGAGAGTAATGGGGTGGGAGAGGGTGGCATATCCCTACACCAGACATGTAGCACCATCAACATCTGCCTGCGCAACGGGAGAGGCTTGGTATACCCCCACACATAGGTTATGGGGGGGGACCTGTCACAGTACATGCCACACAGGGCATGGTATGACCTATGCATGCTGATAGGTGGCAGTACAGACACCCCACCACTGAGGGGCATGGGTAAGGCACATGTGGGCAGGGAGACAACAGGAGGTGCAGAGTACATAGGGGGCCACAGTGCCACACATTGGAATCAAACACATAGGATGTAATATTTTAACATGTTTTATTTGTAATGTTTACATTCTCCGTGGCCGGCCACGGCAACCACGGCCCAGCCGACCCCTCTGTTGTGGGGCTGCTGGTACAGCCTCTGGTGCCGGTGCTGGCTGCTGAAATTGTGCCAGCATGGCCTCCTGGGCATCGCCAATGCGGAGCAGTGCCCCTGCTATCACTTCAGCTGTTGCCTGCAGCTGTTGCAGTCCTTGATTTGTGGCCAACAGATCCCGGTGTATGGCCACCAGAGCCTTACGAGTGCCTGTAGGTGGGAAACAAGGTGATATGTGAGATACCTCTTTCAAACCCAAATGTCACACATGCACATGTCAGGCATATCCCACCAGATCAGTCTGCAGAACAATCATGCCTGCCAAAACTAGGAACGCATGGCCATGTTTAGATCTGTGTCTCCCATGAGCCATCCCCATGTCTGGAAGGGGTCTGGATGAGGGGTCATGCGAATCACAGATCTCACACATGGCACATTGTCCCAGTTTAATATATCAGTGCGTGATCTGCACACTGGTCATCTGGGATAGGTCAGATGATGTGAGGGGTCATGCACACACATACATATATCTGGGGTGCCCCCATTTCTATAATGCTGGCGCACAGTGCAGATTATGTTGACAAACTATGCTGTCTGACAATGCCCATTGAAAGGTGTCTGTCACGTAGGGTGTATGGGTGACCTGCGATCATTGGTTTCCTCTTTGCGCTTACGTGGGGTATATGGCCGTGCACAGTGTGTGTGTGTCTGAGCCCCTCATACATGCTGACACCTGACAAGCCATGCTACAGGAGGTTGAAACACAGAGGGCATAGAACAACCCCCCCCCCACATTAGAATGCTCTGCTATGTGGGCAACATGCAATCTCCTTGTGGATGTTATGACAAACCCCGTGGGGATTGTGGGGTATGCTGTTACCCACCTTCGGCATCATGCTGTGCTGAGGCAGTGTGTTCCCGCAGCTCAGCAAGGATAGTGGCTATGCTTGTTGGAGGGGTGGCTTCTGTCCCTGGCGCCTGCATGGGGTGGCGGTTTCCCTCAACCTCCGAGCCCTCTCGGCCTTGTGTGGCTGCCTGTGGCGGTGATGTCCGGGGGCGTGTCCTCTGCCTTGGCCTCCATGTGGGTCCCTGGCGTACATTCCCCATCACTGGTGCTGCCCCCGGACATTGTGGGCTCTGGCTCTGCCACATCCTGGGGCCCTGCCACATCCTCCTCCTCAGGTGCCCCCATGGTTGTGTAGTCAACTGGGTTGTGGAAGAGCATACACAGCACAGATGGGTGTGCACAGTGCAACTATGTACAACTGTGTAATACATCCACCCCACAATCAATGTGTGCTTGGCCGTGCCCTGTACGTGTGCTGCATAGCTACCACTACAGCTCCTGCTACCACTATTAGGCATTTATAGGGCAGTTCCTAGCACACGCATCACTGTGTACGTTATCTCACAGAAGGACAATCCCTGCTCAGCGGTGCTTAGATTCGACACAGACATAACAATGACAGGTCTGGGAGGGGGTTTGTAGCAAAAGTGCAGCGACATGTGCAGGGCAGACATAAAAAGGGATGGTGTTAAAGAAACATGTGGTTGGAGGACAGAAACACGCAGAGTAAAAGGAGTGGAATGGGGGACAGCACACTCATGAGCCAAAGGCAGAGGGTAGGAGATGATCCAGGGGACCAGGTATGAGGAGGTGCTAATAAGATGCCTGATGCATATCCAAAGGGCATTTACTCTATGCGTTGGGAGCAGCAAGGTGTGAGTTGCGTACCTATCTGCCTGGGGATGTGCGGTGTCCAGTGCCTCTAGCAGTCCACACAGGTATATGGGCCCAAGCCGGTCTGCTAACTCCTGCTCCAGGGATGTTAGGGTGGGTGCAAAGGTGCCTCCACTACCGGTGCCCATGGTATGTTGCCGCTCTGCCACCATGTGTGCACGCACACCACGCTTTATATCATTGAAGCGCTTCCTGAGGCTGTCGAGGTCTCTGGTTGGGTCCCCTGCCTGTACAATGGCCTCCTGCACCTCCTCCCACACCTGTGTGCGTGTTGCAACAGTGGTGCTGTTGCTCAGGCGGCCATAGAGAACCTCATAATGCTCCAAGACACTCGCCAGCAGGATGTGGTTCTCCTGCTGGGTGAATCTCACAGGCCTCCTCCGTTGCATAGCTGGCACCGGTATGCGCCTGCGTTTGGCACTGGGAGGGCCCTGTGCAGGCTGGGGCCCACCCGATGTGCCTGCAGCCACCACCACACGCCCAACACTCCCTGCCATATCTGGGTCCTCCTGAACAGGTGGCCCCCTCCGCCTCCACTCCTGCCCTGTCCTGTTGCTCCATCTCCCTGCCCTCTGTGCCCTCTCCCTCCCTGTCACACATTCCTGCTCTTGGCCTTCTCAGCTCCACCTCACACCTCCCTTCTCTCCCTGCTGTCTGCTCCTCACCTCACCTCCTTTCTCACTCACCTGCTCCTTGCCTCCCCTCCTCTCTGTCTCCCCTGCTCTGTCTCACACCTCTCCTCAGCAAACCAGCCTCTATCACTCTCCACCGCAACACACTAACTCCGCTACTCTTCACTAAACTCCTGCTTCTCTCTGTTACCGACACCACACACCTCCTCTCACTCGCCTACACAAACCCCTCAACGTGCACCAGGTGTGCAGGTTTATTTATAGGTTCTTTTTTACATAGCGCGCGTTGCACATGCACAGTTGTGCGAGTGCGGGGTCTGTGAGTGTTTTGCATGCGCAGTTGCATGAGCGTGGCGGCTGCATGCATTGTGCATGCGGTGCACAGACGCAGGAGGTGCGTGTGCGTGACATTGAGTTACACGTGCGCTGTGTGTGCGCGTGAGGCGTGGCGTGGCGCTCACGCATAGCGCATGTGTAACACAATGTCACGCACACGCACCTCCCGCATTTGGGCCCCACATGCGCAACGCACTCATCCGCCGCGCTTGCGCAACTGCGCATGTGCAACGTGCGCTACGCAAAACATACCAATAAATAAACCTGCATACCTGGTTCACTTTGAGGGGTTTGTGTAGGCGAGGGAGAGAAGGCGTGCATTGGCAGTGAAGGAAGGAGAGAGTCAGAAGCAGGTGTATTGTGGAGTGTGGCTGGGTTTGTGAGTGGTGGTGGTTGTATTGTGTGTCTATGTTTGTGTGTGGTGTGTAAGGTGTGTGGCTTGGTTAGTGAAGTGAGTGTCTGTGTTTGAGTGGGTTAGAGGAGTTGGACAGGTGGAGTTTATGGCGGCCTTTGTGGTTGCTGCATCTGCAGTGGGAGGTGAGCAGGTGCTGCGGTTGCCTGATGGGGGAGATGGTGTCTATGGGGCTGAGGCTCAGGGCATGGGTGTAGTCCCGCTGCAAAACAGACCTGCAGCTGTGGGTGCAGGCCAGGCAGGGGCTGTGCCGGCATGGTGCAGGAGGTGTGCTGAGGTGCAGGCTCGCCAGCCTCGCCTCTACAGGCCCAGGGCCCAGCACAAGGGCATGCGTGAGGACCAGGTCATCTCCCTCTACCGCCTGAGCATGGGGGCTATTAGGGAGCTCTATGAGGATCTAAGACCTGACCTCGAGCCCCTGACTGATCGGTAAAATGCCATACCAGATTAGGTCAAGCTCCTTGGTGCCCTACATTTCTTTGCCTCTGGCTGTTTCTAGTCATCTGTGGCCACAGTGGTTGGCATGAGCCACCCCACCTTCTCCTGCTGTCTCCACTAAATACTGCGTGCCATGGTCAGCCGGGTGGGGAATTACATTGCCATTCCCCACACTAGGCAACAGTGGTGGACCCTTAACCAGGCCTTTGAGGCGTTAGTCGGGATACCACACGTGATGGGAGCTATTGATTGCACACATGTTGCCCTGGTCCCACCTAGAGACAGGGAGGTAATGTTCTGCAACCGCAAACACTATTATTCCCTGAATGTTCAGGTTGTATGTGATGCAAATATGCATATTCTGAATGTGGTCCCTAGGTTTGCGGGGTCCACCCATGACTCCTATATCCTGCATCACTAGGCAATATTCAGACAATTTGAGGCAGGACAGTATGGAGACTGTATATTGCTGGGTGTGTATTTCTCATTTCTGACATGCGCATGGTGTTCATGTGACTACCCGTATGTGCAAATTTCTGTCTTGGAGATAGATCCCTCATTGTGTGTGTGTCATCTGGCTGTGTGTGATATAAGGGGGGGGGGGGTTGGTGCCCTCCAACTCCACCTTGCTATGGTGCTTTGTGATGATGGTTGAATGGATGCTGGCATTTGTGTGGTGGTTACAGATTATGCTGTTTTCAATCCATACACCTACCCCTTGTCTTGTGTGTCTTAACTTCCCACGCTGATGCATAGTTGTGGTGTCATATGTTTATGTCAGGATGTGTTATGCATTTGTTCTGCACATATAAACCTGTGTCAATTTGGGTGGACATGAGCTTCTGCTTTAACATTCCACATTTATTTCTGCAGGTGATGCAGGATATGGTTGTCGCCCCTGGTTGTTGACCCCCGTGCGTCAACCACGGACACGTGCAGAGAGGAGGTACAATGAGGCCCATGCCTCCAGCCTCTCCGTCATAGAGCGCACCTTTGGCGTTTTAAAGAGCCGCTTCAGGTGTCTGGATAGGATAGGTGGGGCCTTACAATACAATCCACAGACTGTGGCAGAGATCATTATAGCCTGTTGCATCCTGCACAACATTGCTCTCAGGCACAATATCCCTGTCGAGATTAATGAGGATCTGGAGGATGATCTGACATGCCCTCCTGTACGTGCCCGTGGTGACACACGTGAGGGCACAGCAGTCAGGCGGCAGGTGATTACAGAGCTCTTCTCATGTAAGTACTGCATATCTTCCCTCCTACATTTGTTGGAATATGTGTGTACTGCTAATACAAGTTAACATTTGTATACCAATATCAGTAAGATGCAACACTGCACTGACATGTAACAAACACTGCCTGGCCATCCCAACTTCAAATATAAGCATGACTGAGAACCAAAAGATGTGGGCAGGGCACAACAGTGGGTGGAGGTGGATTATGTGTGTGGGGAGTTTTAGGCTTGTGGGAGGTGTTGGGGTGACATACCTGGTTCGTGGCTGATTGTGATAGCGGCTGCTGTGCAGCCACAGATAGTTAGTTTGATGCTTTGGGTACAGCAAGGTGAAAGGCATGTGGTGTGGGGTTAACAGTGGGAGAGAAGACCATGGTTGGGGCCAGTTGTCCAGCTGTGAATGTTCTTCATTTAGTATTTTGAGCTGATTGTGTGGTTGGTATGCTCTGATGAGCAGGATCTGTGTGTTTGTTGTTTTTGTATAGCGTTACATGTGATACGTGACAATATATACATGCTCAGTAGTATTCTTAATACTGGGATTTAATATCCTTAAGGGGAGTTACTGCAACACCGCAGTGTGCCTGAATGTATAGGTCATCACGTAGCCCTGACATGGATTTGGTGAAGGATAGGGAACCTGTGCGGTGTCCAGCCAGGGGGAGTATCATTGCCCTTTTGTTTTGGGTGTAGAATAGCCATGCAGTACAGTGTTGCATATTTACACACAGACAGAGTTGATTCAGGCCAGATCAGCAAGATGTAGGTTACAGTAGGCAAGCTAAGAGCTGAATGGGGGGGGGTGTGGAATTGGGTTGTAGTGGTGTTTTCAGGGAGGCCAGAGCAAATCTAGCTGATGACATCTAGACATAACCCACATGACTCAACTACAGGCTGTGTAAGTGTGTAGAGGAGGAGAGTGCACTCCAAGACAACAAATACATTGCGGACCCTAGAGAAGGAAAGTTAAGTCCACACACACAAAGAGGCCCTGATGGGAGGGGAGGTTTTAGGTGCACATATAGGCTATCCATGCTTTGCCATTATCACTTTCACACAGTGGGATGACATGCAGCCATCAAGGTCAGGTCACAAACAGACATTGGGGTGTGGTTTAGCAGACATAACGCAGATTTTGAGATATATATTTGCAACTCATCAGCACACAGCTGTTAATGTTAGTCAAGGTATGAGATATACACACCGAGGAAATGTGTAAGGACAGAGGATACGGGAGGTGCCCCTGCATATTTCCGTGTGTTACAGGAATTGACAGTGGGGTAGCAGACGACATTGAGACATCAGTATACACAGTGAAGGGGCATTGGGAGCAATATGGAGGACCCAGGATAATACTGTGACCTTGGAGTGAAGCAGGGACATGGTAGGGAGCAAACACTTCTGTTCACCAGTTCATACGACAACAGAGAGGTGAGGGAGAGGACAGACAGAGTACGGACCCTTGTAGTTTTGCCAAATAAACATCAGTGATAACTTTCACATGAAAGAGATCTGTACAGTGTGATGGTGAACAGTCAGTCTGTACAGGATCTTGGGGGGTCTGCAAGCTGAGGACAGGAAGGTGCAGTGTGTGTTGCACAATTAGAACATGACATATGTATGTTTCCCTTGTGTTTCCCAATGCACAGGACGTACTTGGTGAAGCCCCTGGTGCTGTGGTGCATTGGCAGGTAGCTGTACATCATCCAACATACAGTGGTCTGGGGTAGGTGGACCTACAGCTACATTGTCTGTAACGGCAGTCAGGGGGAACACATGTCCTCAGTGATCTGTCATATTGTACATATGTTGTGGTTCACCTCTTTTCCCTGCACCTCCATACCCCATATCCTGCTGTTGGTACACATATCCCCATGTGTTCCTGTCCAGTATGTTTTCTGCAACACTGTCTCTGGGACATGTCCAACAGAGCTGCATGTGTGCAGAGGTCCTAGGTGTTTGGGTGGTGGCCTATACGTGCACCCTTCCCCGACATTGTACCATCAGCCAACACCAGTGTATCATTGCATTTCACAGGGCCTTTATGTCTACAAATCTCCACTTGTGCACATACAAGCCATATGCTACTGCTGGCACGCTCACCTTAGCATACTGTGTGGGTGTGTGTTTTTGGGTTGGCTGTGTGATGATACAGTGTGCAGGCATTTTACATTATCATGTGGTGTGAGGGGTCTGTACACCTGGGGGGTGGTGGTGACTGTGCTATCTCTACCTTACTGCTGTTTACCGTGTGAACATTGTGGACATGTGTTGTGTGTTGGGAGCAGAACAGTGTCTTGTGTTCTGACAGACCACTGTTGACCAGCATTTTTGTATCACAGATATCGCCATAATGTGGACATGCATCAACACTGGCGTGACATGGTGACATGGTGATTCTATGCATTTTGATGACATTGTCTCCCTTCACTGTGACCTGTTGTGGCCTTTGAGTGGCTCAGAGGATCCGAGACATACACTTGATGCATGCACAAGGTAGTTTGCACCTTTGTTCTTTTGTGAATGACATCAGCCTTTACATGTTAATGATTTACTGTTTGTTTCATATACATTTCCTGTTGGCTCTCTGTTCACGAACGCTGATGCACATAGGGTAGAACTGTGAAACACCTGTGTAACATGGGCATGGACATGACCATATCCATGTGACACCTGTGTCTGCGGTTCCAATTCAAAATGTCCCCAACATGCAGTGTGTTTTGTGTTGTGATCATGTCATGTTTGCCTGTGTGTGCATCTTAATGTTTGACTCTCTGCATTATGTGCATCTTAATGTTTGACTCTCTGCAATTTGTGCTGATGTTGCAAGCAGCATACCAATATAATATTTATCCTCTTCTGACACAGGGCAGAGAACAAACCAGACACATCTATCACAGTGCATCCGGCATCGCCATCATCCACCTGTTGGGGGGACACACCATGGAACTATCCCTGGGAAATGGTGCCATAGGATGCTTGACCTCTGCGAGTGGGACACATGCCTAGGATGGACAGTATTACTGTTGGAGTGTGACTTTGGCTCTGACAGACCTGTCCTATACACTGTTGCTGCCATGCTCTGGCTGGATGTCGTGTTCATTGCATAAGACGCACATGACCTTTCCAATACTCTGGCATATTGGGATGTGACACTTGACTATGCATGCCCAGGGTTTCAAGGACAGTTTTGACCTGACTTGTTGGATTGCAGACACACTTTGCACTTTGGATACTGTGTACTGGTCCCCACGTGCGCAACAGGGACTTACATTCTTGCTGTATGTTGTACATTCCTCAAATGTTGTGTTTTGGCCATGTGTGTGACATGGACCACAGGAAACGCTCATCTGTTTGGTTCACCACAAGCATACAGCCATGCGTGTTGCATAGGGGGAGCAATGGAGAGGTCCTGTTATCTATGTCCACCTACTTCCACTTGGACATGGTACAGTTTTTGCCACGACAACACTTTGCTGCACACCAACAGCTTAGACTGATGTTGTCACTCACCAAGGGTGTTTCCGTGCATGTGTGGCATCACTGTATCATGTTGATATGTACACGGTGCACGTGCATATGACTGACCTTGTTGGGGAAACACAGCATGTGGCAATATGGCTTCTGTGTGGTTTACTGTACAATGTTTGCCGTCACTTTCCATCTCTATATACTGGTTTTTGGGTTTGCTTACTGTACAGACGTGACACTAAACATGTATTGAAGAACCTTGCATTGCATGTCTGCACACTCCTATTTATCCCCTGGGGTAACGACACTCACATTGCCCCATTATATTTGGACTGTCACAGTGTGAGTGTCCATTGTCTTCCTTCAATTGTACATTCCATGTACCGTGATATATGTGTACAGACACCTTATCCACACCAGCCAGTGCAGGGGGACCTTCTGCATAGTGTAATCTCTGCATGCTTCTGCAGGTATTTTCTTTTGCATTCTCTGTGTTCATGTGCCTCTGATACCTGTTAGCATATCCTCATTGTGCTTTTGACAATTGTTTAGGGTTACATTGTTGCAGCTTTAGATCCTATTTGAAGCATTATGTGACAGCTGTAACATATATTTCCATATGTGTCATTAAACTTTCAACATTTTAAAAACATATTCTGTTCTCATTTGTGTGTCTCCTGTGTTGCCAGATAGATATGTTTTAGGGAACAGATCATGATTGATGTATGTCGGGCCTCATCATGCACCACCTACTGTCTACATGCACTCATATGTAAGTAACACATTTAAGGCATGCAGCAGCATGTGGTGTGTGGGGGCCAAATGCATACTGCACACCATGCACCTGATGCACATTATCTCTCCTGCCCCTCATTTGCAGACGTGACAGTGACCTTTACGTAGGATGTGGGTTGTTGCCCTGCTAAATGTTTGTTTGGTCTTTCACCTGGGATCCACTCACCTGGGTATTATGATGGCGGTATCTACACTATCTGTGATGATTAACCAAAATAAACATATGTGTTTGACATACATTTGTCTCGGCTGCTGCTTGCTCACACTGACACTTGTATTTGATGATTTTCTGGTCATACCCATGGCCCACCTGTGCTCACATCCTTGTACGGTGCCAGCTGTCTATCTTCCAGGCATTTTCCACATCACTGGATGTTGCAGGTTCCCATACACACCTTCCCTTTGAGGTACTATTTTGGCATTGTGCTCATAGTGGTTGTTTGGGACAGTGGTTACAGACGTGTTATAACAGTGTAGGTTGTGGTTTGATCCCCACATGTTTTTTTTTTAATGTTTCTGTTGGCCTAACATAACCATTAGGAACCTGCTGCTTCATCACCTATGCACACACACTTCCATCTCTTCACTGTACACCAAAGTGTGCCCTCTGTTCTGCCTATCCATCACATATTGGCTGTTACATATGTCTCTTACTTTATCGTGTTTACATGGCAGTCTGCTTGGGGAATTGGTGTTGCTGCAGGTCAGCTGGTCTGTGGCACGCCTGTTTTGCAGGTTCAATTCTGTCTTGTTGTGTTCCATATTTTCCACTGCTCCACAGAGCATCCCCTGCCCCCCTTTAGGTTTAGGTTCTTTCCTCTTTTGCATGCTGTCTCCACTGCATAACATTTGATTGTGTGTGTGCATATAGGTATATTTGGGTGTTGTCCCAATTACAGACTGTGATCTGATCTGTACACACCGATCTGCATGTTGCATTTGATCATGGCTACTGTTGGAGGTTTGCCTATCCTGGCAGCAAGCAGGCTTCTTGTGTGATGCCCTGCAGTATTCTTGTATGCACTGTTCCCTCTAAGCTGTGCGCGTGTGCGCGCGCACACACCTCGCCGAGTGAGCGCACATACTTTACAACAGAACGCACAAAAATTACGGTTCTGATTCTGAGAGAAAACAACACAGACGTTCTTAAAATTGAAAAGTTTTTGTGTATTTATGGTTTTCACAAGTTCTACAATATTTTCTAGTGCAATCAATGTGGTGTACATAGTGTATTCTGACGTGTAGTCAAATTTTAAAGTATATAACTCCGAGTGTCGTTATGTGGCGCACAAAATTTAACCTTCCTTCAAAAGCTGCCACAGCTGATATTTTATGCACACACAAGCTACAGAAAATTAGAGGGAACATTGCTTGTATGCAGCCTTTGCTAATGAGCTCATGTTGGTGGTGTGGCCTACTGGTTTGTGCATTGACACTTGTGCTGATGGTCATAGGTTTGATCCTCTCTGTTCTGTTTGCCTGTGCTCCACGGCTACTTTTGATTCCTGTGACAGCCATATCTGTGCAGATCTGTGTTGTTTTATCAGATTGTACCTTTGTCTTTTAGCACATTGTACCTGTGTCTTTACCTGTGTCTTTTGGGGAAACTGCTAGGTACGTATGAACCTAGATTGGCTACTGTTGGAAACAGGATACTGGGCTTGATGGACCTTGGTCTGACCCAGTATGGCATATCTTATGTTCTTACCCTTATCTCAGTTGTAAACCATCCTTCTGTCCGTCTATGTGTGCCTGTTCAGCTGTATGCCATCCTACCCTGCTGTGCATGCTGCTATCCCACGTCCTGAACTGCTACAGATTTCTGCATTGCTGCTCTTCCTGGTTACCTCTTCTGTGTGTGCTCTGCATAGCACTGCTACTCCACTGTCATCCTGTCATTTCCCCCATCCTGCCACTTCTACCTCCTCTGCTGAACACGTCTTCTCATCCTCTGCCACACACTGTCATTATTGCATGGTACATTACCATCACTCTGTGCATCGCTACAGCTGCCCCCGATATGTTTGTCCATTTTTCCAGCTGCCACATGGGCTCGATGCAGATTTGTCTGGGCCATCAGCTCAGATCTACTTCCTTCCATAACTTGTGCATTGTCTTTCCTGGTTGCTCTGTGCAGTGTTAAGGTTACATCTGTGTTTGGCCCATACCTCTCTTGCTTTTCAAATTGGGGGACCTTACTGCCCTTGGCCAAACTTTTTGGGTTTACCTATACTTCCTTGGGGCATCTTAAGCCACATCTTAGATTCAACAAACTTATGGGGTTCCTACTATGGTGCCTTGGGAGTTGGCAACCTTTCAACATGGCCTCTGGGGCACATTATAACCAGCCTTGGCTGACGTGGTGGTTTAGGATGTGCCTTCTGGTGTGCCCTTAAAGGTGCAGTTGTTTATAGCACTGGGGTGTGGGAGCACAGATTGTTGTACATTTGCAAGCAGGAAAAGGAATTGCCTCAGCCAGCCTTATTCATTAGGTGCACTTGGGGATCAAACTCATGACCATGTACCATCAGACAGTGTATTAACCATTGTGCTACAGCTCTGCTGCTGTGTTAACAAGTCAGCGTGCCTACTTAAGATTACCGCGCATTAACATGCACTGCTCCCTCTATAAGGCGATAATGCGCGCTTGCTACATTTAGACCGGAATGCCCACTCCTTTTATGGCATTCTGCACATTATCGTCGGGCGCACGTTAAGATGGTTCAGTAAACATACCCTTAGATTTGCAGTATATAAAATTATCTAACAAAATAAATTAAAATAAAATGGAGGCAACTTTCGCACTATGGTATCCCTGTGGATGTGCGGTCAGATAGATGAGTGTGAGATATCTTTTTTCTTTTCACTTGAACAACATTTCTTTCTTGATTTAAAGAAGATTGATGCTTCAACACCTAAGGCCAAGATGTGGGCAGTACCAAGCACTGACCTAAGTGATTTTCAGGAAGAGGAAGGGTTTCTGCAATGAGGTCTTTCTTTATATTTAGGGGTTGATGGTATGTTACTAAGCAGTCTTAACAGTACAGCCAGCGTTAGTGTGCAGGATGAATATAAGGTAGTGGGCGTTCCGGTCTTAACATAGCATTTTGGGTTATCCTGTGATAAGGTACCTTTTCGTGGGATAAAGGGAGCCGTGGTACGTTAACGTGTGTTAATCTTAAGAAGGCGCGCTGACCTGCAAGCCCAGTAGCAGAGCTGTAGCACAATGGTTAATACACTGACTGATAGTGCAGGGGTTATGAGTTCAATCCCCCAGTGGACTTAATGAGGTAAAGCTGTCTGAGGCATTACCCTTTACTTTAAATCAGTGCTGTCTGAGGCATTTTGTTTTTTAATTTAAATTAGTGCTGCCAGCAAAACACACCCTATAAGGCACTCCAGAGGGCACATTATAAAGTGCACTGTCCGCCAAGGTACCCTATAATGGTCCCTATGGGGCGCCTTATAGGGCGCTTTATAGGGCACCTTATAGGGTGCTTTATAGGGCGCCTTATGAGGCACCTTAAGGTTACAGCACTGTGAGGGTGTTTTGTTGACAGCACCAATTTAAATTAAAAAAACAAAATGCCTCAGACAGCCCTATCAAATAAGCCCACAGTGAGCTCAAACCCTTGACCTCTGGCTTCTTAGGCAATAAAGTAACCAGTGGGCTACATCTCTAGTGCTACTAACAAGCCCCTGGCTGGCTACCTGAAGGTACTTCAGATCACCACACAAACTGTCTGCTGTGGTTACCAGGATAGGGTTAACCCACCCAACACATGATGCACTGCACATGCAGATCAGCAATCTACAGATGATCACAAGATGGGGTATGCACCCCCACAGCACCTTGACCTGGTAATGGGAACTGACCGTGTGTGTTACTGGCACAGAGTAGCTACAGACCATCACATTGTGCGGGTACTGTGCTCACCCTGAGGGTGAGGTGGGGCGCCCAGCACCATGTCCACAGCACCTGGCTTAGCTGAGACAGGCTATGCTGCAGGTCCCATCAGTGCCAGTGTGTGCTAGCTAGTCCTTGCAGGTGCACCTGTGTCCATCCATATTTACCAGTTAGGTCAAGCCCTTGTGGACTATGATGCACCCAGAACAGCGCATATCCTGTGTGGGTGCTATGGTCACATGATTTAAGTCACGGGGGGTGTTTGGACCCATAGGCAGATTAAGTAGTACCACCCAATCTGCCCTCTGGGGCTCAGGGTGGGGGACAGGATCTCCCACCAACAGATCCACAATTCTACATCCCTGCAACAGTGGCAGTAAAGGGGACCATCAACCTCAGTCCTGCTGGGGAACAGACACCCTACAGGGCAGTCAATGCAGATCTGACACATCCATAAGGCAATAGCAGACAGACAGTAGGCCTTGCAAATGCTCAACTGCCCCCCAACCACTATCAGACAGTCTCCAGCTGCTGACACCCCTGCAACGGTGCTTGTTCAGCCATACACATACTAACTGCTAGCGCAGTCTGCTAGTTAGTACATAGTGCATGTTACTGGAGAACATGATGCACACCCACAAAACAGATAATGTCAGTGAGTGGGCCCCCCAACAAGGAGGGAAACCTATTTACAGCACTTGAAAGGAAATACTGATAGAAGCACTATGAGGGAACCTAGCCATGCCGTGGTCACTGCTCAGTCAGGGTGGAGATGTGACCTCCCAGCAGGACATGCTGTGGCCACCCTGTCTGTGCAGGTGGTGGCCAGGCACTACCAATGTCCCAGCCATTGCCCTATGCCCTGTGGAAGATGCATCCCTGCCCAGGTCCGCCCTGTCCGGGCTATCACTCCACAGTACCTTGCTCCTTATTATGCACATGGCAGGCCCAATACTGGCAAACCATGCTAGCAGTGTCGGGCCTGAGGAGAGGAGGGTGTTTGCAGCCACCACACACTGGGATAGACAGACACACATTCCTCCACACCTATACCAGCATTGTTGCAACTATAGAGGTGTTTTGGCAACCAGCCCTGGCCACTGTAACCAGTCCTGGGCACAGCGCAGGCATGGTTATGGTAAGCAATACTGTAAGAGAGTCACTCCCCAGGGTGGTAAAACACTGTCAGACAACAAGACGGAAGAACACGCCACAGCACATCAGAAAGGTTGCTATGATGCAGCTTAATCAAATTGTGCTTAACTTAGGAATTGCGATCTGCAGGTAATACAGTAGCAACCTTTTGATAGATGTGTACCGTATTCCCAGGTTTAGGGTGGCATTGCTAAGGTAGGCAAGTGCTAGTAGTGGGAGAGTGCCCAAGGGCCCAAAATCCTGCCTCTCCAGGTGGCCGTTGGATAAGGGATGCCTGTGGGTGCGGGGGTGTCTGCCCCTGTTGGCGGCTCTGCTTTAGGGCAAAGGTTACCAACTCCAGGCCTGGTGGGCCACAACAATGTTCAGGTTTTCATGCAGTCCCTAATGAATATGCATGAGATACATCTGCATACCATGGGGGCAGTGCATAGGAAAATGCAGCACAGACCATAGTTATTAGAGACAGAATGGGAACCTGAATGGTGGTTGGCCCTCAAGGAATGCTTTTGGGAGACTATGCTCTAGGTAATGCACAGTGTTAATGGTGTCTGGGCTCTGTAGGGTAAAAGTTAGGCGGTTTCTGGCATGTTTATGTTATCTGAAATAAAGGTACGGTCTGTATTACCATGTTTTATTAGTGGGTAAAATATTGGGGACTGGGTTGGCGGCAGGAGCAACAGCTGGGGACTGAAACCTGGAACCTTCGGCTAATGAACAACACTGGCTGCGTGGGCTGCACCCAACATGTTGTCCACAAGAGACAGTTGGCATGACCTGGGGGAGACCATGACTGTCCGTCAGACAGGGCCTGTCTGTTGCAGTGCATGGCACCCACCTATCCACAGAGGTGGGCCCATGGTCTGCTCTGGGCAGCTGCCACTGATCCTTCACCCAACAGTATCCCCTCCGCCCCCATGCTGACATGCATTAGATGGTGGTGCTGGTGGTGCGCAGTCTCAGGCTATCCAGTGTGTGGGTAGGCAGATTGCCTATGTTGCGGGTTCTGGG